>BSBK01002842.1:0-707644 GCA_027943335.1 Chamaecyparis obtusa
ATATATATATATATGTATATATATATATATATATATATATATGTATATATATATATATATATATATGTAAATATATATATATATATATATTTACACATATATATATATATATATGTGTGCAAATTAGTGAATTATGAAATTATAGATCATGGATGCAAAGGTACAGTTGAGTGAAGAGTGAAGATTGTCTACAAGAGAAGTAGTATTTGTTCTTAATTAGATCTAAATAATCAAAGTAGAAGAGCTACACCTAGATCATTGTATGTGTTGATTCCTAACAGTGTCTACACAAAATCCCTTAACTAAGTAGACTTTAACAGGTCTGATTTGTAAATCCTTTAAGAAGGTGACTCTTTAACTAGGGTTTGAAATGCTTTAACAAGGTAGATCCTAATAGGATACATGTCCTAACAGGGCTAGAGGTAAATCCCTTAATTGGGTGACTCCTAATAGGTTCTACTCCTAACCAGGCATTTGTAAGCTCCTACAGGGATAGGCCTTTAACATGATGCATTTTAGAAGAGTACAAATAATTAGTGGGTGCTAATTCCCACTATGATTTTTAACCTTAATCTAGGTTTCCACAATAAAAATACTGGTGTCACTTTGTTACATGTTTGAATGGTTGTTTCGTTACTTTGTTTATTACATGCATAAATTGTAAAGTTGGTGAATGTGGTTAATGTTGTTGAAATAATTGTGAAAAAATTTAGATCTGATAGATTACCAATTCATCTGCCCCTCTTACTAATCTTGGACCTTATAGTATTAGCAATTGGTATCATATATCTTCATCTTCTTTGTGGTAATATTAACAACTTGAGGAAAAGATCCAATGATGAAGAAGGAAGTTCCTAATTTCACAAGAGATAACTACATAATATGGAACGACTGGATGAAGATATGTCTAAAAGGTATGGGCCACAATTTTGGAATCATGTTGAGATCAAATATGTTGTTCCTATTGGGACTCTTATTGTAGATCAATTAAAGGAGAAACAAGAGAATATGCAAGCATTGGAGGCTATAATAAGTACTCTATTTGACACTAAATATATTGATATACATAGTTTAGAGATTGCTCATGAAGTTTGGGAAAAGCTTAAACTAATCTATGGTGGAGGCAAGCATGTGCAAAAATCCAGGGTAGATAGTTTTGAGGGGAAAATATGATGACATGAAAATGGTTGAAGGAGAAAAAATTTCTCAATATGGTCAAAGGATAAAAGAATTTTTTGGTGCTATCAAGAGTGTAAGTGGTACCATTGAAGAATAATATGTGGTAAGTAAAATGTTGAGGAATTTTCTACTTGCTTATTTCATTAGAGTTTATTCAATTCATGAGTTGATAACAATAGATAATGTCTCTATTGATGGTCTGATTGGTAAGCTTATGGCTTTTGAGTTGAGTAACTTTGACAATAATGTTCCTAGATTTGAAACAAATTTTAAGGCCTCTTTTTAATTAGCATCAAAGAAAAAGGTAAAATAGATAAGTCATGAATCTACCTTTATGTCAATTTATTCCATGGATTTTGAATCTATCATTGATGAAGAGAAGAAGCAAGTGGAACTTGAAGCATTACTTGCAAGAATATTTCCTAGAGGTATCGGTAAGTATAAAGGCAAGTTACCTTTGAAGTGTTTCTCTTGCAATAAGATTGGACATATTTCTACTAGGTGTCCTAATGGTGAACAAAAAGCAATTTTTAGAAGATTTAAGGAAAAGGGAAAGAAACAATGTTATGTTATAGTAGATGAAGGTGTGATTGATGAAGAGTCAAAAGACAATGAAGAAGATACAATATTATTTTTTGTAGTGAAAGAGGATGTTGTAGAAGGTGAAAAATCCTTAGTCTCTCACATGGATCAAGACAATGAGTGGGTCATTGATAGTGGTTTCTCTCATCACATGACCAGTGACAAAAGTAAGTTCCTTAAGATTGAATAATTTGATTGTGGTGTGGTAAGGTTTGGTAACAATACTACCTAATTGGTAAAAAGAAAAGGTACTATTTATTTGAATGGAAAAAGAAATGTTGATGATATCTATTTTGTAGAATGTCTAACACATAACTTGTTGAGTGTGGGTCATTTGAAGGAAAAAGGATATAGACTTGAGTTCAAATGAGGTGTAAGCAAGATACTTGGAAGATTAGGTGACCTGATTGAAACCGGTAGGAAGACTAGAGGTAATTTATTCCATCTGAATACTACTGGTAATAGTTGTTTGGTTGTTAGAGTTGAGGATTGTTGGTTGTGGCATAAAAGGTTTTGTCATGTGCACTTTGATAGTTTGGTCAAAGTCAGTAAGATGAATGCGGTTAGAGGTTTTCTAAAATTAGTTAAACTAGACAACATAATGTGTAAGGAATGTCACTTGGGTAAGTTAACTATTTCTACTTTTAGTAGAAAGTCATTTTCATTAGAGAATATATTGTATTTAGTGCATACCAATATTTTTTATCCTATAATGAAAAGAAGTTATCACGGTGATAAATATTTCATATTGTTTATTGATGACTACTCAAGAGTGATGTGGGTGAATTTCTTGAAGGATAGATCTGAATATTTCTACAAGTTCAAAGCCTTCAAAGAACTAATTGAGAATGAAATAGGCAAGAGCTTGAAATGTTTAAGATCTGACAAGGGAGGAGATTTTACATCATTAGAGTTTGTTTAATATTGTGAGGAGAATGGATTCAAGAGAAAGATGTTAGCACCTAGAACACCTCAGCAAAATGGGGTTGTTGAAATGATGAAGGGTGCTCCCCTTAATACCACAAAAAAAAATAGAAATAGAGAAACAACAACAATTTGTAAGAACAAAAAATGGGCTTCTTATTATCTCCACAAGTGTGGAATTACAAATTTTTAGAATTATAATATGCAAAGCCACATGGGCATTTTCCTTACAATATTCTGTAGGACAAACCTTGAATCATTACCCAGAACTACTACCCAGAATTGTCTTAGACAACACTATGGACCTTCCTTATGTAGGCAATTTCCACTGCCCAAGAAGGTTCTAGAAATTTTAGCCCTTAAGGTTGACCAACCCTAGAATTATTTTATTTTTCATTTCATTACATCAGAGTTGGCACTGTTAGAATAATTGAGAGGGGGGTGAATCAGTTATCCGGTGTCCCAAAAAAAAAGGTATAATTCAAAACAAATTCTTCTACTTCTACTCCTTGGTAAACAATAATTACTTTCACTATTTGTGCTTTTACCAATTACTAGTCTAATACTATAACAGTTACTAATCAAATCTAACATGTAACATGTAAAGTATGATAATAAATAAATATCACAATCAACACATTACATAATAGATTTAATGTGGAAACCCTGTAAAGGGAAAAACCACTTGGGACCGGCAACCCAAAATTGTTCACTCTTCTGAAGTGAGGTCGGTTAAGACCCAACCCTGTTAAAGGTTTACAAACACACTGTCAGGTGTGACCTTGTTAGAGGATTTTAGACTAGAAGTTATCATCCAACCAGCATTCACTATGGGGTTGACAAGATAACAATGTTCATTCTATGAATGATACATCATAAGACTTTTAGAGTCCACTCGGTTAAGAGATTTTGACTGTATACAATGGTTAAATATGTAACAGTAAATGATCTACTTTAATACAACTTCAATTGCAGATTACAGATCAATATTCAGTCCATACAAATCCATCTGATCAATATTTCACTTCAGATTCAATACTATATCAACTTACTGTCCATTGGTAATTTCTCTCTATAGCTCGGTAATTGTTCTATAGCTCGGTTCTTACTTAACCAGTATGATCAGAATGCATGAAAACCTTGTTCACGTGATATTCTTGCAATTTCTACTTCTTTTGGCATCATTCCATAATGAAATTCTAGTCTCTTATATAGATGAGTAAATCATTTTCTTCTCCTCCATCAGATTTTGCCGCTTAACCACATTCATAGATTTTGCCGCTTCAAACTTTCTCGGCTGATGTGTCAATAACATGTTTCAATTTTCTCCATTAGATCTTCCTTTAATTTTGTTAGCCATCGATCTTCATAACAAACATTATCTGTTATCACTGAAATTGAGATACTTTACAACTCATCAATCCTATTGGCTAAACTAATCATTTAGCTCATACTGTTCTACTTGGTTAACAAAGAAATGCATCGGTGAACACTGCTCGGTTAATACTTTGATTGATATACACTACACTCCATCCGTGTATACTATAAATGCTTCATTTATTGACAACACTGCTTTGTGTCTTTCAGCTCTATACTTCATCATAGATGAATGCAACATAATAAAGTCAATATCATCTAGTCATAGACTCATCAACAAGTTACTCAATGTGTTCCTTATCCTCATCTGTCATGTACATCTTTCCCCATGTAGATTTCTCTGTTCTTCATCTCTTTCACCTTTCTTCAGATGTCTCGGTATAGTAACTTACAAGATAAGTGTTGTCAAACTAGTTGACATGAATGACAACATAATACTTATTCAATCATATTACATATCTAATCAACAAATCCTTAGTGATCTTTAATCACAGATTCTTCAATCAGATTCCAAATCAGTTGTAGTCCAACAATCTCTCCCTTTGGCATTGATGGAAACTCAAGTAATATGAAATGTACCATACACACACCAAACATATATTCTACAACTTTGTGAACAAAATGTTGTAAGTCAAAATAGACTTAATATGTTTAATCACTACATTACTAAATAACATTAGATAATACAGCTTTACCATTCTATAGTTGTGATCTTTTCAGTTCTCTTTTCAGTTCTCTGGTTCTTGCTTTTATGCTCTGTAACTGATCTTCAATACTCTGTCTCATTTAGATTGTCTCTCCCTTAGATAATTCTCATCGGTGCTTGTCCCTTTTCATATTATTTATCTCTCCCTTTGACAGAAATTCCAAAGAAACAAATAAATAATCAATTATGTCCTCCTCTGTATCTCTGTATACTGATATCCTAATCGGTTCAAGTTCTCCAAACTTAATCACAACCTTGAACATGATTCAAAGTGTGAACTATGCTGCATCAACATGAATGATCTTCTGATAAAAGTAGGCTGATACAACAACTAGATCACCTTAGTGACCGATACATAGGGGATGGACCCCAAGTCTAGTCCTCAAGTATTCAAATGTGTCCTTCGGTAGAGGCTTTGTAAAAATATTTGCAAGTTGTTCTTTAGATGTGATAAATTCTAACTTCACTTGCTTCTCTTGCACTTTTTCTCTTAAGTAATGATACTTAATAGATATATGCTTTGTTTTAGAGTGCATCACAGGATTCTTTGAAATATTAATAGCACTAGTGTTGTCACAATATAATCATCGGGTCAATGATTACCTCATTCATCCCTTCCAATAGTTTCTTGATATATGCAATGTTTGAACAGTTAGTAGCAGCAACAACATACTCTGCTTTAGCTGTAGACTGAGAAATACAAGCCTACTTTTTACTTGTCCAGGTTACAAGTCTTTCACCAAAGAAAAATGCTCCTTCGATGGTGCTTTTTCTATCATCCACATTTCCAGCCCAATTAGCATTAGTGTAAACTTTCAATTCAAACTTTCCTTCCTTAGGATACCATAATCCATAATTCTCTATTTTATTTAGGTATCTTAAGATCCTTTTAGTAGCTATCATGTGTGATTCTCTAGGATTAGCAGATATTCTTGCAACAATACCCACAACATGTGCTATATCTGGTCTACTGTGAACTACATACATTAACTTACCAATCATGGATCGGTAAAGTGTCTAGTTTACCTCTGTAGTTTCATCCTCCTTTGTCAATTTGCATCTAGCAACCATTGATTGTTCCCACAGGTTTAGCATCTTCCATGCCAAATGTCTTCAGTACTTCTTTTATGTATTTAGATTATGTGATGAATATTCCATCACTCTACTGAATCACTTGTAGTCCAAGAAAGAACTTAATCTCTCCGAACATAGACATTTCAAATTCCTTTTGCATTTCATCAACAAATGTCTTGCATACAAGATCTGAGCCTTCAAAAATAATATCATCAACAAATATTTCAGCAATGATAATAGTATCATCAGTATCACCTTTCATATACAGATTATTGTTTTCACTTGTTCTAACAAATCCAATACTTACCAAGTAAGTATGCAATCTTTCATACCATGCTCTAGGTGCTTGCTTCAAGCCATATAAAGCTTTATGTAATCTACATACCATGTCTTTATTGTCAGGATCAACAAATCTTTCAGGTTGTTCAATGTAGACCTCTTCTTCAAGTATACCATTCATAAATGTTGACTTCACATCTATTTGATAGACTTTGAATTTCTTGTGTGCAGCATATGCAAGTAGCATTCTAACTCCTTCCAATCTAGCAACAGGTACAAATGTTTCACCATAGTCAATGCCTTCTTCCTGTGCATATCCCTTACATACCAATCTAGCTTTATTTCTTGTGACTTCACCATTTTCATTCAATTTATTCCTGAATATCCACTTAGTACCAATAACATTCTTATCTTTAGGTTGGGGTACTAAGGACTAGGTTTTGTTCTTCTCTATTTGCTCTATTTCGTCCTTCATTGCATTAACCCATTCTTCATTCTCTAATGCAACTTTCACATTTTTAGGTTCAAATTCACAAACTAGACATATATCTTGTCTTATTTTGCTTCTAGTTTGCATTCCAGCATGTCTGTCTCCAATGATTTGTGTCTCAGGATGACATCTTTTGACAAAACTAGCCAGAACTCAATTTCTCCTTTCTTGCTCATCCTACTCAAGGTCATTTCCTTGCTCGGTAGCTCCATCTTGTTCATCAATTTGTGTTGCTTATTGTTCTGTATTGTTTCCCTACTGACCAATTGTCACAGCTTGTGGCGTCGATAGATACTCTGGATGTTCAATGTAAGTGAATCTACCATAGTCTTCTGGTTTCTTTATCCTTTCCTTTGTGTTCTTGTCATCAAACTCATCAACACAAACATTAGTACTTTCAACTATCTTATTTGTAACCTTATTCAAACATTTATATGCTTTACTTGTAGAGGAATATCCCAAAAATATCCCTTCATCTCCTTTAGAATCAAATTTTTCATTTCTTTCATCTTTCAAAATAAAGCATTTACTTCCAAAAATCCTAAAATAACTTACAGTAGGTTTGTGTCCAAACCATAGCTCATAAGGTGTTCGGTTGGAGTCCTTCTTTAGTTGTACTCGATTAAGAACATACACAGTTGTACTAACAACTTCCCTCCAATATGTGTGAGCAACATTCTTCTGTATCATCAATGTTCTAGCACAATCAATTATAGACCTGTTCCTTCTTTCAACAATGCCATTTTGCTAAGGTGTCCTCGATGCAGAGACCTGTCTTTTAATTCCATGCTCATTACAGAAATTAGTAAATTCATCAGAGATAAATTCAACTCCTCTATCAGATCTTAAGCATTTTATTTCTCTTCCAGTCTCTTTCTCTACCTTAGCTTTATACCACTTAAACATTTTAAAGGCTTCAAATTTCTCTTTCAAGAACATAACAGTCATCAGTCTAGTATAGTCATCAACAAAAAGAATAAAATATCTATCACCAAAATAGCTCTGAGTTTTTATAGGACCACATAGGTCGGTATGAACCAACTCAAGTATCTTCTTTGTTGAGTAGTATTTACTTTTAAAACTAGACTTAGTCATCTTACCTTTCTAACATTCATGGCACATGACATGATCAGGTTTTGTCAAGTTAGGCAATCCTCTAACTCTTTTCTTTTTACTAATCTTGATCATGTTGTCAAAGTTCACATGGCATAACCTTTTGTGCCAAAACCAAGCATCTTCATCCTTTATTAACAAACAAGAAGACTGATCCATATCAAGATAGAATAGATTACCTTTGGATTGTGTACCAGTTTCGACAAGTCTTTCTTCATCATCATAGATCTTCACCTTTTTGCTCCCAAAAGCTAGTCGGTGGCCTAAATTGTTTAGCTGAGCCACACTTAACAAATTATAGTTCAATCCATCAACCCAGTATGCATTTTCACATTGTATTCTATCATTGATCATCAGTGAACCTTTACCTCTTACCATACAAGGTGCATCATTTACCATTCTCATAGATCCTCCATTATATTCAATAAGATGATCAAACTTCTCTACATCACCAGTCATATGATGTGTACAGCCACTGTCTATGATCCATGTATCATTTTTGCTTACTTTAGAGATCAGTGTTGTCTCTTCATGTTTCTCTTCTTCCTCTGATTCATCTTTCATAGCAACAAATACAACTTCTATGTCCTCATCAAAATCAGATTCAGTTTCAATATCTTCGACTATGTAACATACCTTTTTGCCTTTATCATCTTGGTTGTCTCTATTTTTGTGTCGATAGCCTCTATTGACTCTTCTCCCATAACTTCCTTTAGATCGGTCTTTGGATCTATCATCATCTTTCTTCTGAGGACATCTAGCAGTGATGTGACCGACTTCTTTACAATTAAAACATGCCAAAGGTAGCTTACCTCTATACCTTCCTTTTCCTTTGGGCAATCTTCTGGCCATAAGAGCTTCAAGCTCATCAAGTTCATCATCAGTATTAGTATTACTATCATAATTCTTATTATTCCTACTAGACTTTCCAATCTTTAAAGAAGACATGAAAGTGGATTCAACAGAAGGAACAACACTGTTATCAAAGTTGTTTAATTCAAAGGTTGTAAGTTTACCAATCAGAGTGTCAAGAGTAAGGTTGGATGTAGCTCTTGTTTCATGAATTGCAGAGATCCTGATTGCATAAATTGGCAGCAAAGTTACGAGAATCTTTCTTATCACTGTTTCATCATGAATCACTCCATTAGATGCTCTAATAGCATGTACCACCTCTTTTAGTCTATTTGAGTATTGTATAATGTTCTCACCTTCTTTCATTCTCATATCATCAAATCTGTCTCTTAGGCTTTCAGCTCGGGCTCTTTTGACATTCAGATCTCCACTGTATATTAGATTTAACTTGTCCCACATCTTCTTAGCAGTATCAAAACCCTTGATGTCTTCAAATTTGACATCAGCACAGGTAGCAACAAGTTCCATCATAGTGATATTATGTTCATGCCTATCCTTCAGTTGATCAAGAGTTAAGGGACCAGTGGGCGGTTGTATGTAGCCATTCTCCATCAGATCTAGTGTAGAATTCTCAATTCCAGATATATGTAGCTTCATCTGAGTTTGCATTACTGTGAAGTTCTCTTTGTTCAGCTTCGGTACTTCCCTCTTATACATCTTGAGATCTTTGTGCTTAATTCCTTAAAACTCTATTCTAAGCAACCTTTTCTCTGATACCAATTGTTAGAATAACTGAGAGGGGGGTGAATCAGTTATCCAGTGTCCCAAAACAAAATGTATAATTCAAAACAACTTCTTCTACTTCTACTTCTCAGTAAACAATAATTACTTTCACTATCTGTGCTTTTACCAATTACCAGTCTAATACTATAAAAATTATCGATCAAATCTAACATGTAACATGTAAAGTATGATAACAAACAAATATCACAATCAACACATAACACAAGAGATTTAATGTGGAAACCCTATAAAGGGAAAAACCACCCGAGACCGAAAACCCAAAATTGTTCACTCTTCTGAAGTGAGGTCGGTTAAGACCCAACCCTATTAAAGGTTTACAAACACACTGTTAGGTGTGACCTTGTTAGAGGATTTTAGACTAGAAGTTATCATCCAACCAGCATTCACTATGGGGTTGATAGGATAACAATGTTCATTCTATGAATGATACATCATAAGACTTTTAGAGTCCACTCGGTTAAGAGGTTTTGACTTTATACAATGGTTAAATATGTAATAACAAATGATTTTCTTTAATACAACTTTAATTGTAGATTAAAAATCAATATTCAGTCCATACAAATCCTTATGATCAATATTTTACTTCAGATTCAATACTGTATCAACTTACTGTCCGTCGATAATTGCTCTTTGTAGCTCGGTAATTGTTCTGCAGCTCGGTTCTTACTTAACCAGTATGATTAGAATGCATGAAAACCTTGTTCACATGATATTCCTATAGTTTCTACTTCTTCTGGCATCATTCCATAATGAAATTCTAGTCTCTTATATAGACGAGTAAATTATTTTCTTCTCCTCCATCAGATTTTGCCGCTTAACCACATTCATAGATTTTGCCACTTCAAAATTTCTTGGCTGATGTGTCAATAACACGTTTCAATCTACTCCATTAGATCTTCTTTTAATTTTGTTAGTCGTCGATCTTCATAACAAACATTATCTGTTATCACTGAAATTGAGGTACTTTACAGCTCATCAATCCTATCGGCTAAACTAATCATTTAGTTCATTCTGTTCTGCTCGGTTAACAAAGAAAGGCGTTGGTGAACACTGCTCAGTTAATACTTTGATTGGTATACACTACACTCCATCGGTGTATACTAGAAATGCTTCATTTACCAACAACACTGCTTTGTGTCTTTCAGCTCTATACTTCATCATAGATGAATGCAACATAATAAATTCAATATCATCTAATCATAGACTCATCAACAAGTTACTCAATGTGTTCCTTATCCTCATATGTCATGTACATCTTTCCCCATGTAGATTTCTCTATTCTTCATCTTTTTCACCTTTCTTCAGATGTCTCGGTATAGTAACTTACAAGATAAGTGTTGTCAAACTAGTTGACATCAATGACAACATAATACTGAATTAATCATATTACATATCTAATCAACAACTCCTTAGTGATCTTTAATCATAGATTCTTCAATCAGATTCCAAATCAGTTGTAGTCCAACAGGCTCAAAACAACTTTCATAACTCAAAAAGAAATTTTGAAGGAAATTAATTTTCTTTCATTTCAGGTGACCCAACTTTCGAAGAACATAAGTCATCATCCATTGACCCAATTGGATTATGACCCCATTTTGGAAAGGGTGTGAAGTGCTCTACATCCCCTAATTTGCACAAGCTCTAGGCAGCCAAAGTTTTGACCTCATTCGGGGCCTCTAAAGTCTTCAAAACTGAGTTCAAAGTTTCTGTACCTTGCTACCAATACCAAAAAATTTCAATATCTTCAAAACTAGACTTGATTTGGCAATGAACCTTTACTAGTAGGCTGATATGACCAAAGTGAACCTCCAAGGAAGAAAATAGACCATTATGAGCTCAAACAAAAAACTTACTAAAAATAGTAAATTTCCAAAAATAGAAGCTCTGCACAAGATAACCTTTATTGAAAAGAAACAAGAAATATTTTTGGGTGATGCAAGATTTCTCTTACACCTAGGATGCTTCTGCATCATGAAAGGAGGAACTGAACTATAGTTGATGCTACCAAGAAAATGATTATTCAAGGTGATGTACCTAAGTCATATTGGAGATAATTAATTAGCACTACAGTCTACACATTGAACTGAGTATTAGTGAAGAAAGGAACTGGTAAGACACCTTATGAATTATGGTATGGTCATTCACCTAGTGTTAAATATTTCATAGTTTTTGGTAGTAGATGCTATATCAAAGGAGATGATTTCACTGGAACTTTGATCCAAAGAGTGATAAAGATATTTTATTGTGATATTCTACTAAAAGAAAACCATATAAGTATTTCAATAAAAGGACTAACAAGATGGTTTAAAGTGAAAATGTGAAGATAGATGAATATCTAGAGAAATTTGATGAAACAAGAAAACAAAAACTAGAGAATGAACGGGAATTTATGTATGTACAATTGTAAGAGAAAGAAATTGTTGAATAGAACAATGAAGAAGAAGTGGTTCAACCATTAGAAA
The DNA here is from genome assembly GCA_027943335.1 of Chamaecyparis obtusa. Taxonomy (NCBI): domain Eukaryota; kingdom Viridiplantae; phylum Streptophyta; class Pinopsida; order Cupressales; family Cupressaceae; genus Chamaecyparis; species Chamaecyparis obtusa. Next base: position 11,843 of record BSBK01002842.1, read on the forward strand.
AATAAGAACAAGCACCTAGACTTGAACCTATTATTCAAACATATGTGGAGTTGAATCATTCTACTGATCAGATTATTGGTGATAAAGATGTTCGAGTGCAAACTAGAAGGAAGATCAGAGAAAGTACATGTCTAATTTCAAAGTTTGAACCTAAAACTATGAGGGAAGCCTTGAAAAGTGAAGACTAGAAAAAAGAAATGGAAGAAGAACTTGATCAAATTGAGCAGAATGACACATGGACACTTGTTCCTAAACCAATAGACAAGATTGTGATCAATACAAAGTGGGTTTTCAAGAAAAAAAATTGAATAAACATGGAGAAGTAGTTCGTAATAAGGCAAGACTTGTAAGGGCTATGCAAAATAGGAAGGACTAGACTATGGAGATATATTTTCTCCCGTGGAATTAATTGAAGAGGTGATAATTTTACTTTCTTATGCTTCCTATAAGCAATTTAAAATTTTTCAAATGGATGTCAAATCTTCTTTTCTAAGTGGGAATCTTGAAGAAGAAGTTTACATAGAACAATTGGGTGGGTTTGCATTGAAAAAGGATGAGGATATGGTGTGCAAGCTGCAAAAGACCTTGTATGGAGTGGAACAAGCACATAGAGCATGGTATGAAATATTACACTCTTATCTCATCAAGATTGATTTCATAAGAACAAGTGAAGATAGAAATGTGTACTTGAAGGTTGAAGGTGATAAGATACTATTGGATGAAGTATTTGTGGATGAAATTTTTTTTGGAGGAAATAATTAAATGAGTTTGGCATTTACTAAGGAAATGAGGAAGGAATTTGAGATGTCAATGATAGGAAAAATTAATTTCTTTTTGGAATGCAAATTTCACAATTAAAGGATGGTATCTATATTAGTCATTCCAAGTACATAAAGGAAGTATTGAAGACTCTTGGAATGGAATATTCAAAACCAGTTGGAACCCCCATGGTGACCAGATGCAAACTATCTAAGGATGACGAATCGAGGGTAGTGGATGCAACTCTATATAGATCCATGATTGGTAAGTTGCATTATGTTACTCATAGTAGAACACACATTGCACAAGTAGTCAGAATAATATCCATATTTCAAGCTATTCCTAAGGAATCTCACATGGTAGTGGTGAAGAAGATATTTAGGTACTTGAAAGGGACATAAGACTATGGTCTTTGGTATGCACACAAAGGTGATTTCTCTTTGAGTGTTTTTATTGATGCAGATTGGGCATGAAACATTGATGATAGAAAGAGTAAAAGTGGAGGAGAATTTTTTTCTAGGAGGAAGACTTGTGTCTTGGACAAGTAAGAAGATAAATTGTATCTCCCAATCAACTGTAGAAGCTGAGTATGTAGCAGAAACTATCAATTATACTCAAATAGCATGGATGAAGAAGATCCTTGAAGGTATAAAAAAGAAGGCAATTGAACCGGTGACTATACTCTATGATAATATAAGTGCAATCAATATTTCAAAGAACCCAGTGATGCATTCTAAGACAAAGAATATTGCATTAAAGTATCCTTTCTTAAGAGAGAAATTATAGGAGAAGGTAGTCAAGTTGGAATATGTGCCAACTAAGTAGCAACTAGAATATATATTTACTAAGACACTACCTAAAGATACTTTTGAGTATTTGAGAAGTAACTTAGGGGTTATTGATCCCCTACTTGATCATAACTAAGATGTTTTTGTAAGCATCAATCCAATGGACTCATTGAATATCTTTCACTGGTGGGTTGATGTTAAAAGGGGACTACTCCTTAGGGGGTGAATTTAGAGGCAAAGGAAGTTGTTAAACCAGTAGGTGACCTATGTGAAACCTTTGGGATTTTTGTAAAAGGGGGAGAATATTACTAGATGAACAAGACATCAACTTAGGGGGAATTATTATTAGATCAATGTAGTGTTGATGTGGTGTTACCATCAATGCCAAAGGGGGATATGTTGGCATAAATGATGCAGAGATTTCAAAGTGTGAATTGGTACATGTTTAATGACAAGAAGATCCATTATTGTGTTTTCATTGATTTCAAATAAGTATTGTGTTGATTGACAGTGATTTGATGAGTGTTTGAGATGATGAATCTAGTGTGTGGTAAGTATGTGAAGGAATTGGGGTGTGTGATTGTTGTTGAAGGATCAGGGATGTCTCTAGATGTTGTATGTATGATCATGCATGATGGAAATAAGTATGAAGTAAGTTATGATTGAGTGATGTACATCAGGGAAGACAAGAGAACATACAGTGACAAACAATGAATGATTTGATTGTTTTATCAAATCGGTATGGATCCAAGTGTTGTAATCATTATATGTTTATCTTGAATTGGATATGTTGTTGAAGCTATTATTTCAAGTTGATGGGAGTATCACAAGGAATTATTTTAGGGAACATAAGATCGCTCTATGCTAGATAGAAGAGTGTTTGAACAAGTTTGAACAGTTGATGTTAAATCAGTGAGCGGTGATGATGCAATCAGTTGCAATGAATGTTTTCATGATCTAGGTGGCATGGTGATGTAGCATAACATATTTTTAATGATGATTTGATGTTACATTATTTAAGGCAATCAGATCTATGAATTTTGGAAGTGTGTTGGGGAAATTCAAATAAGGTTTGACTATTCTTGTGTAAAATTGATGTGCGATGTATCTTGAGGCTGACCTAAATTTTTGATTGAATATTATAGATTGGTAATACATTTTAGGGTTCAAGGATTGGGTGAGAATAATTCTAATTCAAATGTAATGTGTCTTGTAAGTCAACTAAGGACCTAATGAGAATGTAATGTATATATATGCAAATCAGTGAATTATGCAAGTATATATCATGGATGTGAAGGTGTTGTCAAGTGAAGAGTGAATATTTTTTGCAAGTGAAGAAATGTTTGTTATTAACTGGATCTAAATAAGAAAAGGAGAAATGATATTCCCAGATCATTGTACTTGTTGATCCCTAACATTTTCTACAAGAAATTCCCTTAATCGTGTAGAATTTAACATATCTTATTTGTAAATCCTTTAACCAGGTGACTCTTTAACTAGGGTTTTAAATCCTTTAACAAGATTAATCTGAATAGGTTAAAGCTCCTAACAGGGCTAGAGGTAAATCCCTTAACTGGGTGACTCCTAACAGGGTTTGCTCCTAACCAAGAATTTGTAAGATCCTAACAAGGCTAGGCCTTTAACATGTCACATTTCATAAGAGTGCATCTAATTAGTGGGTGTTAATTCCCACCATGGTTTTTACCCTTCATCAGGGTTTCCATGATAAAAATACTGGCGTCACTTTGTTGCATGTTTGAATGGTTGTTTGGTTACTTTGTTTATTGCATGCATAAAGTGTAAAGTTAGTGAATGTGGTTAATGTTATTAAAAGAATTGTGAAGATTTTCATATCTGATAGATTACTGATTCACTCCCCCCCTCTCAGTAATCTTGGACCTTATAGTATTAACACTAAGGACTCAAGTACCATCTACCACCCACATAGGTCACTAACGTCATTCAGGGATTCAATGGTTTTCACTACTCGCATAGGTTAATCATTGACATTTTTGGTTTCCAGATTATCTTGTTTAATGATTATACCCAATTCCTTTTATTATATTATCACTTTTTAAGAGCTCCTAGACATGTCTAATATGACCACTTGTGGGTTTGGGCAGACGTGAGGAGCTACTCTCCATACCTACTCAACACACCTAGTCCTACGACTCAATGTCACAAAGGAGACAATGACAATAATCTCATCCACTCAGTCTACAATGAGGACATGAATAAAAGACAACTTGTCCACTCAATCTAAACTGAGGACATGATGAAAACTAACTTGTCTACTTGGTCTTCACCAAATATATAGATACAAGAACCGTCCACTTGGTCTATACCAAGCACATGAATAATATATGTACCATCTACTTGGTCTACACAAAATATATAGATGAAAAAATTACCAACAAGAAATCAAAGCAATAACAAGAGGATAACTCAACTCCCAAAACACTCAAGGCATAAACCTAGAAAACACTCACACAGGTGAACATATCAAGTTGCTCAATTGGCCACTTTACCAAGAGCACGAATTTCAATGGAATCTATCAAGAATCTTGCTACAAACCAATGAAATATGACCATGATGGAAAAGTACACAAGAGTAGCATAAGTAAGAGAAAGGGGCTCAAAGCCATAAAACATGAGGAGACGAAGTAAAGAGAGATCAATTGGTCTCCAACCAAGAGCATGGGTCACTCAAATCTTGTCACATGCATAGATCAAACCTATTTGAGGATACAATATATTTGTGCCTTTAAATTTTGAAGAAGTTTGAAGTGCACATGGTAAAAATTTGACTAAGGCATGTAGGTATACCCCTACAAAATTTATCTAAATGACCCACTTTGAAGGTGAATAATTTGATCCTTCATGATCGTCATGCAAAATAGCTTTGGGAATGTTCTCATCTCCTATCAGTAAGTATGTTTAAGAAGTCACACCTTCACATGTTCAGTTTGGACAAGTTTTTGAAGCATTTGATTTGAGGGGATAACAAAATTCTACACTTTACACATTTACAAAATATTCCAAGTAGCCAACTTTGGAGGCTTTCATCTTATGTCCTATTGACATTTATATAAAAATGATTATTCCCATATATTAGAAACATAATAGACAACCCCCATATCTATTTTGAGCCCCTGGTGACTTCATTTGACATATTTTCTAAGGCTGATTTGTATGTAATTTATTCATATTTTTTAGTTTTCATGTCCAGAACAATTTGAAAGTGGTCATCTTTGAACATTACTATCATGAAAAAGTGATGGAATTGATAAAAAAACCCTCTGTAAACTTCCCAATATATCCAAATGAAGTGATTTCCCCATTAGCAACCATTGACACTAAGATTTGGTATTTTTTCAACGAAGTTATTGGAGGGGTCTCAAACAAGATCAACATGTGCACTATTAGAAAATGTTTGAGTTAGTGACATTGAGTTTTAAAAATTTTCAACTCAGGCCACTTCAAGAAAATCCCTTTGGAAAAGTGTTTTTACAGGCGTAGAAGAATATGAATTCTCCGCTTTGAGGTCTGCAAGTGGATGCTTGTATGATATTTAATTATTTCATGACTACTCCTGACCTGAATTTGGTGTCCCAAAAAAATTGCAAAATTCAAAAAATAGAGAATGTCACGGGTATTGGTGTGGTCATAGGAATCTCTAGTTTTGAGCTTGTCAAATTATGAGCTCATTTGATATATTATTTTGAAGTTTACATTTTGTTGCTACTCATCTCGATAAGTCAGTTTACAAAGGTACTAAAGGTTTGTGAGTTGCTCAAATTTTGACAATGACCTATTTTTTATTTAAATTGTCATAACTCCTCACAAATTTTCTATTAGAATGATTTTAGAATAACTAAGAGGGGGGTTGAATTAGTTATCCTCAAGTACAAATGTACCAATTCAACTTTTAAACACTTCAAACAACTTAGATCTACTCAACAGACCACTCGGTCTCTATAGCATATAACTAGTAACATAAAATTGTAGTCCACTGTCCAAAAGTAATCAACTTGCAGAATATGAAACACTTAATAGTAAAACAAATCAAATAAAATTCACACAAGTATGACATCGGGATTTAATGTGGAAACCCAATTTCAGAAAAACAACTAGTAACATGCTACCAATTTTCTTTCTTCTAAAGTGAGTTTTGTGAGGATCCAACCCTGTTAAAGGTTACAATACACACTGTTAGGTGTGACCCTATTAAAGGATTTAATCACCCTATTAGGAGTGGCCTTGTTAGAGGACTTAAGAACATTCCATTAGAATGTCGCCTTGATTAAATGATTTACAAATGATTGTTAGGTCAACCTTGATTAAAGGATTTCAACTGATACAATGGTTAGAAAGCAACAGTAGGTTTGATCTGATACATATAACTCACTTTGAAAATATAGATCCAATGTATCTCATATGTTGATCCTCTGACTGACCTTCATTATCATCTCAATCTTTGATCTTCTTGGAAACCCTTCAAGAAATCACCTCTTCACAACTCTTCTCAGCCTTCTGCTTAGGTTCGCCAATCAACTGAATCAACCACTTGCATAACCCGCAATTAGGTTATCCTTATACCTTGTTAACTAGGTAGCTTGATATTTTTCCACTTAAACATCATCATAGATCTTAGGTTTTAGTTAGATTCATTGAATCCTTCCAACATTTTGTTCTCCCTCTAACCTTTTAGATAATTCTCAAAACTTCCCCTTGAATCCATGTATAGGAATATGAAAACATGGTTTACCATGTATTAAATGCTCTAGGTCATTCATCCATATCTTCAACATGGTTTACATATTCCAAGAATTCAACTATGTCGGCTGGGAATCTCAATCCCTTCACAAACTATAAAATACTGACATTCGGTCATCACTATATTCTTCTGCTCAGTCTTCACTGGATAACTCGGTCACTGCTTAATTGTTCTTCTTGGAACTCATTGTCTTTGCTCGGTCCAACTTTTGAAACTTGTTCATTACTGATGCTCGGTCAACACTGTATTTTCTCAGCTTATACTGACACTCGGTTAACACTAGCATCACTCATCTGATACTATAAGTTCCTTAGCCTTCTGCTATTTTGCTCAGTCAAGCCTATGCTTTCAGTCTTTGTTTCCTCATCTCTTTTATGCTTCAATCCAACTATCTTCTTCACTTAGTATTATAGATAAAAAACACATTATATTTCTAATATGCCAACTAATCAAGTGCCCATTGTAGTTTCTCATAACTCAACCTTTTCACTAGGTCATCTTGTTATCTCCTCTTTTCAAATCCTCTTCATCAATCAAATGATATGGCACTCTACTAGATAGAAATTGTCTCACCAATTAAGGTTTGACATCAATGACAATATAACAATTGTTTCAATTGTAGCTTCCAACAATCTCCCTCTTTGGCATTGATGGAAATGCCATATGCTTAAGTTACCATACAAACCCAAAAATTTATGCATTGAAGAAACTTTAGTCAACTCCTTCTATTTTCTATTATCAGATCTTCATTAATATCCTTAGTTTCATTCTGATTCTATTGTCCAACAATCTCCCCGATCTCATCTTTTAATTTCATTCTAATTCTCATCCATGCAACTCTGATATGAAAATATTAGCTCCCACTTTGATAGATATATCTTTGTTCCTTCAACTATTCATGTACTTACTGATCATAGAATCCCTTCCTCTTATATCTAATCTCTCCCCCTTTCATTATTTCATCTACTCATGGTAACTTTTACCGAATCTCTCCCTCCTTGATAATAATGCCAAATACATTTTCAACTTTCTCATTCATCTTCACCATGTATATATCTTCATGTCATATTTCTGAACTATATGCTCCTTATGTCATCTTTCTTATGACTGATCAACATCTTGTGCTTAACTCTTCACAGATTTAGGCATATCCTAAAGTGTGACCTCCTTGCATCAATTTTCCATATATTTTGATCAATACATTTGATGCAACACTCCATTTGATTTAGGTATCCTCAGCTAGGGGAATAACCCCTAATTTACCTCTTAGATACTCATGTGCATCCTTAGGTAAATCTTTGGTGAATATATCATCTAACTGCTCTTGTATTCACATAATCTAATCTCACTTCTTTGTCTTGAACTAGCTCTCTCAAGTAATGATACTTGATAGAAATATGTTTGTTCTTAGTGTGCATCATAGGGTTCTTTGATATATTAATAGCACTTGTGTTATAACAGAAAATAACAACTAGCTCAGTGATCTCTTCCTCCATACCTCTCAACAATTTCTTGATCCACATTATGTTTGAACAATTAACTATTGTTGCCACATATTCAACTTCTGTTGTACATTGAGAAATGTAGTTTTGTCTCTTATTTGTCCATGAGACTAATGTCTTTCCTAGAAAGAATGTGCCACCACTTGTACTCTTTCTATCATCCACATTTCTTTCCCAATCTGCATCAGTATAGACTTTCAGTTCAAACTTATCATTCTTCTTATAGTACAATCCATAATCCTTTGTTCCTTTCAGATATCTCAGTATCCTTTTCACTACCATCATGTGATTCTCCTTAGGATTTGTAGAAATTCTTGCAACAATCCCAACTTCTAGTGCAATATTTGGTATGTTATGAACAACATATTATGGCTTTCCAATCATTTACCTATACAAGGTTTGATTCACTTATGTTGTATCATCATTCTTTGATAGTTTGTGTCTAGTAGCCATAGGTGTACTTACTAGTCTTGAGTCTTCCATGCCAAAGGTTTTAAATATATCCTTGATATATTTAGATGAGTAATGTAGATACCTTTCTTCGTTTGATAAATTTGCAAACTAGCAAAAAAATTGATCTCTCCAAACATAGACATCTCAAATTATTTTTGCATCTCATTTGTAAATGTTTGGCACAATGCATCTTGTCCTCCAAATATGATATCATCAATAAATATTCCAGCTAACAATTTCCCTTTGCCTTTTTCAGTCTTTAAGTACAAATTATCGTTGTCATTTATCCTTGAAAAGGCAATTTTTATCAAGTAACTATGCAATCTTTCATACCATGCTCTAGGGGCTTGTTTCAATACATCAGTTCTTTGTGTAGCTTATATACCATGTTCCTCTTCTTGGATCAAAAAATCCTTCAGGTTGTTTAATGTATACTTCTTCCAGTATTCCATTCAGAAATGTAGATTTGACATCCATCAGATACACTTTGAATCCTTTGTAGGCAGCATATGCAAGAAGAGTTCTAACTCCTTCCAATCTAGAAACTGGGGCAAATATCTCTCCATAGTCAATGCCTTCTTATGCATATCCTTTTCATACCAAAAAAGCCTTGTTTCTAGTGACTTCTCCATGCTCATTCAACTTGTTTCTGAATACCCACTTGCTTCCAATAACATTCTTGTCCTTTGGTCTAGGTACTAGTGTCCAAGTTTTGTTCTTTTCTATTCTCTCAATTTCTTCATTCATTTATTGAATCCAATATTAATTATCCAAAGCATCTTTCACTGATTTAGGTTCAAATTCACATAATAAGCATGTTTGGTTTTTCAACTTATTTCTTGTCATGACTCTTGAATCTTTTGTTCCAATGATTTGATCTGGTTTATGATGTCTTCTCAAATATTTTTCTAGTGTAGGCTATGGTCTCCTTTCTTCTTCTTCTTGTTCTTCAGGTTCATTTGGTATCTTTTCTTCCTCTTTTGATTTCTCATCAATTACCTCCTAATGCTTGGCATCTCCTTGCTATAACTTGGCAATTTCTTGTTGTCGCTCAGAAGCCTTGTTCTCTGGTTCAAGTAAATTGCAGGGCTCTCCTTCATTCATGTATACAAATTTTCTATAATCTTTAGGTTCTTTCTTGCATTCAACTTCATCATTTTCTGCATATTCATTAATTCTCACATTTGCACTTTCCACAACTTTGTTAGTGTTAGAATTCAAACACTTATAAGCTTTGCTCTTAGTGGAATAACCTAGGAATATGCCTTCATCACTTTTAGGATCAATTTTCCATTCCTATGGTCCTTCAGTATATAACATTTTCTTCCAAAGACTTTAAAGTATTTCACATTAGGTGCATAACCATACCATAACTCAAAAGATGTAGCATTTGTACATTTCTTGACTTGTACTCAGTTCAAGGTACATAAAGATGTACTTATAGCTTCTCTCCAGTAATTTTTCACAATATTTTTCTCTATCATCAGTATTCTAGCACAATCTATGATTGATATATTCCTTCTTTCAGCTATACCATTCTGTGGAGTCATCTTTGGTGTAGAAATATGTCTCTTGATTCCTCTATCATTGAAAAATGTGTTGAACTCATTAGATATGAACTCAAATCCTCTGTCAGATCTCAAACATTTCAAACTCTTACCTGTTTATTTTTCAACTCTTACCAAATACCACTTAAACAATTGAAAGGAATCATATTTTTCTTTAAGAAACATCACAATCATCATTATAGAGTAATCATCAACAAATAGAATAAAATTTTTTTCACCAAAGTAGCTTTGCACTCCAATAGGTCCACAAAGGTTAGTATGAACCAATTCCAAAACATCATCAAAAGTATAGGTTTTGCTCTTGAAACTAGACATTGTCATTTTGCCCAATTGACATTGCTTACACATCAAATTATCAGGTTTCTTCAATCTTGGTAACCCTCTTACTCTTTTCATCTTATCGATGCTTACCAAATTATCAAAGTTCACATGACACAACCTCTTATGCCACAACCATATATCATAAAATTGTGCAAACAAACATGTCTCATCAGATAGGTCTAGATAGAACAAGTTACCTCTTGTTTGTTCTCCACTTCCAATTAGTTCACTAGTAGCATCAAATATCTTAGCCTTTTTGTGATGGAATTCAACTCGATATCTAGAACTGTTCAAATGTGCAACACTCAACAAGTTATAGTTAATTCCTTCAACCCAATAATCATTATCACATCAGATCTTATCAATCAATCTTATTGATCCTTTACCTTTCACAAAACATGGTGCATCATTACCAAAATTAACATGGCTTCCTTTGTAATGATCTAAGGTTTCAAACTTTCTTTTATCACTAGTCATATGATGTGAGAAACCACTACTAATTATCCATCTATCACCTTTACTCACATATGAAATAAGTGTAGTTTTCTCATCTTCATCAGATTCATCTTTCATGGAAACATAAGTAACTTCTACATCATGATCATCAGATTCACTATCAATTTCTTCTTCAGTAATATAACAACATTTCTTACCTTTGTCCTTGTAGTCCTTGTAGCTTCTATAGTATTTGTCATCCCTTTTTTCTTTGTACTTTCTTTCTCTCCTTTCATCCTTGTCATTTCTGTAAGGACATCTTGCAACAATATGGCCAACTTTGTTACATGAAAAACAAATTATAGGAAGTTTACCTTTGAATTTCCACTTTCCTCTAGGTATTCTTCTAGCCATTAGTTCTTCAAGCTCATCAAGGTCATCATCAGAGGTGTCACTATCACTATTCACACATCTTTCTTTTCCTTTCTTAGACTTATGAATAACCAATTGAGATTTGAATGCAAATTCAATAGTGGGAGAGGTAAAATTGTCAAAAGTTGATAATCCAAAAGTAGTAAGTCTACCAACCAGACCTTCCAAATTTAAGTTGTTACCAGGAGCACATTTCAATTCTTGTATTGTAGACACTCTAATAGTATAAATAGGAAGTAGTGTTCTCAATACCTTGCTGATAATAGTTTCATCATCAATCCTTCTATTAGCTCCTCTAATAGCATTCACAACCTCTTTAACTCGGCCACAATATTGTACAATAGTCTCACCTTCTAACATTCTCATTTCATTAAAATTTCATCTCAAGCTTTCACATTTGGCTCTTAGTACATTTGTGTCTCCACCATAGATATTTGTCAGTGTGTCCCACATTTTCTTTGCAATGGTACAATCCTTTATGTCTTCAAATTCAAGATAACTTAGGGCTGATGCCATCTCCAACATTGCTTGATTGTGTTCTTGCTTTTCCTTCATCTGTTAGGTTGTCAAAGGTGTAGGTGCAGCTATGTATTCATTTTCCACATAGTATTTTGTTGAATCTCCAATTCCATCTAGGTGTAGCTTCATCATAATTTGTCATGCAGGGAAGTTCTCCTTGTTCAGCTTTGGTACCTCCTTTTTGTACATCTTGATCTTTAGCTTCAAGTACCTTCAAAATCATCCTTACAAGCACCACAAGCTCTAATACCAATTTTTAGAATGATTTCAGGATAACTGAAAGGGGGGTGAATCAATTATCCTCAGGTCCATATGTACTAATTCAACTTTTAAACACTTCAAACAACTTAGATATACTCAACAATCCACTCGGTCTTTATAGCATATAATCAGTAACACAAAATTGTAGTCCACTATCTAAAAGTAATCAAATTGTTGAATATGAAACACTTAATAGTAAAACACGTCAAATAACATTCACACAAGTATGAAACTAGGATTTAACATGGAAACCCAATTTAGGAAAAACCACCAGTAACATGCTACCAATTTTCACTCTTCTGAAGTGAGCTCTATGAGGAGCCAACCCTGTTAAAGGTTACAATACACATTGTTAAGTGTGACCCTATTAAAGGATTTAATCACCCTGTTAGGAGTGGCCTTGTTAGAGGACTTAATAACAGTCTATTAGAATGTCACCTTGATTAAAGGATTTACAAATGATTGTTAGGTCAACCTTGATTAAAGGATTTCAACTAATACAATGGTTAGAAAGTAACAAAAGGTTTGATCTGATACATACAACTCACTTTGCAAATACAGATCCAATGTAGCTCATATGATGATCCTCTGATTGGCCTTCATTTTCATCTCCATCTCTAATCTGCTTGGAAAACCTTCAAGCAATCACCTCTTCACAAATCTTCTCAGCCTTCTGCTTAGGTTTGCCAATCAACTGAATCAACCACTTGCATAACCCGCAATTAGGTTATCCTTATACCTCCTTAACTAGGTAGCTTGATCTTTTTCTACTTAAACATCACCATAGACCTTAGGTTTTGGTTAGATTCATCGAATCCTTCCAACATTTCATTCTCCCTCTAATCTTCTAGATACTTCTCAAAACTTCTCCTTGAATCCATGCATAGGAACGTGCAAACATGGTTTACCATGCATTAAATTCTCTAGGTCATTCATCCTTATCTTCAACATGCTTTACATATTCCAAGAATTCAACTATGTCATCTGGGAGTCTCAATCCCTTCACAAACTGTAAAATACTGACACTCGGTCATCATTGTGTTCTTCTACTCGGTCTTCACTGGATAACTCAGTCACTTCTTAATTGTTCCTCTCAGCACTCACCGTCTTCGCTCAGTCCAACTTTTGATACTTGATCATTACTAATGCTCGGTCGATACTATATTTTCTCAGCTTGTACTAGCACTCGGTCAACACTAGCGTCACTCAGCTTATTCTATAAGTTCCTTAGTCTTCTGCTCTTTTGATTCGTCAAGCCCATGCTTTCATTCTTTCTTTCCTCATCTCTTCTATGCTTCAATCCAACTATCTTCTTCACTTATTATTATAAATAAATAGCATATTATCTTGCCAATGTGCCAACTAATCAAGTGCCCATTGTAGTTTCTCATAACTCAACCTTTTCACTAGGTCATCTTGTTATCTCCTCTTTTCAAATCCTCTTCATCAATCAAATGATATGGCACTCTACTAGATAGGAATTGTCTCACCAATTAAGGTTTGACATCAATGACAATATAAAAATTGTTTCAATTGTAGCGTCCAATAATTTTCATGGCTCCAAAATGTCTGGTTTACCCACAGTGAAAATACTCTAGAATAATAGTAGGCTAAATTAAAAATTCATCAATTTCTTTGTAGTTTTTTGTGCAACAATTTAAATAATTATTAAAATGTTTTGGATGCATTTTGGGACATATTCAAACATGATTGAACTATGTCATAACTTGAGAAAATTAATATTGCACATAAAATTCATTTCTAAGTTACAATTGAAATTCTTTTTGGAGAGATTGTGTTACCCCGCACCCCCGCCAGTAGCAAAAAGAAAATTCAAATGGCATGTGAGTGTGCGGAGTGTACCCCAAACCCCCACGGATAGCAAAAATAATTTCCCAAATAACATGTGGGCATGCAAGGAAGCTTCAAACCAGTGCTGGAAATAAAATGAATCATGTTTTTGGTCTTTGAGATAATTTTTGGGGTTGTGTATGAGATAAAATCATAATTTTATAGAGTCTAAATACTTCCCAAACCTTTTCTCATGCTTTGGGATAAATTTCATTGCTGTTATGAATGATTTGAAAGTGACAACAAGTCCAAAAATAACCTAGAAATTTGAAAAATGACCTAGCAACATTTTAAATCACCTCTACCAATCTATTGATGATATTATTAGTATTTTAATGTGCCAGTAAGTGATTTATTCACCAAAAATGGAAAGTGTAGTAATAAGATTTATTTTTACAAAAGGTCAAAAAAATTCATGAGAATACGTATGTATGAGAAAAAGAAAAATTATTTTGTTGCAAATAAGTGCATAAAAAATGGGTAGATCAAAGGCAGGTGAAGAGAGATGAAAGAAGAGAAGATTCAATTTCCCAGTTGAAGAATATGTAGCTAATTCTCTACAATATATTATACTTTAGGGTTTTCTTCTTGTCTATTAATTCTTCTTTCTTTCTCATTGTAAGGGTTTTGATTTTTTCCTCATCTTCTGGGAAAGTAGAGTAGAGCTATGTATAGTATAGTGTTTGGATAATTCCATAATGGACGAATGTATAGATTTATCTCAATAGTTTCAATTATTTTATGAGAATATTATTCAATTATTGCAGAGATTGTCTCCATTTGTATTTTCAGAATTCATATGAATCATAATATTAAGGATAGTCTTGTTTGTGTTGGCATTATGAGTTGAGATGGTGAGTTGCAATCATAGGTAGTAATTGGTTTGGTTTTCATTGACGGAAACTAATTCATATCGATCATGTATCACAATCGGTGAAATGCAGAAGGCAATTGGTGTGCAGGTTAAGGAATCATTAATGCTAGAAATTGGTTAAGTCCAGAAGATCAGTAGATAGAGAGGTCACTACTTTGGTAGCGGTCATGATAGATGAAGAATTAAAAGGTGCAGTCACAGATACAGTATCATCATGGTTATAATATTGTGTGGTTTTGACCAGAAATCATTTGGTTGATTGGTGAAAGATATTTTTGTCATAATCATTCAGACACGATAGAAAACTTGTGTTCTTGAGGATCAATTGGAAGATTCCAAATTGGTAAGTGGTTTAGAGGTTGTGATGATACTTATTTTTATGATGATGTGTAATAATGGTTATAAAATCGATGAAGTTTTATTTTAGGGATCAGTGGTATTGTATATGGAAGATTTAAGGTGGTGCATTGGAGAATTAAAAACATGTTTGACTATTTTGGAGAATTAAAATGTAGAACTTATTGAAAGCTGACGCACTCATAGGGAAATGTGTTTTACATCAATTTTATCATGTTGATGGGAAAATATTTAATTTTATGAATTCAGTGCTAGAAGCGTATACATATGTGGTACTTCTCATATTGAAAAGATGATGATATTTGAGATAAGGAGATTGATGTTATTGTGAAAGTTTTAAGGTTGCAATCAAAGATCCAATAGAGCCAGAGTTGTGAGAAGATCACTCAACTTCTTGTTCCCTAGCAGTTATAGCAAGAAAATCCCTTAATCGGGTGAACTTTAAAAGGTTCTCATTGTAAATCCCTTAATCGGGTGAGCTCTTAATAGTCTTGAAATCCTTTCACAAGGTAGATCTTAGCAAATTTGATTTTACATATAACAAGGTACTAATCAATCCTTATAGGGTGAACCCTAAAAAAGGGTAATTGTAATCTTCTAACAGGGCAAAATCATTTTACTATAGTAGTGAGCTAGTAGGTGTCATCCCCTCTATGGTTTTTCCCTATAACCAAGGCTTTCCATGCAAAAATCATTGTTTCATATGTGATGATTTTTTGGATGTTTGATTTTGTTTACTTTTACTTGTTTACATAAGTTATATGTTTTGTGATTTAAAAGTTATTATTGAAGGTATTTAGATTGATAGTTGAGTTATTTAACAATTGGGTTGCACTGATTCACCCCCTCCCCCCCACTCAGCGCCTAATAATTCTAACAATTGGTATAAGATCATTGGTCCTCTTGTTGATAAGTCTAACAACTTGAGGGAAAGATCTACAACTATCAAGAATTACAGGCATGAAATCAAACTTGATAATGCACACAAGATGATCAATGAGTTGAAGGAGAAACTAAAGAACTCAATTGCTATAAGGAGAAAACTTACTGAAAAACTAAATGAGAGTCAAGATTA
This sequence comes from Chamaecyparis obtusa, assembly GCA_027943335.1. NCBI lineage: Eukaryota > Viridiplantae > Streptophyta > Pinopsida > Cupressales > Cupressaceae > Chamaecyparis > Chamaecyparis obtusa. The sequence continues at coordinate 27,815 of BSBK01002842.1, forward strand.
TATTGAGAAACTATCTGAAAGTAGTGTGTATGAATATTCCAAAGAATAAATTCTAGATCTGATGGAAAATAACAAAGGTCTTAAAGAAGTAGCAAATCTAAAGAGGGACCTTGAAAGTCAATCTATTAGGATGTGTGAAGATCTTGAAGGAAAGAGAACATCAGAAAGTGCAAGGAAGACTGCAAAAGATGCTAAGAAATTTGTTGAGGATGCCCTAAGAGAAAGAAATGAAGAACACTATAAACTAAGATATGAGTATACTTTGTATAGAAACAAAATGCAGGATACAACTGAATAAAATCTGCAAGTTACAAGTGAGAATGAAATAATCAGAGAAGAGAATGAAAAATTAAAGAATCGATTAAAATCAGAGAAAGAAGAAAATGAAAAATTGAAATAGTACAATGAAACCATGCAAAATATTGATGAGCAATTGAAGAGACAAAGGAGACACAAATATCCAACCAGTCTTGGTTACACTGGTCAAGGAATATTTGAAACTGATAAGTCATCAAAATATGAACCTGAGAAGCCACAAGATCAAAAGATAGATCCAATAAATTCAGGTAAGAAATCTAATAAACCTACCTATTTTAACTTTGGTAAGCCTAGCCATACTGTAAATATGTGTAGGAGAAAATTGGTGAAAAAGTCTTATACGTTTGATGGTTATTGCTACAATTGTCACAAGTATGGGCATACTTCTTATGAGTGTAGATCCAGATCCAATAGTAGATCTAGTAATAGATCCAATGGCGATAGATTCAATGAATACTAGTTTTCTTGTAACAAATATGGACATAAAGATGATAATTGTAGGTCTAAAGTTTACACTCCTAGGTCTCCAAACAAACCACTAAGCCCTAATAGAAGGGAAAAATAATTTGATGCAACATGTTTTCTATGTGGTAATCATGGTCATTTAGCAATGAATTGCAGAATGAGAAGAAATGTTGAATCTTGGAGTTCAACTAGTATGGCTTTCTTTGTTTTCCATAGGATTGATCACATTGCAAAAGATTGTCGGTTCAGGAACCGGATATCCTACCAGTCAGAAGACAAAAAGGGTAAGAAGATTATTAATATTGAGGAAGTTGGTCAAGAAATGAAGAAGATCTAGAGGAAAGTTGAAGAGAGAAGGAAGTCAAATAGGAAGAAGAAAAATCATCCGAAGAGAAGTCACCATCCTCTGGTGTAGAGGATTCTTCTTCAAACTAAGCATATTATTTTCTTAGGGGAGTGCTTAAAGAAAAATCCTTTACTGGTCCCCTAGATCTAAGAGCGATAAGATCTAAATGCACATTCAGGTGCAAGATGCTATGATTTTGATGTTGATAAATATTTTTGAAGTTGACAGTGACTATGTGATGAATACATTGAATTTTCTTGACATATGTCTTTTACTGTTTGATATTGGTTATGGTTGTTTAAGTACCTATCGATAGATATGCATTCATCGGTGATAGGACACTATTCCTACCATTGGAAAAAAATATTGTTCTACCATTAGAAGCACATAACGGTTATATCTCAATGATAAATAGAGGTAAGTGATTACACTTGTTACCTTTCTACATTCATTCGACCATTTGAGCCTAATTTTCTATCAAATTTTTTGAGAGCCCTAACCGATACTTTGCAAGTTACTTATCTGGTTCGCAGTTAAAATTGTATATTATTGCAGCTGGTTGAGATGGAAAGGAAAGTTAATACCCATGTGTTGATGAACATTGTTGATAAACCTCAACCTGTGTTTAAGCTTAATTCTATCAAAGTGACGGAGATTGACATGTTTGGTGCCCTATCTACAATTCCTTCGTGAGTGCTATTAATCAAGGATGTTTGGTTGTATGTTCATTGAAAGATTGAAGAACTAGGAGTTGGAGCTATCAAGAAAGAATATGAGAACATGTGCATTGATGGTGTATTTAGAGATGAGCACAAACATCTTCACGAGAAAGGTTTGATGTAAGTGGTAGACATTCCCACTGAATTCCATCCTGATTGGATTTGATATGTTTTAAGTAGAGTGCATGATCAATTTATTTGATTGGAAAATCCCTATAAGATTTTGAAGAAAATGATTCATAAAGTAACTGGTTTTCATGCACAGGGATTAGAATACACTTTGAGAATATTCACGACACATTTGATTACCGAGTTAACCAAATCCAGACAAGATGGCAGAGCTATGACTGTAGATGACATCAAAGATAGAGAAGTTCATTTTTTTTCTATTGCAATAGGATATGTGGTACATATCAATCAAGCATAATCAATATTGCGCTCAGTGGTGCTATCCATGCCGGTTATCAGATAGTGAAAGATAAATCCATGTATGACTTATGCGAGATGGTTAGAAGTCAGTTCCTGGCAAAAATGGAGAGAATAAAGAAATAAAAAAAGAAATCATTTAAATATGGTTCCCTATTGGTATGTATATTCTTCTACATTCATAATTTCTTTCATGGTAGAGGAAATATTGTATGGTGATTGGACAAATCGATAGTTGTGTAAATAAGTGAATTCATTAAGGAATTAGGTGAAAATTTTAATAATATTATGTGGGGTTACTTCAAATATTTACAAGCTAAAATGAACATGTGAGAAATAAATCCTACTAGGATTATAGACAAATATAAGAATGATATATGCTTCCTAGTAGATACAAATTCTTGTATTATAATGGTGATTGAACCTAGAACTTATTGGCTTCCACCTATGGGTTATGAAGGAGAAGAGTTAGTAAGAGTTCATGTCAATGAGTTACATTCAAAACCCTTAGATAGACAAGTGCAAAGATTTGGTACCTATGAAGAGGCATTTTCTAAAATTAGTATACAACTAAAGAAATTGGTCATTGAAAGGAAAACTAGAAGGATGATATCAAATCTAGAACATAAGTTTGGAAGTGATGAGTCAGGTACATATGGTACTACTAATGTTATATTTAAAGATCCATCATCCAACATTCCATCCACTTATGCTAAAGTGAAGAGAAAGAGAGTAAACCCATAGTGAAAGAAGTTGAAATTAAAATACAACTAGTAAAGAAGACATACAAAAGAAAGAGAAAATCCCTTGATGAGAATAGTGAGGAAAAGGAAACTACAGGAGATGAATATGTCCAGACTGAATCAGACAAAGATGCAAAACAATTAAAAGAGAATGGTCATAAAAAGCTCCAAGTGTTGATTATATTGCTAGAGACATAATGGATACACACAGAATGGCAACATTTGATAGAAGATATGGATTCTTCAATGATGAAAATAAAAGGAAGATAGAAGAGGCTATAATATTTAGCCTACACAAATTGTGTATGAATATTAGTGAGCTTTACCAATTTTTGTCTGATTATCTCTATGATCTTATCCATGCTAGATGGGAAGCTACACTAAGAATGGACAAAGAAATAATGGAGAGAGCACTTAGTCAAGTGCAAATTGAGCTGAGTCCTAATGAAGTAAAGATATTAGTTGAAGCCTAAAGACATGAATTTAGATTTAAAATATAGCAAAAAGTATACTTGTTGGTAAGACACAAAGTGTGTATAGTGAAACCATGGAGATATGGAGGAAAAAGGTCCAAATGATGAAGGAAGTAGAACAAGGATTAAATAAATAAAAATTTGTTGATGAACAACAAGAAGGAAGAGAACAAGCGATTGAGGATATTGATGACACATCCACACATGAAGATATTATTGGCGATGTTATTACTGACATCCATATTCAAGTACAAGACATTGAAGATCAAGATGTTGAGTTAGCCCAACCCGATAGAGAAGAAGTAGAATAAGGTCACAGTGGTGAGGATGAGGTAACAATAGAAGATATAACTGGTAAAGAGGGTTCTCCCTCACCATCCATTGTGAAGCATTCAGAAGGAATGATTGAAGAAAAAGAAGCAAGTCAGAAAGAGGTTGAAGAAGCATATGATGTGAAAAGGAAATTGAGCCTTGGAGAGTCTAATGTTAAGAAGAAGAAGAAGAAATTGGTGCAAGTAAAAGAAGAAGATGATGGAATAATCACCAGATCGGTAGATATAACAAAGTTAAAATCCAAGGAATTGATGAAGTATTCAGAATAGTTGATGAAGAAAGATGAAAGAGATAATATGAAAAAAAAAGTTTGAGTATTGAATCGAGCAAGAGAAATCCTAGCGGGGTTGGTCCCTAAAATTGAGTATGATGAAGATGATTCCATTATAGATCAACTAGATTCTTTGATTAAGTCTATCTCTAATCAAGGCCCAGACTTGCAGACTGCAATAGTAAATATAGAAAAAGAGAAGTTAGAGAAGAAGATGATAGGTAAATTAAAGGATAAGATCACTGAGGATAAGGACAAACTGACAAAATTGGTGAAAGAAGTTAAAAATTTATTGGTAAAGGTAGGAAATTTTTTCACCAAAGTATCTAATCACTCAAATTTTGAAAAATATTTGGAGGAGAAAAGAGTTGAACTCCTAAAGGAGCTAGAAAGCTTAACTAGTCATCTTGATCCTACTTCAAGCTCAATTATTACTTTCAGTAGTAAAGTGAAGTATTTATCTTTAAACATGAAATAGATCTAGCAGGATTAAGACATCAAGTTGGTCAATATACTTGAGCTTCCCCAACAATGGAGGTAATGCAACAACATATGGAAAAGGCAGAAGGGATACTTGTCCTATCAGACATGAGCACATTAGAAAGTATGGAAAAACTAGTATCAAGTTTACTTGAGAAAATTATTGCCTCGGGACACATGAAAAAAGAATGGGAGACATCCTTAGAGTCAGAAAAGGTAAACTTTAAGGTCATCTTTGAGAAGTTGTAAGAAAATGGTGCATAGTTGAACATATTTTAGTTTTGCAGCTTTGGCATTATTGTCAAAGGGAGAGAATATGTCAGGAAGAATATGTCAATGAGCATAAGGTTTTTTCCATCAATGCCAAAGGGGGAGTTTTTTGCCATTATGAGTTGACATAGTGAGTTGCAGTCAAAGGTAGTAATTAGTCTAGTTTTCATTGATGGAAACTTAGTCAAATCGATTATGTATCACAATCGGTGAAGTGCAGAAGGCAATCGGTGTACAGGTTAAGGAATCGATAATGTTGGAAATTGGTTAAGTCCAGAAGATCGGTAGACAAAGAGGTCACTACTTTGGTAGTGGTCATGATAGATGAAGAATTACAAGGCGCGGTCAAAAATACAGTATCATCATGGTCATAATATAGTGTGGTTCCAACCACAACTCATTTGGTTGATCGATGGAAGAGATTTTGGTGTCACAGTCATTCAAATAGGAAAGAACACTTGTGTTCTTGAGCATTAGCTGGAAGATTCCAGATCGATAAGTAGTTTAAAGGTTGTGATGATACTTATTGTTATGATGATGTGTAATAATGGTTATAAAATTGATGAAGTTTTATTCCTGGGATCGATGCTATTGTATAAGGAAGATTCAATGTGGTGCATTGGATAAGTCAAAATGTGTTTGACTATTTTGGAGAATTAAAATGCATAACTTATTGAAAGTTGACGCGGTCATAGGAAAATGTTTTTTACATTTATTTTATCATTTTGATGGGAAAATATTTAATTTTATGAAGTCGATGCTAGAAGTGTATATATGTGGTACTGCTCATATTGAAAAGATGGTGATTTTTGAAATAAGGAGTTTGATGCTATTGTGAAAGAATTAAGGTTGCGATAAAAGATCTAATAGAGTCAGAGTTGTGAGAAGATACAAGGAGAAGAGAAAGGATTGGATATGTCAAGAAGTCAGTGCTACATTCAGATCACTCAACTTGTTGTTCCCTAGCAGCTACAACAAGCAAATCCCTAAACTGGGTGAACTTTAACAGGTTCTCATTGTAAATCCCTTAATCAAGTGAGCTCTTATCGGAGTCTTGGAATCCTTTCACAAGGTAGATCTTAGTAGATATGATTGTACTTCTAACAAGGTACTAATCACTCCTTATAGGGTGAACCCTCAGAAAGGGTAATTGTAAGCTCCCAACAGGGAAAAATCATTTTACTACAGTAGTGAGCTAGTAGGTGTCATCCCCATTGTGGTTTTTCCCACTAACCAAGGGTTTCCACGCAAAAATCATTTTATCATGTGTGATGATTTTGTGGATGTTTTATTTAGTTTACTTTTACTTGTTTACTTCAATTATATGCTTTGTGATTTACAAGTTATTATTGAATGTATTCAGATCGGTGATTGAGTTAGTTAACAATTGAGTTGCACTAATTCACCCCACCCCCCCCTACCCCTCTCAATGCCTAAGAATTATAACAATTTTTCTTTCAATGTCTAACTATGTGTATGGGTTTCCTTTCGGGAAGGAACTAAAGCCTATTTGCAGGTTACAATGGATTTGGAAGTATATTATGGATTTATAAGAATGATTTATGCAAAAAAAAATAAAGATATGCAACTAATTTGAAGTAATCTATTATTTGGGTTTGCATTTATAATCTAGGATTTGACTCCATTCCATGGGAATAGACATTGGTTTGTTGAAGTTGTCTAGGATTTGTTTTCAAAAATAAATAAAATAATCAAATTTGTATTTCCTTTTTGGTTGATTAGAAGTAGGGTTCTTACTCTTAGGTATGCATAAATGACTAGAAACCCAAAATAGAGCCAATTCTAGGTAGATTCATGCATGTTCTGGTCAAATTTGGATAAGAGTTATTTTCTAAATTTAATATTCTTCCAAAGTGCATTAAAACTTATGAATATTAAAAGGTTTACCCACTTGGGTTTTGCAGACCCCAAAGTTTAGAAGGATTTGTTCATTTTCTGAGCAAATAATCATAAGTTGGTCATTGATTTAAGATACTTGTTAATAGAAGAAGGAAAATATTTAGAGTTATCTTAAACATCGGTTGGAGGAACCAAAACACTCTCAACTTAACATAAAGAAAATCAAGAACAATGCAAAAATAATGGTTGCCAACACAAACCAAGAGAAATAAGGGCAATACAGTAGTGTACAAGTATGCTCGATCTGCCTCTTTTCCAAGAGCATGGATCCCTAAATGATTTAAGATGTTCCTCACACTCTGAACTCAATAAAAAATCTCAAAAATGCCAAAATAAACACAAAGGACAACCAATTCTAGTAATTATTGACTAAGCATGCCAACTAGAAAAACATTTTAAAGCCTACGGTTTGGATTACGATAATAAATAACCATAACTTCCTATAGTCATTTGGACCGCATATTCCAACTACAATTGTAGAATACAACCAAGGCCCATCTACAAAACATGTCAACATGGTGACAATCCCCCAACAGGATATCACGCAAGATTAGCTACACACAAAAATGCCCAAAAATGAAACTCAAGATCTCACGATAAAATTAAAATCCATTGGTTCTCATAATTCCACTAACCCAAAAAAGTAATAAAATATCAATTCAAACATAGTGGGAGAAGATGATTAGCCTAACGACAATAATATAGTTTTGAAATCCCAATCTCATACAAGCCCAACTAGGCATCAAATTCAATAGAAAATGCAAGGAAAACATAAATAGACATCTCGCTACATGATTACAAACAATAAACAACTGATAAAATGAAGAAAAAATTAAAAATGGGAAGTCCTACCTTAAGAATTAGCAAAAACTCGAAATGGAGAGGAAATACATAATACTCAATGCACGCATCCAAAGCTCTCGACAAACCGTAGCAATCCCACCACTGTTCCAGCGAGCCATTTCCCACAAAATTTGAATGCTCGAGCTGCTCCCAACAAAAGAAACAAAATTTCTCCACAAGAGGGTTGGATCATATTCACAACTCACAAAAAATGAAAAGTGAGTAAAAGTTACGACAAAATATATTTCAATCCATTATCACTTTTGAGAGAGAAATTTTTGGAGAATGAGGTGAAACTTGAGTATGTACCTACAAAATAACGTATTGTTGATATCTTTACCAAGGTGTTTTCTAATGATACTTTTGAGTACCTCTAGAAGAGATTGTGGAGAGATTGGGGGTTATTTCCACTCATTTTATGAATTAGATGCATATGAAGATGCATTAATCCAGTGAACTTCATGTACAATCTTGAATCTGCACTAATGGTGGTGGCTTCCTCTTAGGGGGAGCTAAATGCATATGTGATCCGACATGTATGTCTTAGGGGGAGTTGAGCAGAATGAATAAGAAGTTTATGAATTTGGCCTTTTCTATTGATTTCAAAGGGGGAGGGTTTGACATTAGGGGGAGAGGTTTGACATAATAGATTTATTGTTTTTATCGTTGATGTGTTGTCATCAATGATAAAGGGGGGGATTGTTGCAGGTTTGAGTAGAATGAGTTATTGGCTGAGTTAGTGAGATTGTCATTGGTGTCAACATGTTGTGACTGTTTCCTGTGCAGTAGTGTTGATATTTTTTCTCCACATATTCTTCATATTGCAAATGTATTGATGTGATTTTGGTATGTTTTTAAGTAGTGTGTGGTATTGTTAGATTCAAGTTTTCATGTTTTGGATCACAGTCCAGTGAAATTAGTGTTTATTTGAGTATGACAATGATTGGTAGTGTTTCTTGTGTGAAATACATGCTCTGCATTTCTTTGCATGATGGATTCTGATATTGTGGTTTTGGAACTGAGATTTTAATGTAATCATCTCTATTTATTTTAGTTAGCACGAGATTTTGTATTTCGGATGCAAGGTTTCAAAGTTTGATGGTGTTCTTACCCTAGGTTTGGCCAACCTTGAGTGCTTACATTTTAGTTAATTACCTCGGTGAATGCAAGATGAAATGTAACGTGTATGATGATTGTTTTAGTCTTCATTAAGGCATGTTGTGGTCCACTTCTCATTCCTTTTCACCACGGGAATGCTTAGTGATGACGTAATCCAAATTATATTCAGTTAAGATGCTTACTCGATAGTGGGATATTTTGCAAACGAAAGGATTGTATAAGTAAACTAGGATAAATTATTGAAGAAAAGGTGTGGCATGGGTGTATACTTGTAAAAGTGTTATACAAGTGTGTGCATATGTGATGGAGACGTATGAAAGAGGATTTGTCTCCTTGTATATATGAAATGGTGTGAAGTGTGGTGTAGAGTTGTGTGGACTTCCATGTGTTAGTTATCATAAGTTGTGAATATCTATAGATCATGGAGAAGAGCATCAGTGGTGGATTTTTTTTAATCTTTTATTCTTCTTCATCTAGGCAATGAGCCCTCTGGCAATGATCCTTTCTTTGGGTAGTGATCCTTTCTTTGTAAAAATTACCTTAACGAGTGTCACCCTAACATGAGTTCATATATATTTCAAAATTTATCTTCTATGTGGTTTTTCTCTTAACAAGGTTTTCCACACAAATATGGTGTTTCATTGTGTATGATGGTTTCTTATTTTTATATGCTCTTACATGTTTACATCTTTGTTGTTAAACAATTAAGGATAAGTTTATGTGGATTTGATTGAAGGAAAGTTTTTAAAGATTTAATTAAGAACTAATTCACACCCCCCCCTCTCAGTTGTCTTGTGCATTTAACATAAAGTTTCCAATTTTGAAAATTTCCAAAACAAAAAAAAAAGAATTCAATTTTGGAAGCTTGAGAGGCTCCAAAATGGCGTAAAAATATTTGTAGCTAGTGTAACAAGTTACAAGGTGATAGAGCACATTACAATATCTTTGGTGCTTCAAATAGTTTGTCAATCAAACACCAGTTTAAAATTTATGGCCTCCATAAGTTAGGTCTTTTGAAATAGGAAATGTTAAAATGTGTTGAACTCATAAATGAGTTGAACTCATAAATGAGTTATAAAAGCGAGTTGCATATGTTGATGTGTGTTTTGTGATGTAGGGGCATTCTAGGGTACTCAATGAATCTGCATGGTGATGTGTTGTTTTGGTTCTGTGTTACTCGGTTTCAGCTTTAATCGACGGTCTCAGTTATTGAAGGAAGCTCGATCGCTGAAGGGACTCGGTAAAACCTCTGGCGTTCGATGGAACTTGTGCTCGGTGATGCCTGTGTTGCTTGGTGTTGCTTGGCTTGGTTGGTTGTTTCATTGGTCCTCGGTTGTTTCTCTGGTGCTCGGTAGTTCTGGTTTACCGACTAGAGTTCTTGGTGATTTGGTTGGCCGATTTGGTGCATTTATTATTAGTAGCTTTTGTTGTATTCTCCTATGTAGATCTAGAGGCCGGCATGGAGAATTAAATGTTTGTAAGGCTATTTATGAGCCGACTGTTATTGCATTTAATATTTGTTTGTAATAGGAGCTAACTTGGCTTAGGAGTTAATTGTTTCTTCCGATCGACTTGTGGTTGAAGATTAGTATTTAAGGAGTGTATGGGTAATTGTTTAGGAGGTAGAAGTCAGTGGGAAGATAGAAGATTAGATCTGGATCTTGCGAGATCTTGAATATTAGATTGTTATCTGATAGTTTGTAATAGCAAAGCTAGTGGTTTGCATGCTTGGAGACAAGGAGATTGCTTGGAGACTTGCGAGCTCAAGTTCAGATTTGCCTTAGTGTTTCCATCGGTTGTTGATTTGTTTCTGAGCTGGACTAGCTAGAGAGATTGCAAAAATACTTTTGATTGTATTTGGCCATAACCCGAAAGGCCTTACAACCGGGCATGTTAATGAAATTTCAGTTGAAAGCATTATCTTGTTGTGTTATTCCGTATTGTGGTGTTTGGCTGCTTGTGAGGACTGTCCTTAATTGGATCCTCCTTCCCTGTCCTGCGTCATTTTGACACATCATAGGAAAACTTTGATTAGAGAAAAGATGGGGACCACTCTATGAGTGGTTTTCAATCCATGGTTTTGCAATACCATTTGACAATTTCTTGTATTGTATCTCTTGCATTAGGTGCATGAGATAAAGGGTATGTCTGTAAGAGCCTTCTAGCTACTCAAATACTTCTCTGGTTGGTGATACTCTTGAAAGAAGATTTCTCTATGAGTATATCATAATTATTATTGAATTCTAAATAATATATTGATTCTTCCCCATGTAAACCATTGTGTTGTGGTGTGCATTTTATTTATATTATTTATGTTAAGTTTGTGTGATTGATGGAAAGATCTAATAAAGTTCTTACATTACCCTCTCCTCAAGGTTATCGTAGGAAATTGTTCCACTACTTAACTTCCTTACAATTCCTAATATGAAAAGAGATAAATGGAGGAAAATAAAAGTATGACAAAGCACAACCCTTTTTAAAAAAATTGATTACGAAAACTAAATAGTTTGGTTACAAACAGTGGCCTAGTCAGTCATAGCAATAAAGGCCAACCAAACTCATTACTGAGTCAAACCAAAAACAAACTTCCAATTTAAGCTATACAAATTGTTTTCATTGAGATTGGATCATAAGAAAAAAAAATACATTATTTTAACAATAGACATTTATCTTTTCCATTTCCCACATGAACATAGAAAATTTCTAATAGTACAATATTATTTTCTTTTCTATCTAATTTTTTACACAAAATAGATTACCTAACAATCATTTTGCTTCTACAAGATACCAATAATCACATTGCCTTTAGGACTTCACAAATATTAGAGTGCTTAATAGAAATGTGTTCTTACATAATCATAGAACATGATACTACAATAATTTTCATCCATAGCACCAAGTCTTGAAAGTAAAAATAATAATGGAAAGAAAACCACTTGGGTGAATGGGCTCTCCACCTAACCATAGGGTTGTTATCAATAAACCCCAAAAAGGGGCTAGCATAACCAATCAAGTTCGCACACAACACATTTCAAAACATTTTAAACACTAATTTTCCATAACATAACACTTCAAACCTTGCACATTCACAAGTTGAAACACATTAGTTCTCATTCAGTCCTCAAAATCTCAAAAGGATGTATTGTTGGAATTCTTGATAGTTGAAGGGAGGATTCAAAAAATCAAGGGCTAGCATAGATTGATGAAGGATGGATAGGTGAATGAATTAGGGTTTAACTCATAGTTGTAATGATGTGACAAGTGTCACATGAGTGATAGATGATGGGTTTATTTAATGACCTTTTTATATGGCTTTTACAACCTCTATTTAATACTTTTATGTGCCTGGTGTATTTATGGTGCCCTAAGACTTGGCTATTTCGGTATTTTAAAATATACATATAATGCACTTCTATGTTTATTAATATGTCATTGTAACATGATTATATGAATAGTTATATGGGTAAATGTGATGATAATAATTAAAAATATGTTGAATGTGGTGATTTGTGGGCTAAAGTTTAGTTTTGGTATTTTTTTAGTTATGGTAAGGATATAGTGTTGAATGGGTAAATGTGATAATAATAAATAAAAATGTGTTGAATGTGGTGATTTGTGTCTAAACTAAAACTTTCATTCATTTCAAATTTTAGATAGAGTGTCTACAATCCTAATTTTAGATGGAGTGTCTACAATCCTATTAGTGAGTCAAAGTTGAATATGACTAAACAAATTCTTTAAAACATACAATTATGTACACTTAATTTAAAATTCATAAAATTTCTCTCTCTAGAGGGGGGGAGGGGAGTTAAGTTGTGGGCAAGGTGACCACTCTCATGCATTGAATCCGAAAAATCAGAATATGCATAATTCAAATGGGTGTGTGTCAAGATTACATATCTATCAATTTTTCTTTTTATTTGATGATCTCAAAAAATGCCAATACATTATGATATTGATGAAGTGATTTTTATTTTTTTCCCATGGAATACACTTAATTGATGAAGATGAAGATGGTGATGATAAAGTATATTATTCTCAAATATAACTAGTATATTTCATATGAGACAGATAATTTATTGTTTAAACACATCAATCTAAGTTGACTTCAATTAATCAGTTTTACAAAATACGTAAAAGTCATGGCCATCCTATTTTCCTCAATAAAAGATTACTTTTTGGGGGTGGCATTAACTTCTTCACGAATAGAGCAATTATAAAATGGGCAGATTTGTATTTGTAGTTGATTTTTCAAAATTCAATATAGAAGCCCCAACTCTAAAGAGTGTAATACATGCATAGTGAACAATAATATATAGATTTTAATCTATAAAATACTTTTGAAAGCAACAATGACATTGAAAATAAGTATACCATGAATTTGACATATACCAACAGGTATATATAAGGCTGAAGATTCCCACCTAAGCCTCTTCATTTTGGACAAATCTTCCCACCTGAGCCTCTTCATTTTGGACAAATCTTGTCACATTTTAGATCTTTGTTGAAGCTTAAATATACGAATATCTTGTAAGGTTTTATAATATATTCTTCAAGCAATATCTATTAAAAAAACGGTCTTCAATATCCTCGAGAATCTAGACACTCCAACAAACAAACAAATTCAAAGGAGACATGAGATATAAAACATGCCCAAATTACCAGTATTGGCATGGTGCGATGGTGTTCTTCCCATCAAGTTTCAGACCCCATTTGGGTGCTATTAATGAATGTTTAAATGTGTATAAGGCCCACATTTGTAGGTGACTAGATGTAATAAGTCAAACAAGATATTTTTTAAAGCAACTATTGAGTGATTGACGAGATGTGCTTGTAGTGAGTTGAAGCTTTCAATCATCAATAGAAGAATACTGATAAATGAAATAATATGGAATAATAAAAAAGGTAGTTCATGTCTCATATCACTTCATAATATTAAATTGAAAAAATAATTAGTTGATTGCAATTATTCCATTCTATTGTATATAATGAGGTTTTAATATATATTATTTTGGAGTTGATTTTTACTACATTTTTTTTTCATTTATGAAATCTAAAAACAAAGAATGTTATTTCATTATGTTAATCAAATTAAAAATAAAATAAGCTGTGTCAAGACTCTCTCGATACATAGTTTGTTGGCTTATGCAATCACTCAAGTTATGCTATCGATGAGGATCACTCTGCCTAAATATTACACTCCTAGAATTGGGAATCGTTTCAACCATTGGCTTGAAACTTCAATATGTTACTTAAACTACAACTTTCAAAGCACTCAAAAATCAAGACATACACTTCGTATAGGCTGCTGCATACCCTATCACACTCCTATATTTGGGATTCATGATCAACCACTGGCTTGAAACTTTAATATGTTACTTAAATAATGATTTTCAAAGCACCCAAAAATCCAGACATATAAGTCGGGTAGGCTGCTGCATACCCTGTTGCGCTCCTATAATTGGGATTCATGATCAACCATTGGCTTCAAACCTAATTATGTTACTTAAATTATGATTTTCAAAGCACACAAAAATCGAGACATACAAGTCCGACAGGCTGCTGCATACCGTTACTATACAACCACAATGAAAAGAGAAACATGAACTAAATATTCTCTTGAACAATAATAAATGTACAGAGCAATGCTGCTTTCTTCGCCAATCAAAATTTCATCCAAAAGCAATCAGAAGACACGGATTCCTTCAAGCAGAAGTATGGCGACAAAGGTTGCATTTGGTCATATCATCCTTGTGTTTGATGATGACTATTTTTGCCAACCAAGATAACGTGCATGCTTACTTCAATGTTAACCTCCTATTTAAATATGTTTTACTTGCAAATATTTTCTATGTTAAAAATCTCAAACTGGGAGTTATGTTGCACTAGTTCCTGCATTCAAATGGTAAAACCCTCCAGCATTTTCTCAGACAATCCACACCAAATATAACCTCCTGTTATGCTAGTTCCTGGATTCCATTAATACAACTTCGCGTTGAGGATTTGTAAAGCCAATTCATTCCAAACTTTGGGACTCGGCTTACAATCACATTTCATTTTCAGCACAAAATTAGTCAAATTATTACATCATCAATAATAGCAAGACAGATGACACATCGAGATCCTCTTATCTTCATTGGATAAACATACATATACATAAAGGACTCTGGCAAAGATAAAATTTAACACCATAGTATTTAAACAAATTGAAATAACATGGATATCTAGATACTTTTATCATGCTAAAACTTCAAATAATATCTGCAAACATCGGATTTACTTGAACTATTGCATTTCAAATTCATTCCAAAATTTCAGTCGTAAGCAACATCAATTTGAATTTGAACTCTACTCGTGATAAAGGAAAACATCATATGTGGGAAACATTACTTTTTCTCCTTTAGCATGATATTCAATTCCAAGCATCAGTTCCCCATTTTTTGGGTTCAGTTTGAACAAAAATATACTATTGGTGAGTCACATAATAAAATGCCCTTGAGAAGGGAGATCAAATGCATGCTTATAATTAAACACATGCAAGATGGTTGCTTCAATAAATGATCAGACTGTAGATATTTAACTCTTGCTCATTGCGGCACTTGCAAAATTTGCTCCCCACCAATAAATTTCAGTTATCTTCCACTGTACAGGTTGGAAGCAATTTTCACCTCCCTGCTATTGGTCTAAGTGCATCAGGCCGCCCACAACATTTCTTCCACTTCCGCTGTGACCCACAAGAACAACTGTCATTGCGCCCTTGTTTCTGCCTTATAATACTTGTCTTTCCTATGGAATCCATGGTTATAGAGCTTCCTTGTTCAGTGTGCAAAGATTCAGTGTGCAAAGATTCTGAGCTCAAAGCCCTCTTTCTGCCACTACCTATTATTTCTTTTTCATTGGAAGCAGAGCTCCCTGACTGATCAAGCCCTGCATTCTCGTGATATTCTGCTACCACATCGGCTGGCCTCACATCTGTTCCTGAATCACTTGGCATAGGCATACAGCTATTTGTGTCAAATGGCCCAGATCCATTAGCTCTCACCACACTCTGAGCTTCCTCATTGCACTGTAATAGCTTAGACTGACTGACAATTTGAGACTTAGATGCTCTATTTAAGAAGCCAGGTGCAAATAGGGACTTTGTTTTCATATTATTTACTCTTTCTGCTTCAGATGTCTGGCATGGATGTGAAACTCTTACCTCCTCTACAATATCTGTGTCAAAGTTCAAACAAATTGGACTCACCATTTTGGACTCATCTACTGGTATAGAAGAAATTCCATTTGAAGAAACATTTATCTGAACTGGAGAATCTGTATCAAACTGGAAAGAGCTTGAGGTCATCAATTTGGCACCAAGAACATTATCAGATCTCTCTGTATGTGATGAACATGTTCCACTTGCAAAACCAGAATCCTTATCATTTTGGGTTAACTCCGCAGTAACAACATTAGTTAGCAAGTCTTTGGGTGATGAATAAGATGTACTTGATGAAATTGGAACTTCTCCATTTGAGGTCATTAACTTGGCAGCAACAACATTATTAGACGAGTCATCCGGCGATAGACAAGTTTGACTTGATGAAATTGAATCCTTTCCATTTGAACTTATTAACTTGGAACCAACAACATCATTATTTAGGTCTTTAAGTGATGAGCATGTTCCTCTTGATGAAACGGAAAGAGTTGGAGGCCTTTTAAGGAAACCTGGAGCAAATATAGGCTTTGACTTTACAGTTTTTCTCATTGGTGTGCTAGACACTCCATTATTGACACATGAAGTGATTACCTTGGTACCATTTACTGGAATAGAAGAAAACTCAGGAGAGGTACCAGAACCTTCCAACATAGCAGCCTGCATATTCATCATATAGGTGTTCCGATTAGTTTGACTTTTCTCATTATAATCAAGTATGTAATTATATTCATGTGATTCTAGTTTTGAACTAGAATCTTGAATTCTTTCTGCCATACCATTCTCCTTGGAAAATTTGTTGGTCTGATCCGATGACTTAATAGATACACCATTCTCTTTTGTTGGTGTTGAATTCATCTGTGAAATAATAAGGGGAACTATTTCATTCTCCTTGTTAAATAATAATGTTTCTCTCTCTGATGGTTGTGCATCAGAGCATGAAACATTAGGATGAAAATCATGCTTCTTTTGTTCAGTTTCTGGCCCCTCCTGCATAAGGATCTTATGCTCAAAATCATTTTGATCCTCCGTCAGATTAGCTTCATAAGTATTGTTATTCCTTACAGGTAGACCACAGAAATCCCTATTGTCAAAAAGAGTTGTATTTTGATTTCCACCCACCATAGAATTGGACCATACACCCAATGACAAGTTTGGTAAAGCCACGCTGTTGCTGTGTGAAAATAATGTTTTATTCATCTCTATTGGGATCTGTGGTATTGAAGGATCCATAATGTCGTCCGTGGCAGACTCCTTCAAAAGATCGAGAAAACTGTCAGAAGAGTTCTCAATAGAGGGCTGTTCCACTTCATCGTCACAGGACATCTTATCTGATAACTGCAAATCAGAATTAGAAATCTGAACTGCTGTAATTCTGTTCATCTCATCTTCAGTCAAATCACTTGTCACAGGTGTATCATGCAACTGCTTTGAGACTGAACTACTAAATATTTCATCATCATAGTTTTCTTCGGGAAAGAATGTCATGCTGGCCATGGGGTCAACAGACATGGATCTCTCACTTAGATGATCCACAGATACATTGTGCTCTACATTTCCAATTGAAGATGGAGAGGATGCATCAAAATTCTTAGCTTCCAAAAACAGGGGGCAAGAAGTACTTGGTAGGCACATGTTGGGTGGGTTAAGTCCAGGCAGTGAAGGAAGAACCTTATCCAGCTCCCCTTGCCCAGCTTTTATGGACAAATCCTCTGAACATCTAGAATTGTTAGTCAGCGATCCTGATTCTTCAGATGCCAAATCTACAGACATATCTGCATTACAATTAACTGCATTGAACTTCTGTAAACCTCTGAGCTCGTCACTACTTAAAAGGCTGTTCAAAGCACCAACATTTCCACTAATGCCTTCTTGCACAACACCTAGATTGCTTCTGAGAGGCTCAACTACTTCAAAGGGACTAGAGAGATATCCATCAGTCCTTGAATGTGTAATATGTGGCTGCCTGTGAACAAGAGAAGCAGAATAACTACAATCTGCTTTTGTCATATTTGGTGCTGTTGACTTGGGTATATCAGCAGCTGTAGAGCTACGAACACATATCCTGCAACAAGGAAAAGGTTATAGCTTGATACTGAAACCTGCATAGCATACAACAAGTTTCAACATTTCTAAAATACAATCAGATCATTACACTGATAAATGGTAGTATAGTAGTATACCATGTGCTTCTTATTTAGTACCTCACAAAAATCAAAATTGAAAACATTTAACAAAAATTGAAATTTGAGGAATAGGTGAAGATCAATAAAAAACAAAGTTGTATGGACATGGATACAGTATCAGATGCAGATACAGTCATTTTTGAAGACCCCCAATGTGGACACGGCTGGATACGACATTCATAAAAAACACATACACATATTTAACACGATTTTCTAAGATTTTAGAGGAGATTTTCATTACTCTAAAAGCAATATATAGTCACATAATTGCTACATAAATAATTGTAAGTCAATTTGACAAATTACAATATGCAAAAAATAGTAGAGTTACATTGGAAGATAACCCAAAATAAATGGTTGCTGAAATTAAAAAATATTTCATTAGTTTTCCTCATTTGGGGTAGGTTTTGTTTATATCAAAAAAAAAATTAGAAAAACTAATGATTGAAGGTTTTTAAACTAAGTATAGAAAAATAAGTCAATTTTGAAAAAAAATCAATCAGTGTCCAGCATGGTTGGAAAATCAAGGTTTTTTGGGCACACATGGGTATGGTATCCAACATGTATTCACACCGTATCATATCCAGAATATGCACATCTGGGGAGGAGCAGAGGTGTATCCAGCTACTCTGATAAAAACAGAAACAACACTAATGTATGCTTATCAAAGCATATTTCATTTTTTAACTTTCCCATCAAAAAAATCAATTTTAGACATGATGTTTGTATGAGATTCACCTGCTGTACAGTAGCATGTAAGCTCTTTGAGACAATACTTCCTCCAGTTCAACTCTTTTAACCTGCCATTGGAACAGTTTCATAAATTCTTGCCCCAAATCAATTGCCGAAAAGAATATCATTGTGTACATCTTGAATATTGAAGTAAAGTTTAAACTATAAACAATGATCTTACTTTGCCATCATCTGTTCTATACCACAACCCATGCAAATCCTTGACATAGCAGATATAGTGCCCAAAAAAAGAGGCATTTAGCATATCCACATGTACAACAACAGCATAGAGCTTGTAGATATGTGAACTTTCCTCCTTTCCACTTACATAAGGAGATAAATCTAAGGTTTCAGGAAATGATACTCTCTTATTCAACTTTCCAAACCTTCCAGTCTGCATATTCTCCAAAAAAATCTAGTGAGAATGTAGCAGAGAAGAAACAGATTAGCTGTATAAACTAAGATATTAATGGTATAAGAAAGTTTAGCGTAAAATTGGTTGCAAGCAGAACCTGAAATCGTTTAAGTGCAATTGTAAGAATGTTTGGAGCCTGAAGAATACTAAGTTGTTTCTGTGCCCTTACATACATATTGCATCTGCGGTAACATAGGGTAAATAAGCACCATTTTTCAATAAATAAAAAATGCACTTATCCACCTATCTAAATACAAGAAAAATATCTGCAAGATAAAAACCAATTCAATATCAATAATTGCTCAGAGTGTACAGAGTTACTGGCATAAATAAGTGAAAAAAAAATAGTATCCTTGACAGAATTCTGGTTGAACTCAAAGAGACTTCTACCATTGATTGCTAAAATTGTGCCTCATTGTACATTGGCTCTCGTATCATTGGAGATCTCTAATTCCTCGAGCTAAATTGATTCATGACATGCATACAAGCACTACCATTTCACCATGTGCAGAGAAAGAACAGCAAATTGGCTTTAAAAAGCCCATGTTATTTCTGTGTTTCTGGATTTGGATTGTGGAAATCTGTTAACACTAAAACCCATAATCTCATCGATTATGATCAACTTTGGACTGAGATCACTTTTTAAAGCATAGTAAGCTTATTACTTCTTCTAAGTTCTAAATCTAAAAACTTGGAAAAGAAAAGCTATCCAGTAACAAGGATCTTTACCAAAATCTGTTTATTTGACTATGCATCAAACATCAATAGGAAGAAAACCTAATAAACAGCATGTGTTTTTATTTTCACGTAAGTGAATTTTACCCTCAAGGGTCCACAGCAATGCATCAGCAGCCCCAGGATGCCCTGTGGATGGTAAGGCAGGGACAAATAATCCCCCCCACTATCTGCAGTGCATGGGCCCCAACAGGAGGCTGTCCCCTTGGACGTCTCCCTTTTGGGTTGACCTCTGGGATGGTCAAGGGAACATCCAGGCATAGCTCAACCACCCTGGGAACATTAGAGCCTAAACAGTAGCCCAAAGAACAGAAATTGGCATACATTTTGCCGTACAAATGAAAGAAAAGTAGACAGATGGGTATCACTGGTTAGTAGTGAGTAATAAATTATTAAGCACAACCATTAATAAATCTGGGACCTGTTAAATGGAAAGAAAAATTATCCTGTGCTTTCTGAAGGACATGCAATGAATAAATCATGTTAATCAATTGTTAAATGGCTTCTTCAATGTGTCTACAGGGCCAGACAAACTTATGCTGTTCAAACAGTATCATCAACAGAACAATATGAATTGAACAACACTCTACCATCAACTGATAAGACCATGCCTCGTCAACAAAGCCCCTTGTAATAGCTCTAGATGCAAAATAACTTCGCAAGACCGTGTTCCAGTTCAACACTCCTGTGACAACCAGAACACACCAGGCAAATTTGACTAATGATATGTATGCTAGTACTTTCCAGCAAACACTATGTAACAATGCAGCTAAGAAAAAATGCACAAACGAATACAAAATACAGTCAATTTCTAATCAAGGGCGGTTGCAATCAATCATTGATTTAAAAATGTCCTCAGTTGAACATTGCACAATGCAGTTGTCATTGATGGCAAGAATGTGCAGAGGCAAATGCACATATGCACATGCCTTCATGCTATAGTATGTTGATAGAGACACAGACACATTAACAAAGTATATGATCCTAAACCTAAAATTGCACTTATGTGATCCTTCATTGTAAGATATCATCTCCAGTGCATTATTTTTGTAATGTGAAATATACAATCTCTTAAAATAGTTAAAAGATTAATCACGATCTTATTTTTTAATAGCATTTTCTTCGGGTACACTACTATTTCTAATTAAAATTGCAATTACACAGTAATAAAATTTATCCAACAGAAAGAAAACATGAAGCAAAATCATAATAACTTTTTGTTCACCTCCAGTTTTCATTTAATTTTTCTTAATTTTTTGAGGTAACTGTTCTTAGAGGCCTGATTGAAATAACCTCAATTCATTTTTTTGAGGTTTTTTTCCTGCAAAGCACCATATTTATCTTGCCCTAGGCACCACTGGTTTTTTCAGGCAAATGTGGGGCAAAAAAAATGAAACATTTGGAGCATATGAGAAGCCTTTATAGCGACAAGATGACAGAATCCAGAGCTTATTAGGCAAACATTGTTTGTAGAGAAATATGGCATTTAAGAAGAATTTGGAGACATGTACCAGACTGCCAGTTTAAATAATATATCAACGGAAATCTCAAGTCAGAATGGTGTGTTCTGTCCTTGTATGAATTTTGAAATAACAGAATAAGCAACACCTACTCATAATAAACCCTACTAATTTCAAATGTGACCAGATGTACAAGATGAGGCCTGTATCTTTCCACACAAGCAAGTTAAAGTGACATGTCCTTGATATAGAACATGATCATGAGAATGCAAACTATAAATAATAATTGGCAACTAAAAATCACAGGAGAAGATAGTTGTTCTACTACATAACAATAAGTAAATTTATGCGTTCTTTATCATCATCCCAAACTCTTTAGCTGCTTATAATTGTTGTAAATTATGCATCAAAAAAGAAGAGTATGGACCAGAAATAGAATAGAATAAAGTTCTGCGAAACATTGAAAAACTGCTGCAAAACCAAAACCTGAACAAACGATTCTGAAGTGAGAGATGAGCTGAAATCTAAAAATACTCGGAACTAAAACCCTCAGATTTCATATAATAAATACTGAACCAAAAACTCGGACTTCAGAAAAATGAATCTGTGATAGCAGCTAAACAAAGAAACATGCTAAAAACACAAGATTCTATGATTTTGATGTAAGATGTTTAAGACATAGTTGCACTGAAATGCATCTAGCTATGGATATGCAGAAAATAGGGTAGAAGTCTCCTTGACTGCAATAAGGAGACCTTGGGTCCTAGCACACCATACTTCTTTTGCCAAAACCACAGCTACACTAGTTAATAGGTATAAAGCATAGTTTACTCTTTTTCCAAATAATAATTCTGTCTTATTGTGGATGGGTTTACGGGTAAGTCACTGTCTTCTAGCATGACATTTTAAGAAGAAATTGTCAATACCTTATGGTAACCGCTGCTTGAAGGAAGATTCACTAAATGTGTGACCCTTGTGGAACCATGATAAAAATCATAAGATAATGCATTAATCACTGAATAAGAAAACATAGGTACAGTTTCTGGAAATCTTATTAGATATACCTTCAATATAGGAGAGGGTATTTAACACAAATGGCATTTGCATCTATATCCTTGTGTTTAGAACAACAAAGCAATTTGGCTTAACTGAACACTCAAGTGATGTGCTTGTTGTTGCAAGTGTTTAGTTTGAAAGCTCTGGCTAGGTGTGACAATTCAAGGTCTGTCATGTCCCCACCTTAACATTTCCATTAAATAATATGCCCATTATGATTAATAAATATATTAGGCAGTAGTTAAGATGACAGCGATCCAAAATCAGTAGTTATAATAAAGTATTTTTTTAACAGCAGTGATTTCCTTCATATAAAGAATAAATATTAAATAATAATTATAGCTAAAAGTCAAGAGGCATCCAAAAGGTTACGATTATTTAATTTAGGTTTATCAAGGGCTATTTTGGAAGGAAAAAGGTATAAAAGGAAGATCAAACAAGAAGAGGAAAACAATCATTGGAAGAAAATATGAAGTGACATTGCAAGAAAATACTACAGCCACAGAAGATGAAAGCCCTCAACTTCTCATATTAAGTTATTGGACAAAAACCCATAATTTGAACAGAAAATAGAGTTAAAACATTTACGGAAATGGCTGCAAATACGAAGAAACAGAGAAAAAATAAGATTACTTTCACAATTATTTGAATATTATAATAACATGATTTTTATTAAATTTATATTTTTATAAATATAAATGCAACTATCATTTTAGAATTTGAAATGTTGTTTTCAGACAAATAAAAATGTTCTAGAAAGGGACATTACAATTGGTATCAGAGCAGAAATCCTGCCAGCCTATCAGGTAGAAGCTAAATATTAAAGTAATATTGTAATATTTCGCTTATAATGGTCATTTAAGTCTTTTAAGTAGTTTAGTAACTTTCTATTTTGTATGTCAGTCAGTTTTAGTAACTTCCCTTTATGTCTTTAGTTCTTGATTGTTTCTGTCATGAAAAGATCTTCTGTAATCTCCTATATATGGAGTATTCCTCACCTTTGTTAATACAACATTCAATTATCATTTCATGGTATCAGAGCATAGGTTCTATTTTGGCAGATTTTTAAAAAAATCCATGGTCCTTTTACTAAGAAATTTAAGGAAATTTCCAAAAGATTTTTTGATCGGTTTTAAAAACAGAACAAAAATCATTGTGTTTACTTCAAAACTTCTTTGAAAATTTCAGAAGTTTTTTACCATTCTTTTAAATAAAATCGAAGTTTTTTTCTGATAAAACTCGGGTGTTTTTTCTGGAAACTTTTGAAGGGATTTTCTTCTGAAAATCGCATCTTCTATCTGTGAAATCGCAGTGTTTTTCTGAGAAAATCACATCTGATCGTGGGGTCGTTTTTTGCCAATGCAGCATCGTCTGAGAATTGCGCCATTTCCAAATTGCAGCAGTCTCAGTGATTATACCCACGACTGTGTTTTTCTCCGCCTGTGACAACAGGTTTTTGGCATCATTTTGAAGTGAATCGCATATTGTTTTTACAAGGGTCAGCATTTTTTCTGAGATTTTTAACAACGCCTCTAATCTGGGTTTGCACTTCTCAGGTTTTTCTCATGACAAAAGTTCTTTTTGTTCCACAAAAGAGGATTTTTTCTTCTGAGGCTTTTGCCTGAAAGTAAAAAATCTGAAGCATCGCAACTGACCTAGTCTTCTTTCCACGTCAGCTCTGCAAGTTTTCTCTAGACTGGCTAGGGTTTCAGTGATGGTTAGAATTTTTGCAGTACTACTGTACTGCTCAAGGGTTTTGCACTTTTTTCCCAAAAACTGTGGCAGCTTTGCTCGTTCTTTTTTTCCAAAAATCATCAAGGGTTTTTGCATGATTTTTTCCAAAAATCATGGTTTTCTTTGTCATGGATTTGCTGTTTTTTTGACAATTTTTTTTACAAAAATCATGGATTTTAAGCATTTTTTCCACAAAACAAAGGGTTTTGACAATTTTTTCACAAAATTGTGATGGTGTTTTGCAGCAACTTTTTTCACATTTTTTGGACAAAATCAAGAGTTTCAATTTTATGACAATATTTTATCAACAAAAATTATAGTTGTTCTGAGAGGGTGTTTTTAATCTCGGTTTCCATGTCTGTATAATGAGAGCAATACCTTCTTTACCCAAAATCATGTTGGAAGGCACTCAAAGGTTCACCAGCAAGAACTAGAACTAGAATACCTAGAAGCAGAGGATACTCACTATTTTTGAGTACCGGTGTCTTGATCAACTTGTTCTTAGTAAATCTACTCGTCCCACAATTGCAGGTAAAGGCCAGGACAAGTGTGATGAGCCTAATCAAGAAGCAGTTAAGCTACTTAGGTTATTTTTCATTGATGAGATGCTTCCAAAAGTACCATCAGGCAAGACTGCTTTAAAGAGCTAGAGTCACCTAATGGATCTGCATGAGGCGTTAGATAAAGGCAGAGCTTTCTTCCTTACGAATATGTAGTTCGCGATTATGATGAATGACAAGATGTCTTTGCAGGATCATCTCACGAGAATTGAAGACATTCGTGATCAACTGGAGGCCATTGGTCACAAGATGGAAGAAGAGGATATGGTGGTTATCATGCTGAAAAGCTCACCACAATCCTATGAGCACTTCATCGAAACTCTCAACAGCACCTCTACCAATGTTGATTTGAAGTTCGATGATCTATGCAACAAACTCTTATAGCAAGCCAAGTGGAAACAACAATTTGCTAGAGCAGCGAGATAGTCAGTGTGGAATAGGTGTTAATTGCCAAGGACAAAGGCAAAGGCAAGTCCACTCAATAGAAAGGACAAAGCGCACATGATGTTTCTTCAAAGAATCTGAAATCTATCACATGTCATTATTGTTGTAAACTTGGTCATGCACAGAACTTTGCAGAAAGCGATTGGCTGATCACAAGTCCAACTAGGGAGGGTCTCAAAAGTAGGCTCATGCTACACAACATTCAGAAGAGGAGTCAACCTTCTATCCATTCATGGCCAAAAGACTTGTAGATTTTGCATGGTGGTTAGTAGAATGACCTTTAAGGGAGAGTAGTGAAGTAATATTATAATATTTAGCTTATGATGGTCATTTAAGTCTTTTATGTAGTTTAGTTGGTAACTTTCTATTTTGTATATCAGTTAGCCAATTTTATTAACGTTTGTTTATGTCTTTAGTTCTCAATCGTTTCCGTTGTGGAAAGATCCTCTGTAATCTTCTATATAAGGAGTATTCCTCTCATTTGTTAATACAACATCCAATTATCAGATCACTAAAATGACAGATTGATTCTAATCAAAGAGATCTAAAGGCTTGTGAAAGGAAGAGGATTAGGATCTTATTCAAGAGTTATTGTACAAAGGCCCAAAAAATTACTGGCAAGTACCAAAGGTTGTCAGATGTTTTGGAAGCTGGTGTTTTCCTTGATGAGTACTTGGAAGCACTTAGGAACCATTATCCCGACAAAAGAGATCTATATGAATACATCGAAAAATGACAAAGGAGGAGATCAAGGAGAAAGTTACAAGAGAATCATTTATTAAAGCAAAAAGAAGTTAGAATCCAAATCCAAAGAAGTTGCTAAAACCAAAGAAGAAGAGCCAATATTATGTGACAAAGAATGTCAATAATTGCAACTGATGTTCAAGAAACATCTACCCAATTTTCAGGTATGGAAGTAATTGATCCATGTAAAAATGATTCGCAAGGTATGGAAATGATTGTACCACATGATGATGATGTGCAAGATATTAGTTATGTTGTTGTGAGGAATGATTTGTCTACGATTGACCCTCATGAGGAGGAATTGCAAGTTTATCAAGAATACTCCATTATGATACAAGATATTTAAACTCCCTTGTTCCAAGATTGAACTTGTTGATGGGTTAGTTTGTAGTCATGAGTAGACTTTCGGTTTATCTCTTGGAGAGATCAACATGGACATTGAAGAACAATGGATGCATTCACCATGTTGCCATCCCATAACACTTGAAGTTAAAATGGATATAGTCAACCCCAGAGCTTGATGCTAATTGGAGTGAAATATATAACCTACAGTGAAGGACATGTTAGAATGTTGTCATTGATGTCAAAGGTGCACAGACAAAATAGTTGTCACTAATGTCAAGGGTACATAGACAATCAATTGTCATTAATGAAAAGAAGTTATGTTTGCCATTGATGTCATGATAAGTGAATGCAAAGTTATGAAGGAAAGCATATAAGGAGAGCAGTCAATAGTATATAAAGATAATTTTATTAAAACAGTTTAAAAATAATAATTAAAGTATAAAGTATCAGCTGAAAGTGATACAATACTCACAATGATAAACTAACAGTGATAAAAAAAACAATGACCAGCAGCAGCAAGTATATATGGCAACAGAAATAACAAGACAGCATTGAAGACATGATATAAACTAAGGAAACCTTAGGAGACCAAGCAATGTGTTATAATACAAAAAGAATATATTATGAAGATCAGCATTTAAGTGCAGTAGACATTGATGAATGCGGAAGTATCAAACGAAGCTGTGAGAATTTTCAAGACAGACAGATTTGTGGGAACAGATTTCTTGTTTATTTCATCTTGTTGAATTGCACCTTAGTCCAGCCAGGGAACTCGTCATTTCTCCGAGTCTAGCATATGGGCACTGTGAGTATATGGCATCTATTGAAAATAAAATATTAATATTGATGTACAGCTGGAAATGGTCATATACGACAGAACCACTTGCAAAAGAAGGTTACAATAAATGCATCTCAATAGGTTGATCACATACAAGACCAAGATTGCAAGTCAATGATATGATATGAAGTGAACGCCAAAGGTTTTTGCATCAACCTACATACAAGAAAGCAGTGAAACATACCTACAACAGCGATTTGTATTATCTTTATTGCAGAGACTTTTTAAGTTTCATTGTACATCAGAGATTTTTGGCTTAAAGATAATACACGGTGATACATGATATACTATAAACAGTGATTATGAGCAGCAATTAAATGAAGTCATTGAAAAGGTTCTACTAAACAGCAATTACATTTGAAAGAAGCAATTATAATATAAGAGGTCTGCAGCAATTTATATACAGTGATAAATATGATTATGTGGCAACAATAAATTCACACATCTATCTAATATGGAAGACAACAATTATAGCCTGACTTGAGTTTCTCGCTGCCCCAGTCAAATTCTCGTCATATTACGAATATAACGATGAATGAATAGCAACGTTAATATGGAAGATGTTGATAACTGATGAAAGTAGCGATTTCAATGATGATAAAAGAAGCAGCGATTTTATTAGAAAGAAAGGCAGTGCTTACAAGATACAATTTCCTTTATATGCCACTGGAGCTTATTTCTGGATTTCGCAATGAGCAACTCCTTTAGTAAAGGCCATGTAAGATTAAGATCAGCAATTCTACAGAACAATATAAAAGGGACGATATAATTCAATCTAGCATGAACAGAAATTCAAGGGGCCAGTGTTTTATCAGAAGTCAAAAGATCAAAGAACGATAATTAAGAAACTCAGCAGCGACTAAAGTAATGAAAACTTCCCAGGCTGGCAGCGGTGATGATTACATGGCGCTGATAGTTCCAGTGATGATGATTCCAGCAATAAGTTTATAAATTAATGTTTGTAAACATAAATCAATAAAGCAATTAATAAGGATCCAACAAGGTGAAGGCATGATTAAATCGTATGGAATGAGTGTCTCAAAAATGGAAGTGTAATAGGAAGTGTGTGTATTGAGAAGTGAATATAAATGTAGTTAAACACACAAAATTCAAGAAGGTGAATATGTGGACATGCTCAAAGTATAGTTCAGACTTTGAGAAAGTTTTGTATATTTATATGGTATCCATATATTGAAGAATACATCACTCACAAGAGAATCATTAGAAGAATAGAGTGCAGATGTGAGAAGACTGTGTGCTTAATGTGAAAAAGAAATGTGTGTGTGTATTGGAGTTTTAAAAGGGTGATGTGTTGAGAAGAGAATATTGTGGGGAGATAGCATCCATCATCAGTTGAGACAGCAGCAGTGTCAAGATGGAATTTCAGATTTAAAGTGAAGTTGGTGTTTTTCTTTTTGTAGGTTGGTGCACACAGATTGTGGGAGTTGGAGCTTCTAGTGAGTTGGTGCTCATAAAACTAAAGGGTTGGTGCCTACAACCATTGTAAATGGAATTATATAAAAGCAATTATTTGTCGTAATTTTCTCCCACTTTGGGTTTCCACGTAGAACATTGTGTTATTGTGTTCTCATGTGCATAATTGTTAAATTTAGTAATTAATGCTATTGTGATGGTTAAAGTTTAAATCAGTAAAAATAATTATTATACTAATTCATCACCCCCCCCCCCCGTCGTCTCTCAGTATAGTAGTGTGCTCTTCAATGTAGATAACTTCAAAGTTTACTCACATACAAAATCGACTTTGCACAAAGGAGGGGGATCTTGGTACTTACAACAATCCCATAATTCATCATGGCCAGCAATGACAATCAAGAGTTTGTATTCATTGCCTAGAATCTTTGGTGAAAATCAAATGAGAAAGCAAAAGTTCATGGCAACAAATGATCTCATTCAATATGATTAAGCCAATCTTTCTTGTCCTTTTTTAAGACCAAAATCTAATGCTATTTAAATGAATGAGAAGAATTTTTTTAGTATTTAGGTTAAGCAAAGCATATTATTTCATAACAAACACCAAGCACAATCACTTGAGAGAGCATGGTGTGATTTGTGTAAGTAGGGAATAACTTATGAAAGCTCCCTAGCTGCTGTGGGAAATGGCCATGATACATTATTTCCCATCCTCTTATTATTGCATTCATTGATGGAAGTAAGTTCATACATAAGAGAAAGAAAATAATAATTAAAAATGGTCTTTTGTTATATTTGTAAGGTGGAGTTGGAAGGAAGAATTGCAAGATGTCTTTTTATTTCTTCTCTTTGAGGATGAGGGAAAACGTGTCTTAAATTACGAACCTTGCCAACTACCAACTCTTGGTTTTCTTGAGAGTTATTGGGAACATAGTTTACAAACAAGGACTCCGTGCAGACTTGGCAGCCCAAAATAGGATTCAGACTCGAGACTCGACAAAAAACTCAGCAAGGACTCAACAAAGAAGAAAACCGTAGCTTTACAAAAAAAATAAAAGAAATTAATGCATTTAGAGAACATAAGAGCCATAATTGAAACATTACACATCATATTATCTCCAAACACTCAATATTTGAAATTTCATCATTCATACTCATAGTTTCAAACTTTAAAATGTATAACAGCAGCATAAGTTTATAAATGTTTATTAAATTACATATAACGATATGTTGAATTGGGAAAACAGCGAACTAAAGTCTACATCTTCCTCTTTCCTCTCCTAATGTAACTCAACTTTTCAGGCCCTAAACTAGTAGGTGATGCGGTATGTAAATGTAAGTTGATTCTTCTTCTTCAAGATCTAAATCCTCATGTTCGTCCTCCTCCATTTCATTCATTGCTGCGACTTCTGCAGTTCATCTCTCTAATTCTTTAAGATCTTTAGTAAGGAGGACATCATCACCATATGCATGAATATCATCCAAGACAATGGCCTCATGTGAAATGCCCTCCACCTTTATAGTTTGAAGGCAAAAATTGCCTAGGCAAAAATAAGTGTGCTTACAATGAGAAAAAAAAAAGTATTTTAAAGCTTCTTGGGCATCTTCAGTAGTCCTCACGAGTCTCTCCCTAGGACTCAAGAGTTCTGACTTTAGACTTGTGCGAGTCTCAGCAATGAGCTTGGGAGTCTCTGTTGAGGACTTGTCCAAACTCAGCTCGCAAGTCTATGGCAAGTCAACTCGGCTAGCCACAAGACTCGCAAGTTTTGGTGAGTCTGCCGAGTCTTCAATTTATGATTGGGAAATACAAGTACATAAGCCCGAAGAAGACTGGACAATATTAAAGGATCATATTGATGATCTGGTAAGTACATTAACAACCCTTTAGGGACATCTTTGTCATACAGATTGTCGTACAGAGTTAGACATAACCAAGAAAATGAGAGAAACATCACTTGGTGTGAATTTCCAATTCCTAATTATATCAGAGTGTCGCAATAGAAGCTAATTACATTACAAGGTTGACATTCAAAAATATTATAAAATTGACAAACTGCGAGTGACATAATAATTTATGTGGAGAAAACCTTTCAAGAAAGCAAAATCCACACCCTAAGATTTCCAAAGACCATATTAATCCTTCAAAAGAGTTTGCGTCAATACAAATTCTCCAAAATAGGACTCAGACTCGGGACTCGGCAAAAAACTCGACAAAGAAGAAAACCGTAGTTTTACAAAAAAAGAAATTAATGCATTTAGAGATTTGGAATCCTGATATTTGAAAAAAGGTTCAGTTTGACAAGCTAAACCCAACATTGCTTGAGGACAAGCAATCTTGGGAAGGGCAAACTGTCATGCCCCTGCTTGAACATTTCCATTAAATCATATGCCAATTGAGATTAATAAATATGTTAGGCAGCAGTTAAGAGGACAGTGATCCATAATCAGTAGTTATAATAAAGTAATTTTTAACAGCAGTAATTTCATTCTAATAAAGAATAAATATTAATTAGCTAAAAGTCGAAAGGCATCCAAAGGGTTATGACTATTGGACTAGAAATTATCAAGGGATATTTTAAAAGTTATGACTTTTGAAAGGAAAAGGGTATAAAAGAAAGATTATATAATAAGAGGGAAAAAATTCATTGGAAGAAAAATATGAAATGACATTGCAAGAAAATACTACACCCAAAAAGGATGAAAACCTTCAAAAATTAAGAGATTTAAGGACGAAAACTATTAACTTCTTATACCAAGTTATTGGACGAAAACCCATAACTTGAACAGAAATTATAGTTAAAATTTGAGATAGCAGCAGATAGGAAGAAGAAACATAGAACAATCAAAATTATTTTCAGAATTATTCAAATATTATAATAAAATTCATGATTTTTATTTTAGTTACATTCATAAATATATATAGATGCAATTATCATTTTAGAATTTCAAACATTGCTTTAAGACAAAAATAAGCAATTTTCTAGAACGGAGCACAAAATGGTCAACGTGATTTTTGTCACAAATACAAAAGATCCTAGTAGCTAGTCTCTAGTACATCAACTTTTTGAGCAAAGTGGTGATGGGAGAAGTATGGAGGTAGAGGTCAGGGTGAGTAGCTTTTATAAAGACTTGGCAAGCTAAGGCAACATCTATTTTTTTATGTGAAGAATATTAAGGGGCATGATTTCATTATCATTTTCAAGTTCTTTGGTGAACTCAATGCACTCGAAAAGTTGTTAACTGATTGTGAATATCTTCTAGATTTTTGGGGCCACGAAGCCACCATATCTTGGTCACATAAACATAGTATGTCCACTGTCTCAATTTTAAGGGAACTGAATTGAATGCTAATTCTTCAAAATGCTCCATATAAAGGTTGGTCACTTCAAGAGAGTGAGGTTCCCATAGCAATCCTTCAAATTGCTCATACACCACTCCCTAGAACAAGAAGAATGTGGACCTCAGGCACAATTCAACAAGGGGAGCTATCTCATCATTAGTCTTGTGCCTTACAATTTTAATGGAGTTAAGAATAGGAACTTTGATATACATGGACACCACAATGAAGTTGATCTAGGTGTCATTATCTCCTACATTTTTTATCCTTAATGAAGAGCTAGATTCGCCCAAAAGAAGAGATACTATCTTGACCAGATAGGCAACCAATTTTGATGCAGGAGCATCCAGGGTGTAAGAGCAATCTTGCATCACCCAAAAATATTGTCTTGTTTTCAATAACGGCTATCTTTGGACAAGGTTGCTATTTTTAGTAGGTTGTTCATTTGAGCACAGATTGTTCCAATTGCTTCCCTGGAGGTCCATTTTGGATATATTAGCCTACTGGTAAAGTTTCATGGCAAGATTAAGTATGGTTTTGAAGTTACTGCATTTTATGTTTTGGTGGGGTGGTATAAAAACTTTGGACTTAGTTTTGAAGGCTTTAGAGGCTCTGAAAAGGGGTCAAACTTTGATCGAGTAGTACTTCACCAACCTAGGGTGTAGAGCGCTTCGTGCCATTTCCGAAATGGGGTTATAATAACCAATCAACTCAATGCTTCACAAGTTATATTTTCAGAAGTTGTGCCTTCAAGACTCTAGTTTCAATATAGAAAGAAGAGGCGAGAAATTGAACTGTTGGCTCCAAAATGGAAAAACATCATTTTCTGGAATATTCTAAGGTGGCTAATTGTGCTACTTAAATAGGGCTAAAGGGGGATTTTAGGGTTCAATTCCAAAAGTGTAGATTGTGGCTCTGTCTTGCAGATTATTGTAATGAAAATGCCCATGTGGCTATAGCATGTTGTTTTTCTAAATATTGTAATGTCATTTCATTGAGGATAATAGAAAGCAAGTGTTTATGTTCTTTCCAATAATGTGTTCTTGCAATTTTCTTGTTGCATTGTGTGTTTGGCTAAATAAACGGAGTACCCATCATCAAGTGGTATCAAAGCGGAAGTTCTTGAGTGTGTAGACAGATCGTCGAACGTGAGGCAATTTGCACCATGATTGTAGTTGTGGGTAAGTCCAGAAAATGCCTCCGTGAAGGAACCGTGGTGGAAGAATTGTGGGTGTGATAGAAGAGGGTTTTAGAGCCTTGCAAAGGCAAGTGCAAGCACTATAAGAGGAGCTGCGAAGAGGAACCAAAATTGGGGCAAGAGATGCGAATGAGGATGAATCTAAAGGACAATTTGAAGAAGAGCAAGAAACGGCTAGGGGTCCTAATGAAGCTAAGTTATTGAGGGTCATTTCAAAGATTGGAAAGAGACCCAAGATTGAAGTTCCTACATTTTCTGGAAAGCTTAATCCAGAAGAGTTGATTGATTGGATCAATGATATGGAGGAGTACTTTGAGCTTGATGAAATAGGAGATCCTGAGAGGGTCAAATTTGCAAAGGCCAAGTTGAAAGGTCATGCTAAAATTTGGTGGAAAGAGGTTCAAGTGGAGAGGAATGGAAGAGGGAAGGAGAATATAACAAGGTGGGATCGGATGGTGGACAAACTAAAGAGAAAATTCATTCTTGTTGACTATGAGCTTGATTTACTGAAAAAAAATGCAAGGGTTGAAGCAAGCAGGAAAATTTGTCTAGGAGTATACAGAGGAGTTCTATAGGGTTCTTATAAGAACTAGTCAATCTGAAGCTAACAAGGAGAAGGTTGTCCATTACATAAATGGGTTGAGGCTAAGTATTCAGGAAGAGTTGATAATGGTAAGAATGTCTACCATTGAAGATGCATATCAATTTGCTTTGAAGGTACAAAAAAAACTAAACAAGAAGTTTGAGCGCAGACAAAATGGAAGAGATCATGGTGGAAAGTCTAGTGGATGGTCTTATGGAGGCCAAAATGAAGATCAGAGGAAAAACAATGACTCTAGTAGCAGTCAGAATCATAGGGGAAATAATTCCTATCATTCTTGCGATCAAAATAACAAACACCAGAGAGGAAGAGGAAGAGGGCAAGAACCAGGAAGAGGAGATTTTTATGGGACATGTTTCCATTACGGAGAAGGACATAGAGCTTATGAGTGTCCCCAACATCAAGAGAGAACAAATAGAAGACCAAATGACAAAACAAGAGTTGCACATGTAGTTGAAGATGCCAAGTCGTCACATTCTGAAGATGTTGAAAGAGGAGAGGTTCTTGTCACCAGAAGAGCCTTGATAAATGATGAGAAGGAACCTGAGTAAAAGAAGGATTTGTTCTGCACAAGTTGTAAGAGTAATGGTAAAGTATGTAATGTCATTGTTGATAGTGGTAGTACTGATAATCTTGTTTCAAAGGAAATGGTGGATAAATTGAAGTTAGAGAGAAGAAAGCATCTGAATCCCTACAAGATTTCTTGGTTGTAGAAGGATCACAAGGCTTTGGTCAATGAACAGTGTTTGGTAAAATTCAAAATTGGAAACTATCATGATGAGGTATTGTGTGATATTATGCCTATGGATGCTTGTCATATGTTGTTAGGGAGACCATGGCAATTTGATCGTCATGCAGTACATGATGGGTATGCAAATGCCTATTCCTTAACAAAGGATGGAGTTCAACACAAGATGAAGCCATTGAAGGAAACAGAGGAAAAGGTATGTAACAATGTCAGAATATTTTTAGTTGATGGAAGGAAGTTTATAGAAGGCATGAAGCAAGAACATGTGTTTTGTTTTAATTCCAAGAGTTGATAAAGATAAAGTAGAAGATGTACTTGTAGAAGTTGCAGATTTGCTAGATGAGTTTCAGGATATTGTATATGATAATGTACCTGATGGATTGTCACAAATAAGAAAGATTAGTCATCAAATGGACTTGCTTCATGGAGCTAGTTTGTCAAATAAGGCAGCCCATAGAATGATTCTAGCAGAGAGTGAAGAGTTGAATAGACAGGGGCAAGAGTTGTTGCATAAGGAGTTGATTTGAGAGAGTTTGAGTCCATGTGTTGTACCAGCAATACTAGCAACAAAAAAAAATGGAGAATGGAGAATGTGTACAGCTTCCCGGGCTATCAATAAGATTACTATCAAATAAAGGTTTACCTTGCCAAAGATGGATGATATTATGGATTGCTTGAGTGGAGTTGAGTACTTCACAAAGATAGATTTGAAGAGTGGATATCACCAAATCAGGATTAGAGAAGGAGATGAATGCAAGACAACCTTCAAGACAAAGAAGGGCTTGTATGAGTGGTTAGTCATGCATTTTGGGCTAACCAATGCACCAAGCACAATTATGCGGCTCATGAATGAGGTATTGAAAGAGTTCTTGAGTAAGTTTGTTATTGTTTACTTGGATGATATTTTCATCTTCAGTAAGACATTGGAGGAGCATATAATCCGTATTCGTAGGGTCTTTGAGAAGTCAAGGGAAGAAAAGTTGTTGATTAACTTGAAGAAGTGCAGTTTTGTGAAGGAGTTAGTGTACCTGAAAATTTGTTGTCTCAACAAATGCTCTTACAATGGACCCAGAGAAGGTGAAGGCTATCCTTGAATGGTCTACTCCAAGGAGTGCTACTAAAGTAAGATCTTTTCATGGTTCGGCTAGTTTTTACAGAAAGTTTATAAGAGATTTTAGTAGTATATACTATATGTGGACCCTTGACTGAAACTATGGGGGGATAAAAAAGAGTTTAAGTGGACTGCAGGAGCAGCAATGAGTTTTGATTTGTTGAAGAGAAAAGTTACAAAGCAGTCTGTTTTGGCACTTCCAGATTCTAATAAGGTATTTCAAGTAGACTATGATGCTAATGGCAATGTCATTGGAGTTGTTTTAAGTCAAGAAGGTAAAGCCATTGCTTATTTTAGTGAGAAGTTGAATGATGCCAACAGAAAATATTTTGCTTATGATTAGGAGTTTTATGCTATAGTTTAGGCATTGAGGAAGTGAAGACATTATCTTTTTCCTAAAGACTTCGTTTTGTTTACTAATCACCAAGCTTTACAGTATTTGAATAGTCAAGAGAAGTTAAATCAGAGGCATTTGAAATGGGTTGAATTTTTGCAAAGTTACACTTTTGTTTTGAAGCACAGGAGTGGAAAGTTTAATAGGGTTGTAAATGCCCTAAGCAAGAGACAAAATTTGTTAACAGAGATGCAGATAGAAGTTGTTGGGTTCCAAGAACTCAAATTGTATCCTGAGGATCCTAATTTTGGTGACGCCTGGAGAGCTTGCATAGAACCTGTTACTCTAGACAAGACCAGCTGGTTGAATTTTATAATCCAAGATTGAATATTATTCAAAGGGAGCCAATTGTGCAGTCCAAGAGAACCTAATCAAAGAGAAGCATAGTGGAGGATTGGTTGGACACTTTGGTCAAGATAAAACTATTGCTCTGGTTAGTGAGCATTATTATTGGCCACAATTGCAACAAGATGTTAAGAAGTATGTATAGAGTTGTAGAATATGTCAGATGGTAAAAGGAACCAGGAAGAATACAGGGTTATATTAACCATTACCTATACCGATAAGGCCATGGGAGGATATTGGTATGGACTTTGTTCTTGGTTTACCGAGGACTCAAAGAGGGCATGATTTCATTTTTGTGGTGGTAGATTGGTTCTCGAAGATGGCACATTTCATTCCTTGTAGAAAGACTAATGATGTGGTTCATGTGGCAAAATTGTTTTTCAGAGAAGTGGTGAGACTACATGATCTGCCCAAAAGCATAGTTTCAGATCAAGATACTAAGTTTGTTGGGTACTTTTGGAGGACATTGTGGAAGAAACTAAAGACAGATTTGAAGTTTAGCTCAACACACCACCCACAGACTAATGGACAGACAAAAGTGGTGAATAGGAGTTTGGGGAATCTATTGAGGTGCTTAGTTGGAGATAAGCCCAAGGGGTGGAATCTGATTTTACCATAGGGAGAATTTGCATACAATAATTATGTCAATAGAAGCATTGGTAAATCACCATTTCAGATTGTATATGGAAGTAGTCCTAGAAATGCTTCAGAATAAGGAAGTTGGACAATGGAGAAAGAGTAGTGTTGAAGATAAAGACTTTGCAAAACACTTGAAGAATTTGCATGAAGAAGTGCGGAAGCATATTAATAAAATGAAAATACAGTACAAAGCTAAGGCAGATCAGAAAATGAGGCATAAGGAATTTCAGATTGGGGATGAAGTCATAATTCATTTGAGGAAGGAGAGATTTTCAGTGGGAACATATAATAAGCTAAAGATGAAGTTTGGACCATGCAAAATTCTAAAGAAGCATGATTCAAGAAATGCTTATGAAATAGAGTTGCCCAGTGATCTCAATATTTCACCAATGTTTAATATTTCAAATTTGACGGAGTATCATGAAGTATTGAAGATGAGATAACAAAAGCAAAATAGAATATTTTAGCACCTAATTTAGCTACAGAGGAAATACAAGACATTTGGATAGTCGTGTTGGTTGAAGCACAAGAAACAAGAAATATGAAGAATGTCTAGTCAAATGGAAAGGAGTTAGGACGGCTTGTTGAAGATTCATCATGGCTATCAAAGGAAGAGGTTGACCACCTTGTTTATCCTCTGAACACCTAAGATGTGACAAGGTCACTTCTCAAATTACCCCGAGTGTCTGATGCAAGAGCATCTAGGGTGTAATTGCAATCTTGCATGACCCAAAAATATTGTCTAGCTTTCTACGTTACCGGATTTGGACCTTGGACCCTCGATCTGGGTCCAGATTCATGGACCGGTCCGCGCTAGATTCGCACAGGATCTGCGATCCGACCCGTGGGTTCGTCCGGATCCGTAGTGCTGCATATTAATATTAAAAAATTTATCTGCAACTCTTAATAAATAGCGTGCAAGGTCTTTGTTGGTAAGTTTTCTATCTTAGACACTTGTCTCTATTAGATCTACTCAACCTTTCACATCATTGGCTAATTTTTTGATCTGCTAATTGATCACCATAAATTGCTTTGACTTTTGGCTTGTTGGACATCGATGTTTTAATTGTCCAATCTGTGTGTTTTGACTGGCTTTTCTCCCTTTCTATGGTGCACATGCATGGAGTGTTTGACCAGGAGTAGCTGACAATGTTTTTTCAAGCTGGGGGATAGTGTTTGATCAAATAAAGCTATCATTTATCTTTCACTGGCATTTGCTATTGAGTGTACGGATTTCTCTGGCTCATGCAACTTACCATTCTCTTTGATCAAGTATTTAAATTTTTTAAGTTTATCTTTGACAATTGGCATTGATCAATGATCAAGCATCATAGATTCATACTATGAAATGATTTAGTTTTGCAATTATTTATATTTCTCTTATTTTTTTGTATATATAATGCATATATATATATATATATACACACGAACCCATACAAATTGTAATGGAAAAAAAAATTCACAAATCCATAAACCAGATTCTCGTACCCGAACCAGTAGCTTAGCTAGTTTTCAATAAGGGCTATCTTTGGACAAGGTTACTATTTTTAGTAGGTTGTTCATTTGAGCACAGATTGTTCCAATTGCTTCCCTAGAGGTTCATTTTGGATAATTAGCTTGTTGGTAAAGTTTCATGGCAAGATCAAATTTGGTTTTGAAGTTATTGCATTTTTTGTTTTGGTGGGGTGGTACAAAAACTTTGAACTCAATTTTGAAGGCTTTTGAGTCTCTAAAAAGGGGGTCAAACTTTGATCGGCTAGCGCTTCGCCAATCTAGGGTGTAAAGCGCTTCGTGCCATTTTCGAAATGGGGTTATAATAACCAATCAACTAAACGGTTCACAAGTTATGATTTTTGGAAGTTGTGTCTTCAAGACACTAGTTTCAATATAGAAAGAAGAGGGAGAAAAATCACTTCTTAAGGCAAGAAATTGAACTGTTGGCTCCAAAATGGGAAAACTTCACTTTCTAGAATATTCTTAGGTGGCTAGTTGTGCTACTTAAATAGGGCTAAAGGGAGATTTTAGGTTTCAATTCCAGAAGTGTAGACTGTGGCTCTGTCTTGCAAATTATTGTAATGAAAATGCCCATGTGGCTATAGCATGTTGTTTTTCTGAATATTGTAATGTCATTTCATTGAGGATAATAGAAAGCAAGTGTTTATGTTCTTTCCAATAATCTGTTCTTGCAATTTTTCTATTTATTTCCCTGTTGTGTTGTGTGTTTGGCTAAATAAGTGGAGTACCCTTCATCAAACTTATAGGTCAAATAGTCTATGCTCTCCCTAATAGACATTCCAACCTTATGATTTTTTGGCACCCCATGAATGCAAAGAATAATCTTTTTATTTGGAAGAAGGCATTTTTTGGTCATATCATCAAAAGAGAAATGGGCAATTGTGTGTTTTACTCTGTTCAAGACTTTAGAGATGGGATTGTGAGTTGAGGGTTGACCAATTTTTGCCATTGGAGAGGAAGGCCATCATTTTTTAGTTATAAACTTGCTTGTCCTTGATGACAAAAGCATTTCCTTTATCAGATTTGGCAATAACAATGCTTTCATTTCTAGCAAGTCACTTTAAGGCAGAAAGCTTGGTTTTAGCAATGTTAAAGTTTGGTGGCTTTGTCATGCCTCAATGTGATTCAACAATCTTGTCTAAGCTAATCAGCCAACTCCTCAAGGAATGATCTTACAACTTTTTATCTTAATTAAATTGTGTCTCTACAATCATACTAGATTTTTTTGATTGGTGATTTACATCCAATTCACTAATGATAGAGATTTTATCCCAATTTATGTTTCTTTGTATGGCTCATTGGCCAAATCCACTTGGAATGATCATGCAACGTAATTAAATTGCATCTTAACAATCACATTAGATTTTTTTTAATTGTTGATTCACATCCAGTTCATTAATAGTGGATATTTTATCCCAATTTATATTTCTTTGTACGGGTGGTTATAGAGTTCAATTAACAACCCCAAAGAGACATCCCCAACAAGAGTTTAACATCCCAATTCAGATTCTAAAAGGGAACCATGTTCATTCCTTCAAAACAAAATTTATGATTCATGATGTCAAGTCCATACGTCACTATAAATTAATTGCAAGCTTGTAGAATTTATCAAATATTTAGTTTATATAATATAAACTATTTTTTCAAATTGTTTGTATAGAAAGACATTTCATGGATCTTTTTATTTTGTTCTAACCTTGCCCTTATGAACCCATCAGGAGGTAAGAAAGCATACAAAAGTTCCCAAGATGTCCCCCAAAAACAAAATTGGCAAACCCTCCCCCCCTCTAGCTCACCTAATCTAAGGTGGCCAATAATATTACCAAAGAGTCCCCCTACAACCTATTCATAATAAATGTCGATTTTGTATCCCCTATCAAATCTTGAAG
The DNA here is from genome assembly GCA_027943335.1 of Chamaecyparis obtusa. Taxonomy (NCBI): domain Eukaryota; kingdom Viridiplantae; phylum Streptophyta; class Pinopsida; order Cupressales; family Cupressaceae; genus Chamaecyparis; species Chamaecyparis obtusa. The sequence continues at coordinate 68,193 of BSBK01002842.1, forward strand.
GTAAAAGAGAAAGTATAGTTTAAATAACATATTGCCAACAATACTAACCCACCCACAACGTCAAAAAAAACATAGGAATGAATCATGTCGCTACCCAAGATAGTGACTAACACAATGAAGGGCCTATTGGGGTAAGGATAGATAAAGAAATTACGAGTTTTTTTTACAGAGCAAATGCCCTTTGTGAGAAAAGAATAACATACATATTTACACATCAAAAAGCCTATTTGAAGACTAGATGAAGCTACAATTACCCAATCTTAGGCAAAAATGGATGCATTTAGTGACAAGGATTACATTTTAAGGTGGAAATTACATTATGTAAACAATGCAGAAAAAAGGCTATTAAAATATAATAGGATTGCATCGAAAGTGGCTGACCTTGGCAATGTGTCAATATTAGTGTCATTGACACAAGAAACAAGTGTTGACATAGCTGTTGAGATTGCTGCAAATTGGTACTGTGATGAATATAGCACTGTTTTTCCAAATTTTCAGGAAGGGTGACATGAAGACAAGTTTTTTCATTACAGACATGGTGAGGGGACAATCACACACACACACACACACACCGTTATTTGCACAATGTACAAAATAAATAATAAATACAAAATTGAGAACACGCTACACAACTAATAAAAAAAAGTTATAACGATTAAACAATTTCAATTGTCAAACCACTAAACCAAAATGTGATCATTTAAATATCATAGGATTTAAAAGTAGAAATCCATTACAATTGGGCTGAAAGTTCAAAGCACCAAACCTACATATGGCAAGCATGAAAAACGACGAAATGAGACAGCCAAAAATGATATCCATGAAAATGATATCCATGGTTGCTTTTGTTTGAGCTAAAAGCTCAAAAATCAAAGTCTTCAATGCATTGCAACCAGCTTATCTTGCTCTTGCAAAGGTAAGTGTATTCCTCTTTAGGAAGAGAATAAAAACTAAAAAACAATGAAACTAAAAACTTGTGAGAGAAGAAGAATGGCAAGTCCACGCAAAAATCCTAAAGGTCCATAGAATCACCACCAACTAGCTTGTCTTGTGCTAAAGTGTGTCTATCAATCCTTGCCAAAGTCATGTAGGCATCTAATTTTGTAAACATAGTACACTCAACATTGATTAGTGAAGCTTCCTTCGCCATATACATTTTCTTTAAGGCTTTTATGAGACTATTATTCAGCTTGTGTCCTTCAATGGAAAGAAGCCTAGTTGGTCTCTCAGCATAACACTTTGGATTAAATATATGCAACCGTGCGTAGAGCGGTGTTTAGCTTCTCCCACCTTGCAATGCCCCCTTTTTTGAAATAGGATTTAATTATAAATAATAATAATAAAATTAAAATATGAATATAATATAACTAAAATTTAATTGAGTTTAATGAAGGGTCAAAAGGTATGAAATGAAGAGTTGTGACTCTCTCAAACGCAAGATATAAAAGGGAGAAGAGTTCATTTGAAAGGGGATATGGAGGAAGGAAGAAAGGATAGAGCATGGGTGTGAAGGAAGGATTAATGGAAGAGGAAAGTAGAGGCAAGAAAATAAGGGAGTGACTCTTTCAAAGGGCAGAAATGATGAAGGTTTGTAACTCTTCCAAAGGATGGTAAATGTGAAAGGTTGTGACAATTTCAAAGGGCCGACATAATGAAGAGGTGTGACACTCCTGAAAAACGAACAATACTGAGAGGGGGTGGGGGTGAATCAATATTTAATAACTTAAAAGAAAACTTGAAAGCACACACAAGTAGAAAGATAAGACACAAAGATTTTCTCATGTGGAAAACCCAAATGCGTTAAAAAACCATGGCTACACTAATCCAATGGGCTCGAACCCTTTTACAACCAGAGCTACAACTCTTCAGGCTCCAACCTGATTCAAAAGGCAACTACCATTTTCAAAGGAACATTTGAACAAAAAAGAAAACCAAACTAAGTTCTGTGTCTTAACATAATTTGAAAAGACCAAGGAGTTCACACATAATACATCAAAAACATAGCCCTTTGTAGCACCTTAAGATTTCTTTTCGAACACCTCCCCCATACCACTGTCTTTGTGTTAATCAAACATGCAACTATTCTTCACAGATCACTACAGCCTGCAACTTCCATTCACTGTCGATTTTCTAATTCGAAATCTAATGCCATTTGCACACCACTATCATTCTCAGATCATATGAAAAACTTTCTTAGTATCGTGACTGCAGTTTTTGTATCTAATCTTTTACTGTAGAAAATATTTCCTTTAACTCCCTCAGCTGCACTGTTCTCGTGTTCTATTGAAGAACACCAGTCACCCGCAATCTATCAAAGACCGACAGTCCCACACTTTACTGTCATTTCTCTTTTTCTACTTCACGTACCTACATAAAATTATAATGCACACTCACTGTAGAAAACTTATCATCCTCCCTTCTATTTTCCTCTCACCGCATACAAGCTTTTCTTTTTGCACCCAGCCAATAGTTTATCTTGATGGCTCCTTCGATTTACACTCCCACAACCTATGCCGCTCACATTACGAAATGGCCACTAATCAAAAAAATGTCGACTCAGACAAAAACAACTGTATATCTTCTTTGAAACACGAGCTCTCCGTCTTTTTTGTTGTTCACACTTTTTCATCTTTTAATATGTTTTTTTTATGTCTCGTCTTGCTTCATCCGTTTTCAATCGTTTTTCTTTTTACATCAAAAAACGTTCTTTTGGCACACGCGGCTCTCTCCACAGAAAACGTAACCGAAGAACATATTCTGCACTACTGACAACGTCGACTCAGCTCCCTTTGCCATTTTTGATGCTTTGATAAGAATAGACAGCTTTCAACCCATTATTGGCAGACTGAATACCAATCAATTGTCGGTTACAAAAGAATGAATGTAAACATAGCACTTCACAGCACGTACACAGAATGGCGACCATATACATGCCGAATCAAACTATTTCTTGTATTAAACCTGCGAACACCACACGACACGCACCTAGAATCTCCATGTCAACATCCTTAAACATAGAGCCACATAACTTTAGCCGTTTTGAACTCATATTGTTTTGGCACGCGTTGGACACATGGCACACCCAAAATGATGACTCCCAACCGCATTTTTGAAAAGTCTAGACACAGTCTTCGGTTGCATATGATATTACATTGATGGCTTAGATAACTGGATTGCGCATAGCGTATTCATGAAAGTTTTTTGTTTTGCCTTTATCCACCAAACACGTTTCAATCCCAACCACGTGTTTATCCCCAAGTTGCGCGACTGTTACCTTTTAAAACACACAGAAGAATGATTTTGAACAAACAGGGAACGACACAAGTGTCGCTGAAGGCATAGTAGAGCGTGTTCCCTTTTAAACACAGAAAGGCAAGTAAACAACAAACGAATAGATGCCAGCTGAGATTGATGTTGGACAACAAATGTATCCTTATGAAGAGACATCAATGACATAAACGTAACAATCTCCCCCTTTTTGTCATTGATGGCAATTCCAACAATTCACAAAGCTGAAACAACTCCCCTTGAATAGCGGAACCAACTGAAACAAATCTGAAACAAGTCCCCCGAAAGGTCTACTCCCCCTTTGTCATCAATGACCACGAAACTGAAAGACAACTGCAGTTCAAAAGATGTAACAATGAAGAGCATCTACTGAAGATGAACCTTTCATTGAGGTAGAGAGACACCAAGGTTGCTTCGAAGATACTCAAAGTGATCTCGGGGTAAGGGTTTAGTGAACACATCAGCAACTTGTTCCTTTGAGCAAACATAGTTCAGCTTAACAATATTATTAGCAACTTGTTCCTTCAGATAGTGATATTTGATTGGAATGTGCTTGGTGCGAGAATGCATCACTGGATTTCTCGAGATATCAATGGCACTTGTGTTGTCACAAAAAATACAAATAGGATCAATGAACTCAAGCTTGTAATCACATAAAGTATTCTTCATCCATATTACCTGAGTGCAACATGAAACTGCTGCAACATACTCGGCTTCAACAGTGGATAATGAAGTGCAAGACTGTTTCTTACTAAGCCATGAAATCAAACAGCCACCCAAAAAGAAAGCACACCCACTGGTACTTTTCTTATCATCTACGGAGCCACCCCAATCTGCATCTGTATAGGCTATAAGAGAGAAATCAGAACTCTTTGAAAACCAAAGACCAAGGTCAACAGTGTCTTTCAAATATTTAAAAATTCTCTTAACAACTTGAACATGTGTTTGCTTTGGAGATGCTTGAAATCTAGCAACATAGCCAACAACCTACATAATATCCGGTCTAGTGGTTGTGACAAACAACAGACTCCCTACCATAGATCTATAGAAAGTTTTATCAACAGAAGAAAACACATCATCCTTACTTAGTTTACATCCGGTTTCCATAGGAGTGCTAACCGGATTACAATCTTCCATTTTGAATCTCTTAAGCAACTCTCTAACATACTTAACATGGGAAATGAAAACACCTTTATAAGATTGATTAATTTGCAGCCCACGAAAGTAAGTTAATTCACCCATCATAGACATTTCGAATTCATCTTTCATACAAGCAGCAAATGTCTTAAACATTTTGACATTGTCACTACCAAAAATCAGATCATCTACATAAACCACAACAATGAGAATGTTGTTACCTTCCTCTTTGACATACAAGTTGTTGTCTACATATCCCTTTTTGAAGCCCTGTTGTTGCAAGTAATTATCCAACCTGTCATACCAAGCTCTAGGAGCTTGTTTGTGTCTATAAAGAGCCTTTTTCAGCTTGCACACATAATCCACATTGTTAAAAATAAGGTCTTCTGGTTGTTCAACATAGATTTCTTCAACCAAATCCCCATTTAAGAAAGCAGATTTAACATCCATTTGAAAGACTTTAAAACCTTTAAAGGAAGCAAATGCAAGAAAAATTATGATTGTTTCTAATCTTGCAACCGGTGCAAAAGTTTCACTAAAATCCACACCTTCAATTTGAGAATAACCCTTGCAAACCAAACGAACCTTGTTTCTAATGATCTTTCCATCTTCATTTACCTTGTTCCGAAATACCCATTTTGTACCTATCACATTTTTGTTAATGGGTCTTGGCACAAGCTCCCAAGTATTGCTCTTTTTAATTTGATCTAACTCCTCTTTCATAGCAGCCACCCAATGCTCATCTACAACTGCCTCTTCAAAACACTTAGGCTCGATCATGGAAATAAGTGAGAAGTCATCATCCTCAAAATAGTTAACATTTTGCCTAGCATTCCTAGTTCTTCTTTCAGCTATAACTTGATCAATAGGGTGATTCTTTTGAACAAACTTTGAAGGAGTTTTGAAGTTAGAAGCATCATGATCACCTTGAGAATCATACCCGGAATTATCATGTGAACTTTCAGCATCATTAGAAGTAGAGACTGTTTCTTCATGAGCAGATTGAGCTTTACCTTTGTCATTCTCACCACTTTTGCTAGCTGTTACAACTTGAATATGAGGAGAAGAAGAAGGTACAGAAGTGCTGGTTTGAGTTTTAGTTGATACCACAGTGTTGGTTTGAGATTTTTCATCCTCAGGGCTGTCATCATTCTCACCAAGCTCATTAGTAACCTCATGAATCTTAATATTAGCACTCTCTACTAATTTATGCAGCCTTTTATTGTAGCATTTAAATGCTTTACTTTTAGAAGAGTAGCCAAGAAAAATTCCCTCATCAGATCCAGATTCAAACTTTCTCAAATTATCTTCATCTCTCTTAATGTAGCATGGACTCCCAAAAATTTTAAAGTACTTAACAGTAGCTGGTTTACCTTTCTAAAGTTCATATGGAGTCTTGTTGAACTTGGGTCTCAACAACGTTCTAATTTGAATGTAGACTGCTGTGTGGACAGCCTCTCTCCAAAAAACATATTTCACTTTTCTTTCATTCATTAAGCATCGTGTCATTTCTTGAACAGTTTTTTTTTTTTTTCCACAACACCATTCTGTTGTGGTGTTCTTGGAGCTGAAAACTGTTTCTTGATTCCATGTTGCTCACAAAACTTAACAAAATCATTTGAAGTGAATTCTCCTCCATTATCAGATCGCAAGCATTTGATTTTCACATCCATTTCATTTTCAACCAGATTTTTAAAAATCTTAAACTTCTCTAAAGCCTCTGATTTTTTTTTTAGAAAAGTAACCCAAGTCATACGAGAAAAATCATCAATAAGAAGCATAAAGTATTTTTCACCTTGAAGACTTGCTGTCCTAGTTGGTCCACAAAGATCCGTATGAACAAACTCAAGTGGCCTACTGCTGAAATGATCTTTTGGTTTGAAGGAAACTCTAGTTTGTTTACCCTCTTGACAATTTTTGCAGACAATATCAGTTGGTTTCTCTAACATTGGCATATCTCTTACAGCCTCCTTTTTACTGATTTTGATAAGATTATCAAAATTTACATGCCCAAAACGCTTGTGCCAAAGCCAAGCATCCTCTACCTTGCTCAAACAACAAGTCTCATCATTATAATCATCAAGAATATAAAGATTATTTGCTGCTCTAGTTGTTTTAACTATGACATCAATTCCCTCTTTAATAGTGCAAAAGTTTGAGTTCAAGCTAAGGTCATACCCTTGATCACATAGCTGGCTTACACTTAAAAGATTGTGTTTCAAACCTTCAACATAAAGAACATTCTCAACAATGGTTTTATCATTGTTAATTAAGACAATACCTATACCAACAACCTTAGCAGAAGAGCTACCTCCAAATCTAACCTTTCCACCTTTCATTTTCTTGAGAGAATGAAACTTACTTAAATCACCTGTCATGTGTCTATAGCAGCCACTGTCAACATACCAAATATCCTTCTCACTACTGGCTAGAAGAGCTGTTTGAACAACAAGAGCTTTAAGAGGTGTCACTTGAACTTTTCTTCTCCAAACTTTGGTCACTTTTGTCCTTCCTTTTGGTTCAACATTGTAGAACAAATCTGTACTATAGCTGTTGCAAAATCTTGAAGTATGGCCAAACTTGTTACAGTTGTAGCAAATTAAGTTGTACTTCCTAAAGGCATTCTTTTCATGCTGAAAATAGTTCTTAAAGGGAGCAGCTCTACAATCAGCAGCTCTATGTCCAATGTAATTACATGCAAAACAGTAGCCATAGAAAAAAGGTTTATTTACCTTGTTAGGAGTAGGTTGACTACTTTCCGGTGGTGAAGAGTTTTGATCAAGTTGCATGCTAACTCCTCTTTTATCTTTGGTAGGTCTTTGAGAACCAAGAACGTCATCTAACGTAACATTACCACTCTTGAAAGACACTTCTTCATTGGAAAGCATAGAAGTTTTACCTCTGTTTCTGAGAGCAACAATTTCAGCTTCTAGCTTGGCAATGTTTTCTTCTTTTAACTGAATCTGATTTTCCAGATTCTCACGAATCTTTTTAGCTTCTTCATTCAGGATTTTAGAATCAACAAGTTGAGTTTCAGCCTCTTTGAGAGATGTAGCAATCTTCAACTTTTCAACACTCTCAACTTGTAGAAGATCCGCAAGACTTAGATTCTTCTTTTTTAGTTTCTTTATCTCAGTTAGAGCTACAATCAATTCAAGTTCAAGATCCACTTTATCATCTTCATTTTCTTCGGAGCTCAAGTCATCAACAGTCATGAACATGACTTCATTAACTCGAGAATCACTTTCGCTACTTGAAAAATCATCGCTGTCATTTTTTAGCACCTTCTTGCCCTTTTCAGATTTCCAATTCTTCTTGGCAAATCTCCTAGTTTTCCGGAATTTAAATTCTTTTTCATCATTGCTGTCATCTTCTTTATCAAACGGACACTTAGAGGCAAAGTGACCAAGTTTTCCACAGTTGAAGCATTTCAAACCAGATTTGCCTTTACTTTTGTTAATGCCCTTTTTTAGCCTTCTAATGAGATAAGCAATTTCCTCATTGGAGTCCTCATCAGAGCCATCACTGAGATTATTTTCCTTGTCCTTTTAGAAACCTTGAAGGCAAATTCAATTTTGGAAGACCCTTCAACTGTAGTCCTCATCTCATAGGCAATCAAGATACCATGCAATCTATCAACTGTTAGTGTCCAAATCGGACATTTCTTCAACAGTAGAGACTTTAGCATCAAGCCTCATGGGAAGAGAACAAAGAATTTTCTGAACCACGGTCTTCTCTTCAACATTTTCTCCCAGACCTTTTAGAGCGTTGACAACATCATCAACACGAAGAAAGTAAGCAGCAATGTTTTCACTATCCTTCATGCGAACACCTTCAAAGACAGCCCGATGGGTTTGAACTTTAGCCTTCCTAACTTTGTCATCACCATGATATGCATTATGCAATTTATCCCAAACATCTTTTGCGGTAGCACAGTGCATTACCTTTACCTTTACGAATTCAGCTTCAGTTAGACCACACAAAATCGCATTCATAGCTTTGGCATTATTCTCAAATTCCTTTTTACCATCAGCATCTGCAAGAGGACTAGAAGGAATAGTATACCCATTTACGAGACTGAGATAGACATCACAACCTAGGGACATGATGTAGATCTTCATGCGAACACTCCAAAATGAATAGTTGTTTCCATCGAAAAGAGGTGCACGATTCATAGCAAGACCCTTTAAGGCACTCATGATGGGCACAATGATCAAACTATCAAGCTTTTAAGCACAAGAAGGGAGTGACCGGCTCTGATACCAATTGAAAAACGAACAATACTAAGAGGGGGATAGGGTGAAAAAAACTTAATAGAAAACTTGAAAGCATACACAAGTAGGAAGATAAGACAGAGGGATTTTCTCACGTGGAAAACCCAAATGGGTTAAAAAACCACGGCTGCACTAATCCAATGGGCTCCAACCCTTTTACAACCAGAGCTACAACTCTTCAGGCTCCAACCTGATTCAAAAGGCAACTACCTTTTTTAAAGGAACATTTGAACAACATAGAAAACCAAACTAAGTTTTGTGTCTTAACATAATTTGAAAAGACCAGGGAGTTCACACATAATACATCAAAAACATAGCCCTTTGTAGCACCTTAAGATTTCTTTTCGAACACCTCCCCCATACCACTGTCTTTGTGTTAATCAAACATGCAACTATTCTTCACAGATCACTACAGCCTGCAACTTCCATTCACTGTCGATTTTCTAATTCGAAATATAATGCCAATTGCACACCACTGTCATTCTCAAATCATATGAAAAACTTTCTCAGTATCGTGATTGCAGTTTTTGTATCTAATCTTTTACTGTAGAAAATATTTCCTTTAACTCCCCCAGCTGCACTGTTCCCGTGTTCTATTGAAGAACACCAATCACCCACAATCTACCAAAGATCGATAGTCCCACACTTTACTGTCATTTCTCTTTTTCTACTTCACGTGCCTGCATAAAATTATAATGCACACTCACTGTAGAAAACTTATCATCCTCCCTTCTATTTTCCTCTCACCGCATACATGCTTTTCTTTTTGCACCCAGCCAATAGTTTATCTTGATGGCTCCTTCAATTTGCACCCCCACAACTTATGCCGCTCACATTATGAAATGGCCACTAATCAAAAAAATGTCGACTCAGACAAAAACACCTATATATCTTCTTTGAAACACGAGCTCTCCGTCTTTTTTACTGCTCACACTTTTTCATCTTTTAATATTTTTTTTTATGTCTCGTCTTACTTCATCCGTTTTCAATCGTTTTTCTTTTTACATCAAAAAAACGTTTCTTTTTGCACACGCGGCTCTCTCCACAGAAAACGTAACCGAAGAACATATTCCGCACTACTGACAACGTCGACTCAACTCCCTTTGCCATTTTTGATGCTTCGATAAGAAGAGACAGCTTTCGACCCATTATTGGCAAACTGAATACCAATCAATTGTCGGTTACAAAAGAACGAATGTAAACATAGCACTTCACAGCACGTACACAGAATGGCAACCATATACATGCCGAATCAAACTATTTCTCGTATTAAACCTGCGAACACCACACGACACGCACCTGGAATCTCCATGTGAACATCCTTAAACATAGAGCCACATAACTTAAGCTGTTTTGAACTCATATTGTTTTGGCGCACATTGGACACATGGCACACCCAAAATGATGACTCCCAGTCGCATTTTTGAAAAGTCTCGACACAGTCTTCGGTTGCAAATGATATTACATTCATGGCTTAGATAACTGGATTGTGCATACTGTATTCATGAAAGTTTTTTGTTTTGCCTTTATCCACCAAACACATTTCAATCCCAACCACATGTTTATCCCCGGGTTGCGCGACTATTACCTTTTAAAACACACAGAAGAATGATTTCAAACAAACAGGGAACGACACAGGTGTCGCTAAAGGCATAGTAGAGCGTGTTCCCTTTTAAACACAGAAAGGCAAGTAAATAGCAAACAAATAGATGCCAGCTGAGACTGATGCTGGATAGCACACGTATCCTTATGAAGAGACATCAATGACATAAACGTAACAACTCCCTCACATTTAAAGATATAAAGGGGATAAGGTTTCATTTGAGGAGAACATCCAAGGGAGATCTATTTGGAAATAGATTATTATTCTCCAAAGGCAGCAATAGAGGGTGGCAACTAGATTCTTATGAAAGATGGTGATCCTTTCACCAATGAAGTATAAAGGAGAAATCATTCCAAGCATTCAAGGATCACTTATCAATCATCTAATCAACAATCACTTAATCATCACTCCCAATTCACAAATACCTCAAACCATACAATCAAAGGAATTCATTCAATCACTCAATAATTCATACAAATATCTATCATTCAGCAACAATCCAACAATCAAGTGAAATCAAATAAGGACTTCTGATTCTGAGTATAAAAAATAAAGAAAAATCCGTATTATTTTGATTTGAATGCCACATGATTGTATCTATTATTTATTTAATTATGAATCTGTTAGGAAACTATACATTACTTATTAAATGGACTTACCAATACATCAAGAATTATGAGATTAGTAATTATTTATTTGATTTCCATCAAGCAATCATATCTGGAATCAACGTGAAATGTTTGGCCATCAAGAAGACCACCCCAAGTTGGTTTGCTTGTGGACCAATGGGCCAATTGACTCAGAAGCTCATTCCATGCCCTTGGGCTTGAGGGAGGAGCACAACCTCCCAACACCCTATCATCTTTTGCATTGAATTTTTAAGATGGTTAGCTAATGGAAATAAGCTAAAAAATGGATCCATATGAATTAAATATTGTTTATGATCATAATGCTTAGTGTCAATTAACTAAAATTCTCTCTAAGTTTAACTACAAATATGTATTTTATTTATAGACTGCTGTTTGTAAATAAATTGAATTGTTGGAAATGTTATTTTGCGGCCAAAATCATATATATCCCCAAAAGAGGAAATTGCACACCTTTGCTTAATGATGGGTGAATATGCTCAATGCATAAATGTGGGATTGGGTCTCTCTTATAATGGTCTTCATCTAGATAAGCATTCCATTAATGCACTAGTAGATCTCCCCAAGCTAGGGATTGTCAAAATCCCCAAATTCGAAGATAGTGAAAAAAGGTTGTAAAAGATGTCGTACTTCACAAACCAAAAATATCACCAATCGTAATCTCCTTGAATCGCTTCCTCAACTCCATCTTTAAATCCTTCTACCTATTTCATTCATGTATCATAAAAATAAATTGCAATGGCTATTGCAACCTCTGTGTCCTATGTGGTAAAATGAAATAGGAAGCAAGACAAATATAGACTAGTTTAAGAAATTCCTCCCTCGCTAAGGTCTGAAACAATGCTAATGAGAGGTGGTGTCCACAAATAAAAATCAATACCTCCCTTGGATCCACTGCCAACGCACTCTACCTTTCCAATATTTTGGAATGCTTTGTTCATAACATGGACAGAACAATGGCTCCAAAAGATGTGCCTATATGTAGACTGAAGCAATCTACTTGTTTCATTTCCTTTTGTTTCTTTTTCTTCCTCTCTCCTCCTCGATCTGCGTGTTCCCTTCTTTCCCCCTTCTTATATCTTTTGAGCTGGCCTTAGTTTGCTACTTACTTTTTTCATCTTTGGCACTCTCTTTCATCCTGATGATAAATCACGGACGTTGATGCTAAAAACTCTAACACAATCAAACCAGAAGCTTACATTGTTATTCTAATGGATTGTGGAAATCTGATTACATTAATCTACTTGCTGCCCTACAAACGTATGTTGCATATGTTATCAGCTATATTATCCTTGCATTTTTCAGAGAAATCAATGGTCTTGAAGAAGTAAGGTCCATCACTGCATGAAATTACAATGTCAATGAGTGAGCAATGTTTAATATTTGTCCACCCACCCATAGTTATGTTGTGGCCATGTGTTATCTGTTTAGCCTTCTCCTCCATCAATATGATACACATTGGGATTATTTTTTTCCAAGAGAATTCTTTTCAATATCATCCTACTAGAACCCAGAAAACTGGCAGCAGTTCTGCATACCTTGTCAGTAAGCTCCTTGTAAAAAGGATGTCGAGCAACACAAAAAGGAAACATTCATCTATTGCCTCCCTTTCATGCAAATTGACCATATTTTTAATTGGGTTAAATGATCATAAACTTGCATGTAATGTTCCCTTCTAATATTTTTCTTTAAATAATAAAATCTAACTCACAATAATAGTTGTACAATTAATTATAAGAAATTAACCTAGAAATTGTAGCTGAACAGTTTATCGAATAATACAGATTTAAGACTCAGAATGTATCTCATAAAATATACATCTTATTCTCTTATCTCTGTTGTAAACCTTCCTCCAATCTGTAGCAATTTCTCTTTATTTAAATGCTTTGAAATGTCTTAAGAGTCTGCCTGAATCAGGGGTTTTCGTCCTTTAATTTCAAATGTAGAGGGGTTTTTGTCCTCAGGTTGCTCAGCCACGGTTCACTCTCCACAAGTTATAATAAAATGTCTTCAATGATTGGCATCTCCTTCTCCTTGATTAATCTTCCTTATACAATTTTTTTGGTCAAATAGACATAGCTCTTCATTCACATTACTTTTGACTTTTAATTAAAATTCAAGTTTATTAAATTTAAGTTTCTTTATCTAATATTAATCATTCTCCCTTAAGAATTCCCTTTATTATCCTTAAGGGAATCACAGGAAGAAAAAAAGAACCTCTGCAACAAATAAAATTGTATTTGAGGGCATATTACATTACAACCTTTTGTTTCCCCCTTGATTCCACTGCACTCACCTCAAATGACATAAATTTTGGGGCAGTGATGTTCCCTAAAATAACCCATTATCTCAACCCTCTCCTAAAGCATGAGCTTGCCACAAAACCCTCATGATATTGTCCATGTATTATTGTACATACACACCTTCAATAGCAGGTTCCAAAAAACTATATGAACTAACTGGGGCTTTGAGAACCCATCTTGACTACTTGAAACATCCCGTTGTGCCTTTGGTTGCAAGAACGATAGCATCTAGATAGATCTTTGGAGTTGAGACATTGTTTCCTTGATACTAGCCACTTCACCTTTTGGTATTTGAGTTTTGCATATTTTGTATAATATTTCCAACTTTTGTACTTTTTCATATTTTCAAGGCAACATCATATTTGTGGTTTTACTTGATCCTAACTCTGAATCCATATCCTCTGTGTTAGCATCTTCAATGTGTCCTTGATTAACCCTCCTAAAATTTGAAAATAACATTGTTGATTTGCATCCTTTGGAGCAAATTTGGTGGAAACCCTAATTCTGCAATAACTTCTTCAAAATGGTTTCAAAGGAATTTAAATTTGGATAATAGAAAAATCAATATGTCCTTAATCAACCCTCCAAAATTGAAAAACATTGTTTTGTTTCTTGCCTCCCTAAGGCCAACATCACGCTCTATTACCACTTGTAATGAATGGCTTGCACAAGAGAAGAATATAATAGGAAATATGTTGCCAATACTTGATAATACTTGAGAACAATAAGATACTATGAAGGGGCAAACCTCCTAAACTTTGTAACAAGAACACAATTTGCCATGTACTCCTAATAAACTAAACAATCTCATATATATACCATACTTACGCCATTAATGCCACCCAATTTGACTTAATAAGACTATATTAATAATCATATAGCTTATTAAGAGTTATGGAAGCCACAAGCTGACTACACATATCTCTATTCACAGTATTAGATAAAGGGCACAGCAAAAAAACAATGAAACTTCAAAGCATTTTCAAGTATTTTACATTTCAAAACTAAACAAAAATGGGAAAAAAAGTATAAAAACACCATGCACATGTTTCATATTTTCTTCCTCCTTTTCCTATTCCTTCTTCCTACTTTTCATGTTCTTCCTCCTCCATCCTTCATTTTGTTTAACCTCTGTTTAGCTAAGTTTGTTGAGCTCTCTTCTTGCTCACAAAACTAAAAAATTTAAAATGCAAGTGGAAATAATAAAATGATGGTGATGATGGTCTACAAAGTAAATCATTTATTTATGTTGTGGGTGCTTACGGGGCCTCCAAAAGTGTTAAGGGCTTTTTAGACTGAAAAAATGTGTGTTTTTTCTCATATGTTAAATGTGTGAGTCCATGGGGAACATCAGATTATCTTGCTTGCAGAAACTAAAATACAAAATATGCAAATGGAAAATATAAAATGATGCTGGGCTAGGGCAAATAGAAGTAAATATTTTTTTCTTATGTTGGGGGCCTTGGTAACATCAAAAGTGTTTAGGGGTGAGTTTGTGGGGAATGTCAAATCTTCTCTAAAAATGTTTAAGTGCTAATCTATGGGGAATGTCAGATATTTGTTCTCCTTCACCTCTCTTTAACTTTCAATTTTTTGAACTCTCTTCATGCTTGTAAACCAAAAAACTGAAAATGCAAATGGAAATAATAAAATTATGTTGGGTTGGGGTGATTAGAAGTAAATGTTTTTGTGCTAGGGAGCTTTTTGAGGCCCCAAAAAATGTTTAGATTATTTTTTAATTTTAAAAAGTGTTCTTTTTATTTCATATATTAAATGTGCAAGTTTTGGGGAACATCAAATCATCAAAAGGATATTGGAGATGCCCTAGCATCCTCTTGGGGCCCCCCTTTAGGTTTGTTCCCAAGAGATAACGCTCATGATGGGGAGTGACATTCTATCCCCTTAGGTCCCCCTTTAGGTTTGATCTAATAGACGTCCCCCATGATGGGGGCTGGTGTTCTATCTCCTTGAGTCCCCCTTTAGGTTTTGTAACGTCTCCTATTGGGATATACCTGATTTTTGCCCAAAAGTAACAATGCTAGCAAATGCAATTTATTTATAAATAGAATTCTATAATAAAATTACATAATTGTAATACCTATTTAGAGAAAATCCTAGTTTAGATCTTATAAACAATACTAATTAACATCAGAACATTTATATCAAGAATCTATGATCATATACAAATATCAAAGTATCCTAAAATCATTCATATCTATTTCACAGTTTATTTCCATAGTCGACCATATTAGGAACCCAATGGACATTGGGAGACTGTCCCCCTAAACCAAGCCCAAGGGCACAGAATGAGCCTCCAAGTAAATCAGCCCCTTGGCCCACAAGTATGGCAGGACCCCCAGTCCATCCATCTTGGGGTTGGCATACTTGATATGGAAAGACCGGTACTGCTGCATCTTCCTATCAAACATTTCATATTGATTCCAGACATAATTTCTGATTTAAATTAGGTAAATAATTACTAATCCTATATTTCTTAATAGATTGGCAATTTAATCAAATAAGTAAGAGTTAACACTTCCTAACAGATTTATGTTGAGATAAATAAATAAATACGATACTATTTGCATACAAATTACTTTCCTAATATTATAGATTGCTGTATTTTATTTCTGAATTCCTTTTTCAAATCAAACCTGATGATTTCATCATATATATTTTATTCTTAATTTTTGCTGAATCCATTGATGTCTTTGATTCTCCCATCCACAAATGAGTAACTCCCCTTTGTACCTTCTAATGTGGATCATTCACCTCCTTTCTTTTGAAAGGGATACATCCCTTCACAAATGAATCGCTGCTTCTTATTCTTTATTTATTCACTGCTAATAATACCTTTTAACTTATCTCTGTCGGCCCCTTTCTTTTAACTATAATCTTTTAAATCTTGGTCAGCCTTTTGAATTTCCATTAATATCGTCTAGGGTTATTTGCAAGGTCAGTCCCCTTTGAGTTTCCATTTATTTATTGCCTGAATTTCATTTATTAAAGAAGTGATCTGTCTTACAAGGCAGGGGCATCACATGTTCGTTCCTGAGAGACAATCACCATGGTGAGGGGTGGTGTTCTATCCGTTTGGGTCCCCCCTTAGGTTTGTTCCCAAGAGACATCTCCCATGGTAAGTGGGGAGAGCATCCCCAGAATTTCACACAGAAAAATGGGACAAGGTGGGAAAATTTTATTCGCATTCTACAATTCTAGAATGCAATAAACCTAGCACTATAATATAAGCACTATTGTTGAGCCTAAGACCACATATTGGCATGAATATTTAGGGTGACTCAAAGTTGAGCATCAAATTGGCATGAAATCTAACACCACAAGGGGCCTGGAAATTGACCAAATCAATGACACAACTTTTGGCATTGTTGTGGGGATGCTAGTTTCACAGTTGTGTCTTGGTAAAGCAACATAGGGCTTTAAAAATGGGAAAAATACAAAAACATGAAGCTTAATTATATCGAATAACCACAATGGGTAAAGTAAGACAAAAAGCCACCCTAGCAACACTTTGAATTGTGACAAGGTAGACCGACCACATTGGGCAACAAAAGCATGTGTAGAATTAATATAGATGATAATGTATATCCTACCATAGAAGGCTTGCACCTTTAAGAGACCATAACTTCAGCAATAGTATCAATACTACCAAAGATTGATCAACCATTCCACTACTTATCAAACCTGCAATTGCACTTCCAGTAGAAAAGCCACTCCAGCCACAATCTAAAAAATTACAAGATATTGATGTGGCAAAACTTTTGAAGCACGTGTCTTGCATAAAGGAATGGGACATAATTACTCGCTCCTTTGTTGAAAAAGGTGGCACCCTTAGAAGTAATCCATGTTCATCAAAGTCTGTAACAAGAATTATCATTGACACCTTGGATTGGACCACTCTGTTTCAAAATAATAAAGCTATTGATGTGATATATTCACACTCAAGATATCTACATAAGCTCACATTCCCCACTACTTAGTATAGACCTCCCTGAGTTAATTATTCATGCCTAGACTCACATGCAGGTTCCCATTACATGAAAGGGAATTTTCAAGTAAATACAAATTATAGTAATATGACCCTAACAATCAAAATCCCAACATTGCACAAAGCGAAGGCACAAAAATAGTGATGTGATGAGATATTTCCATACCCATCACAATAATATTTATTATCTCCATCCAGCCATTCATGTCCTGTAAATTGATCAAGAGCATCTTCCAAAGATGCCACGTCACCGTGAATTTCAACATTTAGGTCCAACATATGCTCATAGCGATTTGAAACTTGGTGGCATTGTGTACATATCACCTGCAATAGTAAAAGAACAAAATGAACAAAGCATATATACCTAATGAATAACTGAATTAGTAATCTGATCTGGAAAAGATCAAACTGCAAGTACTGAGAGTTCCAAGAGGTCAAGCACATTATAGCTACCTGAGACTGGAGATATCCCCCAAATATATGACATATAAGAGTGGTCAATCTGCTATCAAGATCCACTGCCTTCTCTCCTCCAAATTTATCAAGACAGATAGATTGCATTGAGTCAATTGCAACTCTACAAAGAAATTGACACCATCAGTTATATTCAATAAATTCTCTAAATTAGTAACACTGAAAGATCAGCATACAAAACAATCTAAAGGAAAACCATGGGATGCTAAAATGAACAAAATTTGAAACTGAAATATACTACCTCATAAATTCATGAGCATCTTCTTGCTTTCCGCAGCCAAGGTTTCCCCCCATTTTTTGGATATGACAGAGTATTCCAAAAGGTGAAAATGGTTCTTCACTTTGGCTAACCCTCCGTATATGCTGCTGAAGCTCACATAAAAAGCACCAATCATTTCTTGTACCTGCCAAATAGAAACATATACATGAACACGATCTGCATACCTGATCTCAAAAAGTTAAAAAGACTACAATAAAATTTAAGATAAACATACATGTCAGCATATGTTTTCCCTCAAGCAAATATGCTACAAGTGGCCTTGTACATGTGAGACACTGGAGCACAACATTTGCAAAGCAACTGGCACAACCATCCAAAAGATTATACAAAGTTGTCAGTTATAACATTATAGCTATTTATAAAAGTAAAAACAAAACGGACTATTCATCAAATCTAACTGCAATAAACATTAACAAAAATGATGCCTACGACATTAGCATTGCCCAATTTAGAAAATAATTGAAGATACCTGTTCCCACAATTAAGCAGCCCACATGGTGTCAACCTTTGTTTGTCCCAGTTGAAAAACTCCACAAATGTTTCGTATGGAAACAACACCTATACATTGACGATTAGAAATAAGAATAAACAGTAAGTTTTGCAATTCTCTCTACTCAGTAAAGCCATAAAATAGCAGTAAACATAGATGGTAAATAATAAAGTAAGCATTCCAAAATCCAATAGTTAAAAACAAATAAGAGCCTATCACTCACCTTCTTAGGTTTGGGTAATAAGCCATCAGAAGTTCCATTAGAAGAGGCCAATGATACTCCAGCACTAGAAGCCTTCAATGAAATAGGATTCTTCTTGGAAGTTTCTAATGCATTAGAAGAAATGTCGGCATTCTTTAAAGCCCCTGGAGTGGGAGTCGTGACTGATCGACAATCTAGTTTGTGACCTTGATTCCAATGTTTGGTTTGGCATTCCAATGAGCTGAAATCAAGCCAAAGCAATCCTCAAAATGCATTCCCCTAGAAAGTGTCCAAAGGCAAAAGAAGAAAGAAACAATGCATTGTAAGACAATCAGAATGATGGTTAATTAGTTAGATATAATCCCTCTTTGAACAAGCCCAACATTCCGTTCAGGTTCAGTAGACTTCTAAACAACTAGATATGGATTAGAGTCTAGACACATCGCTCTCGTACAACAAAAAGATAGCCTGGTAATGGCCTGTTGTTCACACGAGGACCTGCACTTTAGGCATTAACTAACTCTTTTGGAGGGTCTGGTTGAGGTGGTAATGTTCCCAGTTCAGGTTTGGTTATGGGTATGTATGCACCAATTTTCATGGGATCCTGGGTATGGTTTGAACTTTGCCATGGATCCACTCATTACTATGTATAAAGAACATGACGAAAAACAGCAATAATATCAATATTATGTGCATTTATTTTTGTAGCAGCAGTCTACTTAAGATGTGATCTAGAAACAGCCTGAAATCACCGAGACTATTGTGAAAACACCAACAAAAAACACAAAAGGCATTTCTGGGGCATTTCCAGGAAGGACATAGAAATTCTGAAGAATCAAGTATGTTCCAAGGGGAATCAAACCCAGGAACATAACCATAATTGAACAAGTTCAGGTATGTTGGTATTTTTTGATTTAGTAATGTCGCTACCCACGTAGCCTGCAAACATACATTCTTCACGATCGTGCTATTTCCTTAAACCAGTATGGGCTATATGGTCAAGATCCAAATTTGACAGAATTTCTTATCTGCCAACATACCTAAATACCCATGGATCCTTTCCTCTTCCTGGTAAGGAGTCACCTGGAGCTTGAAGCCAAGGAAGATAGACATTTCCTATTAACTATGGCACTATTTATAACCACCTGACATTGAAAGGTCATATATGGATGCTTCACTCTACACATCTATACACCTCTTATGGCCATCTACAACTGAGTAGAACATAGCAGGACTTGTCCACAGTTGGCTCTTCCCATTTCAGATCTCTCCTCAGAATAGTCCAATGTCATGACTCTGCACACCCAACTGACATATCAATATACAGCATGGCATTACATACACAGATCTCAAGAATAGATTGCACAGGCTCCATGACATTCTCAATGCACTGAATAGCAAGCTGTAACCTTGTGTACTCCTCTCACATACACAGTAAATATAATAAAAAACTTAAGGCAATTTTGATTAAATATTTTTTATTGTGGGATTTTTTACTGCTTTAAGTTATACCTTTAATGACTAATTTCTATGAGTGATTGTTTCTTTTAGGACTATTATATAATGTAAATTGGTGATAATCATAAGGTGAGAAGGCTCATAAAGCAAACAAGCACATATAGTCAAAATTAGAATAAAAAGCATCAAGAATTAAACAAAACCATAATGTAAATTTGACTTGTAAAAATATATTTCATAAATATTTATGATTAGAAAAAAATCTGTGTTCTACAAGGATGTAGTAAGCTAACGAATGATGAGGAAAACCCACCATCACTATCTCTAATAGACCGGCAAGGTATACCACAACTTGATGTACAATTTGCTTCCTGCAGCATTTGGATTGACAGATAAACTCCTTCTATGAGACTTTTACTGTGTCACTTGTGCCAATTTTGAACATATTTATATGCATTTGTATTTGCATCCGGGGCAAGAAGCTTGAATTCTTATTAGAGAATGAAAATTGATCAAAAGACACTGTTCCAATGATGGATAGACTCAATGAATTGTGGCTGGGCCGAAGATTGATGAGGAAGGAGGAGATACACAGCTTGAGGGACTACTCTTCGAATCTTTAATGTTGCTTTTCAGGATGACAAATTAGCTACTTTGAAAAACATTTACTTTTTGCCAATTGTAGCAGCTTTTAATATAGCTATATGCATGTTATATGTGCCTTGGGGAGAAAGTGATCAATAAGGATTAGACGAATAAACAACTTCATCAGTCTACCAGAAATCATTCAGTATCGGGGCTCAAATTGTGTATTTCTTGTAAGGGTGATGAAACTACCAATTGAAATTGGTGTCAACTGCAAAACCATCAGTTAAGTAAGGGTCCAATTACAACTTCATAAGCTAACACAAGTGGTGAATACAAAACCACTAGGTAAGATTATTGGAAATATGTGTTGGTGTCGTCATTGATGTCAACCTAATGTGAGGAGATTGGTGGAGATATGTGTTCAGATGTTCCCATGTTATCTAGTGTTGCTCATGTGTGAGCATTTGATGTTTCCTGAATGCTACAATGTTAAAAGATGAAATATTCAGGAAAGAGTATTTGAAGTTTGTTTGGAAAAATGCTCTGCATTCCTCCGCATTTGGCGATGAGAGCTTGTGGTTCTAATTATAATGCTTATGTTCTGTGAAAGTTGCACTCCGCTGGTCTCCGGTCATCAGCATTGTAGTTGACGTGGTTGGTGATTGAAGTTCGCTAATATTCTGGCTATCTATCAGGATTGGTTTGGAGAATGCTTTGCATTGCTCTGCATTGAATTATTTGGTATTGCGGTTTGGAGGACATGTTCGAAATACCTCTGCAGTTTCTCATTTCATTTTTCAGTTGGTGTCTTGCTCTGCAAAAATAGTTATGATGTGTTGTTTGTTGTAGCTCTCTGACCAGCTAAGTTGGTTCTCCTATTTGGGCCATATTCCTTTGGTCCAGACTTGTGTTCGAAGTTGTGTTAAGATGTAGTTTATGGTCCTACTATGGTGTGTGAAGATTCGGAATGAATTTATTTTCAATTGAATTATGTTTTTGGGCCGACTAGTTATGCACCTGTATAGTTGTTGCCGACTTTGGAGCATGTGTTTGTGCGTGCAAATCATTTAAAGCTACTTAGAAAGATGTGTTACGATGTTTTTAGGTCCCCTTTATCTCCTAAAATGGACCACAATCACTGCAATTGTGTTTAGTGGCCAGCTTGATAGGGCATATGTTTGTCCTCTTTTTGGCCAACCTAATTGAGGGTTTTGATGGAGTTGATATATATTGAAGATCATTTCAACACATTGAAGTTTGGAATAAGTTGTGCAAATATGTGTCAACTATAGGTGCCAGGATCAATTTGGATTGTGCGCCTTCATGATCATATCAATCAATTTTACAGTGTTGAGACAGTGAATGTGTGTGTGGTGATTGTCATAAAGTTGATCGCTTGAGACAGTAATTCAAGGACAGCTTCTTGCATGGAGAAATTTTGGAGGCAGTATGTTGAAGGGTTGTTCATTTTGATTCATAATGTTCATGTATCGTGCTTGAAGACAGTGAGTCCTTGGCATTTTGTATCTTTCCCTAAGGGAGTGTGCTTCAGTCTGCGAGTACTTTGTATCTAGCCCTAAGGCAGTGCGCCTTAGCCTGCAAGTTAGAAGCAGTGAGCCTAAAACAATCATTGTAAATCTGTTCTTCATATAGTGTGAGTTGGATACCACTGTAGTTTTTCCCTTCCTGGGTTTTCCACATAAAACTAGTATTCTCATATGTATGATGTTCACTGCTTCATCTTTCCTTGCTGCTGATTTGATTAAGGTTAATTGATGTGGAATTGTGACTAAAAAATTTATAAGTATATGATCAATTCTGAGTAAACTTCAAATGAGTAAACTTTAAACTACTATAGTTAAATAAATTATATTGTTGGAATTGTTAATTTTGGTCAAAACAAGTACATCCCAATTTGGGGAAACTACACGTGTGTATGCTAAAATCAGTGGGTTTGCCACAGGAACACAGATGGAAGATAAAGAAAACACAACTTTAAAAGCAATGATTCCTTGCATATATCACAATTATCAAAGGAGAGATTATGTTTGATTGATGTGCAGCAATTTTATAATAGAAGACAATGATTATGAAATAAGTGTCAGTAATTATTAAAACAACAATTAAAGGAATCACTTATGATTAAAAAACAGTGATTTTGGTTAAAAGATTATTAAAAAGGGACACCTCCTTTGGAAGGAGTTCGCACCCTTTGTGAAGGGGTTTATGGAGGTTATCAAAACAGGTGAGTCGGGAGAAAGAGAATGCAGGTTTTGGACTGAAAAAAATTTGCATGTGCAATCAGAATTCAGGAAGAAGGGAATCAATAATAAAACATCAAATCAATCAAGGAAGATCAGTCCATTAAGAAGATCAGGTCATATATATATATATATAGAAAACCAATGATCAAGGAATATCGAACAAGTTCAGTATTGAATTCTAATAAAGTATTTAATGTTATATTAATGGTCATTTAGGCATATTTAGTTTATTAAGTAATTTCTATTTTCTCAGTTGGATATCTTATAGAGTCTTTCCTGTTAGGTTTTTAGAAAGTTTCTATTTCGCTCAGTTTTTTCTCTATATAAGGAGACTTTGTCTCCATTTGTAATCACTTAATTTATGAATAATGAATTTTCGTAACATGGTATCAAAGCATAACGTTCCTTTGGCAAATTATTGAAATTCGTACTCTTTACCTGGACTTTTTCCACAAGATTTTTGGATCATTTTTTTATGAAAAAACATGGGAATTTTTTTTCAAAGGTTTTTTCATCCTCCTTTTTGCTGAATTGCAGATTCGTGTTTAAGAATCTGCATGTCCGTGGCTGTCATTCTTTTACCTGATTGCGGCCGTGTATAGGTGTGTTTCTTCCGTGCGAGGGTTTCTTTCTATCCACGCAAGTTTTTTTTTTGAGCCAGGTAGCAGGCAGTTTTCTGCAAAAATCCCGTGATTTTTTCCTCCTGCTCATGCTGGTTTCTGTGAATTTGGTCGCATTTTTTTTCAGAGACAAGCACTTTACCCACGCCATTTTTTCCGTGTCAAAGGAGATAGCCGATTTTTTTTCGCGACTGCACTTTACCCGCGCAGACAAATGTATTTTCTCATACTCACACAGATGGAGGTTGTTCCTAGTTCCGCGACTTTCTAACAGTTGTGAAGGTTGTTTTGTGCATTTTCCTACAGCCGCACAACATTGTTTTTGCACTTATTTTTTTTGCAATTTCTTCCTAAATGCGACAAGTGTTTTGGCTCAAATCTGCTCGCTTCTTTCTCTGGTTCAAGTTTTTTTATGACAGTCTGCAACTTCTCTACTTGCTGTGCAAAGGGCTTCTAGGGTTTTCTGAACTTCTTGGGCAGCTTGGTCTGAGTTCTTTACGATTTTTGGTTTTTACCTGCAGTTAGGGTTTCTGAGCCCTTTTTGAGACTTCTTTTTGCAAATTTTGGTTTTTGAACAATTTTTCATTAAAAATTGTGGGTTTTCAGCACCTAGGGTTTCAGACGTAGGAGTTAGTGCAGAATTTTTTCTTGATTTTTTGACAAAATCGTGGGTTTGAAGAGTGTTGAGCTCTTTGAAAGGTTTCTGAGAGCAAGGGTTTGACTGAATTTTACCTAAATATCAGATTTTTTTGACATTGGTACCAACTGCTCTATAAAGGTTTTTACTGGTTTTTGACAAAAAAAAATCAGACTTGTTTGAAGTAATCATCGGTACAACAGCAGGAACTACAATATCTGGAAGCAAAGGATGCTCTCAATTTTTAAAAACTGATGCTTGGACCAGCTTGTTCTGGGTAACTCTACTTGCCCTACAGCAGCGGGCAAAGACTAGGACAAGTTTGATGAATGTAACACAAAAGCGGTTATGATGCTAAAGTTATCTGTCACCGATGAGATGCTTCCACAAAAGCCATCTAGCAAGTCTACTGCGGAGATTTGGGCACACGTGAAAAATCCCCATCAAACATCAGATAAAAGCCAAGCTTTCCATTTGAAGAATATGTTGTTTTCCCTTATAACGGTTGAGAAGATGACTCTACGGGAGCATCTTCCGAAGATCAAGGATACATGCGATCAACTGGTGGCCATTGGTGGCAAAATGGAAGAGGAGGATATGGTAGTGATTATGTTGAAGAGTCTACCACAGTCCTACTAACACTTTACTGAGATGCTCAACATTACTTCCACTACTGTTGACTTGAAGTTTGATGAGTTGTGCAATAAGCTATTGCAACAAGCTAGGTGGAGACAACAGTTTGGTAGCAACAGTGACATGGTCAGTGCAGAACAAGCATTTACTGCCACAAATAAAGGCAAAGACGTGTCCACTCAGCAGAAAGGACAGTGCGCATCTGCGGAGGGTTACAAAAAGTATATCACGTGTCACTACTATGGGAAGTTTGGTCATATCTATAGGTTCTGTAGAAAGCGGTTGGCTGATCAAAAGTCCAACTAGTGAGAGTCCAACAGCAGACACATGTAGCAAAGCAGTCTGAAGAGTAGTTAGCCTTTATGTGTTCATGGCCAAATGACTAGTCTTTTAAAAAGTTTCTATTTTGCTCTCAGCTTTTTCTCTATATAAGGAGACTTCATCTCCATCTGTAATCACTCAATTTATGAATAATTAATTTTTGTAACAAGTTCAAGGGACCAGCATTTCAGAATACAACCATCTTGTGATATAATAAATATTGTGGTATGCATAATAAAGTTGTTATCTAACTTATAATATTTTATTAATTTGGTATAGTTAATGATGGTAAAACGCTGACCAGTTTAGATATAATTTATCTATTCCTTATTCCTGCAAGCCATCATATGTGGAATGGGAGGAAATAAGTTAGGGAAAGGTAGTAGACTGGTTCCCTCAAATTAAGTAGGTCACCCAAGGGATGGAATTGTCTTAGTTGGATGTCCCTGTCTTTTGTAGGACACGGGGCAAGCTGTTATAGTTGGGTGTGTCATGCTATTGGACTTAATTGGGCTGAACAGTCTCCAAGCGCCCTTTCGAGATTTTCCTTTCCAGATTCTACTATGGTTGGTTATGGAAATAAGCTAGGGTTTAGATTTTTAGCAAATTTATTTATCATTTCACGTGATGTTAATTGCTCATTAAACCTCAAACTCTATAGCTTTAAATGAGTTAACTTTAAAATACTATTGTTAAGTTAATTATATTGTTAGAATTGTTGATTTTGGTCAAAAGAGGTGCATCCCAATTTGGGGACATTACACGTGTGTATGCTAGAATCAGTGGGTTTGCCACAAGAACACAGATGAAGATAAAGAATTCACAAGTTTAAAAGCAATAACTCCTCGCATATATCAGCAATTCTCAAAAGAGAAATTATGTTTGCTTAGTGTGCAGCAATTTTACAATAGAAGACAATGATTATGAAATAAGGGGCAGTAATTATTAAAACAATGATTAAAGGTAGAACTTATGATTAAAAGACAGCAATTTTAATTAGAAGTTTACTAAAAAGGGACACCTCCTTTGGATAAGGTTAACCCGTTTGGAAGGAGAACGCACCCCTCATGAAGGGGGTTTATGGAGGGTATTAAAAGAAGTGAGGAGAAAGAGAAGGTAGGTTTTGGAATGGGAAATTTTTCCATGTGCAATCAGAATTCAGGAAGAAGGGAATCAATCATAAAACATCAAATCAATCAAGGAAGATCAATCCATTAAGAAGATCGGGTCTGATATATATATTTATACAGTATGCATGCAGAAAACCAGTGATCAGGGAATATCAAAAAAATTCAGTATTGAATTCAAGGGATCTGCATTTCAGGATACAGCCATCTTGTGATATAGTAAATATTGCGGTATGCATAATATAGTTATCATCTAACTTAAAAATATTTTATATATTGTGTATACTTAATGATGGTGAAATGCTGACCAATTTAGAGAACATTTATCTATTCCTTGTTCCCACAAGCCATCACATGTGGAATGGAAGGAAATAAGTTGGGGAGCGGCAGTAGACCGGTTCCCTTGAATCAAGTAGGCCACCCCAAGTAATGGAATTGTCTTAGTTCGATGTTCCTGCCAAGGGGCGGGCTGTTAAAGTTGGATGTGCAGCACTCTTGGGCTTAATTGGGCTGACCAGTCTCTGGGCGCCCTCTCGAGGTTTTCCTTTCTAGATTCTACTATAGTTGGTTATGGTTATAAGCTAGGGTTTAGGGTTTTGGCAAATTTATTTATCATTTCATATGATGTTAATTGTTCATTAAACCTCAACTCTATAACTTCAAATAAGTTAACATTAAAATACTATTGTTAAGTAAATTATATTGTTGAAATTGTTAATTTTGGTCAAAAGAGGTACATCCCAATTTGGGGGCATTACATGTGTGTATGCTAAAATCAGTGGGTTTGCCGCAAGAACTCCAACAAGCAAAGTAACAACAATGTGATTGTGTCATTCCACAACTAATACAATCAACAGAGTCCTTTAGTTCACAACAGGACACTCCCTAGGCATCTTAAGAGGAGAACAAATTGGCAAATGGGAGCATGTGTCTGTAGATGTGAGTGTTGTACGACTAAAGTGTGAGGTTGATTATAGAAGAAAGGAATTGTTGAATAGAGAGTGATTGCAGGAACAAGCAACATTAGGTTACGTTATGGTTGTTCTACTCGTGCTCTTTATATCCAGTCTTTGGCCACAACGAAACTAAGGAAACTGAGCATTTGCCTCTTCCAGCTGGTTTTGCACACTTGGGCTTCCCAAAATGAAATTTGAACTTGTCGATTTGTAAGGTTGTTTTTTCATCATTATTTCTATGTTCCAAGTACTATCTATGTTTTCCTTTAAAACACCGCGCTAATCCATTCTCTAAAAATTCAAAAAAAAACATACTAAACTATCATTTGAGACAAATTTTAAAGAAGATAAGTTATATGGTTTTGCAAATTCTGCTAGTAACTGAGTTTGATAAATTACTGATCATTTTGGTACCAGAAGTATCAGAGTTTGTTCGAAATGGTCTTTTATAACTTACTTGAGAAAAAGCTGATACATTTTGGTACCAAAGTTTTGTAAGAAATTGTCTTTTAAATATTGTGGTGTTGCAGTTTAGTTTGTAAGTGTAATGTCCCCTGTTGGGACCCTCCTTAATTTATCTTAAATTTATCAATTAGGGTTTGGATTGTAATGTCCATGATAGGATTAGTCAGTTATCTTATTAGATTTAGTTATCTTTAACACTCATATCCAATCTTATTACTATTTTAACTCCATGAAGGGAAGCGTAGATGTTAACCAGGGTGCCTAGAAACCAACCATAATGGGCTCCCTCAAAGTTTACAGGTCCAAGCCCAAACTATTGGGACGCTGACCCCCACCTTATTTTGGGACAGATAGCCATTACCTGGACTTACACAAGCCCCTCCTTGGTAACATTACAACTTATTTCCTTGAGTCAAATAGTATATAGGATTAAATAAGGTCTCAATATATAATTATAAATACTTCCTTGTATATTTAATCACAGTTTCAGACTTCAACATTTATTTGATACAGTATTGAATGAATTCAATAGTTTGATCATGTGATGGCATATATACATATCTAATTCAGATATGCTAATCCTTAATGATTTCCAGTCACTGCTGAACATATTTTATAATTCTTTAGAATAGAGTATATCAAATATATTGTATATTCACTATTCCATGATTTCCAGCCAATCTGGGTTGTTATTGTAACTCTTGTATTGTCTGCTGGTAATACCAGATTTATGATATAGACCAATACTTTCAATTCTGACTTATATACTAATAAGTGTTGTATATGTTTATATATATACTTCTGTATACTGCTGGACTGATATCGATTGTCTGATATATATATATTAAAAATAAGTAATGTCTGATATTCATCCCCTTATAGCTCCCCCGAATTGAAAATGAAACCAATTCTCATTATATAGCTTACAACCAAGTAGATGCATCCTTTAGTTGAAGAGACACGTCTTTGCTTATTGCCTCTTTCCATAACTCAAACCGTTAACAACATAATTCTCTCTTATTATTGCTTAGAGGATATATAATGTTCTGTGGTTAGTTAACTTTCTTAATTAATTGTGTTTATACTTATAATAATAATATTATTTGATTAACAATGAATAATGTTTACTATTCTTATTATTAAATATTATTATTTATTAATAATATTATTTGATTATTTACTAGTAACATTGAATGTTATAAATATTAAATATTATTTCAACAACAGGTCATCGCAGTAAGATGGTAACAGGGTCTAGCAAGGGTAAACTGTAAAGAGTTGCCACCTTGCGATCCAGAGATATCTACAAGGAAGTGGAATCAACCAATGAGAGGGATTGTGAAGGGCAACAGAGATGATCTTGACAAGAGGGTAACTACACTTGAAAACAACATTGAAAGAGTGACACATTCCCAAGAAGTCATACCATCAATATGACTAGGAATCAAGCATCCATCAATATGTTTGTTCATGCAATAGACAAGAAATTTGTATTGGAAAAGAAGATCTTCAACAAAAAAGAAAGAGGAATTCACAGGCGAAGAGCAACCTACTAAGGCTAAGATAAAATCTAAACATGCTCCTTTCAAAATGGAAAACAAGGTGAAACTAAGGCACCTAGATGAGAGATAAATGCAAACATCCTAGATAGATGGATGGAATAAATAGACGTTTATTTGCATGCACACAATATTAGTGAGATTCAAAAATTCTTTTACATGTGTATCAAAATGGAAGAACATGCTCTAATCTGGCCGTTATCTACCTTCAGCTGGAAAGAAGGAAAACATGTCGTAATTAGATTAAATGAATTCAAAGACTTATTGCATAATAATTTTTATCATAGTTACAAGGCTTAGACTAATTTTTAACTAAGACTCAGATTTGGCACTCAAACTTGGCTAAGACTCAATAAATTGAAAACACAATGAAATATAGAGAATTTGGATGAGTTGAGAATTTTATTAAGCACCCTTCAATAAATCAATTTTGAAAACAAAGTTGTTTGTCACTATTATAGATCATTAAAGTGTGCACTAGAGGGTAGAATGATCAAAATCGTGTGGTTTAAATATACATGTTGGCCAAGGCAATGTAAATCATGTAATAGGAGAAACAAAGAGTCACACAGGTCTTCTACTCAGGCAACTAAGGGTTTGATAAAGAAGCATATTTGTAATAAAGTAATTAAAGTTATATTAATGGTCAATTAGGAATATTTAGTTTATTAGATAATTTCTATTTCCTCAGTTAGATAACTTAGAATCTTTCCTGTTAGTTATTTCGAATGTTTCTATTTTCTTTCTTCATCATTTCTCTATATAAGGAGACTACATCTCCATTTATAATTAATCAATTGTGATATTGCTATCAAGCTTCAACTGTGTAGTTTTTGAGTCAAACCTATTGATCCGTCTTTCATGAGTAGTGGTTCACAAGAACCCATCTCTCATGAGGATAAATGGAACACTTAGCACTCATTGCATCTAGGTGATTCTCACAAGGGTGAAGCACCGAGACTTCTCGAGAGGTCACCCATCCCAGTACTACTCCAGCTCAAGCACACTAAACCACAGAGTTTCCTCCAAGGTTAAGCCCACTTTGCCTCCAAGGTTAAGCCCACGGAGTTGCAAGCAAAGTGGGCTTAACCTTGGAGGGAACTTCGTGGTTAAGCCCGCTTAAGCTAGAGTAGTACTAGGATAGGTGACTACCTGGGAAGTCTCGGTGCTTCACCCCTATGAGCATCACCTAGATGTAATGAGTGCTAAGTGTTCCATTTATTCTGATGAGAGAGGGGTTGTTGTGAACCACTACTCACGAAACACAAATCAATGAGTGTGACTAAATAACTACACATTTGAATCATGATATCAATAGAACAACTTGACTCGCTATGGAAAATATCTCCTACTTATTAATTACTCAATTACCAAATAATGAAATATCTTAACATGGTATCAAAGCGGGTTGAGGGTTTTTTAATTTTTTTGATGAATTTTAAAAATTCGTGGTCCTCTACCTGAAAATATTTTCTACAATTTTTTTATCAATTTTTTATGAAAAAATTGTTGTGAAGAGGTTTTTTTTTGCTAGAGGTTTTTTAAGGTAAATCTCGGCGAGCAGTCAAGAAGACCACTTCTGAGGTTGTTTGTGACTTCTTAAAGGAGAATATTTTGGTGTGTTTTGGTGTCCCAGTAGAACTACTCAAGGATAATGCAGCTTATTTTTCTTCGGCGGAAATCACACAGTTCTGCTACGACCACAAGATTCAGCTAGCACACTCTTTGGACTATTATCCTCAAGGTAACGGCCAAGCCAAATCCAATAACAAGAACTTTGTCAACATAATGAAGAAGCTAGTTTCGGAAAATCAGAAAAAACTGGCATAAGAAATTGCATGAGGCTCTCTGGGCGGACAGAATCACTCTGAAACAAGCTATCAGAATATCCCCATTTGAACTAGTGTATGGTACCAAAGCTATCTTCCACTACCCCTGGAATTGTCGGCTTGTAAACTACAGACAGTGATAGAAGATACTATATTCCAAGATGGAATTGAGAAAAGAAATTTGTATCTAACATAACTTGAAGAAGAAAGAGAGGAGATGGTTGATAGGATAACCCAGCATCAGCAAAGGGTCAAAAACATCTTTGATAAAAGAGTTAGACCTCGAAAATTTATGGAGGGAGATCTGGTCTTACTCTAGGACAAGAGGAAAGAACCTAAACGTATGCACGCTAAATTTGATTCGCTATGGAAAGGCCCATTTAAAATACATCAAGTGTGCAGATCAAATTCTTTCAAATCATCTTATCCAGATGGCATGATCTTACCATTATCATATAATTGGCAAGATCTGAAGTTGTATCAACTGTGAAACAAGTGATCCTTGTAATTGTACCATCGTAGTTAGGTTTTCTTTTCAGTGTTGTGTTCTGTTTTAGGTCTAGTCTTAGGTTCAGTTCTT
The DNA here is from genome assembly GCA_027943335.1 of Chamaecyparis obtusa. Taxonomy (NCBI): domain Eukaryota; kingdom Viridiplantae; phylum Streptophyta; class Pinopsida; order Cupressales; family Cupressaceae; genus Chamaecyparis; species Chamaecyparis obtusa. The sequence goes on from BSBK01002842.1 coordinate 99,934, forward strand.
TGCCTTGGTTGATCCTTTGTTTTGCGAAACCAAAGATTCTAAGTTCCTACTAAGTCCCTCGTGGTCCTCATCCACAATCAGAGCCAGTGGTTGCCATATTTTAGTCCCTCTATGTAAAATTGGCATTGAAAATTTTGAAGTCTAGTCAAAAGTTCATTTTTACGTATAGGTCTCTAAGTGTCAGGATTTTCAAAGAACTGACTGCCCGTCAGATATTCGGGATTTGGATGCAGTCGGTATTTCGGGAATATGGGTACTCGTGTTCGGTCAAGTCTTTTAGTTAGTCCAAGTCCGAAGTTCTAAGTCCCGTTGGAATTTGTTACATTAGTGGCAAAAGCTAAAATTTGATTAAAAAAGGGGAGAAAGTGCCAAAGTGTTTCAATGCGGGAAATTGATGTTCAAAGCACTAAAGGTGGCGGAAATGGAACCCTGGTGGTAGAATTCCCGAAACTTCGAAGAAATGTTGGGACCCACACTATATGAAGTCATGAGAGGATTGAAAGATGACAGAGGAAGTTAACTTTGTAGATTCCCGAATGATGAATGATGAAAAGACTTATTACCTTGGTGGAACCCCTTTAATCGGGAAAGGGACGTTAGAATTACGCATTCATCGGAAAGTGAAGGGGAGAAGTGCAATTCCCAAAATACCGAAAGTGAGAACTCATGAAGGTTGGTCTTCAACACATAAGTGGCAAAATTTGGACTCACAACTTCATCAAAGATCTTGGGTTGAAAAGAAGGCAATTGAGATGCAACATCAATAGGGATCCGAAGGAAGTGAAATTTCCGAATTCCAAAAAGAACTTATGAAGGTCAATTTTCAAACATATGAAGGCCGCTAAATACTAAAGAAATATGTTTACCAATAGAAAGGATTGATGACAGTTGCCGAAGGCGAAGGGGATGCTAGAAGGTGAAGAAAGTCGGGAATCATCATTAAAGCTGCTACATAGGCAGGTTCCGAAGATGAAAAGGTTGCATAGCCCTTTTTCAATGTGCCTTTTCAGTTTCTACATTCTCTTTATGACACTTGTCCTAAAACTATTTAATCTAGTTTTTAAGAACTGTATTGTAACCATCTGAGTAGGCAAATGGACTTTATATACTTATTCTGAACATGATGCAAAGGATCAACAATTTTAATTCATTTTTCCCCCTACTGCTATGACAACTATGTGAGACTCAAAATTGAATTATGGTTGTTGTTCAATAGATTTTACCGTTAAATAGATGAGTATTAAGATGAATGGAATGAATATTATGGATGTCAAACTATGTTTTTGGAATCTATGATTATAGGGTGATTTGTGAGTCACTATTTATTCTCTTCTGTCATATTCATGTTGTTTAATAGATTTATATTTCTTTGATAATCAACTGTATGTATGATCTTTGCAGTGCTGGAGGTGTATGTACAGAAGCAAAGTGGAGGTTTAAACCGTGTTTGTTTTTTTCATGGCTGTGAGTTATCAAACATAGCATTGAATTTATTTCAGTTTATGATTTTATGTTATATTCTGGATGTATCATGGTGATGGGCATCCATTAGAAGCCTCTTCTGCTCTCAGGTTAGAAGCATACCTCTTTACATTCAGAAAATACAAAACATATTCATTGAATATCTATTTTAGGGAGTTGTACCTATCAATTCAGAGATTGAGCTAATTGAAAGCTCTTTCAATTGTTCGTTAATAGAGAAGTCTTGTGAGGGTTAAACTACGATACAATGCATTATCCTAAGTAAGATTAAGTAAAGTGTAATTAGGAATATTTAATTACACCAACAACAACAACAAAAAAATTGCACAAGTTGGGTCTAAGCATCCCAACATCCCAAGTACATTGTGCAATTAGAGAAATTGGCAACTCTTTTATGTTTTTTCTAATTAAGTAAAACGGTTGAGTATGAACAATGAGACTTGTCTTGTTTGGCAAGTGTACCAATAATGAAATTAGTTGGACAAGAGAAGAATATAAAAGGAAATAAGATACAAATGCTCGATAATAAGCGACTTTGAGGGAAAAATGTCCAAAAATCTTCAATAAGATATAACTTGTGATATGATGGTTAACTACTACTCACTACCTCCTACAAATAGGCATCAGTAGGCAAAATTAGTCCTCTAATTCCAATAAAGCAAACTAATATACCAAAATTATACTTAAAAACTCGTAAATGACTTGTGGACTATGCGAACCGTAGTAGTTAATCACAAATCCTAATACAATCAATAGAATAAGGGTGCATCATGATCCCCTCCACCTTACACAAGCATTGTCCTCAACATTGATCACTTGTAAATGCTTCTACAAAAAATCTTCATCTTTCCATGTAGCATCTTTGATAGGGAATCTCTTCCAAATTATGAGGTAATTTATGATTGTCCTAGTCCTCAACTTCTTTGCGCATGTACAGGGAATTAATTAAAGATCCAAGATGAATCTTTGCTCTTCACTAAGATCAAGTGACATTGTCTATACAAGAATCTATTATGCAATGTTCTTTGTTAAAGAAGAGACAAGAAAATTGGATGTATTTTTGTTCTTGGAGCTATCTTGAACTTGTATGCTACACTACTAATCTTTTGCAAAATTTGATAACCATAACATTTAGATGAGAACATGTTATTTTTCTTGTGTTGCTTCAAGGAAATTTGCTTATATGGTTGCCACCTCAAAAAATTCAATCTCCTAGTTCAAACCCCATTTGCTATAGTGTCGGTTAGCCTATTGATAACTTGTTGGACCCACTCATATTTCACTAGTTGGGATCTCAAATCGAAGTGACATCAAGTTTGTATGAAGGAAAAGGATGCATGTAAGATGGCTTCCAAAACAAAACAAAGTTTGAATAAGTACCCATCAAATTCATTTGAAGAAGGATGCATGTATGATAGCTTTCAAAATAGAACAAAGTTTGCATAGGTACCCATTAAGTTCATACAACGAAGAAGGATGCCTAGAAGACTTCTTTCAAAACAAAACAAAGTTTGCATAAATAAGTGGTACTTCATTTGGTTTATGCAATGCACCAGCTGCATGTATAAGGTTGATGAATGATGCATTGAGAACATTTACAGATAGATGTGCTGTAGCTTATCTAAATGATTTTTTCTTTTGGTTTTAGATGTGAAGAAAATCTAACACTAAAAACAAGTTTTGATGGTGTTGAAAAAAGCTCATGTAAAATAAAGAAATGTGAGTTTGCAACCAATCTAACTAGGCCAAGTGGTTAGAAAAGAAATAAGATTGGATCCAACAAAGATTAGGGCTATCACTAATTATCCTACGCCTAAGTGTACCGCAGAGACCAAAAGATTTGTTGTAGTGGTAGAATACATTACAAAGTTTATTCCAAGTTTCCCCACCATTGCAGCACATCTACATTCTATTGTAGCAAGTGTTAAGAGTTTCCATTAAAGCAAAATACATTGTGCTTTTGACTAATTGACATATAATATTTATTATTAGCAATGCACTAGTGCTTGCACTTCATAGTTTGCTGCAATCATTCAAGATAGAGACAGAATGTTATTGTAATATCCCTTTTAATATTTTTTAATTTATGAAAACAGCAAATGTGTGCCACCATTTTGAGACTTGTCAACTTCAGATTAAACACCCTCCAACATAAATTGCTGATTGCTGTTTATCAGGAATTGCTGCTGGTAATTCTGCCATGACTTGCTAATAATAAATCCACCTTAAGTTGTTGAAAACCTCTGCAATATATGTTACAAACCCTTGGCACAAATTGTCCCTTAGATAATCATGGGGTTTGGCCAATGCAAATATATATGATTCTGCTCTTGCATACCAATCAAACAGATTTCACCATGATGTCGCTTAAATTGCATGTTAACATGAAACTCATATGCAATCCCTGGGTGAGATCACCCCATGTCTACATCAGGGGTTTTCATCCACTAATCCAATGATGGAAATCAAAGGGTTTTTCATCCTCCAATTCCAGACCTAGAAGGTTTTGTCCTCAGCTTAATTTGGCCAAAGTCCAATGCTCCAACAACGAGTAGAAATCAAAAAATAGAATGGTTGATGAATACACCTCCTTCTCCTTGCTTGGCATCTACTAATAGAGTTTTCCTCCAAAAGACATAACTTTTTGAATTTCCTTCATTACCTTTAATTATTATTTCAGAGGAATTATTTAAAATAAATTTTAATTATAAGAGACCTTCTTATTTTATATTTTAACTCTACTTGAGACCCCCTTTATTATAATTTAAAACCCATTTCCTTAGTGCAAATTTCCCAAAACCCACAAACAAGTACAATGGGCGTTTTGGGTTTCAACTTGGCCTAATCTTCAAAAAGGGGACATTATAGTTATGGGGGCATTATTGCTGCAAAGAGATAAGCTATTTCATTATCATTTAAATATATTTACCATACAGTTAGAGGGTATCATATTTATGATAAGGAAATATACACACCGGATCAAACATTCAAGGAACAAAAACTCTTTGTTAGGCAAAGAAACTACTGTGTATACTGACCACAAACCTCTCCAATATTTACAAGCCCGTTATAAATTACACCAGACAAGGCACTATAAGTGAATGGATTTATTCAATAATTTCATTTCATGATCAAGTACAAGAAGGGAAGCACAAATGTAGAGGTGGATATGTTAGCCAGGCCACTAAAACAAAGCAAGCGGTGATTTTGGCAACAATTTCACAAAGCATATGCCCAATATGCAGATTTTGAAGAAACATTCTACCTGTTAATTTTTGAACCAGAAATATAGAAGAAATTGCACAAATCAGAGAAATATAACTAAAAAGTACCAGACATAGAATTACCCTAGGAAAACCCTCCTCCTCGAGGGAAAAACCCAGCCACACCAGAAAAAATTCTTCTAGTAATGAAAAACAGAATGTCTTGATATACAATTTTGTTCCAAGCTGAACTGGAAAGCAATATCAAAATCTCCTTCACATGGAGAAAATTACTCCCAAATATAATCTCAGACAGCATATAAATAATACTTGACTCTTCATTGTCTCCTTGGAGAGTGAAGAGACTGACGGTTATCAAGAAGCATAAGAATAGACAGTCACTGTAAGAAACCCAAACTCATCCACCGCTGAAGAGTAAATGAATAGACAGCCACCGCTAGTACAAATTCACCAGCAAACATCAAAAAACAAGAAGGTAAAGATGAATCGTCTTTAGCAAGAGACAAGAAGAGTCCCGATGCTACACTCATGTAGCTATAAAACATCAACACTCCCTCTTAGCTAGGGAGGAATCTTTTCAAATATCCATGTCATGAAATCTCTCAACATGACACGCACAATGGCTACACCCATTTGTGAGGAAAAACAAAAAATTTATCAAGGAGTCTCTCAACATGATAGCATCATGGAGTCACTCAACATGATGTTCACCATGGCTACTCCCATGTGTGAAACAAACACAAGCTCTCATCATGGATTTACTCAACGTGATGTCATCATGGAACCTTTCAACATGATGTCCACCATGGCTACACCCATGTGTGGAAGGAAGCATATACACAAGTGCCCATCACGGAATCACTCAACATGATGTCGTCATGGAATCTCTCAACGTGACGTCCACCATGGCTACTCTTATGTGTGGAAAAGCAACATGTATCAAGGGTTTTCACCTCAAATTTCTCCCTCTCAGAGAAAAATGCATTACAAGGGCTTTCACCTCAAATTTCTCCCTCTCAAAGAAAAATGCATTGCAAGGGCTTTCACCTCAAATTTCTCCCTCTCAGAGAAAAATGCATTATAGCACATAAGAAGAGCAACTGATGCTGAGACTCCCTCTCAGCAAGGGCAGCATTCTCCACAACACCAAGCTTGTCTCAGAACTCTCTCCGAAATAGTGTAAAGACTTCTCACTCTCAAGTAATCTGGCAACAGTCTCATTTTCCCTGGGATCCATCTACAAGGGTGACTCTGATTCTCCAACCTTCAAACACATATTGTGGAGCACACAACATGCAACAACGATCTAAGGTGCATGACAATAAAGGCAATTGTGAAAACCATTCACATCTTCCTAACACCAGCATAAAATTCAATCGTTGAAGCTGAATTCAGATTTGTAAGCCACCAATGAATGCACAAATGAAGTGGACGTACACAGATCTTAGCTGTTGATTTTCCAATAATATTTCCTGCGAAGCTTCTCCCTCTTTGTTTGTATCCAGAACCAAGCAGAATTTGCTCCACTTCACTGCCAAATCAAACCCAAATCAGAAAACTAAACCCGTTCATCACATCACAGATATAATTTTAACTAGAGTGAAATATAAGCTCAGATTTGCAGAAACTGGAAGCAAGACAGAAACAGAAAACAAAGAAACTTCCCTTCGAGGTGAGATAACAATTAGGAGATCTCGAATCCAACAAAGACTATTAATAGGATTGCAGCTACGAGAATAGTCTGCTTGATAATCTGTTTAAAGACTGGGATCCTGATGAGCAGTAATATAAGTGAGCCACAAACCAGACAGACGGCTCTAATCTTTACACAACCACCCGCAAACCGCCAGCTACCCACGAGAAGGGGTGATGTAGGTAACCAACTAGGCTGTCGCTAATCTCTGTACTATCTACTATGTATGTGATCACCACTCCCAGCAAAGGAAGAGTCTCGTGACTTTCCCGACAAATATTAATCAATCCACAACAGCAAGACTTACTGCAACCATTGGCTTCCTACACACCTCTGCCAAATGATGTTCATTCATAGCCACAGCAGCAGCCACAGATCATAACATCAACAGATGCTCTGTCGTGAAGACTCTGAGGCAAAGAAAAAGTTTGTCATTTGCCAGATTCCCACTTGAGAACATTGCGCTGCTCGTCCACAAAAAAATTATTATAGTCGCAGGAGAAATCGTGTGCAACAATGAGGGTTGCATGTCAGTAAAGAATGTCCCCTTGATGATATGGCACCATTCGCACCACCTTATTCATGTCCCAACCTCCAACTGCCAGATCCAAATCGCATACCACCAAATTTTCTCCCCATTGCGTGAAGTAGGGAATTCTGAACCTCAGGTTTATCTTGCAAACGCGCTTGAACGGGGCTTCGATTCCTCAGAGCGCGGTGTTAATGGCATCTGGTTTGCATGAAAGAATGTGAAGGCCATTGTTGACCATCCATGTATTGTGGTGAAATAATGAATGTGTTATTAAACAAAGATCATGAATGATCTATACATACAAGATACAAGAGAATATTTCTATAACAAATAGGAGAGAGGAAATAGAAACATTCTTGTAGAGTGAAAGAGAAAGTTTCCATAACGAACAGGAGTTTATGGAAACATTACAAAAAGAGTGACCATTAGAAATAGACGAAAGAGAGATAAAATTAGAAACTATCTATTATTGTAATACCATGTTCAAAGATTTTGCAACCAAAGAAGGGCAATGATCCCATCTGAAGGTTCCATCTACACCAAAATGAGACAGCGATGAGAGAGAATATTAAGCCAGTTGTCGGCCTAAACACTCAAACACTTCCTATCTCCAATATCACACATCTCGCATTGGTAATGCCAAAACAGAACAGAGAAAAGTATGGCAACAAAAGTTGAGTATTCTGTACTTCCAAGAAGACATGCAGTCCCCAAATTTGTCGGACCATATTGTACCATGTATTTTTTCAAATGCCATCAAACTTATGGAAGTCGATACAAGTGGGTTAACTCCTGTCTACACATGATCTTCAAGAATAGAATTTGATTCTCCACTATGAATGCCCCCATTCTGCATATCACTCCTTCGTATTCTCTCAAAATCACTTCTTTTCAGCAGTCTAGGTCCCCCCCAATAGGTGATGAACCAGAAGAAAACACATTCTGCTCCATTCGAATGTCATCCAACGATTCGTTCTCTCCCAGTTTGCAATTAGCATCCTCCCAGAAGGTTCCCCTTGCGTGCAATAACCAGAGAAATGTGAATCGATTCCTATGGTAGTTGACTCCAAACCCAAGGAAAAACATTTAATTTTCAGGAAATTATTAATTCAAGCACCTCATCCAACAATAAAACTTACAGAAGCTCCAAAATTATTTCCCCGTCCACTATATACTGTGATTAATTAAACTCATCGGCACTTAATAAACAACAATCTTTAATTGCAGCTCATTATAAAATATTGCAATATTTCATGGATTTGTAATAAGCTGAACAGATATTTCGGGACCCACAATAACATAGGCAACAAAGAAATATGAAGAGTCAACTTTCATATATAAATCAACGGCAATTGAAAATAGTATAGACTTTAGGAAATAAAAACATTCCTTTGTCAAATAAGCATTAGTTTTCCAGATTGACAAAATCAAGATATTTTTAGATGTGCACACTTTACTCTTTGAGTTTATATAAATCTACAGAACAAGCCTATACCAATTTGCTCTAAAGTAACCACCGCTGTGCAACCAGGTTTCTGTCCTGCTCTGATACCATGTTAATTTTTGAGCCAGAAATATAGAAGAAATTGCACAAATCAGAGAAATATAACTAAAAAGTACCAAACACAGAATTACCCTGGGAAAACCCTCCTTCTCGAGGGAAAAACCCAGCCACACCAGGAAAATTTCTTCTATTAATGAAAAACAGAATGTCTTGATATACAATTTTGTTCCAAGCTGAACTGGAAAGCAATATCAAAATCTCCTTCAAACAGAGAAAATTACTCCCAAATATAATCTTGGACTGCATATAAATAACACTTGACTCTTCATTGTCTCCTTGGAGAGTGAAGAGACTGATGGTTATCAAGAAGCATAAGAATAGACAGTCAACGTAAGAAACCCAAACTCACTGACAAGTAAATGAATAGACAGACACCGCTAGTACAAATTCACCAACAAACATTGAAAAACAAGAAGGTAAAGATGAATCGTCTTTAGCAAGAGAAAAGAAGACTCCCGACACTACACTCATGTAGCTATAAAACATCAACACCACCAACCCAAGGGCAAAAATATTGATGAAGGCAGCAATGAGAAATCCTGTCTCAACGATGGGCTCTTCTACAAGTTGGACAAAATATGTGTGCAAGAAGAACAAGAACTTATATTGATGAAGGAAATGCATACTTTCAAAGCTTCAAGGCAGCCAAGAAGTAGCAAAATTCATTAGGGAGTGCAAATTATTTTGTATAAGTTAGCCTAATATTAGGGATGAAGGAGTATATGCGGCTCTGTCGGTACCTACTGGGCCAAGGAAATCATTTCTATGAATTTGGTGAAGTTTTACCAAAATCTAAACATGAACATGACTGTCCTTATGTAATTATACATAGATAATTACCAAAATCTAAACATGAACATGACTGTTTTTATGTCATTATACATACATTCAGTTATGCGTATTTTGATTAGATACAAAAAAATATAACATGGCATAATATAACTGAATTGTTATTTTCTATGTTTAAGGCCATTTTGGGTTGTTTATGATCATTGTTTCAGATTAAAAAAATCATGATTTTTGGAGAAGCAATGTCCTACTCTATAAGCTATAATGGTTACCAAAAATCCAAAGAAGCACCACATTCCATTCTAAAATTGATGGGCAAACAGAAGTTGTAAACAAGATTTTGGCACATCTGATAAATGGTTATAACATATTACAGCAAGTAATTGGTAAAAATACTTGATATATTCACGGAGATTGAATGATCTATATATACAAAAGAATAGACGATGTTTCCTTAGGAAACGATCATAAAGAATAGAAACTTTCTATTCTAACTACAGAAAACTAAATATTAGAATCATTCTAATATTTACAAGATATTTACAAACAGATAATAGATAACCATTAATAGCATATAAATATTAATTTAATACCCCCCCTTAATGGTTAATCTATCCACTACACCAAGCTGTCCTCTGAATTTGGAAAACTTGTCTGGACCAAGAGGCTTGGTGAGAATGTCCGCAGTCTGATCCGCTGTAGGAACATACTGCAAATGTATTGTCCCATCTTCAACCAATTACTGAATGTAATGACAATGAACATCTACATGCTCGGATCTTTCATGGAAGACCGGATTGTGTGCTAACTTGATAACGCCTTCGTTATCAACAAACAAAGTGGTTGGGCCTACTGGTGACATCTGCATATCCCCAAGCATCCGACGAAGCCAAACAGCTTCACAACCTGCCTTAATTGTCCCTTTGTATTCGGCCTCTGTAGAAGAGAGAGAAACTACATGTTGCTTCTTACTGATCCATGTGAAGGCACCAGATCCCAAACTAAACACATATCCAGAGGTTGACTTTTTATCATCAACAGAGCTTGCCCAATCTGAATCTGTGAATCCACTGAGTCTAGGATTAGGACTCTGAGAGTAGAGAATTCCATAATCAGTAGTGCCCTTCACATAACGAAGCACACGCTTTGCTGCCATCCAATGATCAGCTTTAGGAGCTGTCATAAAGCGTGAGATGTAGCTGACTACAAAGCTAATATCAGATCTAGTAGCAGAGAGGTAGATGAGGCTGCCTACTAGTTGCCTGTATGTAGTATCATCAACTGGAGGAGAATCAAACTTGGTTGATAACTTCAGACCTTTCTCCATGGGTGTAGATGCAAGTTTGCAATCCTACATACGAAATTTGTCCAACAGAGCTCTGGCATATTTGGACTGAGAAATGAATATACCAGTAGATTGTTGCCAAACCTCAACACCTAGGCAATAATTCATGAGCCCAAGGTCAGTCATGTCAAAAGACTGGCATAAACTCTATTTGATTCCCTAAATCAAAGATGCAGAACTGTCACTGATGATCAGATCATCCACATAAATAACCAGAAGAATGATGTCACTATCAATAGTCTTGATGTACAAATTTGAGTCTGATGAACTCCTCTAGAAGCCTTGATCATTGAGGTACTTATCAATTTTCATGTACCATGCCCGAGGGGCCTGCTTCAAACCATAGAGAGATTTCACCAGTCTTAGAACCTGGTGTTCTTTACCAGCAACCTTGAAACCGGGAGGCTGCGTCGTGTAGACCTCTTCCTGTAGGTCACCATTCAGGGAAGCACTCTTGACGTCCATCTGATGGACCTTCCAGCCAAACTGTGTTGCCATGGCTAGGACTAATCTGATAGTGCTCATCTTTGTTGTAGGAGCAAAGGTCTCCTCATAATCAATGCCCTGACGTTGAGAAAAGCCCTTCGCAAGTAAACGAGCCTTGGACTTATCCAAAGTACCATCAGACTTGTATTTGATTTTATAGACCCATTTGCAGCCAATGGGTTTCTTCCCTGGGGGAAGATCAGAAAGGACTCAGGTGTTATTCTTTAGCAAGCTCTGGTGTTCAGATTGCATTGCCTGTTCCCACTCTGGAATCCCTTTAGCCTCTGAGTATGTTTTGTTGATATAATGGCCTTTTCAGCAAATATCTAAATGCCTTGGATAATAATAAATATAGAATATATATTTATTATTGATCGATACATAAATAATAATAATAAATATGGGATATTTATTATTTATTGTTTATTAGAGAATCGATTTAATATATATTTAAAGTGGAATTAAATTAACTAGGGCCCAAGTCAGCCTCTTAAGGAAACTTCCCTTTGACATATATATTAGGATTGAATCTTGAGGAGAAACATATCAAAAACATAATATATTGTCTTCTCCTCAAGAATTGATCTGTTAGACAAATAAGAAGCAGTCCTAAAAGGAGCGAGTAGATACTACCCTAGAAGTAGCGAATTATGGTTGGTTGATCAGCATTGCATCTTAATAAGCAAACTTGCCCTAGAAGATCAGCACCAAAGAGGGTCTGTGACTTGCCTTGGAAGATCAGCAAACTGTTAAGTGGATCAGTGAATAACTCTTATAGGATCAGCGAGTTTGTATAAGAGCAAGAGCGAATTCTTCAAGTAAATTGCAGCAGCTCCAAAGTCAGGTTAGGGCAGGTGAATTAATATAGCCCTAAATGAAATAATCAAGGCGAGTTATTACAAGCCTAGAAGGCTGAATATGATCAGCTCCTAGACTAAGATCTGGGCAGACCTTGGTGCGATTGGATTTGCTATTAAGGAGAAGTCTCGGCTCTTTAGATACAGATCTGGGCAGATCTGTATCGCCTTGGATTTGAGATAAATTAAGAAGCTCGTACAATTTGTGTAACAATCTTTGGAGAGGAAGATTGAAGACTTGGGATAATAGGATTTGCTTCGTGGATCGGGGATCCTCAGCAAATTATTGAATATCAAAGGCTTCAATTCCGGGTACTATCTCTCCTTTGCCTTTAGTTAATTTTGTGCTTAGTAAAATCTGAAATATATTAACATGGTATCAGAGCTACGATAGAAGAAAGATCTATTTCAGATTTAGGAATTTCAATCTATCTATTTCAAAACTAAGGCAACAGGGTGTTTAGCTTAAATTGGTTATGAAAGTAGGGCTAAATCTTGCATTAAGGTTGAATACCTTGGAGGGAATCTTGATTAAGAGGGAGTTTGATCATGGGCTCACTTTCCTATCCCTCTTACATGGCTTATTGGATCATTAGCTAGTTCATTAGCATCATATAGTTGATTCATTAAAACATTTGCATTGATTAGCTCTTCCATATGCTATATTTACATATTGGCTGGTTCATAACACTTGGCTTATGATAGAACATCATTCCTCACTGTTATGACAGCTTAACTGCTTGTGAATGTGAAGGAAGTACTTTTGTATACTGACAACCTTGGCTTGTGTTGGTCCTTACATTGGCATTGGACAAATAATCTGAACTACTACACATGTAAGCGGCATACCTGATTTACCTTAGCATGTATGGATGAAGATAAGACCATCTAGAGGGAGTAAGTCTCCTATTCCGTGGGTGTCTTAATCGTAGACATATGGTTTAAGAGGGAGTTCAATCATGGCCTCACTGGTTTGGATGGTAATCTCCTCCCTTATATCTTGTTAATTTCATTGGTATGATCATCATTACCTGTTAATTTTTTATCAAATAGTTAAGAATGCCTCATTAGCATAACTGATTATTTGCTTAGTTGATTGTCATGGGTGCATTCTAGCATATGAAGGCGATTTACATAACTATCCATTCAGCATAGTTATTGGCATATTTGGCATCATACATTATGACTGTGGAGTATACCTCACATTGGGATATGATATGTTTTGTTTTGCTTAGGAAACTATGTGAGTAAATCCATCTCTTGGTTTATGTTAAGCATTGGAATATGTTGACATTGATTGACTCATTGTCTCTGTTATGGGAAATCATAGTTGATTGCTAGATGGATGCTAGCTATTGTGTTCCTTATGCATAGGTACATACATTATTGGTTGGAACATTCTTACATTGGCATATGTTGAGTTAATGTTGTTATCTGCATAGGAACATTCATATAGAAAACTATATTGCATCTTGCTGGTTAGATGTTGGTTATCCTTAGGTGATGAAGACTTATGTGATTATTCTTATGCACAAATGCTGGATACATTATGCTAGTTGTATGGGGCATACATCTTTTGTATAGCTTGTGAAGCATACTTTAAATATTATGTATGAATGGGTCATACTCTCTTTCATTTACTGATTATGGCTAATGACTTATAATCATATTGGCTAATCTTATACTTGTAGGTTTCATCTGGATATACTTATGTTTTTGACTAAGTTATTCTTATGAATTGAAGAATATCATTTGATGTTCTTCGAGTCCAAGAGACTCATGGATCAAGGGTTCACATTTGCATGGATCAGGAATCCATTGCTAAGTAATGGGTGAGACATCATTGGATGTCGAAAGACCATTACATCTAGTAATGGGTGAGACATTATTGAATGTCAAAAGACCATTACACCTAGTAATCGGTGAGACATCATGGATTTGATGTCAAAAGTCCATTACTCCCAGTAATCAGTGAGACATCCTGGATTTGATGTCAAAAGTCCATTACTCTAAGCAATTGGTGAGACATCATGGATTTGATGTCAAAAGACCATTGCTCCGAGCACTTGGTGAATATCATGGACTTGATATTCGAGAGACCAATGCTCTAAGTCTTGGAGACTCATGGATCAAGGATCCACAATTGAGTATTTGGTAAAATCATGGACTTGATGATACCATCAATATCATAGAGTTGATATTCTAAATTCTTGAGTCATGGGACTCGTGGATCTGAGAAATCCACATCTGGATAGTAAAACATCATGTACTTGATGTTGGCATCATGTCATGGATTTGACACCTCTTGGGTCTTGGTGACTCGTGGATTTAGTTATCCACAAAATGGATGGTATACATCATGGACTTGATGATACCTTGAATATCATGGACTTGATATTCAAAATAGTCAAGGTGACTGGTGGATTTAGGAAATTCACAAATTAATTGGAAATATCTGATATCACAGACTGATATTCCTGGGTCATGAAGAATCTAGGAGATCCACATTTGGTTGGTAAGCATCACATGATATGATGTTTCTCATATGAATATGAGATGTATGAAGATCTATGATTCTATTGGATATGAAATCCATATTGATTATGTTTTTGGCATCTCTATCAAGGGTTGATAGAGGGAGATATATGAGTTGATCTTTGCCTCGAGTCCAAGAGGGAGTGTTGATATAATGACCTTTTCGGCAAATATCTAAATGCCTTGGATAATAATAAATATAGAATATATATTTATTATTGATCGATATATAAATAATAATAATAAATATAGGATATTTATTATTTATTGTTTATTAGAGAATCGATTTAATATATATTTAAAGTGGAATTAAATTAACTAGGGCCCAAGTCGGCCTCTTAAGGAAACTTCCCTTTGACATATATATTAGGATTGAATCTTGAGGAGAAACATATCAAAAACATAATATATTGTCTTCTCCTCAAGAATTGATCTATTAGACAAATAAGAAGCAATCCTAAAAGGAGCGAGTAGATACTACCCTAGAAGTAGCGAATTATGGTTGGTTGATCAGCATTGCATCTTAATAATCGAACTTGCCCTAGAAGACCAACACCAAAGAGGCTCTGTGACTTGCCTTGGAAGATTAGCAAACTGTTAAGTGGATCAGTGAATAACTCTTATAGGATCAGCGAGTTTGTATAAGAGCAGGAGCGAATTCTTCAAGTAAATTGCAGCAGCTCCAAAGTCAGGTTAGGGCAGGTGAATTAATATAGCCCTAAAGGAAATAATCAAGGTGAGTTATTACAGGCCTAGAAGGCTGAATATGATCAGCTCCTAGACTTAGATCTGGGCAAACCTTGGTGCGATTGGATTTGCTATTAAGGAGAAGTCTCGGCTCTTTAGATACATACAGATCTGGGCAGATCTATATCGCCTTGGATTTGAGATAAATTAAGAAGCTCATACAATTTGTGTAACAATCTTTGGAGAGGAAGATTGAAGACTTAGGATAATAGGATTTGCTTCGTGGATTGGGGATCCTCAGCAAATTATTGAACATCAAAGGCTTCAATTCCCACTACTATCACTCCTTTGCCTTTAGTTAATTCTGTGCTTAGTAAAATCTGAAATATATTAACATGTTTGTGGTTGAAACACACTGTGAATGTTGGCCATGAGAGCCAAGTTGACTGATTCTGTAGGTTTGCTCTTTTTTCGAGCAGTTCTCCCATCGATGAGCTCATCATCTCAAAGATCCGCAAGTGTTTTAACCCACCATTTAGGCCGGAGAGGAGAAGGACCAACATTAGCATTAGGAGATGCTCGACAATCAGGTTCCTCATCAGAAGAATTTGGATCAAACTCAGGTGAAGCATCTACAAATCTAGGTGATCCTGCAGGAGAAGCTAAAGGTGTCTGTACAAGAATCACTAGTATAACTGGAGCTGCAGGAGCCCTCCCATCAGGTGGACCTAATGGAAGTCATACTTCCAAATCATGAGCCTTCAGAGGCTGATCTGCTGGATCAAGAATAGGAGAGACAGGCATGAATGGACCTCTCTACTCATCAAAGACTACATCACGACTATAAAGGAGACAAGATGTCGTAGTGTCGATCAGGCGGTAGGATTTGAGAAGACTACTGTATCCAGCAAGCATGAGTTTCTGACTCTTGGCATCCAACTTGGTGCATGATGCATCAGGGATCCAAACATAGGCAAGAGAGCCAAAAACCTTTAGGTGACTAATTTTGGGCTTGCGACCTAACCAAGCCTCTTTCGGAGTCTTACCTTTGACCGCCACAGTGGGTGACCGGTTCAAAAGATAGACTGCAGCGTTAACTGCTTCTGCCCAAAACTTCTTTGGAACATGTCTGTGTTCGAGCATGGATCGAGCCATCTCAGTGATTGTTTTGTTCCGACGGTCAACTACACAGTTTTGTTGTGGTGTGTGGGGTGCGGTTAACTAGCGCTTGATGCCATGAATATCACAGAAGCTAGAGAATTCAGTAGAACAAAATTCCCCCCATTGTCTGTCCTAAGAGCAATAATAGATTTCTGAGACTCTTTTTCAACTAGAGGTTTAAACTTCTGAAATATAGTAAACACATCCGATTTCTTTTTAAGAAAATATACCCACATTTTTCTACTGAAATCATCAACAAACAACAGAAAATACCTGGACCCAAGAATAGAGGGAGTAGCCATAGGGCCGCAGATATCGGCATGAACAAGTTGAAGTACCTGATAAGCGCACCATGAATCACCAACAGGAAAAGGTGTGTGATGTTGCTCCCCAGCCTGACATGCATCACAAACTCCAAGCTGAGTCTAAATCTCTGGCAATCCGAGAACAAGCTCTTCCCGAGCAAGCTGAGAGAGATAATGCGCATTTAAGTACCCATACCACTAATGCCAAAGTGAGCAGACAGAAGACCGCCGAGCAGCCATAGCTAAGTCCTGAGAATCACCAGAATCAACAAGTCTAAAAAGACCATGATCCTCAAGGCCAACTGCAACAACAGATTGAGTATCCCTATCAGTGATGGTGCACTGATGTGAACTAAAGGTGATATCCAACCGTGGAGAATGTCGCAACATCTGACTAACTAAGAGTAGATTAAGTTCCATCCCTGGAACATAGTACACATCGAGGAAAATGAGACTCCTCCCAACAGACTGAATCTGAATGTTGCCTTTGTTGACAACAGTGTACTCTTCCCCTCCACCAAAAATAACTGAATCTGAGAAAGGTTGGTAGTTAGTGAAAGTCTCTGCAGTGGGTGAAATGACGAGAGGCACCCGAATCAATGTACCAGGCAGACGGCTTCACATGATCTACAAGTCTTTTAGCCATGAAGGCGTAAAAGGCAAATTCTGTCTGCTCAATGTGCTTTGCACTATTCACTATGGGCTGCAAACCAGTTTGCTTAGCTTGGGCAGCTAAATGTTTCCGACATTCAACTTTCATGTGACCATACTTGTGGCAGTAGTTGCATTGAATGTTCTTTTTCCTGGAGCCTTCTGATGCTGGAGCAGAGGACTTTTGCTGAGAAGACTGTTGTGGATGAGACTTGCCCTTATCCTTCTAAAACCATTTAGCAGCAAAGGCTTGCTCAGTAGAGGTGGAGCTAGAACTGCTACCAAACTGTTGCTTCCACCGATCTTGCTGAAGTAAAAGTGTGCAAAGATCTGTGAACTTCAGATTAAAACTAGTAGAAGTGATGTTGAGAGTCTCGATAAAATGCTCATAGGACTTGGGTAAACTTTTGAGGGTTATTAACACAACGTCCTCTTCCTCCATCTTGCGTCCAATGGCAAGCAACTGTTCACGGATTTCCTAAATCCTATTCAGGTGTTCCTGGAGCGATTTTCGCTCATCCATGATAATAGAAAACAAAGTGTTCTTGAGAAAGAAGGCTTTGCTTTTATCTGAAGTCTCATGCAAAGTTTTAAGGTGCTCCCAGATCTCGGTAGTTGTTTTGCCAGATGGAATCTAAGGGAGCTGATCATCAACCACTGATAACTTGAGAAGCATCACCGCCTCCCGATTATGCTGGTCATATGTAACCAGATCAAGACCAACTGTAGTCGGACGTTTAGTAGTACCCAGAACCACCGCATTGTTGTCGCGATATTCGAAGATGGTTAGCATCCTCTGTTTCCACATGCTATAATTTCGACCATTGAATTTTTTATTTCCCTCGAGCAGTATGTTCGTCAATGATGCCATTGCACGTTTTCCATAAAAAAAACATGAATATTTGAGATGGCACGAACTTCAAGGCAAAAAAATGGAAGATCCAGAAAAAATAGAGAAGCACGCAAAAGAGAGCTCGAAAAACCCATAAAGAATATGTTGTCGGAATTTGGATCTGTTGGCTCAAAAATCGAGGCACCCAGAAAAATCAGACGACAACCCAGTTGAACTCTCAAAAAACCCACCAAGAAACTATAATCAAAAAAAAAATTCGAGCCCAAAAATTAGGGTTTCAAAAAAAACGGCCTGCTGCAAAAAACCTCCAAAAAATAATGGCGGATTTGCAGAAAAACGTGGCTGAATAGGGCCAAAAACTGGCCAAACTCACAAACCCTAAACGTGAGCAGGAGCAGATCCCACAATGTGGGAATAAACATAAATTAATTCGAAAAATTTGAGCAAATAATTTCGAAAGAAATTATAAATTTTCCAAAAAAAAATTTTAAATGGCTCTGATACCATATTACAGCAAGTAATTGGTAAAAATACTTGATATATTCACAAAGATCAAATGATCTATATATACAAAAGAATAGACTATGTTTCCTTAGGAAACGATCGTAAAGAATAGAAACTTTCTATTCTAACTACAGAAAACTAAATATTAGAATCATTCTAATATTTACAAGATATTTACAACCACATAATAGATAACCATTAATAGCATATAAATATTAATTTAATATAACAAAGCATCCCTAAGGAATTGGGATGAACCTCTTGCATACATTTAGCACTCGTACAATAGGGTTTTAACTTTTACATGCATTTACTAATAGCTCACTATTTGAGGAACATTTGGGTTATATTCCTATGAACCTGCTTGATGTTGCAGTGGAGCTGCAAATAGGACAAGGGTGAAATTCGAGTGAGACAAGAACAGCAAGATTCACTGATAGGTTAGGGCCTAGGCAATCCATGAAAAAATTAAAAGAACAATTAAAGAGGCCCCAAACCAAATAGAAGGCTAAACATGATCAGCATCCAAGAGGGCATACACTTAACGTAAGAGACAAGATATGGTTCTATTTGAGCAAAGAAAGGCTTCAATGACAAAATAGAAGCTCAAAACCTTAAGATATGGGCCATTCATCATCCTAGAGCAAGTTGGCAGGAATGCTTTCAAGCTTGATTCATCTCCACCTAAGTGGATATACTCTATGGTCAATTGTCAAAACTTGCATCTATACGAATCATCTATGGTAGATAAGGAGGAGCAAGGGCAATTATTAATTTATTACCATAATGAAGACCTAATAATAGATTCTCATAAAGAATTGAAGAAGGATGTGAAGTTGCAGCGTAAAGACAGAGAGATTAGAGCAGAGCCATAACTATCTTGGCAGGTTGGACAGATAGAAAAGACAAAAAAAGAAGGCAAAATGGGGAAAATGCCAAAGGCAGGCAAAATGGTATCTCAGGGACAAGGTGGAAACACTTTTCCCTTGAATTCTTATCCACTAAGCTTAGAAGGGACCAAAAGCCTCTCATAGTGAGGTATGATATTTAAGGATCAAGAAAACAAAAACCCTGGATAAATCACACAGAAATCAGTCAACTGCAAGGCCCAAATTGAGTGTTTCACATTCTGATGAAAAATGCCAGTTAACCTGAGTGTTAGCTACAAAACCACTAGTTAACATGAGTGTCAGTTACAAAGAAACCAATTTAATGCAGGCAATAGTTTTGAACCCCCATTCAAGCAGTCAACTAAGAAACTACCAGGGAAAGAAGGTTGCAGTTTCAAAACTGCCAGGTTGAAAACAAAACCAACAGCCTACTCTAAGCAGCAGTTTCCCCACAAGAACTTGGAAAGACAGGGTAGCTGTAGAACAACTGTGTTTTTTCAAATATAAGACAGTTGGGAGTCCTTCAGAATTCACAAAAGGAAACTCTGCATGCATTATAAGAGGTAAAAAAAAGTTAGCAAATGGGAGCATATATATTTATAATTGTGGGTGCTGTATGACTGAAGTGTGGAATTGCTTGTAGAAGGAAGGAATTGCTTAACAAAGAGTGATTGTAAGAGCAAATGCATTAGGTTGTTCTAGTACTTCTATCAATGCTCTTCAGATGTAGTCTTTGGCCATAAGAAAACTATAGAAGCTAAGGATTTGCCTCTTCCAGCTATTTCAGCAACATTGTGGCTTCCAGGAAAAAACCTAGGTGTGTTAAAAATGTAATGGTTGCAAGTACTATCTATGTTTTATTGTTTTCCATTACAGAAAAGCTCTAATCCATTTCCCAAAATATTCAAACAAATTATCAAGGTAACAACCGCAGTTGTTACAAATTATACTAGTAAACGTGCCTGAGTGTTCACAGATCAGAAAGAAAAGGCAGGTTGGCAGCCAAATCTTGGCTCTGAGGCTCCCCTCATTTTACCATTCATGAAGCCAATCAATGATCACAAATACAAGGGATTTCACTGTGATAGGCTGCTGCAATCTTCTTAAGCCACTAACCAATGCCAGGCATATGCATTCTAAAGCTGCTGGATTTCTGGATGACTACATCTTGCAGAATAGTTTGTTGGGGACTATGCATACTCTTTTTGGTCTTATATTTTATTATTTAGCTTGACACCTTTTATAATGCAAGGCTGGAGAAGGCAGCTTGGTAACTGCATAATATGATCACTTGATGGTCTCGATGGTTTATAAAGCAAGTTTGCATCAGACTGAGTTGGTTGAATGAAATAAAATTATAAATACTTATAAAGAATGTCATATAGTTTGCATGTTCTTCCTTCCTTCAATTTGTGGCCTAATGAAGGATCTACAGATCACGCTTTCTAGGGACTCACTTTAATCCTTGTGGATTTTCATGATTATCATATGAAACTGGAGATCCATTTATTACCATAACTTATTGCAAAGACAACTAGTCGAGAATATAAATGCAATTAAGGAAGACTGAACAAACTTACATGCTGATATTACTTAATACAATAATTGCTAATAAAGAATTAGAATCTACAAACTTGACACACCATAACAAATGGACATAAAGATGTTTAAGCACGTGCACCACCAATCAATCCCAGAAAGGACACTACAGTTCAAATACTTCAGATGGAAAAATATTTAAGATCAGAAAAATTGAGTAGTCTTTTAAAATCTAGAGTTTTTAGGAACTGATACTGGGGTTTTTTGGGAAAATTACCAATACCGCTCCAAAGACACTGTTTCTATAGCATAGATTAAATTTGCACAAAATTGTCTAGAGCTTCAACACTAAAAACTAATAAACAACCACAATGTCCAAAAGGTAAAATAACATTTTCTTCGAAATTGTATATAGGACTTTTCGGGATTTGTTAACAATAAATAATATAAAATGACCACGATTACTATATATAAATATTGGGTTTTGAAACTGAATCTAGTGTTTTTTAATGAATATTGGGCTCTCATTGAAATCGAATCTAAGATTTCGCAAAATTGAATCTAGGGTTTTCCGAAATTGAACCGAGGGGTTCCATTGAAATTAAATCTAACGTTTATCTTGAAATTACATCTAAAGTTTGCTTTCTTCTTTTGGAGAGAACAAAAAATTAAGTTTAATGAACTTAAAAATAATACTTTAAAGATATGAAATTAGGGTCATACCAGTAGTGCACAGCTTTGCACCGAGAGCAACGCTTGGGCCCGGGCTCGCCGCAAACAGCACAGACATCGTGCTGGTCCAACATTGAGGTAAATTCCACCTTCTTCTCCGTTTGCTGAATTTGAACTGGTTCTGGATCAAATCTGAGATTAGGGTTTGATAAATATTTGGCTGCGGTATTCTTGAGAAATGCCAGAGTCACTGAAACAAGCACAACAGTTATGAAGAGCGGTAACAGTGTGGACACATCCACATATCCACCCACGTCATGCATCTACTTTGAATTTATATATAAATAATCTACACGCTGTGTTTATATCCCTGTTACACTCCTCTTCCTCTGCAGAACCCCTTCGATGCATCTGCAAGAGAGGGGAGAAAAATTTGTGGATTTTATTCGAACGACAATGCGAATATATCCATTATTTCCTTGTACGAATCTGTTGCTTGTTAGGACTAGAGATTTTCAGATGTTCGTGAGGGTTCTATAAATTGTATCGTTGGATAAGTATATATTTATTTCGCTGTGTGATTCTTTTCCATTAAACTTCTGTGGAGGAAAAAGTCTTTTCAATGGTCCTTCGGCAGAAGACTTTTTCTTTTGGATTTTCTTTTATTAGGTAGTTGTGTCTGCTTTCGATTCTATACTTAAGATTCCATCTTTCTCTAAAATTAAATATTTTAAAAACCGAACAAAGCTAAAGAAAGCTCGGCAAGCAAAAAACAGTGCATTGTAAACGAACAAATATATATATATAATATGACAAAATTAAAAATTAATGGTTTTTTTTAGGTTATTTATTCAGTTTTGGATTGTGTATTTAAATGGTATAATTTTGAATGAAGTTGGTATTTGCTTCTAATTTATTTTATATAAACATTCATATACGAGAAGATGTGTTTGAAAGCTTTTGAATTTTAAATGTAGATATTTGATGATCTATTATATAGTGAACTAGAGAAAATAATTGAGCAAATAGAAGGGTTAGGAGAGTGACACAAGAAACAATAGAAAAGAGGAGAAAAAAGAGAGGAGAGGAAAAATTGAAGTCAACAAATTAATGGAAAAAAAAAAACTAAAAAAAAACACAAAAAAGTTACAATCAAATATTTATGCAACAAACAAATAAAAAAAAGACAAGTAAAGACAAAAACAAGTCAATGCCTAAGGAGAACAGAAAAGAAATTGAAAATTAAAGTTAAAAATAAATTAAAAAATAAAAATAAGAAAAACTCAATAATGTATACATGCACATATACATAAATTCAAGTTAAATATGTGTGCATATATATACATATGCATAAGCACAAATAAAAACAGAGAGATACAAGCACAAAATTAAATTAAAAACAAAGTCAAAAATAAGATCATAAACATGAAGTAAAAAATGAAATTAAAGAGAAAAAATAAAAAATAAGTAATAGATCTATATTGCATAACATAACAAGTGCCACGTAGTGGCTAATACTTGCCTTTGCCTTTAGTTATAGTAGAAACTAAAGTAGAAGTAATAGTATATTAATTTTTAATTATTATATTTTATATAATTATAGTAGAAGTGCTAACTTTTTATAATTAAAATTTTTTGTGTAGATAGTTGAAATTATAAGAATGGAAATTTAATCATAATCTTAATTTTAATTAAATGTATTTTAATTAATGTTTAAATTACATAATTATTATTATTTGTTTTAGTATAGTTGTAACAATAAATAATTTCATTTTTTAATTATAATTATTTAAAAAAATTATAACTTATAAATTATAATTAATTTAAATGCTAATTTAAATTTTATTTGTATTATTTCTTAATCTTAATTTTATTTTATTAATATATTTTTTAATTATATATTATTGAAATAAAATTATATATGATACATTATTATATTAGATATTAGATTGTATTGTAATATTGTATATTTTACAATTAAAAATATAATTTACATAATCTAATTATCCACACCTAGATTAATGTGTTATATTTATGAGATAAAAGATAACAAAAAGTCAATTAATAATTGTTCATATTCCACAATCATTCCTAAAAATCTGTGTATAACCAATCATATTTTTTAGAATTTAAAAACTTAAATAACATGCAATAATTAAAAATATAATATTATTATTATAATCTATATTATAATAATAATATATAATAATTTATCTTAGAAGATTATGAAATATATATTATTTTTATTTAACATTTCCAACTAATGGTAAAATTTACATTTAAAAAATATACTATTTAAAATATAAATTTTCATATTAATTAAACTTAAGTTTGTCTTAATAAACTTAACTTTGTCTTAATAAACTATATTTTCTATAGTATGCACAAATTTTGCCTAAAATCAAGCAATATGGAAGAACAATAGAAAACTTGAAATTTTGTGTATAAGGGTTCAAATGATTCAACCAATCAAATTATCAATAAATAAGGTTTAGATATTACAAACTTTAAAAAAATTCAAATATGAAATATGTAACAAAATAATAAATATACTAATTTCTAATTGGTGTATACACATTATTTTAATCACCACTTAAACTAAGAAATGCAAAAATTATTGCAATAGTACTTGCTTAGCCTATCAGCAAGTACTAATAAATACAACAACAAAGTTCCTACCAAAATAACAATATGATAGTTTAAATTTAGAAAAGAGTTTGGAAGTATTTTTTTAAAAATTAGTAAATTTTAACTTTGAACTCTATAAATTTTAACAAAAAATAATATTTGTTTTAAATAAAAAAATATTTTCAATTTGATTTGTTAAAAATGTAATACCAAAAATTAATTTTGTTAAAAAATGAAATGTAATAAGTATAATAAAAATTTAAAAAATAATTATCACATACTATATAAAACAATATCTAACATACAACCATTTTTTTTTCAAAAAGTACTCAAGTGTAGAAAAATGATGGAGAAAGAGGAAGATGAGATATTAGAGGGACTTCACATGTACTACCTTGTCAAAAAAAAATTCTTAGTATAGTTTCTTATTTGTATTATTTTATTTTTTTATCTATTTTATTATGTTATATAGTTATACTAGCACTTGCACCAATCGGGTGCAAGGTTTAAGGCAATAGTGGCTTATATAAAACTTTATATAGATTGAATTATAGATATATAATGACATTGTGTCATTGCTAACATTAAACATCTAAAAGTAGGGAAACCTAAAATCCTGCATTGTACCAAAGAGCCGCTTTTGTTTAAAAACAATCTAAAACATGATATTTACAATAAAATAAGAGGTTACAAACTTACCCAATCAATTGTTGTCTATGCACATTTTTTCTAAATCAGGAAATTCGCTTACAACCTTTACACTATGGTAAAAAATATAGTTCAACAAGGTAATTTTTCTCACTGACTTCAGAGTTGTAAACATTTTTAGATCTGGAATGTTTGTACACAGACTTAAACATGCCCGCAAGTCCAATTCCATTTCAACCATGTCAAACAACTTTTCTTCTAATAATGTAAGGTTCACCAATCGTGGGCAATTTTCTTTTATTGCATTGATTTTAGAAGAGAGATTGAGAGAAATAAGACTCTCAGAGCATATCTTCAATCTTTAAGTCCATTGCATTTACACAAAGTTAAAATTTCTAAAATTGGACACAATTGCAACATCGCTTTGATGGTTTTGTCCTTCACTTGTAAATTAGACAAATTGAGCGTTGTCAAAACGGTAAACAGTGAGGCTTTCACAGCAGACCCTAAAATTCAAAGGTATGACCTTGGATGAAAATAATAGCAGATAAATAATTTAAGCAAATCCTCTCAAACCGAATCCTTCACACAATCCATAAATAATGGAACCCTGGTACTCCAAGGCAATCCTCAATTCTTACCTAACAGACCCTACAAAACAAACACGTCCAGACAAAACTTCCCAAAGAAACCTAAATTCAACTGCAAAAAAACAAGCCAGTAGTTCTAACAAAAGTTCTTGAGAATGAAAACTATTCTTCCTCAAATTCTTATCAATCTTTACCTCTTTCTACTAGAGTGAGTGTAATCTAATTAAGAACTCTCTACAGTGAGAATTATTAAGTTGTTCCACCTAAGAAGCTGCCTTTCTCACCAGAGTCTTCCAATGTTCACCATTGTGATAGTGTGTATTGTCGTTTATCTTCTTTTGCAATAGAAATCCCAATCCCCATCTTTGTATGCCTCTCCAGGTTGGGTATCTGATGACTAATAATCTCTTTATCATGTAGGTGCAAGGCCATCTTGTAGGGTTATCTGCAAGGGTAACACAAGTTCAGTACAGTTAAAATAAATCCTGGTTAAAAGAACCAATACTCAGCTTGTATTTGCATCACATAATTTTAGTGGTAGTTTTATTGAAAAAAAAGACCACCAGTTGATTTCAAGAGTCCCTAAATGTTAAATATCAGCCATGAAGTTGGCCATGATGTACATGTACAACCCTGGGCACTTCTAAGTAAAAGGAACGAACCAGAAAGAAAGGCTGAGTTTTACTGATAACATCCATAGAACTAAATAATCTAATAATATTCATTACAAACAAAACCTACCACAAAATGTTTTTTTAAAAAATTATTCATAAACCCTACAAGCTTTCGTCACTTAACCACGAAATTCAATTTTACAAGTATAGAATTGGTTGGTTTTACAAAAATTTTGAACACTAGTTGTTTGAAGCAATCTCCACATTACATAGAGAAATATTTGCAAGCCACAATCTCTCATCATTATACTTTAATAACGACAAGTCTAGAAAAACAAAAAATTGTTCTGTCTGAGACTTCCTCCACCTCTGTCATTTCATTAAGCTATTTAAGAAAACCAGTAATCAGTTAAAAATTTATAGATACCAATAGAATTAATTGAGCTTCAAAATGCATGCAGCATTCATACCAGAGGGAAGAGATTTGTCTCTTTATACCATTTTCATTGAGCTTCTTTGACAGGCTACAATGTCTATATTTGAGTGAGATAGATTCGACGTAGTAACACAAAAATGGGTTATATCCACCTTCAGGAAGAAAAAAAGAAATGAAAAACTTCTGGTTTGCATGCGTTAATTCTAATGGAAATATAGTGTTTTTATACAAATTAAAACTATAGCTAGTGCAGGGCAGAGAAGAAGATTAAAAAACCATTATGACATGCAAAGAAGATTTTGCGATCCTCAAGGATATGCAGTTGCGGGATTAACAAAAATTATATGTTCATGGTTTAATTATATAATTGTTTCCGATTATATTTTTTTCCTATTTTCCTTAATTATTAAATCTTATATATGTCAATGGATATGGGTATAATTTATAGATTAAATTTATATTAACAATTTCTATTATTAAATATTTTTTTAAATTTCATAAATTTATTAACAAATATATTAAAAATAACTTTATATCCCAAATAAAAAGATTATGTAACAAATTATTTAGTATAATATCTTAACAACTTTTAATACAAATAAATTTTAATATCTTAATTATTTTCATAAGAACTAATAATATAATATTATTGTGAGTACAAGATTTTTGAATTTAAAGGAAGACTTTATAAAACCAAAGTTAGGTATTATAAATTTTATTTCATGTAAGTATGGAACTGAAAAATGGCTCATACCAAACTTTGCAATCTTAAATAAAAAAAATTTGAGAAATCCGCCTTATGAAAAACTTCTGGTTTGCATGCGTTAATTCTAATGGAAATATAGTGTTTTAATAAAAATTTCTGAGAAATCTGCCCTTATCGCTCAAACTTTTTCAGCCAATAGAATGAATGAAAAATACTACTACAAATTAGAAAAGTTAAATATCTTGTAATTACTTAATCAAATATTAAGATATAATATAATTTGAAAAATACTGAATTTTGATTTGTTCAGATTTACTACTTTAATCACTAGTTAAAAACATGTTGATGCCTATAGTTCTACAGCCTACGGCAAGAACTAATAAGTGGTTAGTACTTGTCCAAGTATTATAATATGAATAATAAATATAATATTATTAATAAATTAGAATAAAATATAAAATATTTAATAATAGTATTAGTATTAAAATAAAATATAAAATGTTAAATATAATTCAAAAGAATAATTATAATAATAATAATGTTGAGAATCTCCTAGATTCTTAACTCTATTATTAATATTATAAGTTTTTATATTTTTAGTAGTAGCAATATTTTTTTAAATTATAATCATAAAAATTATTATTTACAAGTTTTTTTAACCATAATCTTAATTTTAATTACTTATAAAAACATATAATTATAATTATAATTATATTTATGTATTAAATATTTTAGAATATGTAATAATTATAAATATAATATTTCTTAAATGAATATGCAGCCTGTAGGAAATAATTGCAAAAGAAATTAAATAGAAATCACAAATGTACCAAAAACAAGCAAAAGATGGTGTATATCCCTCTTATTCTCTTTGAATTCTTATATAGACTATTCTTAGTTTTTTATGATGTAACGAGTTGTTTATAAATTTGAATAATGGGCCTTTTAGTGAGCATCCCCAAGCTTAAAAGGGGTTGAAGTTCCTCAATGCGTGGGATTCAATCTAGCAGTTTGGAGCATGACCTAAAAAATTGCATAGACATAGTGCTTCCCTAAAATGCGTGTATAAGACTCTAATTTTTTCAACCAATAAGAAAGTTGTAAATTAATTTTGTTAATAAAAAATGTGCATGTGAACTATAGAAAATATGAATTTTTCCACACAATGAGAAATATACTTAAATTTAATTGATGGAGATTGGTAAAAAAAAATCATTTAATCACTAGTTAAGACTAACAATCCGTAAAATGATGCAATAGTGTTTGCTTAGCTAGCCTATCAACAAGTACTAATAAAGAGAATGGAAAGAAAAGGGCAAATGGTAAAAGAAAGAAAGAAATTAAAAATAAAAGTAAAAGTAAATGCAAAGATAAAAGAGAGGGGTTTTAAAACAACAAAATAAACTACAAAATAGGAAATAAACAAGAACAAGAAAATAAGAAAATATAACTAAAAACAACAAAGACAAACATAAACGCAAAGGGATAGAAATGAAAACAATGGGAAATGTAAGTGGAAGAGGAGGAAGGAAATGAGGAGACTACATTGGTGAGAGGGGGAGAGGGAAAGAAAAGGAAAAGCTCTAGGTCCTAGAGTACTCAATCTAGGACAAAGAAAATTTCAAGAGGGGAGAGGGGAGAGGGAAAGGGAAAGGGGAAAGAGAAGGGTAAGAAAGGGGAGGAGAATGAAAGGTGGGGAAAGACAAAATGGGGGAAGAAAGGGGGATACGGAGAAAGGGGGCAAGGTCAAGTGGGGGGTGAAAGGTGGTGCATATTGAGATTTGAAAGCAATGGATACCATGAGAAACTAAAATTGTATCCCTCATTAAGTTTTAGGTTTGAAGGATGTTTATTGATTTCTACAGCCTCTCTGAGTTTTCATGGAGAGAAACTAGGACTATATCCCTCATCACAATTTAGCTTTGAAGGATGTTTATTAATATATGTGGCCTCTTGATTTTTCTCTTGAAATATTTTTCCTCTTTGGCTAGATTTTGTATGTTCTCTTAGCAAATTTGGCGTTTGGTTTTAAAAGAATGCTTGGCTGAGGTGGATTTAGATACATGATCGTGTATGATATATGCATTATACTCCTTGATTTTGTTGCTAGAGGAAAAGCTAGTTTCACCAATGTATGGTGGCCTACAAGAGCATACCACTTTGTATACCCCTGAGTTGAGCATAGGATCTTTGCGATCTTTACGAGAGGGGATAAGGTGTCAGAAAGGTAAGATAGGTTTGAAGGTACAAGAAAGGCCCTTTCTTTAGAGGATCTTAGAGATCTTTTTAGAGATACCTCAATATATAGGAGAGAGGTAATAGAGGGTTGGGATGGGGTAGACTCTTAGGTTTGGACAAAAAACTAGATATGGCTTCACTAAAGGATATTTTTATGTGCTTTCTCTCATAACCATTAAATTTGAAAACATGAGAGAGATTTGCAAGCTCTTGGTTTAGGTGTTCATGATTATAAATTTTGAGGGCTTAGATACTTAACGTTTTGAGGATGCTAGCTTTTTGGGCAAGGTGGAAATGAGAGAAAGAATGGAGGTAAATGTTGATGTGGGTGGATTTGTGGAAGACTAAGGATCCATCATGTTTCCTAAGGAGTAAAATATCAAGAAAGGGGGGTTGGTTGTCAGTTTCAAGCTCTTTGGTGAAAAAATACTATGAGTTAGGTTATTAATATGTATGTGAAACTCTTTAAGTTGTACCATCCTAAAAAGTAAGCACCCTTAATTCAGTGCTCATTTTAGCCCCATTTTAGTATGTATAGGTTCCCACATTGATTTTTGTACGATAGGAAAATGAGGAAAACATGCACACAAAAGGAACCATCAAACTCTAAAGCATGCACAATCAACCTATCCAAACACAAAAGAAATTGAGACAAAGAAATGTAAACTATAAAAAAAACTCCCTCAATTTGACAATTGTGCTCTTTCTTGCTTCTCTAAAAGAGTTGATGAAGCTCTCATATTGACACAATGAAAGAAAGATGTTGATAATATGACTACAATGATGACGAGAATATTAGAAAGAAGATGGTTAGTTGGAATTGAGAAATTTGATCTCAATTTATAGGAATTGGAGACCAAAATGTAGATTTGGAAATGAGAGTGCAAAATGGAAGATTTATGCACAAATCAATGCGCAATTAGGGGAAATATGGAAGAATAAGGGTGAGGCTAATTAGTAGGAAATTAGGAAGCCAAATTAGTGGAAAAGGGGATAGGGAATGTGGAAGGAATTTGGAGGCTAATTAATAGGAAATGATTAAGCATAAATAAAGGGAATGTGTAAGAGTCTCATTTTTATTATTTGAAAATTCATTATTCCCTCAAAAGGATAAATTAGGAAATAGGAATTAAAAATTCCAAAATTCATAGAAAATGGAATAATTAATTAATATGAAATTAATTAATTGTGGGAAACATAAGATAGGTGAATTAATCTAATAAATATATTAATACAAAAGGGATAAACTATAGGTTATCTATCCCAAGGGGACAAATTAGTAAAAATGATTGACCGAATGATGATGTAGGATCATAAAGGGTTTGGTCTTGAAATATTTGATTAGGTTTTGAACCGATCTTGATGATTAAAAATTGATTAGGGAACAACGCAACATCGATGAACTTGGAAAATATGTGCGATCGAAGGATGACAAGATAAAATAGCATCAATGAACTTTGACAATGCTATTAGGCTCACTAATGGTGATGAAATAGCATTGATGAACTTGGACAATGTTATTGGATTTATTTGGATTAGGATAGCAATGAGGAATCGATGAACTTTTATAATGCACTCAAAATGGATTGATGATGAAAGAGACTTGATTAGGCATCGATGAACTTGGACAATGTCTTGGAATTGAATTGATGATGAAAGAGACTTGATTACGCATCGATGAACTTGGACAATGCCTTGGATTGATTTGAGAATGATTGAATTTGTTTGAAATGATCTTGGAGGACTGATTAGGACTAATTTGGGATGATTTGAACTTATTTAGGAATGTTTGACATGGCTTAGGATCGGTTTAGGAATGTTTAGGGACATTTAGGATCAGTTTAGGAACATTTAGGAATGTTTAGGATTGATTTAGGAATTATTAGGATTAGTTTAGGAATGATTAGGAATGATCCAATGATGATTCGATTTTGATCAATTCGGCCAAAGAGATCGAGGTTATGATTACAAGATGCAAGAAATGTTAGTAACTGATCGAATTAGAAATGACACAAGATATATAAGACATGTTAAAAGGGGACACATAGGTGTGAACCAATTTTAGGTGTCTACATTTTTCCCCTCTTTGAGACAATGGGATTTTGAGCATTGGTTCAAAGAAAAATAAAGGATCATGCCCCAGTGGATCAACATAAGGTAGGTAGGATTCCCCCTCGAAAAATTGGGTAGAAATTGACTCAAGAAGAATTTTTTGAAAAGAGATTGATTGCAAGGACTCATAAAAGGAATGTTAGTAAAAGGCTAAAATTAGATGGAATAAATTTAATAATGATGAAACTTTGCTTTCATAAGTGTATTTTATGTCAAAAGAGTTTTATTTAATATGGAAAAATAGATGTGCCACACCGTGGCACAGAAAGCCAGGACGATAATGCAATCTTGTTGCATAAAAATAAACACATTGTAGACAAGGAATGTTTTTGTTCATCCTAAAGCATATGACATATGTGCCCATATCTTTATGAAACACCCTACAAATAGAAGACAAAAATAAAAATAAAGGACCATGAACCATCCTAGCCACTCTCATCACTCAGTGATATCTTGGAGTACCGTAGGAACATGACCAAATGATAAATCAATAAAATATAAGACTCACTAAACCAAGAAAGTCAACAAACAATCTAATTTTATTGTCAAAATTGATAGTTTGTTTGATTGATAATGATGAGGATGATGATGGTGTCTAGTTTCAGGCATGAAGTACCTCATCTAAGATAGATGTCATCTAGTTTCGAGCATACCACACCCTATATAAGACATAATGACATGTTTGATAAAAGGACAAATTGATGTTGTTGTTGATTGATAGGATTGTTAGAAGGTAAAGTCCACCAGCACAATTGAGGGGGGGTGAATCAGTTGTGAGATTAATTAACTTAAATTCAACTCTATCAAATCTTAAACTTGTAATCAATAACAAAAATAACCACAAGATAATAAACATACACAATAACACCAGTTTTGTTAACTAGGGAATCTCTTGATCAGAGGGAAAACCTTGATGGGAATGATGCCCACAAGATGATGTACTAATATAAAAGTTCCTTGTGAAAGGATGGACCATGTTAGAAGTCTTTTACAATGTAATTAGTACATATGAGTCCCTATGAGGAGACTTTGGATCCCTGCTAAAAGATTCCAACCCTATGAGGAGTTGATGAGAAACACAACGAAGACAACTGAACCCACTGTCCAAATTGCTTCAAGACTGTCTTCACTAAACAATATTCAGGATAACACATCCAAGGGTGAACTGACTAAAACAACAACTCTCTTTGCATGTACAGTTCCTTTGAAGTCCTCAACATACCAACATCATCATCTTCTTCTCTGATCATAAATATTTTGCATTCAAAGCTCACACAATATCTCATGACCGCATGATACCCTTTTTACATCCAAATAAACTTCCTTTCATTTATACCAAGTCCTAATGATTATTGAGTTGACCAAAAGGCTTTCTCAATTTACAATTAATAATATAGGACATCAATAAGAATTCATAATACATGTTTCATTACATACAAACACTTCCATAAGAATATTAATCTGTAGTCGACTCCCAAAGAAGTAACACACTTCACATCATCCACAAGTCTTCACAGAATGCAAAGTAGATTATGTCATGTTTATTTTAAGCATCCTGAACATTTCTTCAACAACATACCAACCTCGTTGAACTAGCTTCAACCTTGTCGAAATAATAAATCCCAAATAACTCTCACCAATTCCTGGAAACTCTCACTGTGAACAGTCTTAAGTAAACTTCGCATAACTCAAACATATTTTCATAAAAACAATTGTGCTTGCAACCACATCATCAAAACACATTCCTAAATTCTAATAAATCTTTTCAAAATTCAATTCATCAGTATAAAACCTCTCTAAATGAATATGTGTCTGTAACTTTGTTAACTCTGTCCAGAAAGCATATATGTTTACATCAGTGATGAGCCCAATCGTGAATGTAACTATAAGAACTCAGTCATCTCTAATCAACATCCAATCTTCCTTAATAACAACATTTATTAACATTCATGTTAATAATCTCCCCCTTTGGCATTGATGGAAACATAGATGAAAAACCATCTAGTCCCATATTGTTATTATGGTTCAGTAATCTCCCCCATTGATATTTATCAATATATTTCTTCCTCATCTACCTGTACTCACTCTCATACTCATGTC
This sequence comes from Chamaecyparis obtusa, assembly GCA_027943335.1. Classification (NCBI taxonomy): domain Eukaryota; kingdom Viridiplantae; phylum Streptophyta; class Pinopsida; order Cupressales; family Cupressaceae; genus Chamaecyparis; species Chamaecyparis obtusa. The sequence continues at coordinate 133,775 of BSBK01002842.1, forward strand.
TCCCCCATTCAATCTTTTCTTAAGGTTTTGTGCTCAAGATTTTTCATGAATATCTCTCCCACATTGACATCAATGACAAATGTTTCGATATGTCAATTCTCTAAGTTCAATAATCTCCAATACAATTTGAAAAAGTGCCTAAGTATCAAAAGATGCTATAGAAAACTCATGTCCAAAAGTCCTTAATGACTCAACTCAAGCAAAGATACTTCCCCATAGGAGAAGCATCAAGCATCCAATCCAGATAAGTATAGTGCTTTGATCACGATGGACTGGTGTATTCATGCATCCATTACTCTGAAGAGGGTTGGGGAATGACCCCAAGCATACCTCTCATATTCTCAAAAGCATCCTTATCCAAAGGTTTTGTGAATATATCTTCTATCTTCTCCTTTGTGCTAATATACTCCAATCTGATTATTTTTTATGCAACCTTCTCTCACACAACATAATACTTCATTGCAATATGTTTAGTCTTTGAATGTAATACTGGATTCTTTGACATGTTGATTGTACTTGTACTATCACAATATATGATAATAGGTTCAGGAAATTCAATGCCAATATCCATCAACATTTGCTTCATCCAATTGATTTGATTACAATTATTTATCATTGCAACATACTCTTCTTCTGCTCTACTATGTGATATACAATTTCATTTCTTGTTGAACCAGGAGACCAATCTTCCTCCCAAGAAGAAAGCTCCACCACTTGCACTCTTTTGTCATCAACATTTCCTCGCCAATCTACATTAGTGTATGCACATAATGCGAAATCATGTGATTTGTCATACCATAGCCCATAATCTAATGTACCCTTTAAATATCAAAAAATACTTTTTACTGTTGCAACATGTGTCTCTTTAGGTTATGCTTGAAATCTAGCTACAATCCCAAGTGTATTAGCTATATCAGGTCTTGTATGTCTCAAGTACTATAGTCCTCCAATCATAGATCTGTATCTTGTATGTGCTACACTTGGTGATTCATCCTTGCTTGACAATTTACATCCAGTTACCATAGGGGTTCCAACTGGTTTACAATTCTCCATTCTAAACTTTGTTAATAATTCCTTAAGATATTTTGTTTGTGATATGAAATTGTCATCCTTGTTCTGTGTAATCTGTAATCCCAAAAATTATTTCATCTCACCAATCATGCTCATTTCAAATTCATCTTTCATTTCATCTGAAAATTTCTTACTTGCTTCATCATTGCCTCCAAAGATAATATCATCAACAAATACTTCAACAATCAATAACCCATTGTTACATATTACTGTCTACATTACCTTTCTTGAGTCCCAAACTGATCAAGTGTTTGTCTAACCTTGCATACTAAGCTCTAGGTGCTTGCTTCAATCCATACAATTCCTTCCTTAATTTGCAAACCATATCCTTGTCTTATGTTAAAGAAAAGCCTCCAGGTTGTTCAATGTGGACTTCCTCCTCAAGTTCTCCATTACGAAAAGCTGATTTTACATCCATTTGATATACCTTGAAGTTATTACTACAAGCATATGCCAAAAGCATTCTAAATACCTCAAATCTAGCCACAAGTGCAAAATTTTCTTCAAACTCAATACCTTCTTGTTGTGAGTAACCTTTACATACCAATGTTGATTTGTTTCTTACCACTTCACCTTGCTCATTCATCTTGTTCCTGAAAACCCATTTTGTGCCAATAACATTCTCATCTTTAGGTCTAGGGACCGATTCCCAAGTCTTTTTCTTTTCAATCTACTCAAGTTCTTCTTTCATTGCTTTTATCCAATGTTCATATTTACATGCTTCATCTCCAAACTTTGGTTCAACTTGTGATATTAAGCATAGTTCTTCATTTACCTTGTTCCTTGTCATGGCTCCTTTGTTTGCACTTACAATGATTTGATTTGTAGGGTGATTTCTTGTAACATATTTAGGTGTTCCTAGTTTAGCTTTGACTTCTTCTTTAGGCGTTGATTCAAGTTCAATTCTTAGTTCCAATCTAACTTCTTCAATCTGCAAATCATTGTCAATTTCATAAAATAATTCTTGTTCATCATTCTAATTAATTTTAGTCCTTTGTCTTTTATCTTCATCAGAATCATAATCAAGAATCCTCTCCAGAATTTTAAACTTTTCATTAACCTTCACATTAGTACTCTCAACAATAGTCCTCAATCTTTGATTAAAACATCTATATGCTTTACTTTTTAATGAATAACCAAGAAAAATTCCTTCATCATTTCTAGCATCAAACTTTCCAATATCATCATCTCTTTTGATATAACATTTACTTCCAAAGATTCTAAAGTATTTCATAGTAGGTGTATGCCCAAACCAAAGTTCAAAAGATGTTTTACCAGTATCTTGTCTAATCTAAACTTTGTTCATTGTGTAAACTATGATGTTCATTGCTTCTTTTCAAAAGATATGTGATAGATTACCTTCAAGGATCATAGCTCTAGTTGCCTCATTAACTGATCTATTCCTCCTTTTTGCTATACCATTCTGCTATGGTGTCCCAGGTGCTGAAAGTTGTCTCTTAATTCCATTGTCTTCATAGAATATGTTAAACTCATTTGAAGTAAACTCTTCTCCTCTATCATATCTCAAACATTTAATCTTCAAACTAGATTCATTCTCAACTCTATTCTTCAATAACATAAACTTCTCAAATGCTTCATATTTTCTTTAAGAAATGCTACCCACATCATTCTTGTAAAATCATCAATAAAAAGCATGAAATACCTTTCACCATAGAATCCTCTTATCCTTGTAGGTCCAAATAAGTCTATATGCACAATCTCCAATAAACTTATTTGGATTGGATGCTTGATGCTTTGATGATTGTGAGTAGTCTTCAATAAACTTCGCATAACTCTAACATATCTACATAACTTTTTCTGCGCTTGCAACCATATCATCAAAACACATTCCCGAATTTTAATAAATCTTTGCAAAACTCAATTCATCATTATAAAACCTCATCAAATGAATTTGTGCATGTAACTTTGTCCAGAAAGCATATATGTTGACGTCAATGACAAACCCAGTCATGAATGTAACATATACAAACTCAATCATCTCTAATCAACATCCAATTTTCCTTGCTAACAACATTCATTAACATTCATGCTAACAAGGACAAGTTTGATATGGTTGATTGCTGACTTTATTGGATAGTTTTTATGTTGATGCATGATTTCATTAAGCGCAATGTTTAAAAAGTCTTCAGATTGTATCTGTTGAAATGCTTGTCTTGCTACAAGCAATAATTTATTGAAAGCAAGGAAAATGATTATGTACAATTTTATTGCAGATTTTAAAGATTTGATTTTTTTGATATTTAGGGTTTTGAAAATATTTGATTTTATTTTTAAGCATTTTTTCATTACTATTTACTGAATTTTTTAGGGTATTTTATGATTTTTTACTCTTTTTTTTTAAGACTTTTTATGATTTTTTAGATGTTTTTCGAGGATCATATTTGATTTTTTTGAAATTTTTTCAGGTTCATATTTGATTTTTAGAGATTTTCAGGACTTTTTATGCTTTTTTAGTGGTTTTTTCAAGACCTTTTATGATTTTTAGAGATTTTCTTTAGGACATTATTTGATTTTTTAGAAAAAAAAAAAAAATTTAGGTCATTATATGTTTTTTAGTGATTTTTTTCAGGACTTTTTATGATTTTTAGAGTCTTTTTCAGCTTCGTATTTGATTTTTTAATTATTTTTTCATGACATTAAGGTATTTACAAGCAAACATTGCCCCCAGTGTCTAGCGAGGTAGGGACATTATGGATTAGCAAATGAATTGGTAGATGGATGAAGGCCAATTGTTTTTTGAGTATGTCTTTGAAGCTCTAGTTGAGTTGCCAAGGACTATCCACAAAAAGGAATAATATGCATTTTTTGTGCGAGATTTAGGGATTGGATATAATAGGAGATGGTGATGAAACTAAGTGATGATAGGATTGGATACAACAAGATATGACAAGTGATGTGTAGGATGGACATGATAGGAGGTTTTCTTTGAAAATGTGTTTCACTTTAAGTCTATATTTTATGTCAAGCTCAAGAAAAGGATTGGGGTAGGAAACTGATAGGATAATGATAAGACAATGATAGGACATGGATAGGATAAGCAAGATAAATAGTGGACAAAAAAGGGGATAAGGACTGAAGGTTGCAATAAGATAGGCAGTATGGACCAAAGGGATGTGATAGGATAGGTAGTATGGACCAAAAGGATCGGGATAACGTAAAGCAAATAGGACATTTGATGCTTCTGGGAAGATCCATAACCTTGTCAAGATCAAAGTTGGGAAAAAAAGGAATGTGGTTGTTGATAGGATAAGAGATATGAGGGAAATAGGATAATGGATGAAATGATAGGGAGAGTGGAGGAAATGACAAGGGTATAATATGATATGAAAATATCGACAAAATCAGCCCCCAAGTATAGACTGCAAGAGGTTCATAAATTACACATGATGCATGTTTGCCAAGTTTTCATCATGGTACTTTCCCAAAGCGTCTGTTTGTCAAGTTTTCACTATTGGACAAAATTATTTCTCTTTATTCTTTTTTTTTTGTGTTTTGAAGACGCCCGTTTGCCAGGTTTTCTTGAAGGCAACTTTTGTTTTCTTTTTCCTTTTCACTTTTTTTTCAATTTTTTAAATATTTTTGACATTTTGGAAGATGATGGACGCATGACATGACATGGAAAAAGGCCTCAAGTGCATTGTTATTTGGATAATTATCTTGAAAGGTATGCAATAATGGACCATGATTATGAGAGTATACTCAAAGACTTTGGTAGGGTAATGATAAGCATTAGGTAAATGATTGGATAGGCTAGATGAAAGGCTGGAAAATAGGTGTTGGATAATGGAGGGTGTGAAAGAAGGCTTGATTGTGAATGGATGGAAATGGATGCAAGAACAACATCGACACACACCTTGAGGGGTGATGAAGTGATGGAGGAAAGGGAGATGATGGATTTAATAGAGGAATGGATATGGATTTTGGGACATAAGGACCCAAAATGGGTTTGGAAGATGGAAGGCTATTAGATGCAGGGATATCAATTTTGGATGCAAAATTGGATTTTTCTTTGGGACTCTATGCTTCAAGGATCTTTTTGGGAATCTACATGTATTTTGATTTTTCATTCTTTTGTGGGTCCTTGGAATGCATTTCTTTCAGAAGAGATTTAGGAACCCATATTGCTTTTTACTTTTCTTTTTGTTTAATGGGCCTTTGTGGCCTTTTTAACATTTCTTTATATTTTTCTTTTTGGATCACATTTTTCTTTGTATTCACATGTCGATTAGACTACACATGTTGATCCTTGACTGCATGTGGATCACTTGACTTATGGACTTTATGCTTGGCATCCAAATTTATCTGAAAGGGAAGGGGATTCATGGATGGGTGGAAGGTTCTCAAAAGATGTGTGCCTTTGTTGAATTGTACGTGGGAAAGGGTAAGAGGATTGTGAACTAGTAGATGGAGGAATTGTAATACCCAAAATGCAGTGTCTAAGAATACTAAACTAAGCTAGCATTCAACAAAACAAAACAAGTAAAACCTTTAAGATTAGACTAAAAGAAAGCCACAAAAACAAGAATGCAAATTTCAAAACACTCCCAAAAGCCTTCTTGATCTTTAGATTTAGTCCAAAGATTTGGATGTGTGCTCAATGCTTCAATGGAGATTTTGGCATAATAAGGATGCTTTGGATGATTTTGGCTCTCAAATGGGCATAATAACTTTTCTCAAATGGTGGATGAAAATGAAGGAGAAAGAGGCTTGATTTAAAGAAAAATGGGAGGTGAATGGACGGTCAAGATGCAAACTTGAGGAAGGGTTGAGATGCATCCAAGAGAGAGCACATGGATTGTGCTTTCTTAAATGCATAGCATGGTGACAAGTGTCACAATGAGGGAGGATGAGAGGAGAGACCAAATCTTTGAGGAATGTGACCACTTTGGAAGGTGTGAGAGGGGACAAGTGTGTAAGAGATGTGTAAGAGATTTTATGATTTGGCATTGGAAGATGCGGTGATGTGACATGAGGGTTGACTTGTGTTGGCTTAGCATTTCTTAATCCTTGGATTATGATTGTGCAAATGTTGAAGGGGTGATTAACTTTGGACTAGAGGATAAGTGGAGGATTAAGAAGATGTGATGGGAGGAGAGAGAATGAGTGGAGGGTTAGATTAGCTAAGCATGGGTTATTAGCTAATGGAGGAGGATTAGGATTTTTAGAATTAAATATTTTATTTAATTCCAAGTGGAAGGAAAAAGGGGTTTATGAATTAATTTAAATAAATAAATGTATCCATTTAAATTAATAGAAGAATAAGGATTTAATTAATTATCAGACTATAGGTTTGTCATTTAGATAATTAATTGGACTATAGTTAATTAATTAAATTAATTAACTAGGGGATGACATAAATTAATTAAATAATAATATTTAATTAATGAGATGTCCTAGGAGAAGACTAAACAAAATTACTAAATGATGTAATCAAATTTAGGTGTCTACAGGAATATCTGGACCTAAAATGGATGGAAGGGGTGAAGGAGGAGGTATACGCTTGGATTTAGGTTTTAAAAGGATACCAACGCCTTGAGAGTGAGATTTTGAATTGAGATTGTGACCTTTAGACTTTTCTTTTTTATGAAAGGGTTCTAATATACCTTGTTCTTGAATGCTTAACCCTTTGACTTGATATTTCTTTTGAATAATACGATATTTTCTACAAGACACGAGTTTATTTTGAGGTATGCATGGTATGGAAGAACTGATAGGATCATGAGACGAATTAGACTTGATAGAGCTAGGGGAACCAATTTGAAGTGTAAGGGGTTCATGAAAATCTTACAAAAACATGTTTAAATATGAGGGGGATTAGGAGGAATAATGAGATCATGTGATGGAATAGTGACTGGATCATCTAGCAAGATAAGATCTTGTAAGAGATCTAGAAGACAAGGGCATAAACATGAAGGAATGAATGGATCTTAAGGAGGATCCAAAGGGATGATGGGATATTGTGGAGCATTTGGAGGTATGATTAGATCATTTGGAGGGTTTTAAGGTAAGGGGATACATTGATCTTGACTTGGAATAGGATCATGGGATTCCATACTAAAGGTGTTTTACTCTTGGTTTTGAATGGAGTCATTAGGAAGACTGGAAGGGGGATCATGATCTTACTTGGGGATTGAAAATTCAATGAGAATTTGAAGGGCATTTTGTTCTTGAGATGGAAGGGGGTCATCTTGGATAGACAGTTTAGGGATAATAAGATTATCATGAAGCTCAAGGGAAATGGGATCTTGGTAAAAAATTAGATGAGATTGGTCATTGTTGGGATCTTGATCATGATTTATTTCAAGACTTGTTTCCTTGTTCTTTGGTTCATCCTCTTGACATGGGTTTGAATTGAAATATGCATAGGGGAATCTAGAAAGGGATCAATGTTTTGACATGAAGGAGATGAAGTTTGAATGAGACTCTCTTGAATAGGATTGTGTATAGATGGAGGACGTTGTGGCATTGGATCTAGCATTTTGGAAGCATGGAAGGGAATTGTGTAAAAAAATGGATTATCTTGAATTTGTTATGTGGATAGCCCTTGGAAGGTTTCATCATTAGATATGTCACTAGTGGGAGATGGAGGAAATTGCTCTTGTTAAGATTTATGGGATAAAGGGATGGAAGGGGACATGGATGTTTCTTGAAAGTCAATTGCTTGAGAGGAAATAGGTATCTCATTCATGTGATTGTTTTGGGATGGGCCATTGCTAGACATGGGAAAATTATTATTTTCATATATACAATCCAATGTTTGAAACAAATATGTTAAAATGTTAGATTTGAACTTTTTTTGTTTGGTTGATCTCGATGGTGAGACCACATTAATGTTCACAAGTTGTGAATAATTTGTTGATGGAACACGTCCCACAAAAGGTTGATCATTGATCATGATTGATTCATATTCAAAAGATGACATATTTGAATTTATGTTCATTTGGGAAAACCTTGGTGGTGAATTTGAGGACATAAAAGGATTCTCTTCAGCATGTAATATTCTTGAAGGCAAAGAATTTTGTGATCTTGGAATTGGTTGAATTGAAAGCATGATGGGCACAAGAGGTTGTGGAATTGCTCGAGGAAAAATTGGTTGAATTGGAATGAAGATTGTCCCATTATTAGGTGGTGGCCCAACTTGAATTATGCCACACTCTGATTGAAAGGTTTGATTTGGAACTTGGTTGAATGATTGATTTGAAATTTGATCACATGGAAGTTGATTTGAAATTTGATCCAATTGAGCATGATCTAGAACTTGATTGAATTTTTTTTCTTCTTGAACATGATTGGATTGGGTTTGGTTGAAGCTTTCATTTGCTTTATATATTTGTGAAAAATGTTTTGGTAATTGTGATCTTGCAATGAGATTTTTAACTTTAATTTCACCAAACCTTTCTTTTGGAAATTTACATAGCTTGGCCATATCTTTTCTATTCTTTTTAGCATTTTTGAATTTTTGTTCCATAAGCTTAATTTATTTCTCCAATTCGTCTATCAATTTTTTAGTTAAGTGTGCATGGGATTGATGTGGTTGATCATGTGAGAATGTCATTTGTATTGTATTAGGAAGTGTTTGTGGTAATGACATTGGTAGTGGCTCATAATGTCCTTTGGTTTCTTATCTTGAAGGGTACATCACATTTGGGTCAAAACATTGTGATTGCAAGGATGCACTTTGTCTTGGGTCAAAAGTTGTTTGTGAAGTGTATACAGATTGATAGGAACCCTATCTTATCATAATTGGCATGATGACTATATGCAAAATGCAACTTTTTTTTTGGCTTTTTAGGAGACTAAAGGTATGCAAAATGCAATCTAAGGTATGCAAGGACTTTTTAGGAAATAATAATGAAAAATGCAACTTAGGGAGATATGCAAATGCAAGTTTTTTTGGATTTTTGGATTTTGATTGATTGTGCAAAATGCAGCTATGTTTTGGGATTTTGGGCTTTGACAAAATCTTTGAAAAATACAAATCTAAGGGTACAACATTACGAAATTGAATATGGATCTTGACTTAAAAGGATCAAAAGGACAAATATGTTTGGATAAAAAGGGATTGGGTCAAACTCAACATAACAAAGATGGAGCTTGACAAAAGGACAAAAGGATAATTTTGATAAGAGGGATATAGGGACTAATTCAAGATCTTATTTTCAACAACATAAGGAGAGACTCTAAAATTTGGATTTTTGTGGGATTTTGCAAAAGATTTTAAAGGTTCTAAATAAAAAATGCAATAGGACTAAAATGAGGATCAAAATGAGGACTATGATGGGGATCAAAAGTTGCAAATGCAAGGGGGATAATGAAAATTTTGCAAGGACTATACTATGAAAATGCAAAGTAAGAGCTCTTATACATGCCACAAGGTTCTAAATTAAGTGTTCTTAAAGTCCATTGTTCACAAGATTTCAAGACAAAGTGTTTGTGACTAAATTGAGTGTTTTGACAAGTTTTGAAATGTTTTGCAAGGTTTTTGAATGTTTGGAATGTTTTGAAAATTTTGCAATGTTTTGAAATGTTTGGAATGTTTTGAAGGTGTTTTTGAAAGTTCTTGCAATGTTTGAGCACTCACACAAGACACATCAAGAAGAATGGTTGTTGTAAACTTAAAAAAAACACATCACAACCTGGACTTGAAAAACAATATTCACTGAATTCCCACTTGAACTAAGTTCATCTGCGCCTACTCAGGGCAGATATCCTACAAGTTTGGAGACATGGGCTCCCCCTTACAATGCACTCACTTCTCAGGCACACCAAGCTTTGAATTCCAAGGGTCGTCACTGTGTGCTAGAAAGTAGTCACACTTCTGTGAATCATTACATTCAAGAACACTCAAGAATGAGGTCTCAAACAACGATTCACAGCTCTCTATTTGTGGAGTGCAAGGGTTTGTATATGAGGCCCTCAGATTGACCTAGTTATGCCCATGCAAGTACACCAAGAAATGAGAGATTCAAAGATGAATAGCAAGCATGCTAATCTCCATGATCATCAAGTTATTGCATGCAAATGAAACTAGTCTAGATGATAACAATGCAAGAAATAAACTATTCTATTGAAATGAATGCTTATACAATGTTAATCTATGAAAGGAAACATGAATTTAAACTATTATGTGAATGCAATATTAATCTAAACTATGGATTGCCATAAGGCATGAGAGAAGAAGACAAGAAGAAAGAAGTCTCAAATATCCAAGCTCCAAATGTGCTCAAAAGCTTCTTCCAAGATTGCTCTCCAAACCTGCAGTATAACAATAACATGAAAATTCTGGGCTCTGAAATGAGAAGGAGAGGGCTCCTTATATAGGAAAATGTGGAGGAGAATGCATCCTCAAGAGCAATGTGGGATAAATCCAAAAAGAGGAAATAAAGCTCATTTTTTAGAAAGTGTGGAGAGAAAAGGGATTTTATTTATTTTTAATTATGTGTTTCCCTTTTTTCATCACAAAGAGCTTTAAGAGGATTTTTTATTTATTTTAAAAGAATGATTCTCTACTAATTAAATAAGATAACATTATTTAATTAAAAGAGAGATATCATTCTAAATAAGATAAAATCATTTAATTAAAAAATATTTTAATTAAATAAATTTATTTCATTTTAAAAGATATTTCTTTCAATTAAATAAAGTTATTTTATTTATTTAAGAGGGAATATTTCTTTCAATTAAATAAAATTATTGAAAGAATCAGGAAAAGGATTTTTGTTTTGTTTTTATTTGATTTATTTCCTTTTCCATCACAAATTTTGCTTTAAGTGGGGATTTTATTTATTTAAAAGAGGAATTATCTTTTAAATAAATAAGATAAGTTTATTTAATAAAAAGAAGAATATTTAATTAAATAAGATAAAATCATTCAATTAAAAGGGGTTTTAATTAAATAAGATTATTTTATTTAAGATATTTCTTTTAATTAAATAAGCCTATTTTATTTATTTAAAAGAGAATATTTCTTTTAATTAAATAAAATTATTGATGAAATGATCAAACCTTAGAAATATTTGAATTATTGATTTAATTGCGATTTGATCAAAGAATTGATTTGAAAATTGCAAAGCATTGATTCAGGAAATTGATATTTGACAAATTGAATAAATGGGGCCCAAAGTCTAGGCGACCATTTTAGGGTGCATACATTTGCCCCTCTTTGACTAATGTGAGGTCGACTCGGGATCACATGCAGTCAAAGAATGGAATTGAAGTGTGAGATCGATTTGGGATCACAAAACAACCCAGATGTGTGTTCGATGAATGGGAACACATCAGGACATAGATAAGCAGACTGAAAAAGATAAGGCCAACACCTGTGAATAGGTAATTGTCAAGTCTCAAATAAGAGATAAGAATCTCAAGCAAGGTTGCCCCAAGAGAAGCAATTGATAAATTTGTTAAAGCTGAATCAAGCATTGAAGTTTGGTAGGTACTGCCCCCTCGTGATCGAAATCGAAATGAGATAGAGGAGAAATAGTAAATTGATAAATTTGATCAAATCGAACTAAACATAAGGTTCTTGACATAACATGAAAGATTAAAAATAAATAAAAAATCACAGAACCAAGGTAGATCAGCAAGAAAGATTATGCCCCAAGGTTGAATTAGAAGAAAAGAAGTGGGGTGAAAGCGAATGGAAGATAGAAGTTTGGAAGAAATGGAAAGAAATGGAGAGAAGAAAGAGAATTTGCCTCCAGAAAGAAGATGCCCCAAAATCAATCAACTATTTAAGATAGGGAATTTCGATTGAGATCACGAAAGAAGGTAAGGAAATGAAGATCAAAATGTGACCACAGTTGACTAAAAGTCCACAAGAAAGATGAAGGAAACCCTCTCAAACTCATAATGCAGCCTATAAATGCAAATTAACATGAGGTCTAACAATGCAAGCTACATGAAAATGCAAAGGTGTACTTGCAATAGAGCAACTGTAACATAGGATTTTGTGTTCTTCATTCATTAGAGAATGTAAGGAACTTATTTTCATCATAGGGCCATTATTACTGGACATCGGACGATCACACAATCATCACTAGTCACAAATACAACTATGAAGATATGAATGTGATTGATATCGGATTGGAATGTGGAAAGATTCTAACATGAGCATCAAAGACATAAAGATCAAGATGACTGCAATGTTAGCTTACCCAATTTAATGTAGCAAAACCATGCTCACATCAAGGCATAAACGTCTGGATGACCATGAGAATGGTTGTGCAAAAACAGTCAAGGATGATGCCTTAAATCTCCTAAGTGTGTCAAGGAGACAATAAGAGACACTGAAGAGGTTCAAGACAACACCCACAAGTAGAAAGCAAATAAAAACATGCCCCATGCCCCAAGTTCTCTAGCTATGCATCACGGAGAGACTTGTTAGACAAGGACACTCAACGAAAATCAAATATTGGTCAGCACACAAAGAAAAGATCATGTCGTATCTCAAGCATTAAGTGTTGCATTTAAAAATTTTAAGTGTGTAAACTGATACTGAGTTCCGAGGATAAGGATCGAATGCTTGCTAGCAGGTAAGATCACATGACCAAACTGGATAAGACCAAACTGATAAGTGTTGAAAAACACTTGATGTCGGGGGTGGTGTTGAAAAACACAGTTGGGTTGGTGTTGAAAAACACCGTTTGCAAGGTGTCCTAAAGACAAGCATATCCAAGAGACCAAGGTAACACAATGATGCCCCCTAGACAAAGACAAAGACCAATTCCAAACCAAGGCAACAAGGACAAGGTATAATGGAGAAAGGCTAAGTGTCGAGGACACATGCTAAGAAATAGGGGTGCAAAGGCCTCAAGTAGCACCCGTTTCCAGGTTTTCACCACTTGGAAGAATTTTTTCAGGACTTTTTATAATTTTTTTTTGTATTTTTGCTACCAAGGTGCCTGTTTCCAGGTTTTCACCAAGGCACTTTTTCTATTTTTTATTTTTTTTGAATTTTTTTGATTTTTTGATTTTTTTGGTATTTTTGGAATATATAATTTTTTTTGAGATACATCAAAGCGCCTATTGCTAGGTTTTCACTAAGATGATAATTTTTTCAGGACATTTTCTGATTTTTAGAATTTTTTCAGCATCATATATGAATTTTTTTGGAATTTTTTTCAGGATCAATAAGTATGTACAAAGGATGTCCCCAGATAGAACGGGCATCAAGGATAGAACTTCTTCAGGTGCAAAACATTGATAGGCTCAAGGAGCTGCTCCCCCTTTTCAGTAGATAGTAGATAAGCACCTGTACCAAAAGTTGTTGTGATAATGTAGGGTCCAAGCCAATTAGGTTCAAATTTGCCCTTCTGTTCTCTATTTTGTTGGTTCTTAGGATTCTCTCGTAGGACAAGATCGCCTACTTGGAATTCTCTAGGGTGAACCTTTTTGTTGAATGCCTTGGACATCCACTTTTGGTAGACCCTCATATGGTCAAATGATGCTGTACGCTTTTCATCCAAAAGCTCCAATTCTTGTAATCTCATGGCACGATAGTCTTCATCTGTAACTAGACCTTTGAGAGAGACTCTAAGTGATGGAATCTCAACCTCTAAAGGTAACACTGCTTCAGCGCCGTATGTGAGGGCAAAAGGAGTAGCCCCAGTTGGAGTATGAATACTCGTTCTATAGGCCCACAAGGCTGAGTTTATCTATAGGTGCCAATCTCTACCATTCTTATGAACTATTCTGTGTAAAATCTTGAGAATGGTTTTATTTGAAGCCTCTGCCTGACCATTTCCTTGCGGGAAGTAAATGGAGGACCAATGTTGCTTTATCTTAAATCTTTGGCAGAGTTGTGTAAGGTCCTTATTTTTGAACTGACCTCCATTGTTAGTGATGATCTCAAATGGCACTCCATATCGACAGATGATATGGTTTAAAATGAATAAAGACACTGTCTTGCCTGAGGCAACAGAAAGTGGAATAGCCTCTACCCATTTTGTGAAGTAGTCAGTAGCAGTGATAATGAACTTATGTCCACCTGATGAGTTGGGATGAATCTGCCCAACAAGGTCAAAGGCCCATCGCTGAAATGGCCAGTGAGATATAGAAGGAATTAGCTCCCTACCTGGCGCATGTATTAGGTGTCCATGTTTCTGACATTTTTCACAAGACTTGGCAAAAGCTACTGCATCTATCTGCATCGTAGGCCAATAGTACCCCACCCTAAGCAACCTTCTAGCCATGGAAATACCATTAGAATGTCCCCCACATATGCCCTCATGGATGTCAACTAGCGCTTGATCAGATTCCTCCTTTTCTAAGCACCTAAGAAGTGTTCCATCTAGACCCCTCCTATACAAATCACCAGAGATGAGGGAATGGCGAGAGGCATTACGGACAAGGTTTCTTCTTTTAGATCGGTTAAATGTGTTGGGGATGATGCCATCACAGAGATATGAGTAAATAGCACCATAGCGAGAGGATTCATGATTGACAAGGGTGCAAATGACATGGTTTTCGGGTGAGTCAAATATGGGATGGCGTAGCTCTTCCGCTAGGAATTCATATCTGGACTAATGTTCTTCTAATTGGAGAAGCGAAGCAAGGGTGGCCATAGCATCAGCTGCTTTGTTCTCAGCCCTAGGGATTTGCTGAAAAGTGACAAAAGTAAAATACCGTCTTAATGAATCAACCATTTTTTTGTAAGGTATCAACTTGTCATCTTTTGTTTGATATTGCTCATTGACTTGATTAATGATCAACTAAGAATCCCCGTAGATATGTAGTTCTGTGATATTTCACTCTATAGCCATTTTTAGGCCATTTGTTAAAGCCTCATACTCGGCTATGTTGTTTGTGCATGGGAAGAGTAACTTGTAAGATTTGGGAATAGTGTACCCATGTGGAGAGACAAACAACACACCAGCTCCAGAACCGTTTTGCATGTAGGAACCATCAAAGAATAGTTTCCAGGATCTCTCAGTCATGTACATAAGATGTTCATCTGGGAAATTGACTTGAATGGGCATATTATCTTGAATTGGGAAATTAGCCAGTTGATCTGCAATAGCCTGGCCTTTGATTGCCTTGCGCTCAATATACTCTATGTCAAATTCAGAAAGAATCATCATCCATTTAGCAAGTCTACCCGTGAGAGCAGCTTTACTGAGCAAGTATTTGAGAGGATCAATTTTTGCTATGAGGTGTATGGTGTGCGCAAGCATATAGTGTCACAATTTTTGAGAAGCAAATACTACTGCAAGGCAAGCTTTTTCAATACTAGTATAATTGACCTCATAAGCAACAAGAGTGCGGCTAATATAATATATGGCCCTTTCTTTCCCTTGTTCATCTAATTGAGCCAACAATGCCCCCAGTGAAGACTCAGTAGCTGAGACATACAAAATAAGAGGTTTTCCTGGAATGGGAGGCATTAAAATGGGAGGACTTGCCAAGTATTCCTTAATTTGATCCATGCTTTTCTGGCAATACTCATTCTAGACACATTGAACACCTTTATGCAAGTTTTTGTTAAAGGGTTGTGCTCTATTTGCCAATTGTGAAATAAACCTCATTATGGATTGAAGACGTCCTTGAAGACTCCTCATTTGACTGATATTTTTGGGAGGTGAGATGTCTATAATGGCTTGGACCTTTTCAGGGTCCACTTCTATCCCTTTGGATGAAATGATGAATCCCAATAACTTGCCTGAAGTAACACCAAATGCACACTTTTTGGGGTTTAATCTTAGTTGAAATTGTTCCATGCGATCTAGAATTACTTCTAAATCAGCCAAATGTGTTCCTCTTTTCTTTGACTTAGCGAGGGTGTCATCCACATAATCTTCCATATTCTTATGAATCATGTCATGGAAAATGGTTGTCATAGCTCTTTGGTAAGTAGCTCCTGCATTTTTCAATCCAAAGGGCATGACATTCCAACAATAAGTACCCCATGCGCATGTGAATGCAGTCTTTTCTTGATCCTCAAGAGCAATCTTGATTTGATTATACCCAGAAAAACCATCCATCAAGGAATAGATCTCATAGCCCGCCATCATGTCCACTATCATGTCTATGTTAGGAAGTGGAAAATCATCCTTTGGGCATGCTCTGTTAAGATCTCTAAAATCTGTGTAGATTCTGATGGATTTATCATGTTTAGAAATAGGTACAATGTTGGAAATCCAGTCAGCATAGTCTATGGCTCTAATGAATCCTGCACCAAGGAGCTTTTCTAATTCAGCTTTCACTAAAAGAGCTATATGAGGGTGCATTTTTCTCAACTTTTGTTTGACTGGTTTCACACTTGGAGCTATGGACAAATGATGCATAATGAGATTAGTGTCCAACCCTGGCATGTCTGAATATGTCCATGCAAAATTAATTTTCTTCTTTTGGAGGAACTCAATGTAGGCTTTCTTTTCTTGAGGTGATAATGATTTAGCCAAGTGTACAATTTTTGGAGCCGCTTCTGTACCCAAATTAATAGCTTCTGTAGGTTCAACCAATACTGATGATCTGTCCTGAAAATAGCTTGGGAGACTATCAAGTACCTCATCTGTAGGTGCCTCAGAGAGGTTTTCACCTTTGGATACGTCTTTTTTTGTTACTTTTTTTGGTTCTGACACCGCCACACAGTGGTTTTCGCCATCAGAACTCTTATTTTTTTAATTTTTATTTTTATTCTTGTGACTAAGGTACTTGATGTCAGGTTCTGTCATACTGGTAGCCGATTCACTGGTGGAAGAGACTACAGGTTCAATGGCATTTAGATAGCAGGTGATCTCATAGTCATTGTGAAATATCAAGAGTTGAGGCTCTTGATAACGTTGAGACCAATCAATAAGGTTGGGGTCAATAAGGGGTAGGTTAATGACTGGTTCAATATTAAGGATATAGGTGGTGTCATCTCTGGTGACCGCAAAATTGGAGTCTGTCAAGTATCCCTCTAAGGTGTCTAAATCAGAATTTACCCTATCGAGCGAAGAATCATCTACTAATGCGACACGTGGGTTCCAATCTTCTAATCTGACACATGACTCATCAGCTACGTCAGGTTGAGAACTATAGGTATGGACAACATCGATATCCAAGTCAACTGTTGCATCTGAGAGTGAATCCCATTCAAACTCATGAGAGTCTATTTCTGAATTATTGTTGGGGCCTCGTGATGTAGAAGCCTCAAGATTTGGAAGAGTTTCCTCTCCTCTAGCAATTTGCTCAATCACAAAATTATTTGAATTATCACCATCTGTTGTAGCTAGGATGGAGACACTATCCATAGTCAAACTTGCATTCATATAGTCAATATCTATCACAGCTAGGATAGGAGGACTGTCAATTGTTAAATCTCTGGAATCTCCCCAAAGGAGATTTGTTGAAGGTACCCAATCATCTGTCATGTCTTGTTGATTTGTCAAATCTGGTACATATTCTATGTCATCTTCACTATCCCGCCTATCAGGAATGGGGACAGTGCACTTATTATTCTTCATAAAGCCTAGGCCAACCAGTTTCTTAGATTTACGTACAAAAAGATCATGATTAAGTGGTTCGTCTCTAGCATCTAACCTGTGACTAAGAGGGCCATATCCTGGATAACCCATCTTCTTAAAAAAAGTATATCCTCTCCCATAGGACTTAGGAGAGGGGGAGAAATTTTCATTGTGCTGGTACTTCTCCTCTTTGTATATCCAATCTCGAATAGCTACTTCCTCTTTTTCATCTTGTATTGGTATTGAGGATTCCACAAACTTGTCAAATAGTGTCATTGCCGAAGAAGACGGTTTCATCTCCTGTGAAGGTTTTCCATAGGACCTAGGGGAAACAGGCATCTTTACAAAAGAGTCAAGTTGATACCCCCCCATGCCAAGGTCTATTGATTTAAACTTGTCTTGACAGTCTGCTAAAGTTGCTTGATAATCCTCTGCTTCTCGATTAAGAGGGACATGAACATTAGCTGAGATTGAATTAACTGATAAAGTGCTATCCCCTGGTATGAAAATTTCTACTCCATTGTAGGGGAACTTAACACACTAGTGGTAGGTAGATGGAACTGCCTGCATGTCGTGAATCCATGGTCTACCCAATAAGATGTTGTATGCAAGGGGTCCAATATCAACAATTTGGAACAAGATATCTTTTTCAATTGGGCCAATCCTGACAGGAAGGACAGCCAACCCCTTAGAACTTTGTTCTGCCTCATCATAGGCTTTTATAGTGATCTTCTTTTTAGTGTCAATCACTTCCTCTGAATAGCCCAAAGTTTTTAACAAACTTAAAGTACAAATATTTAGCCCAGCACCCCCATCTATCAACACGCGCCTGACATGGGTTTTATGAATCATTACTTCAATGTGAAGGGCAAGATTGTGTGGATGGATTAGGGATTTGTCATCATCTTCCAAGAAAGAGAGGTAATGTGGGCTAGTAATGTAATTCACCATGCCTTGGAATTGGTCTATATCAATGTTGTTGGGAACATTTGCTGTGCGCAAAGCGTCCTCAAGGATCTATTTATGTCTAGGGGACAACTCTAGAAGCTCCAAGATTGATATTTACGCTGGAGTTTTTTGTAACTGATCTACAAGATTGTAGTTTGGTTTGGGAGCAGTGGTGGACTTGGTGACATTCTTGGATGCCACTTGCTTGGGTTTGTTGGATGGACCTGAACTAGGACCTCTAAGAACAATAGGGCTTTGACTCCTGGTAACAACATTAAGGGCTTGAGAAGATAACCTAGAATGAGGACCTCTCAGCACCACAACAGGTTCTTTTTCAAAGATAGGGGGAGAGTCATAACCATGCGGGTCCTTACTCCTCATCATATTAACACTTGGCTCCACAACTTCAAGCATGTTTACCACATTTTCTGCCACTGTGTAAGTGTAGTTGATTGCAGCCTTGCCATCCTTTGGTTTAGAGGTTTCCCCCTTGTCATACTTAGGCAACGGCTCTTTAAATGCTTTGTGATCAGCATTGGTGTTCAGTCCATCCACCTTAAGCTTTCCATTCTCAATGAGATCTTGGATAATGTGCTTGAGTTTCCAGCAATTCTCAATGGTATGCCCAATGCCATTATGAAACGTATAGAAAGCCTTCTCATCCCACCAATGTGGCTTAATGTCAGGGATGTAATGTTTTGCAGGATCCTGAGGATGTGCCAAGTTGTTAGCAATGAGAGTTTTGAGAACATCCTCATATGAGTCACCCAATTTGGTAAATTGCCGCTTCTCCTTTTTGGGCCTCTCCTAATATCTTGGTTTACTTTCTTGTTGAGGAGGTGCATTGAGCTTCATAGCTTGAACTGCACTGGACAAGTGAAGGACACCTTGATCTTTAGGTTGGGGAGAGTCTACAACTCCATCATTGACAACTTGTTTGTTCTTGTTCCAATTGTTGTTCTTCCCTTTATCCTTGTTGTTTTGTTGACCATTGTTGCCATTGTTGCTATGTTTGGTCAAAATGCCTTGTTCTTTTAGAACATCCTCAATGCGGCATGCAGTTTCAATCATGGTATCAAAGGAATTGAAGACTATCTTTTTGATCTCATATCTCATTTCAAGCACCAAGTTACTGACAAGTATGTCAATCTTTTCATCCTCATGGATCGTCCTAGGATACCGAGAGCATTGTCTCCTCCACCTTTGCAAGAAGGTAACAAAGGGTTCCCCCTGATTTTGTTTCAAGTTGCATAGGTCCAACATAGTAACAGATCTTGACAGATTATATGCGAAGTGTTGAATGAATCGATGAACAAGTTCTCTAAAAGTCTTGACAGGGGGAGTGATATTGGTAAACCATTCCATTGCTTGTCCTTTAAGACTTCTAGGGAATAACCTCATCAAATAGGAGTCATCCTAATGGAATTCAAAGCTCATAGTATAGAACTGGCGCACATGGTCATGTGGATCACCAATGCCATCATATTTATCGTATTGAGGGAATTCCACCCTCTTTGGGAAAATCCTTCACACTCACACTCTTGTCGAATGGATTAGGACAAATCGAGTCTAGTGAGAATGAGCTCTTAGGTTGCATCATTTTCTCCATCATTTGCTTCATTTGGTGGATTTCTTCCTCTTGAGAGGGATTTTGCTTTTGTATTTTGTTGTCCACATCAAAATTATAAGGGACTCTGGCACCCTTGTTGATTAGACTTTCAAAGAATTTATCTTTGTTTTGTTCCAAATATCTCTCCACATACTGTTGGAAGATAGGCTCTTGTTGCATTCGCATGAAGTCTTGAGTATCAAGGTCATAATGTGAGCTACCACCTCCATGTTGGGAACCATGATGTACATGTTGGGAGTGTGGTCTTGAATTTCTAGGAGGGGTCTGCTGCCTATAGTGAGCATACTGAGAGGCCCTTCTTCCTCTAGGACTAGGAGATCTAGAAGGGGTTCTTGACCACCTTCTACTTCTTGGTGTTCTAGAAGGGGTGGAGGGAGAAGAATTATTTCCACTATTGGCACCCCTATTGTTCAATTGGGTATTAATTTGTTGGTCTAAAAGCCTATCTTGCTCTTCTTGAGCAAGTTTCCTTTGTACTTCCAATAAAGCTTGGCTCTCTACCTCAAGCTATCTAAATTTGTCTTGCTGTGTAGCTTGCTCATCTAAAAAGGATTTCTTCTCATGCTCAATCCTTTTAAACCTTTCACTTGTATGCCTTGAGGTTGTTTGAAGTGGAGAGTTTGGTCTTGAATGTTTGTACAAATCATTGGTATACATTGCATTGACATGAGCATCACCAGGTTCATTGTCTTGGTCTTCGTGTTGTGACCATTGTTCTAGGTGATCTCGTCTCTCATGCATTTCGGCTCTTTGATGTGCATCTAGGTACCTAGTGCTGATGGGGGGTGAATTAGGTTGAGCATCATGAGAGGAATTACCAAACGAAATCTTATCTCTGTGTCTTTCATAGATGTCATCAAGAGTTTGATCCATGGCTTCCCTCTCCCGCCTGGTGACAATATAACTCATATCCATACTTGAGTGGGAAGGTGCTGAGGGGGTACTCAAATAGCTAAAATGGCTCTTTGGGTCAAACTAGGTTTCAGACTTACTCCTAGGCGACTGGTCAAATATTGGTTCCTTTTCCTTTCTCTTTTAACGAGTCTGAACTGGGGGTAGTTGGTTGAAGACTATCTGAGGTCGCTTTCCTTGGCTCACTTGATATCTTGTTGTTACTGACATGAAAGGGAGAGTTTAGGCAAACAGACAATTCTAGGAAACGTCAATACTAGACTAGGATAGTAAAAGTTTTCTCTTGTCTGAGAGAAATGGTGAAATAGAACTATTGCAAATAGGTGCAAACCAACACGGCCACAAAGGTGCTCAATTGGGTGAATACCCGAGCACGTATGGATCAGGAGGATGACTTACACAAAGTATACTGAGTTTGAATTGTATGAAAATGGGTGGACGAAGAGATTAATAGCACTCTCCAAGTGTGTTATCAAAGAGTCTGAAAATTTATCTATTTGACAGGAACAATTCCTGATTTGCCAATCTCAAGCAAAATCGCTCATGAGATCAAGGATCACTAGCTCAAAAGGTCAAGGACACAAGAACCCTAAATACAGAATAGGTCTCTAGAACTGGGACAAGTCACCTAATCGAAGAACTCAGTATTTCAGTTTGTTGTTCATTTTCAAAGACCAAGCAAGCGTATCAATGGATTTGTATCAAGCACATAAGACAACAATCAGGGAGTTCAAGCAAGCAATTGTCTTCAAATAATGAGCAAGAGGCAAAGCAACCTTGCACATGAACAAGAATAGTGACTTAGTATGCTACTCCTTAAAGATTCTACTTGTGTATGTTCTTGGATATGTTTTAGCAGGTACTCAAAACACAACAACATCCTAGCAAGCTGTCTACAAAGATATACATGGCTTTTCTAAAGGGTGTCCTCGATATACGCAATGTACGTGAGGCCCAAATCCGTAGATGAGAAGAATCAGAAATCACACAACCGGGGGGAGACGGTAACCCAAATCTCCTCCTTCACTTCTCAAAGGTATAAAGTTCTTTGAGGCTTAGCCAAGAGTGAAATCTAACTCATTCCCAAGAGAGGTGTCTTTGGATTCACCTCCTGATATTTATACTCCGCCGGAACACAGGAGTTTAGGTCATCCCTTGAGGTGATAAAATCCCCAAGCAGGCCTTCTAAAAATGAAAAAGTAAGTAATTCTCTATCAAAAAGTATTGAAAAGCACTAAAGGTGGAACACCTAACGCTTAAAGCAAATATGAGGTGAGTCCACAAGGTGGAACACTTAACACCCCACACAAGCTACAAATGAGTCCACAACCTAGAAAATAAGTGAGTTCCAAAAAGCACAAAAGGGTTGCCTAGTGGAACAATTAACGCTTCTTTCCTATAGACCCCTCCCCTTTAATGTGGCGCTGAGATTGCAACCACAGGACGAAAATGAGGGGCCGACGGATTAGCGAGTCCAATAACCCAAGATAGCAATCTAGATCAATCACAAGTAATTTAAGACTGCTAATCAATACTACTCATAAGTGCAAGAGGGTTTGAATCATGGAATATTTAACTTTCCAAGTAAACATGAAGTGAGTCCACAAAGTGGTGCATTTAACTCTTCATGTAAACAAGGAATGAATCCATGCCCTAGATTACTTAATGAGATTTTTTTTTGATATTGGAACCAAGAATTACTTAATGTTTAAACACAAGCATTCACTTAAACACAACCTTGTATAAAAACAAATCTATGTTCATTCATTTCCCATTAAGAGCATCAAAAATGTGTTCTATGAAAGCGTGTAACACTCAAGCCAAACACATGAGAGATTAATTTTATGCCCAAACCAAGTGTTATAGAGATTTTAAGAACTCACCTCAGGTCCAAAGATCTGCACTCCAGCATTTAGCACACATCCGGAAAAAAAATCCTAAGATAGTTAGATATGAAAATCAATTGCTAGGAGTTTGATTTAACATTGCTGTCTTCAAGACAGTCTTTAAAGATTGATTTATTTGACCCATAAAATCACAATATTAAAATTTATGGAAAAAATAAAGTTTTTAGCCAACATCAAGAACTACCATTTCCAAAAATTATAAGATCTTATGATTCCATTTGGTTCCTCAACCAATAACCTTTTCAGACTGCAATTTTTCTGTCATAAATCAGATTTAAAACACCAAACCCTGCCTAGGGAATCACATATCTTTCTCAAAAAGAATCCAAATGAAACCAAACCAATTTCAAAGAAACTATTAATGAATCTAGTTTTCAAATATGTAAGCCATTTATTTTTCCCATTCGTAAATTATTTTTTAAGAGCAAATCATTGCCTGCAACTCCAATGCAAATTGTTAAAAACCAGTTTTCACTCAAATGCCCGTACCTTTCACAAATCTGCATAAAAATAACTCAAACCAAAAGGAAATGAAAGCTAATTCATATATATTTCCAATGAATATTATTATAGGTCCTGATTCTTCACAATTTGTCTGTACCAGATATTTCAATCTGATTGTATTCAGATAATCTCAAATCTGCAAATACCCACTTTCACCAAAATGATCATAACTTATTCATTTATTTATAAAAATGAACCAAACCAAAAGCATGAGAAAGATGATTCATCATTCTATCCATACATTACTATATTATAGGATTTATAGTCTATACATGGCCATACAAGGCCTAGAACCAACACTAAAACTAAAAAACCAATCAAGAATGAGGCCAGAAATTAATCTTTTCTGCCCCACGGTGGGCGCCAAAAATATGTGCTAGAAAGTAGTCACACTTATGTGAATCATTACATTCAAGAACACTCAATAATGAGGTCTAAAACAATGATTCACAGCTCTCTATTCGTGGAGTGCAGGAGTTTGTATATGAGGCCCTCAAATTGACCTAGTTATGCCCATGCAAGTACACCAAGAAACGAGAGATTCAAAGATGAATAGAAAGCATGCTAATCTCCATGATCATCAAGTTATTGCATGCAAATGAAACTAGTCTAGATGATAACAATGCAAGAAATAAACTATTCTATTGAAATGAATGCTTATACAATGTTAATCTATGAAAGGAAACATGAATTTAAACTATTATGTGAATGCAATATTAATCTAAACTATGGATTGCCATAAGGCATGAGAGAAGAAGACAAGAAGAAAGAGGTCTCAAATATCCAAGCTCCAAATGTGCTCAAAAGCTTCTTCCAAGATTGCTCTCCAAACCTGCAGTATAACAATAACATGAAAATTCTGGGCTCTGAAATGAGAAGGAGAGGACTCCTTATATAGGAAAATGTGGAGGAGAATGCATCCTCAAGAGCAATGTGAGATAAATCCAAAAAGAGGAAATAAAGCTCATTTTTTAGAAAGTGTGGAGAGAAAAGGGATTTTATTTATTTTTAATTATGTGTTTCCCTTTTTTCATCACAAAGAGCTTTAAGATGATTTTTTATTTATTTAAAAGAATGATTCTCTATTAATTAAATAAGATAACATTATTTAATTAAAAGAGAGATATCATTCTAAATAAGATAAAATCATTTAATTAAAAAATATTTTAATTAAATAAATTTATTTCATTTTAAAAGATATTTCTTTCAATTAAATAAAGTTATTTTATTTATTTAAGAGGGAATATTTCTTTCAATTAAATAAAATTATTGAAAGAATCAGGAAAAGGATTTTTGTTTTGTTTTTATTTGATTTATTTCCTTTTCCATCACAAATTTTGCTTTAAGTGGGGATTTTATTTATTTAAAAGAGGAATTATCTTTTAAATAAATAAGATAAGTTTATTTAATAAAAAGAAGAATATTTAATTAAATAAGATAAAATCATTCAATTAAAAGGGGTTTTAATTAAATAAGATTATTTTATTTAAGATATTTCTTTTAATTAAATAAGCCTATTTTATTTATTTAAAAGAGAATATTTCTTTTAATTAAATAAAATTATTGATGAAATGATCAAACCTTAGAAATATTTGAATTATTGATTTAATTGCGATTTGATCAAAGAATTGATTTGAAAATTGCAAAGCATTGATTCAGGAAATTGATATTTGACAAATTGAATAAATGGGGCCCAAAGTCTAGGCGACCATTTTAGGGTGCATACAGTCACTTCCCAAGGAACCATTGTATCTACCAAGAACTGCGAAAAGTGTGGGATGTCTTCACAGGCATGGGTGACCCCTTGCATTAGTGAATAGAAGGTTTTTGGAAACTACAATATGGTGTTTAGTCTGGGAGATACAATTTAGTGGGTGGCATGATAAAGTCCTACAGGAGGTCTCTCAGTCTTGAGAACCAAGGTTTTACACACCACTAGGGTACTAGAGGAGAGCTATCACCTAGTCACAATGTCGATTAGACTATTAGTCACAATCGTGCATTTATATAACGATTTGGATGGAGACCTAGCTTTGGCTTGTTACTGATTTAGGTCATCCCTCGGCATGTTCAAAGTGAATGACTTGGTCCAAGGCAAGCCTCTCTAAAATAATTGCATGAATTTCTCTTACACCCAAAATCCATGAAGGCAAGGGGAGAGGATACATTCATACAATCCTTTGGAGATTACAAATAGGAAGACACACCAAACACTTAAAAAAAAGTTCATTTTCCAATTAGAAAGGAAATGTGATAAAGAGCACAATTTATAGTTCTTTTCCTTCCTAATTAAAATTACATGAGAATTAATGTTCATTAAACCATAAGAAAGGAAATATGAATAAAATATGATAATTTATTGTTCTTTTTCTTCCTAATTAAAACTAGGTGAAAATTGTTAGTTCTTTGATCCACCTAATTAGACTATGTGCAATTTGTTGTTCATTTACCCATTAATTAGTCTATATGAAATTTGTAGTCAATTATCCTCCTAATTAGACTATGTGAAATCTTTTGTTCATGTATCCTCCTAATTAAGCTAGATGTAATTTGTTGTTCATTTTTGAAACCAATAAAAACTTTGATTTGTTGCATGTCTAAATCAAGAAATCTTGCATGTATCACAAGTTAGACTCCCAAGTGCATAGATCTTGTTCTTGTACCTGCAAAACACATTAAAAAATAAACAAGAAAAATGCATTAGAATTGCATGTTCACATTGGGTTCACCAATTGTAGGATAGGAAAATGAGGAAAACATGCACATAAGAGGAATCATCAAACTCTAAAGCATGAACAATCAACCTATCCAAACACAAAAGAAATTGAGACAAAGAAATGTAAACTATAAACAAAACTCCCTCAATTTGACAATTGTGCTCTTTCTTGCTTCTCTAAAAGAGTTGATGTAGCTCCCATATTGACAAAATGAAAGCAATATGTTGATAATATGACTATAATTATGATGAGAAGATTTGAAAGAAGATTTTTAGTTGTAATTGAGAAATTCTATCTCAATTTATAGGAATTGGAGACCAAAATGCAGATTTGGAAATGAGAGTGCGAATTGGAAGATTGTCATAATTATTACAAATTTATGCACAAATAAATGCACAATTAGGGGAAAGATGTAAGAATAAGGATGAGGCTAATTAGTAGGCAATTAAGAAGCCAAATTAGTGGAAAAGGGGATAGGGAAGGTGGAAGGAATTTGGAGGCTAATTAATAGGAAATGATGAAGCATAAATTAAGGGAATGTATAAGAGTCTCACTTTTAATATTTAAAAATTTATTATTCCCTCAAAAGGATAAATTAGGAAATAGGAATTAAAGATTCCAAAATTCATGGAAAAGGGAAGAATTAATTAATATGAAATTAATTAATTATGGGAAACATAAGCTAGGGAAGTTAATCTAATAAATAGATTAATACAAAAGGGATAAACTATGGGTTATCTATCCCAAGGGGACAAACTAATAAAAATGATTTACCGAATGATGATCTAGGATCGAAAAGGGTTTGGTCTTGAAAGATTTGATTTGGGTTTGAATTGATCTTGATGATTAAAAACCAATTAGGGAACAATGCAACATCGATGAACTTGGACAATATGCACGATCGAAGGATGACAAGATAAAATAACATCGATGAACTTTGACAATGATATTAGGTTGATAGATGGTGATGAAATAGTATTGATGAACTTGGACAATGCTATTGGATTGATTTTGATTAGGATAGCAATGAGGCATCAATGAACTTTGACAATGCACTCAAAATGGATTAATGATGAAAGAGACTTGATTAGGCATCAATGAGCTTGGACAATGCCTTAGAATTGGATTGATGATGAAAGAGAATTAATTAGGAATCAATGAACTTGCACAATGCCTTGGATTGATTTGAGAATGATCAAAAGTGTTTGAAATTATCTTGGACTTATTAAGACCGATTCAAGATTATTGGAACTAATTTAGGAAGGTTTGACATGGCTTAGGATCAATTGTGATCGGTTTAGGAACATTTAGAATCAATTTAGGAATGTTTAGGAATATTTAGGATCGATTTAGGAATGCTTAGGATCAATTTAGGAATGATTAGGAATGATCCAGTGATGATTTAGTTTTGATCAATTCAGCCAAAGAGATTGAGGTTCTGATTGCAAGATGCAAGAAATGTTAGTAACCGATCAAATGAGAAATGACACAAGATAGAAGACATGTTAAAAGGGACACATAGGTGTGAACCATTTTTAGGTGTCTACAACACCAAAGGTGGAAGTCCCAATAAAGGTGGAAAAGTGATAATGTGATAATACCATTGAAAGTGGGAATGTTCCTATGTGGTTCCTAAGTAAACGTAAGAAACATGTGTGTTTACAACCTAGGAGAATAACATACTTTTTGGATATTGGAGCCACTGAGAGTGGGTTGAATCAATGGTTCATAAAAAAAGAAGACCCTTGATCATTTAAACTTCAACTTTAAACCATTACCATGTGTAGCAGATTGTAAGATAACATTAACAACATTGATTGTATGTGCACCAAGTTCAAGATATTGTAAACAATAAAGAATATGCACACATTTGGACTAGTGACACAATGTTTTATAGTGGAAAACCCCTAAGGGTAAAAAACCACTTTCAAATCTTCTTTCTATTAAGCCTTTCTAGTAAATATTTAGAGCACCAAATCTGGGAAGCACCAACTCCCTTTACAATTTTGAAGCACCCACTTCAAGGAAGCACCGACTCCCATTACAATTTAGGAGCACCCACTCTAAGGAAGAACCAACTCCCTTTACAATTATAAAGCACCCATTTCAGTTTGAAAACAAGAAAGAATTAACTAGAGGAACACTTTGTTACCATACATATCATTTGCAACTCTCATTTCTATAAACTTATCCAGACTCTTCTTATTCATCTTTTCTCTACCCTCTCCTTATCAATGATATCTACAAATAACATTTTCATTCTTAAATTACCTCTCCATATATCTCAATGATCTAAATCTTCATATACTCTTCCCTTCTCTAATCCATCAACTTGTTAGAATCTATAATCTCTCATTGGCATATTATTTAAATATGGATAAGCCAAGGTATCCTAAATTGTAATTTGTCCTCTAGTCCAAGTGTGAGGACAACTCATTTCTTTTATTTCCTTTATTAAGGAAATTATCTTTTTCCTCCTTAAGAGGATTCTCACACTTGGTACACACTTAATGTGAATGTGGCATTCATAGAACATGTGAGTTACATTCTAACTACATCACTCATCTTTATTTAAGAGATGCTTCTACACACACTTCATTGAGGAATTTTATCACTTTTTCTCACATTGTTGTAATGAGCTTCTTGCTCACATCCTCTCTCTCATTCCCTAGGCTTTTTCCCTCATACATATTATATTCACGAGGGGTTTTATTTTTTTTCCCCTTTCAAAATATTTGTCTCATTGTGTTGATCTTGGAGCATCTTGATGGTTTTGGGGTTTGATCTTGAAGCGATCTCTCATTCTTTGAGTTTATGGTAAAATACTTCCTTTTACTCACTCTCTTCAATTCTTTCCTTTAGCTCTTTTCATTTTTGGTATTTTTCTTACATGCTATCAAAGCTAGTTAATCCTTGTTTGAGTGTTTTCATGAAGGTTCCATTCGAAGGATATCTTGTTTGATTAACTTTTGTTGCATGTTTCTCATTTTTTGCAGATCTGACATTATTTTCTAACTCTCTTTAGAAGTTTTTGATTTTTTTTTGGGTCTGGACTGTTCACCGCCAAACCCAATTTTTATTATTTGTTTATCTAAATCTAACATTTTTGTTCAATTAGTTCTGGATGATTTACCACCAAATCTAAGGCTATTAATATTCATTTTAAGTTTTTTTAAGATCTAACTTCACCCTCTGTCGGGATATTGCAAGGGTTTGCTTTTTGTTCATTCGTTATGTTCTAATATTCTTGCAGGAATCATATAATAATAATCTCAAAAATTTACAATATCTTTGTGCATGCAGGTTTATTTTATTTGTTTTGCAGGTATATCTCTATTCTAATATACACCTCTATTATTCTTTCATATATCTCTGGTTTTTTCTAACAAATCTTGATTTGGTTGTGCTTCTTTTTTTTCCTCTTTTGTTTTCTGGTTAGAAGTGTCATGTAGTTTTTTCATTCACATTCAATATTATCGATGTCTCCTTTATCCTTGGTGTATTGGTCCTTACCCCATCTTTCAGTTTAGATTTTTCACTGAAGAAGTACAACCCATTTGGTGTTGGATGCTACGAGAAAATGAAAATGAATCTCAAAAAGCTGAGATATGGGTTTTGTGTAGAATGAGCCCATTCAGCTCTTGCGCAATAAGTTTCCCCAAATTCACCGATGTTTAGGAGTTGTGACCAATCTTTGTCACTCTTTGTATCATTGCTTCTATTCATGGGTTTGAGCCAGTGACTACTTGGCTGCCAACTTTTTCTCTACTCAAGTCTATTTTATTCTTTGTCTTTCACTGCCATTTTAGCTATTCTAGGTTTAGTTTGAATTTTAGTTTGACTGTTTATAAATTTGTTAATGATTCCTTAGCTAAGTTTAGAGATAAGTTTGAATTTGAATGATTATTTAGCTAAGTTTAGTTGTCTTTGTATTCTAGTTTGAATTCATTTTAGATAGTTTGACTGATTTCCATTATATTTGTTTAATAACATTGTTCATTATATTTTCATCCATTTTTTATATTATTGTTGGTTATTATTAATTTCTATGCAAAAAAAGTTTTTTTCTTATTAATTGTCTCTTATATTTACTAATCATTGCAGGTTATCATAACATTCTTCTAGTTATTGCAGTTGTTTTAATCATTTCTTGCAACACTTTTTTAGTCCTTTTAATTAATCATTAGATTCCTGAGCTTAAGCTTATTTACTTAATTTTATCATTAGATTCATGAGTTTATTTAATCATTAGATTCCTGAGCTTATATACTTATTTTATCAAAATTTATTTCAAATTTGTTTATCACATAAAAAGTTTAAACATTAAATTTCCACTTCATATTTTTAAAAATCGTTTTAACCCCATGTTTATTTTATCAATATAAACATATTCCAATTGTCAATTTGCTACTTAGATGCAATAAAAATTTATTTTATCATTTAAACAAAAAAAATTAATAATTAATAATTTTTAATTTTCTTGCATATAAACCGGTAATATTTACGTTCAAATTATTTTTCTCGTCCTTTAGCATTTTATCTTTAATGTATTTCACTTTGTTTGCCTTAATCTTATCATTTTGTTTATTTAATTATGTTGCCTTTAATTATGTCTAATCCTCACTATGATAATATTCCTCTTTTCGATAATTCTTTTATTTGGGATGAATCATATGATGATGGCTATTCTTATAATGCATTCTCACTTGATGATTCTTCTTATTCCACTTTGATGATATTTTAGAACAAGAAGAGGACATTATTTCTACTTTTCTCAATGCTACATTACCTCCTTTTGACTCTCCTAGTAGAGATGTGTGTATTTCTCAAGATGGACTTCATAATTTCTCCAAAGTTTAAAATTTTGAATGCAGTACTGATCCTATGGTTTTTGTGGAAGACAATAATGATGGCTATGATAATGACAATACTGGTGATAATGGTGTTGATTATAATAGATCCACTCCTCTTGATTTTTCATATAATGATGGATACATTACAAATTTGTTTTCTGAAATTGATGATTGCATTACTAATTACATAACTGATTTATTTTATGATTCACACCCTAGTTTTCCTTTACAAGGTTTTACTGATTCATATCTAGGAAGAGATCACAATGATGGGAGATCTACTAGTGGTTATTGCCTTACTGTAGATTTAGGTGCTATTTCTTGGAGAAGTAAATATGATCAATCTCTATCTCTATATGAATATGAAGAATGTACATATGTATCCAAAGAAGCTCTCAGGAATCAAAGATTACTTGAAGATTTGGGACCTCCTCAAAAAGCACCTACACCTTTGTATTGTAATAATCAAAGTGTTGATCACTGTCTCTATATGAATATGAAGAATGTACACATGTATCTAAAGACGCTCTCAAGAATCAAAGATTACTTGAAGATTTGGGCCCTCCTCAAAAAGCACCTACACCTTTGTATTGTAATAATCAAAGTGTTACTTCCTTAGCAAAGAGTCCTATGTACCAAGAACAAGTTGAAGAGATGCAAGATTCCCTCATCTATTGCAAGGGAAATGATCCAGCTGCTAATATCTTAAAAAAGACTCTTCCTCAAGAGAAATCTCAAAATCATTGTAAACATTTGGGTTTGATACCTATTGCTCTAATTTACCCAAGTAAATATTAAAGGGAGATGTTAGAATTTATAATATTTCCTTGGTGTATTATTTAAATATAGATAAGACAAGGTATCCTAAATTTTAATTTGTCCTCTAGTCCAAGTGGGAGGACAACTCATTTCTTTTATTTCCTATATTAAGGAAATTAACTTTTTCCTCCTTAAGAGGATTCTCACACTTGGCACACACTTAATGTGAATGTAGCATTTATAGAACATGTGAGTTACATTCTAACTCCATCACTCATCTCTATTTAAGAGATTCTTCTACACACACTTCATTGAGGAGCTTTCTCACTTTTCTCACATTGTTGTAATGAGCTTCTTGCTTAGATTCTCTCTCCCCTTCCCTAGGCTTTTTACCTCGTTCATATTATATTCACCAAGGGTTTTCTTTGTTTCCCCCTTTGAGTTTATGGTAAAATACTTCCTTTTTCCCACTCTCTTGGATTCTTTCCTTCATCTCTTTTCATTTTTTGTATTTTTCTTACACAACTCTTTTACATGAATCTAGCATCAGATTTATATTGCTAGATGAATCATTAAATTTTTTGGTAGTAGACCAACTGTCACCAAATGAACCAGCGAAGAGACATAACAAACTTGTCTCAAGAACCAATCAAAGTGCTCAAAGAATCCACCTCAACATATTCAAATTGTGTCAAACCCGTGTTCTCCACCTCTGAAGAAATCTTTAAACCTTTAACTCGTGAGCTTTCCATATGTCAGTACAATGGATAGTTTACCAATTTAACTTTTTGCCTTTTTCTCTAAACTAATGTCTAGTTTCCACGTGTTCACCAAGATGTACCACACCTTCAAAGAACTCTTTAAACCTTTAACTTGCAAACTTTCCATGTTTCCATATAGCGGATTTTTTTCCCCTTTTTCTCTAAACTCACATCTAGTCACCACGTGTTCACCAAGATGAGCTGAAGACAACTTCCAAATCAACATGGAACTCATAGCTCAACCAATAGTTTAGATACACATCAGTCAGGTCAACATTCGTTAAATTGTGGCTCCTACATGTTCATCTCAATAGCTTATCTAACAAATCACTACATTGATAAAGTCCTTTTCACTTTGTTGGAAACCTCAAATTTCATCGACAAGAATCATATTGATCAAAGTCACCCTACATTCTATAAAAAACAAGCTTATCTATGAAAGAAAGACTTTTGATATGTCCCTTTAAGCCTTTACTTGATGCCTAATTTTCATCGATATTTACCATCGAGCAAATATGCCATAGTTTCATCAAAATAACACTTCTTCACTTACTATTATGTTCCAACAATTTCTCAGATTCTGAAACAACTGCTTCCACTCGTTTGTTTCTTTTTCATAATATTCAGATTTGGATGGTGTACCAAGAATATTGTTAGATTCTAATGACCCTTCTTGTACTCTCTATCTTTATAACTATGCATTTTTTATGACGTGCTAACCCTCTATCAACCTTTCCTTTGATTTCCTCTCTTCCCTTCGAAACCCAAAGGTACTTCCTGCACTTTTCCATTTCTCGATGAGAGGTTCTTAAATACTGCTCTTTACTTTCTCTCTTTTTGGATGAATCTTTCATTCCCAGAGACTTATTTTCAACGAGCACCCAAAAATTGAAATCCTGACAATACATGAACATAGACATTATAAGTATTTTTCCTTATTCTCAATCAAGTTATGTAAGATTGCTAGAAGTGTGTCAATAAAATAGATGTGTCAAGAACTATCATTGGGTTCTAAAGAAGATATTGGAACTTTATAAATCCTGACGATATTCATCGTTGTGAGCTCGCCTCACTCCTTCAACTTACTTTATGTACTTGAACATACCTTTATGCACTTGACACTTATCAACACAATAAACCTTTTAAGTGTTTACCTTTTAATCTTTTTCCCAAAATCAATGCTCAAGCTGCATGTGGCTTCTTCTATTTTCAACTTAAGGTTCTTCCACTTTCATTCTGAAGAAAAATGTGGTTTCTTCCTTGTGTTTTTCTACAAAAATCAACAAGAACAATGTTCTTTTTTTATCACCATACACCTAGACATCTTTACAGTGAAAATAAATACTTCACAACTCTTCTTAATTGAAATAGAGATTGTCACTGCTCAAACTCTCTTTTCATACTTCATCTCTAACATCTAACATATGAATCAAATAATACACTTTGATCTACAACATATCATCTCATACATCATGCTCAATAGATCTGTTAAACATATTTCATTGTTGGAAACTTTTATATACCTTATGACATCAATGACAAACATATCAAAGTCAAAAAACTCCCCCTTTGGCAATAATGTCAAAAATTTCCTTCTCCCCCTTTCAACAACACATGAAAAATGATGAATAATATTTCAAATAGATCCCCCTTAATGATAACATGTAGAAACTTGATAATACCTATCATAGTATGGAGTATCATTCTCATAATGAACAACTACTAAACAATCCCATATTGCTCCATCACATTCTTTATTTCTCTGAACACCAATCATCAACACACTCCTACACAATTTACTTAGTCATTCTCAAATCCATGTTAATGTTGGCATCACTTCACATTATATACTCTTATGAAATTTTTATTAAGGTGATGACTTCTACACACCTACACATGACACAAAATAAGCATGAATATAATCAATTAGTTAGAAAAACCATCCTAATCTTGATCTGTACTACCTATCATATGATATACCATCTTTCATGTCTACTCGTACTAGACTAACCATCTTCAAACTTATGTTCTCATACATCTCCATATGTAAGTACACATTTTGTATGCTCAATAAATTAGATTCATCCTTGTGTTAGTACCACATCAAGTACTACTTAAAATCCATTTGCTTCAATATTTTATTACTAGTGTAAAGCTGCCCTTAAGTTTGCATTTTTATGGAAAAGATATAATAACATTTTTATCCTTGTGAATTTTATCATACCTTTCATTTTTCTTCATCTTTCATCATTGGCTTTATTAAAAACTCAATCATCTATCATTCTTACTAACTCACTATACCAATGTCAAGAAGATGTTTGCAATTTCATCATCATAAGAAATATTACTAGATATGAAAACTTTAACTCTTGACCAATAATAGTAACACCACTCTTTATGGGAACATATATACAATATATTTGTAGCTACCAACTCTTTACAATTCCTTATGGTAATATTCTCCATGATTGATCCAAGTACTAGAATGCAGACCCAATATGTCATAAATTTTATAATCCAATAGCTTTATTAACATCATCAGTTGGACTCCTCAATCTCTAATATCAACAATTCTTTCGAGAAACCTTTATAATGAGCACTCATATGAGGTGCATCTATATTGTGTATCAATTATCATTAAATCATACAATACAAACCTTTAGAAATTTATCCTTCTAATAGAATTTGTAGTATCCACTTGTTGTCCATCAACACTCATCCAACTAACACTACATATTCTTCATTTGTCAAAATGAACATGACTACCCATAAGAACCTTTGACATAACAAATTGAACTAATAAAACTACAATGGAATGATTTGTGCTCACAAAATCATGATCATTGTCCATCAAGAATTATGTAAACTACAATAGAGGACCTAGATGGATTTACCTGTGCAAGGAGTGCACATGGATTTTTCACAAATTAACCTTTATTTATTTTCTTTCAATCTTGATTTCACTTTCTTCTCCACACCATTCTAGAGTCTTTCGTTTTCTTTTTCAAAGCGTCTACCCTTTTCTTGTCATTTCTAGATAGTTTATCCACCACACTTCTGCAAAAACTTGCTATATGTCCACGACTATTACATTTAAAACACCTTATAATCTTATCTTTCAAGAACACACTTCTCTTATTAGATTTTGACGACCATCTACAATTTTCAGCCTTATGACCAAAATCATGCCAGTTATAACACTTTTGACTCATTGAAGCAATGCAATTTCTTCTTGAAAACCATGCCATCTTTTATCAACAAACCTACATGTTGTGTCTTTATGACAATAACCATTATAAGAACAACAATAGCATTGAAAAGAATGATTGTACCTTGTTGACTAATCACACCAAGAGCGTGAAGAATTTATGAATTTGTAACCACTTCCTCACCTTCCATCATTGCTACCTTTGGATTATTTTCTTGCATTAGTGTTATCATCTGATTTCATTTTCTCTTCACTCTTAGGTGCATCAACATGATGGATTGAATCAACCTTCTTCCTTTGCATTTTCTTTAATGAAATTTCTTCCCATTTGTAGTAGCAAAAACTATATCATGTTTAGATCCTTCTAAAGAAATTTGTCCAACCTCATATCCCAATCCTGTAGGATCCCTATAATGTTTTTGTCTGTCCATCATCTCATTCAACAAGTTAGTACTATGATCAAGATTTTGACTTTTTTCTAACTAAATCTTGACACTTTCAAGCTCTTTCCTTAGTGCAAATACTTCTCCTTCAAGTTTCAAACATTCAATCTTTTTTACTTCCAAGTCTATCATTACTACATTTTCTATCCTCTTGTGTTTTCTAATTTTTGTTTTCATACATACAACTAGGTTATCTTTCAAGATTTATTCTCTTAACAAGGAATCATTATTTAAATTTCTTTTCAAATAAATAACTTCATCTTCTAAATTTTTACATACCTCTTCCTTGTTTTTTAATATGACTTAAACTTCTTCAACCTTTTTCCTCACCAAAACTTGATCCTTTAAAAACTCAACTATCCTTTTAGATTCACTATAATTTTGCACAACTTTATTAACCTCAACACTATCCTAAAATCGTACCTTGAGATCTTGATTTTCATTTCTAAGACTTTTGATCACATCTAGGACTGAAAGCAATTCTTCTTCAAGGAAAAAAATTCCTTCTTATTCTTTTTCCTAATTAGTATCTACACCACAATCTTTAGAATCCAAATTGTTAGACAAATCATCAACAACATGCAAGTCGGATTTATTTTTAGGAAAATCCTTCATCTTCTTGCTCCTACACTTATTATCCATAGCATTCCTTCTACCAAGACCAACCCAAGTTGATTAAACTTTTGAAAAGGGGACCTTGCTCTGATACCACTTGTTGGAATATTGAAGCCATTGGGAGGGAGGGGTGAATTAGTGGTTCATAAAATAAGAATATCTTTTTCCATT
This sequence comes from Chamaecyparis obtusa, assembly GCA_027943335.1. Classification (NCBI taxonomy): domain Eukaryota; kingdom Viridiplantae; phylum Streptophyta; class Pinopsida; order Cupressales; family Cupressaceae; genus Chamaecyparis; species Chamaecyparis obtusa. The sequence goes on from BSBK01002842.1 coordinate 170,743, forward strand.
TAAACTTCAACTTTAAACCATTAGCATATGTAGCAAATCACAATATAACATTAACAACATTGAATGTATGTGTAGAAAGTTTAAGATATTGTAAATAGTAAAGCATATGTACACATTTTGACACATGACACAATGTTTTATAGTGGAAAACCCCTAAGGGTTAAAAACCACTTTCAAATATTCTTTCTATTAAGCCTTTCTAGCAAATATTTAGAGCATCAAATCCCTTTACAAATCTAAAGGACCCACTTCAAGGAAGAACCAAATCCTGTTACAATTTAGGAGCACCCACTCCATGGAAGCACAAACTCCTGTTAAAATTCTTAATCACCCACCTTAGTTTGAACGCAAGAAATAATTAATCAAAGGGATCTTGTTACCATACATATCATCTACAACTTACTCAACTTTTCTCTCCCCTCTCCTCGTCAATGATATATGCAAATAACTTTTGTTATGACAAATCACCTCTCCACAAATATTAATAATCTAACTCTTCATATACTCTTCCCTTCTCTAATCTATCAACTCTTTTACACTATTCGGTATTAGATTTATACTTCTAGATAAATCATTATAAATTTTGGTCGTAGACCAGCTATCACCAAATGAACTAGTGAAGATACGTAACAAACTTGCCTCAAGAACCAATCAGAGTTCCCAAAGAATCCACCTCAACATAGTAAAACTATTTCAAACCCATGGTCCCCACCTTCAAAGAACTCTTTAAACCTTTAACTTGTGAGCTTTCTATGTGTCAGTACAAAAGATAGTTTTCCCATTTACCTTTTTTACTTTTCTCTAAACTCACGTCCAATCGCCACGTGTTCACCAAGATGTACCACACCTTCAAAGAACTCTTTAAAACTTTAACTCATGAGCTTTCCAAGTGTTTATACAATGGACAATTTTCCCATTTACCTTTTTTCCTTTTTCTCTAAACTCACGTCCAGTCACCATGTGTTCACCAAGATGTACCATAATCAATTTCCAACTTAGCATGGAACTCACGACTCAACCAATAGTTTAGATACACATAATTCAGGTCAACATTCATCAAACTATGGCTCCCACATGTTCATCTCAACAACCCATTGAATAAATCAATAATAAATATAGTCCTATTCACTCTGTTAGCAACCTCAAAATTTATCGACAAGAATCATATCAATCAAAGTCACCTTGAATTCCATCAAAAGCAAGCTTATCGGTGAAAGAGAGACTTTTGCTATGTCCCTTTAAGCCTTTACTCAATGCCGAATTTCTATCAATATGTACCATCAAGAAAATATACCAATGTTTCATCAAAATAACACTTCTTCACTTACTCTTATGTTCTAACACTTTCTTGGATTCTGACACAACTGTTTTCACTAGCTTGTTGCTTTTTCTTAACATTTGGATTCTAATGGTGTGCCAAGAACATCGTCAGATTCTGATGGCCTTTCTTGCACTCTATTTTTTTTCTAAGCATTTTTTATGACATGCTAACCCTTTACTGGTCTTTCCTTTGAGTTCTTCTCTTCCCTTCAGAACTCGAAGGTACTTCCTGCACTTTTCCATTCCTCGATGAGAGGTTCTTAAAAACTGCTCTTTACTTTCTCTCTTTCCGACTAAATATTTCATTCCTGAAGACTTATTTATGTTGAGCAACCAAAACCCAAAATCTTGACAATACACAAACTTAGACATTATAATTACTTTCCCTTATTCTCTGTTGGGTTATGTAAGATTGTTGGAAGTGTGTCAAGAAAATAGATGTTTTAAGAACTATCATCGGGTTCCAAATAAGACATTGGAACTTTATAAACCCCAATGATATTCATCGTTGTGGGCTCACCTTTCTCCTTCAGCTTACTTTCTGCACTTTAACATACCTTTATGTGCTTGACACTTGTCAACACAATGAACCTTTTGAGTGTTTTCCTTTTAATCTTTTTCCCAAAATCAACACTCAAGCTACATGTGGCTTCATCCTCTTTTAACTTAGGGCTCTTCCCCTTTCACGCTCAATCAATACGTGGTTTCTTCCTTATGTTTTTATGCATAAATCAACAAGCGCATTGTTCTATTTTGATCACCATACACCTGGACATATTTACAGTACAGATAAACACCCCATGACTCTTCTTAATTGTAATACACATTCTCACTATACAAACTCTTTGTTCATACTTCATCTATGATATCTGACATATGAATCACATAACACACTTTGATATGCAACATATCATCTCACACATCATGCTCAACAACTTTTCTAAACATACTTTTTTTCTAGAAACTGTCAAATACCTTTTCACATCAATGACAAACATGCCAAAGTCAACACATACTAGGTACAAAAATTAAACACACCAACAACTCCCTTAAGTACAACTTAGGGAGAATGTATGCTCCCATGAAATATGGATCATGACTACTAGGTTGTGTTTCATACCCTTGTACAAATACAAGAGAATATCTCACTAGTGGGGACAAAAATCCTCCCCAAACGAGATATGAAATTATAAAATCCTCTTAATGAAACATGAGAAGGAAAAAACCCCATGTGAGGAAAAAGTGTTAGAATTATTATGTACTAAGAGGGGGAGGTGAATCAGTACAAACAAATTAAAGACTAATCCAACCACTAGTCTAATAAACTTCAACAATAACTTCCAAAGTACAAAGCATATAATTGATGCAAGCAAATAAAAGATAACAACATCAAACAACCACAAAATCATCACACATGATGCAATGATTTTTTTGCACGGAAACCCCTGGTTAGAGAGAAAAACCATTATGGGGATGACACCCACAAGCTCAAAACTGCAATAAAATAAGTTTGTCATGTTAGGAGCTTACAATTACCCTTTTCTGAGGGTCCACCCTGTTAGGACTGACTAGTAGCTTGTTAGAAGTACAATCAGATTTGCAAATATCTACCTAGCAAGAGGATTTCAAGACTATTTAGAGCTCACCTGATTAAGAGATTTACAATAAGAAACCTATTAAGGTTCACTCGATTAAGGGATTTTCTTGTTGCAACTGCTAGGGAACAATAAGTGAATGATTTGGATATAGCACTAATTACCTGTTAGATCCAATCTATTTTCTGCACACTATAACTGCTCACAACTCTACCTCTATTAGATCTCTGATTGTAACCCTAATTGATATCTTCAATCTTTATCGAAACCCTTACAATATCATTGTAAACATGGAAAATTGGCCAAAGGCTTAAATCAATCAAAAGGTGCATCAAATCATCAAAATAGCACCAAAAATCAATAAATGGAACAAAGGCAATTCAAATCAAAGGAAAATTCAATTAAATGATTAAATAAAGCTTGAAAAGGGGAAAAACACTACAAAATTGATTAAATTCAATTAATGACATAGTTGTTGAAAGCAAAAATCAAAATGAACCTCTTACCCTTCATGGCTAAATTTAATTACTTTAATTAATTAATAAATCATAATTTCCCTCAACAAAGCAAATTGGAGACAAAATGGACACAAATCACTCACTTTTGTTGAAATGGTCCAGCCTTTTGAAACCATTTAAATGATTGTCCCCTCCTTGTCCCCCCATTTATGGACAAAGCAAAGCCAATTGACCTTACCCAAGCATAACCATGATCAACTCACTCTACCCCATACCCTTGGGAAATTACTATAAGTATGAGGCATTTTGAAGAGCATTCCATCTTAGAATTTCAATTGAAAAGCATTGTTACTATAGTCAATTAAGATCATTTTTTAAGAGCAATTTGAGCATTCTTGAGCATTTAGTATCATAATTTCATCAATGGAGCTAGATTAAGCATGAATTCATCATAGAATAAGCATTTAGAAGCATCATAGCAGCATTATTCTCATTTTAGAGGTGTCACTAGTGAGGACTTGCAACTGAGAGCTCACTTACCACTTCTTTCTAGAGATCCATGAAATGTTATAGATTGTAGTTGCATTTTAGAGTAAATTTCCTTTGTATTTAGCTTAAATTGTTGCTACTTGATCTTAATTTCATGAAGGTGAATAATATAATCACACAAATGGCGCCCACCGTGGGGCTCTAAGCCTCATTCTATCATTTTTCATCATTATTTACATGTTTGTTTTCTCTATTTTCCGTGAATTGCTTGTAGGAAATAGGAGAAATCATGTGTACAAAAGATTAAATTACGCTTACAATTAGTTTCTTGTCGCCTATAAGCTCTGTAATCACACCTGCAAGCTAGACAATCATGCTTCAGTCGACAAAGCTTCTAGCCTTTACAAATTTCAATCATGCCTACGCCACAGGGAGTATCGCTTATGTTTAAAACATTGTCGCTTAATTTGAAGCTATGCTTTGCCTTTGATGATTTCATTCATGCTTACAAAGTAGTAAGTATCGCTTATCTTTGAAGTACTGTCACTTGATTTGAAGCTTTGCTTTGCCTTTGCTAGTTTCATTTATGCTTCTGAAACATTAGATGTCACTTCTGGTAATTTAATTGTCGCATTCATTTCACCAGTTTACTGCATTTGTTTAATGATTTATCGCTTAGACTAATTAAATATTGCATTTTTTTAAATTGATTTCACTTGAGCCCCGTAAAGGTGATGCTCGCATTCAATTAAATCACGTGTATAGTTAATTAAATCTCGTGGTCACTTATTCAAATGTCACATAGACTATGTAAAAAAAATGCAGTATTTTATTAGATTATGCATGTGACTAATTAATTCTTTGGTTTTTCTGTTGCAGGTACATGCTCTGTCTCAGAAAAGTGCTCAATTTTTTTTTTCTTTTTTGCATGCGAAAAAGAAACAAAAAAGGACGTCCTATTAGAGTATACCACACTAGAACTAAGATCTATAAATTCATCCTTAAATTTCATGGTTTCTTGAAATTTCATCCTTAAAATTTGTCAAAGTTGCAAGTATTTTGGTAAAAGGCATCAAAAGCATTAACAATTTGATCATTTTAAGCTTTTAATTTTGGTTTCCCCTCACTTTGTTCATTTGTGCCTACTAATTTGTTGGTGGAGGGAACGCACTTGCCAAGGTAAGAAAAATTGGAGAGAGAAGCAACCAAAAATTACTACTTAAAAATGCCCCTAGCCTTTGCTAGCATCAGTTGAGGTATTTTTCATATCAAGCTTGCATCTTCCCTTAGCTTGTGGCATTGTCAAATTTCTAAACATAGATAATCATTAAAAGGAAAGAACCAAACACACTTCAAATTATAAGAACCCCTTTGTCACGGGGTTGAAAAAGAATCATTGATTGTATGTGTTTGCTTTCCCCGCTTTAAAATGAACATGTTTAGAACTTAGTGGGCTCGCCTCCCGAGATTTCCTTAAAGGGTCGGTGAGAGGGACAGCCCAAAGTGGGATACACTCACTTTTGTCGCAGGAATCCGACCCACTATAAAATGAAACACATGTATCCTTAATGGGGTACATGACAAAAGGATTTTAATTTCTTGAACTTCCTCTAGTAGTCCTTATGGATTGCGTGAAATCATACCTTAATGCGTGTGGGAAGCCCTCTAAAATACTTGGGGGATAAGAGATTTTAATCCATTTTGAACGGAATATTTACTAAATCCTATTTAAAGTAGCAAAGCCACCTTGTAGAGCCATGTTTACAAGCCAAAATTGACTTTAGGTAGGCTGCTTGGAAGTTTTTATTGTGCTATACTTGTGGAAAAAATTGGAGAACACACACATTAGAATGTTTTTTAGGGACATGATGACAAAGTGATGTGTGTGTTGTGCTTGTTTTTTTATTTTCACACACGTAAAGTTCCAAAAATTGATCTTATACATTTTAAAAAATTCAAAATCATATACCCTGGTCAGAGAAGTGCCGCTTGTGCACAAAACACACTCGCCTATCAGAGGTTTAGTCATGCCTGTGACTTTCTTAAACACGCGTAGACACACTGAAGTCATGCCTAAGAGACATTTGAGACACGCCTGGTTAAAATTGGAAACCCACTTGGTAATATTAAAGTATCACCTGGTAACCTACAGTGTATCGCTTAACAAGAAACCAGTACACGCGATTACAACTTTTAGTCATGCCTACACTTGGTTCAGTGATGCCCAAGAATTTAAAAGGGAAAACAGAGAGTATTTCCCGAGGGTTGGGAAAAATTTAGAAATCATTCTTGGATACCCTTTGCGGAGATATTCTTTGTTAGTGCAATAAAAAGATCATATCCTTGAAAAACATTTATAATGATGAGTTTATTTGAGAAATGAATCAATCCTATTATGGAGCATAGTTATCAAAACCAAGACCAAGATCTCCATAGGAATAAAAGTGATGAAGTATCTGAAGATGACATTGTGGAAGCATCCCAAAATCCCATGTTTTTGGAAATAATGGAATTACTTTTGAATTGGGATAAAGAAACATATTTTATAACTTTAGCTCAAGCAGGAGCTAAACTTCCTTATAATTATGACACATCAACCTTGAGAAATGATGAGGAAAAACAAAGAGATACATCATATAAAAGGCCATCATTAATATCAAGCTATCCTTTTCAAAATTATGAATTGTCTAAAGATGACATTGTGAGAGCATCCCAAGATCCCATGTTTATAGAAATAATGGAACGAATTTTGAACTAGGATAAAGAAGCATATTTCCTAACTTTAGCTCAATCAGGAGCTAAGCTTCCGCATAATTATGACACATCAACCTTGAGGAAGAACGAGGAAAAACAAAAAGATACATCATCTAAAGAGCCATCATTAAGATCAATTTGGCCTTTTCTTTATGATGATGGGCCATCTGTATCTTCATCGTCCTCACAAAAAGAAGTATTTAAGAGAAACAAACCTATCTTGGATCAAAGGAAATTTCATGATCATACTATTTGTGATCAAAGTAATAAAGAGTATGAAGAGAAAAGTACCACGTTCAAGCAAGATCTAATGCACAAACCTCCATATAGCAAGAGTAATCCATTCATCCTTCGTCCATCTCATGAACCTCCATCTTCCAAAGCTTCCCAAATCCCTCCATTAAAGAGTGAGCTCATAGCTAGTACTCCTTTCATCTTTCGGTCATCTCACAAAGCTCCACAACTATCCAAAATTCCTCCATCAAAGTGTGAGCCTAATGATGACACTTTTCAAGTTGACTATGTCTAACCTCAAGGGCTACCTCTAAAAGAAACCCAAGCTAACTTACATCTTGCTACAGATCATTTCCATGCTTCAAAGATCGTAGATCCCAAAACTTCATGTGATTCAATGTCTATTATACCCATTCAAGAGGATCCTACACCATTCTTCCAAACATCCCCCACAGATATCCAAACATCTACCTTGTCGTTAGAAGTGGCTCCATGTCAAGAGGATAATCCAAAGAGAAAAGAAACAAATGTTGATAAAGATCAAGATCAAGATTACAGACAATCCCCTCCCATATTTGATGAATGTCCCATATCCATAGAACCTTGTGATGATCCCCTTGCATCCTTTCATGTCTTCCAAGATGATGTCCTTCCATTCCAAGAACAAAGTACCCTTCCAAGTTCCACATTTTCTCCACTTCCCAAGCAAGATCAAGATATCCCTTCCATAATTCCCAATGAGCATATTGAAAATCAAGAGCAAGATACTCTCTCTACACCCTTTGAAGATCCTTGTCAAGATAGAAGTATCCCATCATTTCCTTGTCCTATTCCTCCATGTTCACCTCAAGAAACCATCATTCTTCCAAATCTTTTGCATGATAATAAATCCCTTCAAGACTCCGTTGATCCTATCAAATGTGTTCCTATCAAAGCTACTCATGAGCCTATGGGTATAAAGATAAATCTTAAAGATGAGAACCATGGCAATGCGGCTCCTTTCAAAGATATTGATATCCCTTTCACACCTTATATTCCTCCATTCAAATGAAACCATATTCCTTCACTATCCTCCAAATCCATTTTGGATGCCTATGTCCCAAAACAAAAGTCTTCATCTCTTCCATCCATACTAGGTCCATATATTACCCCATCAACCATTCCTATCATCCCTAGTTATCCATTCACTTACCCTACCATGTATCAAGATCAACGAAGGCACAAATACTTGAAGAATGTCCAAACACCAATCCATATGAACCCTCCATATTATTCCTATTCATCCACAATTCCTAAGTCTTTTGGAAGCAATGTTGATGCGCAACATAAAAATCATAAATCCAAGAATCCATATGTGTATAAAAATCATAATGTCCCATCTAATCGACATGTGAATGAAAAGAAAAATGAAATATCCAAAAGACCACAAAGGTCCATAAAGAAAAATGAAATATCTGAAAGGCCGCAAAGGTCCACCAAGCAAAAAGAAAAATCAAAGACTATGTGGATTCCCAAGTCACTTTTGAAGGACTTGCACACAAAAGAAGAATCAAAATTGACATTCAAGCTTCCAAAGGCTTCCATTCCATCTCCTTCCAAACATCCTCCACTTTCCAAGTCTAATTTGGGTTCTCATATCCAAAAATCCATTACCTCAAAAGGACCCTTACCTCCTTCATCTATCATTCCTCCATCATTCCACCACTTTTCAAAGTGTGTGTCAAAGTTGATCTTGCCAACATTCCCATCTACAACATACCTTCTTCTTATCCTCACATTCATTTTCCAATGCATACTTTCCGTACTTCCATCCCTCTTCTCAATATCTTTGAGCATCCTAGTCATACCCATGGTTTATTATAGCATATCTTTCAGAGGAGCGTTGTCCAAAGATCCCGATGTTGGGAAAATATTGAAAAATATATAAAAAAGAGAAAAAAAAAAGAGAAAAGAAAAAAAGAAAAAAAGAAAGAAAAAGTGCCTTGGTGAAAGCCTAGCAATAGGCACATTGGTAGCAAAAGTAAAGAGAAATAAATCTGTATACCATGATGAAAACCTGGCAAACAGGCATCATGCGTAATTCTTCCTTCTTGCACTCCACACTTGGGGGCAAATTTCATCCATATTTCCATCTTTCACCTTTCATCTTGATGAGGTTGAACACATCCATGAGCATTGAGTATCTTGACATTTGTTATCCTTTCCGTCAAATTCTGTACTTGTTGCATCCATGTTACCCTATCATGATCTTGCTTATCCCAAATTCACCTTCATCATTCCTTGATAGTCTTTTCATAATCCCAAAACATCTCGTCATATCCTCCATCACCCCTCTATCTTGATTGTGTTATCTTATCCACATCTCACCCAAATTGACCCTTGGTCTTGATCAAGATGAAGAACTTTAAAAAAAAATTGTTATCAAGAACTTCTTGACATGTCCACTTCTTTTGGATCCCTCATTTTCATGACAGCAGATCATTATCCTATACGCTATCTAACACTGCATCATCAACTTCCATGGCTTATCCAAAAACATGCTATATCATTTCTATATCATTTTTCCTTAGCTTGGGTACTCTTGAGGAGATAGTCCTATGGGTCACATTCGCATACTTCTTCCATCATAGCCTTTCCATCTCTAATCCATCAGCTTGAAAATCTATCCTTCATGTCCTATATCTTGCTAATACATTGGGGGCAAACCAATGTGATCTTGTTTGAGAGCTGGTAAAAAGGAAAGCATAAAATTCTTTGAGCTGCATCTTGCATAACCAAGCTTCAGTAATATTTTGGAAGTTTTCCCAAGTCCAACATTTTTTCTATCCAACTGGGGCATTTGATCTTAATCAGCGGATTTCAGCAAACAAGCATGAATTCACATGAAGCAAGGCATTAACTTCAAAAGGATTCAATAGTACAACATTCAGTCACATCAGAGAGAGAGATCATAATTTTAGAAGAGAGATTTTCGTGAACCTTTGATGGATATCATTGTTCACTAACCAAGAATTTGATTACCACAACTTGATCCATAAGCCTTCATTGACTTTATTATTCAGGATTCAAAATTGACAAAACACTTTAAAAAGATTAGAATGCTTGGAAATACTTTTTGAAAATCATGAAACAATGCAAAACACTTGAAGCTTTCTTTTGATGATCTTTACTTACATTGATTTTTATCACATCTTTTTAGCTAATCGATGAGGTTTCGACTAGATTGGCGATGATGGAGACATGATATTTTTCTTGTCTTTGAGTGACTGTCTTGAGGGATATCCAACAACTTATGTGAATTCATCTAACGACGTGGTCATCAAAGAACCATCAAGGACTTTCATATAGGGTGGAAGGTTGACCTTTGTTTGTTTATGCAACATTGAATTCGTTGAAACTGGTATTCATACCCTCATAGTTGGTTTATTCGATTAGTGTGGGTTGTACTAGTTCAAAAAGGAGGTTACCAAATGCGATAAAAAGCGGTATTCATATCATCATGTCAGTGGGCAGTGGTGATTGTATCGACTTTCCGGTCCCAAAATGTTCAATGATGAAAATTTATCCTCAAGGCATTTATTTGCTAAAAACTAGTGACACTTAGCTGCATTGCACTGCATTATCATGGAAGGTTAATTGCATTATCATGTTAGATTGATTGCATAAGCTGATTAGTTGTGGTAAATTTTTCCAAGGGAAAAGGGGGTTCATTTAATCAAAATCTTGATCAATCATCAAATGGGGGGTCCAATCAAAGAAACAAGGGAAGTCCATAAATCAAATAAATGCCTATAACATCATAGATCCATGAAGTCTATCTAATCAAAGATACAATGTCATCAAAGTGATACATCCAAGTCTTGATCAATAACTGAAACATGATACAATATTAATAAACTGAAGGAGCTCCATAATCAATCATCTCAATAACATGTACTCTAGCTGGGTCAACCCATGACTTAAATCCAAATATCCAAGAAAGCTAAGGTCCATATATATATCATTTACAAAAATGTACCTATTTTGCAAATCAAGGGAATCATATCAGTATTCTATATCAGTGAATTATCTCAAGTCAATCAATGCTATCAAAAGTATCAAGCAATCACACCCAATACCATTTGTTCATGTCTCTGTATCCTAAGAACGAAGCAAGCAGTATCGATCATATCAGTTTTCACACTGATTGATTTATCCTATCAGTTATCCCATTATCAGTTTTACTATCCTATCAGATTAACAAATCACATTCATTGGTACCATTATCCTGATATCCTAATCACTTGTTTTGCTTAACTACAACAGACCTATCTATCTTGGATATGCAAATTGCAAGTCATGGCATATCATCAATATTTTTCAGAAATGAAAACATATTGGACCAATCAATCAAAATCTTTCAAATCAAGGAATCAATATGTTTTATTTCTGAGGGGGCATCAGAGTATCAAATTGGCATCACATCAAAAACATTTATCAGTATCATATCATATCAGTTTCATATTAGGAGGCAAATCAGTATTAGATTAGTTTATCATATCATATCAGGCAGCACATCACTATCAGAGACAGTATCATATCATCGTACCAACTATCAGAGGTATCAAGGAATCACAGAACTAGAACAAAATCAGATCATCATACCAAGGGAATCTTTGAATCAGTGTTCTTCGCACATCGACTCAAAGAGGGGCATTTGTAGACATGGAAAATTGGCCAAAGGCTTAAATCAATCAAAAGGTGCATCAAATCATCAAAATAGCACGAAAAATCAATAAATGGAACAAAGGCAATTCAAATCAAAGGAAAATTCAATTAAATGATTAAATGATTAAATAAAGCTTGAAAAGGGGAAAAACACTACGAAATTGATTAAATTCAATTAATGACATAGTTGTTGAAAGCAAAAATCAAAATGAACCTCTTACCCTTCATGGCTAAATTTAATTACTTTAATTAATTAATAAATCATAATTTCCCTCAACAAAGAAAATTGGAGACAAAATGGACACAAATCACTCACTTTTGTTGAAATGGTCCATCCTTTTGAAACCATTTAAATGATTGTTCCCTCCTTGTCCCCCCATTTATGGACAAAGCAAAGCCAATTGACCTTACCCAAGCATAACCATGATCAACTCACTCTACCCCCTACCCTTGGGAAATTACTATAAGTATGAGGCATTTTGAAGAGCATTCCATCTTAGAATTTCAATTGAAAAGCATTGTTACTATAGTCAATTGAGATCATTTTCTAAGAGCAATTTGAGCATTCTTGAGCATTTAGTATCATAATTTCATTAATGGAGCTAGATTAAGCATGAATTCATCATAGAATAAGCATTTAGAAGCATCATAGCAGCATTATTCTCATTTTAGAGGTGTCACTAGTGAGGACTTGCAGTTGAGAGCTCACTTACCACTTCTTTCTAGAGATCCATGAGATGTTATAGATTGTAGTTGCATTTTAGAGTAAATTTCCTTTGTATTTAGCTTAAATTGTTGCTACTTGATCTTAATTTCATGAAGGTGAATAATATCATCACACAATCATAAAAAAAATACAACTTTTACAATATGAGCAGTACCCTTTAAATATACATCTATCACCGACTAAAAATGGAATTCAAATCCTTTCTTGTACAATAACCATGTATCAAAATAACAAAGTAAATGTAAGAATACATTTCCTTAGACTGCATCGACTCAAACTAACATCTTCAAGGTTATATCTCCAAGATAGTCAAACATGTTTGACTACTCTAATGCACCACCTTAACTCTTCCTTGAATAGTGGCATTGATCCCAAGAATGAAAACTCATCAATTCTATAACCATAACTACATGTCATCATAATACCAAATATCATTGCTACATTTATATTGCTTACCAATTTGAAATCTTCCAACTAATCCTTAAGAACACAAGTGTTCTTACTTGTCTGCAAGATTGTGTCAACCAAAACTCCCTTACCGATCAACCAAATGAGTTGTGGTCATAACCACATTGTAATCTGACCACTTTGATACTATATATGTGACCACACCTCATAGTTTCTCCTTTTTCACAACCACCACTAAATTGTGATCTCTCTATCTACCGATCTTCAGGACTTAACCAATCTTACCGATCATATAACCTTCACACCAATTGCATCCTGCACTACACTGATTATGATAAATGACTATACTAACTTAGTTTTCATCATTAACAACTCATCACAATGCCAAAAATCTTCCCCTTTGGAATTGATGTCAAATAAAGCATGCACTCCCTTTCACTGTTCATCCATTTACCTTCAACCGATTATACTTTGCTTCCAATAAAATATACTTCTCAATATTGTTACCAAATAACATATACTCCCCCTTTGACAACAATGGAAAATGTGCAAAACTAAAATATGTACTTACATCTTATCAAAGATTATCTTGAAGTTCACCTTTGATGTCTCTAAGGATTTCTCCCATGACTTCTACAAGGGACTCAAAGAAACAATTTTCTCAAGTAAGCCTGAAGAGAGCTTTTCCATACTATCTAGAGTAATCATGTTAGGTAAGGCAATAACCCCTTCTTCCTTCTTCACATTTTCTTGCATGCCTTCTTCTATAGGCAATAAAAATGATTGAAGCTCAAGTAGACTTAGATTTTTGTTGTCTTGTTTCTTCTGAATCTCCTTTGCCTTGTTAAATAATTACTGCACTTGACTGTTGTAACCATAAATTGATCTTGAAAAAGGATCAAGATTATTGGTTAGGCTCTCTAGTTCTTTGAAAGTATCAACTCTCTTCTGCTCCAAATCCTTAACAATTCTTGAATAGTTGGATATGTTGGAGAATAATTGACCTGCCTTAGTTAATGTAGACTTTACTTCTTTTATCAACTCTAACAACTTAATCATATCTTTAATGATCTTCTCCATTAATTTTCTTGTCATCTTCTTCTCCAATTTTTCTTTTGCCAATCTCTCTACTACAAACTAAAAATCTGGGCCTTGATTAGAAATAGCCTTGATCAGGGTGTCCATTTGGTCTATCACCAAATCATCTTCATCATATTCAACTTTGGGTACCAATTCAACGAGGATGTATCTAGCTTGTCTCAATACTCTAGCTTTCTTCTTCTTTTATTTCATCTTGTCTCTCTTAGCCTTCTTCATCAACCATATTGAATACTCCATCAGTTCTTTGGGTTTTAATTTAGATATGTCTACCAATGTGGTGAGTACTTATTCTTCTACATCCTCTTCCTCTTCTATTTCTTTTGTAACTAGTACTGGTTTCTGCTTCTTCTTTACACTTGAATCTCCTAGACTTATTTTCCTTTTTACATTGTATTCCTCTTTAACCTCTTTCTAACTTTCTATTTCCTCTATCTTCTCATAAATCAACCTTTCCATTTTCTCCATAGGGGATAATAAGGGTGAATCTTCTTTACCTATTATATCTTCTATGATAATCTCATCTCCACCGATTTTTTCTTTTTCAACTTTTGCTTCACCGATTTTCTTAACACCAACTTCTTGTTCTTCAATGTCCTCTACTTTTTTAGGAATATCAACAATGACATTACCTATTATTTCTTCATGAGTGGGAGTGTCACCAATGTTCTCAATCATGGGTTCTTTTCCCTTTTTATTCTCATCAACAACTTTTTCTTCCTTTTTTGCTTGTTCTCCTTCCTGTATCTTTTTCCTCTATATCTCCACTGTCTCATTCTAAATAATTTGTGCATTACCAATAAGAATATTGGCTACTCTATTTTTAATTTTGAAGTCTTTTCTATACACTTCCACCATAATATTAACATCTTCTAGATTCAACTTCAGTTGCACTTGCATAAGTGCTTTTTCCATAATTTATTTTTCCATTCTTAATGCATCTGTCCATTTGGCATGGATTAGATCATAAAGATCTTTAGGAATGGTCTTATAAATTTCACTTGGAGTCATACAACACTTTTTAAGGATAAATATGATAGCCTTTTATATCTTCTTCTTGTCTTCATCACTTAGGAATCCATATCTTCTTCCTATTCCTCCCATTCTGCCAGTTTCCATTATATGTTTAACAAGAGAGTCAACACTAGGAGCTTTCTTCTTACAAATCTCTTTTAGTTCCTTAGCATCTTTGTTTGATTCATTCTTTTCATCTTCACCTTCTACATTATCCTTCTTCTCACTTTTTCCATCCGTGGATCTTCTCTTTCTTCTGTATGTTTGCTTTACTGGTTCCACATTTGTTTCAACTACCTTTTATGTAGGTTTGCTTTGCTTGGTTTTTATTTTTGCATATGTAGTTGGAATGTTTGGTGATGGATCTTCTATTGTAAGATCAACAGTACCAGATGTACCTACTTCATCAGAACCAAATTTCCATTCTAGGGTAGATACTATCCTTCTAGTTTTCCTTTCAATGACCGATTTCTTATATTCCAAATTAATTTGAACAAAAGCTTCTTCATAAGTTCCAAAATGATGTGCTTTTCTATCCAAATATTTTGATAGTAATTCATCAACATGTAGACTCACTAGTTTACCTTCTATTTCATAACCCATAGGTGGCATCCAATAGGTTCTAAGTTCAACTGCTTGTATAAGACATGAATTTGTATCTACTAGAAAACATATATCATCTTTATTTTTTTTCTACTAACTAGCAAGAATTATTTCATGTTTATGCACCTTAGCTTGAAAATATTTGAAATAACCCCACATGACATTGTTAAAATTCTCATCTAATTCCTTGATAAACTCACTTATCTACACAACTACTAGTTTGTCCTTTGACCAAACAACATTTCCTCTACCAGGGAAGAAATTTGGGATGAAGAAAAACATACACACCAGTAGAGAACCATACTTGAATGATTGATTTTTATCTTTCTTAATCCTCTCCATGTTTGCCAAAAATTGACTCCTGATCATCTTTCACAAACCATATACCAAATTATCTTTCATCATCTGGTAACCAACATGGATAGAACCACCGGACACGTTGTTAACTCTGCTTGATTAGTTTACCTAATAACCTATTACCATAGATGGGAAACAAACTTCTCTATCTTCAATATTATCTATAGTCATCACTCATCCATTTTGTCTATATTTAGTTATCTCACTAACCAAATCTGCTACAACTATTCTTAATGTGCACTCTAATCCTTGCACTAAAAAACCAACGACTCTGTGGATCATCACCTTTGAGATCTTATGCGGTTTGTCTAGCCAAATAAACTAATAATGTACTCTTCTCAATACATAAAGAATCCAATATGGTGGAATTACATGGGAAAGTCTATTGCATACATTAACCCTTTCGCTTGTAGATGCTTGTGTTCATCTCTTAAAACACCATTAACACACATATTCTCATAATCCTATTTGATAGCTCCAACTCCTAGTTCCTCAATTTTGCAATGAATATAGGGCCGCACATCGTGGATCGACAAAACTCATGGAGGAATTATAGAAAGGGCACCAGTCATATCTGCCTCAATCGCTTTGATCAGATGAAGCTTAAAAATAGGTTGAAGCTTCTCAACAATGTTTACTAGAACAAGTGTACCAATGCTCCTTGCCATTATGACCACTACAATAGCACCTAGACTCAACTATGCATCAAAAGGATAACTTGCAATATACTAGTTAGGGATCACAAAAACTTGATAGAAAAATAGGCTTAGATGAATCATCTTAAATTCAACCTATGCAAGATAATGCTCAGAATAGTTCTTAAGTACTCAAATGAATGAAAAGGTAAAAAGTGAAATCACTTCCCTTTATTTATCGTTGAGATTTAGATGTTTCACACTTCCAATGGTAAAAAAATATTTTTCCAATGGTAGGAATAGTTTCTTATCACTGATTAATGCATATTCACCTATAGGTACTTTTCCAACTGTTATAACCAATATCAAAAGATAAAGCTCAATGCAATTGACACAAAATCATTCATAATTCCAAAAAGTTTTATCAGAACCAATATCATATAATCTTACACCATGATATTCATATAGATCTTATTGCTCTTGGATCTAGGGGATCAGTAAATGATTTTTCTTTAAGTTCTCCCCCTAATAAAATAATATGCTTAGTTTGAATAAGAATCCTCTGTACTAGAGGACGATGCCTTCTCTTCAGATGATTTTATTTCTTCTAGTTTTTCTTCCTATTTCTCTCCTACTTTCCTCCAAATATTCCTCATTTCTTAACCAACTTCCTCTCTATTGATGCTTTTATTTCCCTTTCTTCCATCTGATCGATTAAGTGATTGGTTCCTAAATGAAAAGTCTCTAGCAAGGTGACCGACCTTATAGAAAAAGAAACATGCCATACCGGTTGACCTCCAAGGTCCAACATTACCTCTTTGAGTTCTCATTCTATATTTCATATCTAGATGTCCATAATTACCACAAATTGAACATGTGACATTGAATTGCCTTTGCCTTCCATAGGGGCTTACTGGTTTGTTTAGAGAGATAGGAACATACACTCTTGACCTGCAATTCTCAGCTTTGTGTCCATATTTGTTACATGCATAACAATATCCATCAAATCTCTCACCGCTAGATCTACTGCTAGATCTGGAGCTACATTCATAAGCAGTATGAACATACTTATGACAATTATAGCAATATCCATCAAATAAATAGGATTTATTCACCAGTTATCTTATGCACACATTTGCAATATGACTAGGTTTTCCAGAGTTATAGCAAGAAGGTTTGTTAGGTTTCTTACCATAATTGCTTGGATCTGCCTTCTGATCTATCTTGGGTTTCTCATATTCAAACTTGGATGAATCTCCAGTTTCAAATGTTCCTTAACCAGTGTCACCAAGACTAGTAGGGTATTTGTGTCTTCTTTGTCTCTTCTTTTGTTCATCAATCTTCTGCAAGCTTTCATTGTATTGTTTCAACTTTTCTTTAGCATCCCTCTCAATTTTCAGGTCATCCTTCAACTTTTTATTCTCCTCTCTAAGTCTTTCATTTTCACTCAAAATTTATTGATTCTCCTCATATGTGTCATGAATTCACTCATGCATGATAGAATTCTCTTGAGATATCCTAAAGAGTTGCTCATGTTTTTCCTTCAATGCATCCTCAACAATTTTCTTAGCCTCTTCTATAATTTTCCTTGCATCTTCAGCTTTTCTTTTCTTTTCAATGTCTTCACACATTCTAATAGACTATCCTTCAAGTTCTCTTTTAATATTACTGACTTCTTCTTTGAGTTTCTTGTTCCTTTCCATTAGATTTGCAATGGCTTCCTCAGATTCTTCAGACATGCTACCTTCAAACATTTGATAAATATAGTTTTGGTTTTCACTTAACTTCTTAGTAAGTTCTTTCCTTTTTGCAAGAGACTTCTTTAGCCCACTCTACAAGTCATTAATAATTTATGTGCATTTTCAAGTTCTATCTCATACCTTTAATTCTCCATCTTTGTAGATCTTTTCCTCAAGTTGCTAGGCTTATCACCAAGAGGACCAAAGCTTTGATACCAATTCTTAGAATTATTAGGTATTGAGAGGGGGGGGGGTTTGAATCTGTACAAATAGATTAAAGACTAATCCAAACACCAGTCTAATCAACTTCAACAATAACTTCCAAAGTACAAAGCAAATAACTGATGCAAACAAATAAAAGATAACAATATCAAACAACCAAAAAATCATCACATATGACACAATGATTTTTGTGTGGAAACCCTTGGTTAGAGGGAAAAACCATGGCAGAGATGACACCCACAAGCTCACTACTATAGTAAAATGAGTTTTCCCTGTTAGGAGATTGCAATTACCCTTTTCTGAGGGTTCACCCTATTAGGAGTGACTAATACCTTGTTAAAGTACAATCAGATCTGCAAAGATATACCTTGCAAGAGGATTTCAAGACTCTGTGTAGAGCTCACCTAGTTAAGGGATTTTCAATAAGAAACTTGTTAAGGTTCACCCGGTTAAGGGATTTTCTTGTTGCAACTGCGAGGGAACAACAAGTGAATGATCAGGATATAACATTGATTGCTTGTTAGATTCAATCTATTTTTTACACACTATAACTACTCACAACTCTGCCTCTGTTAGATCTCTAGTTACAACCCTAATTGATATCACCAATCTTTATCACAACCATTATAATATCATAAACTAATAACTTTTACAATATGAGTAGTACCCTTTAGATATAATTCTAGCACTGCCAAATAATGGAATTCAAATCCTTTCCTGCACAATAACCATGTATCAAAATAACAAAGAAAATGTAAGAATACATATCCTTAGACTGCATCGGCTCAAACTAAGATCTTCAAGGTTATATCTCCAAGATAATCAAACACGCTTTGACTACTCCAATGCACCACCTTAACTCTTCCTTGAATAGTGACATTGATCCCAAGAATGCCAACTCATAAATTCTATAACCATAACTACACGTCATCTTAATACCAAATATCATCGACATTTATACCGCTTACACATTTGAAATCTTCCAGCTGATGCTCATGAACACAATTGTTCTTACCTGCCAACAAGACTGTGTCAACCAAAACTCTCTTACCGATCAACCAAATGAGTTATGGTTAGAACCACACTATAATTTGACCATGTTGATATTTTACCTGTGACCACACCTCATACTTTCTCCTTCATCACAACCGCTACTGAATTATGACCTCTATGTCTACTAATCTTTTGGACTTAACCAATCTTACTGATTATATAACCTTCACATTTATTGCATTTGCACTTCACCAATTATGATAAATGACTATAATGACTTATTTTTCATCAATGAAAACTCATCACAATGCCAAAAAAAATTCCCCCATAAGAGAGAATAAGATAGGTTGTGTAGCCCCCCCTCAATGTACAAGCACTACAATAGAATAGGCAAATAACGCCTAAACTAGTACCAAATTTTAGTGTAATTTTGGTTCTTAAATGAGTCTCTATGCTTGTGAAAAAGTCAACACCCAAGCACCTTAATTACTCAGCATCATACTTTGTGCCATACTTAGCACCACAGTTGGAGCTGAGTTTTGGGTTGACCATTATGATGCAACCTGGAAGTGCTATTTTTTGCACTAGGAAAAGAATCAAACAATTACATCTGCTTGGCAATGAGTATTGCACCATAAATGATGCTAGATTTGGCTTATATTGTTGCTTCTAGTTTTTTTTCCAATTGTGCTTCTAGTTTTTCTTCTTTTTATGCTTTCAATTTTTCTTCTATTATAACGTCATTTTTTTCTTTTGATTTTGATTCCAATTTTTCTTCTATTATAGCGTCCTTTTCACTTTTGGTTTTTCTTTGAATTTGGCTTCCTATTGTGCTTCCAGCTCTACTTCTATTATAACATCCTTTGTTGCTTTTGGTTTGGTATCCCATTTTTCTTCTATTTGTGCTTTTATTTTTTCTTCTCATTTTTCTTCTAGTTTTCTTCTTGGTTTACTTCCATCTTTTCTTCCATTATAATGTTGTTTGTTGCTTTTGATTTTGCTTTCAGGTTTGGTTCACATTTTTCTTCTGGAATTGCTTCTAGTTTTTCTAGTGTTTCTTCTAGGATTGATTCTATTATAACGCCCTCTGTTTCTTTTGGTTTTGATTCAATGTGTACTTCCTTGTTTTCTTCTATTTTTGGTTCTTGTGTTTCTTCCAATTTTGCTTCCATTATGACCATTTGTTGCCTCTGGTTTTGCTTCCAGTTTTGCATCTTGTGTTGCTTCCAGTTTGATACTTATTATGATGTCACTTGTAACTTTTAGTGTTGCTTGTGATTTTGGTTCTCAAGTTGCTTCCAAGTTTTCTCTCTCTCTCTTCTAATTTTGCTTCCAGTTTCACTCCCTTTTTTGCTTCCATTTTGTTCTCCCAATTTTTATTTTTTTCTTCCATCTTTTCTTCTTTTGTTGCTTCCCAATTTTCTTCTAGTTTTTCTTCCATTTTGATGTATTTTGTTACTTCTAATATGACTTCTATTATTGCATCTTTTGTTCCTTCTGAAATTGCTTATATTATTACTCCTTTGTTTGCTACTTGAATTGCTTCTATTTTTGCTTCCTAGATAACACCAAGTTTTGCTTCCAAGATTGCTTCTGGTTTGGCTTCCATTGTTGCTTCCTTTTTATCTTCTAACAATTATTCTTATTTTACTTCCATTTATTATTAATTTAATATGTTGTATTCCAATCACAAAACCCATATTGACACCAAGAAGGTGCACATCAAAATATATATAATTTAATTGAATTTGACAACATCCATTCTTAGTAGCAAATGAAAATCATCATATGTAATAAATATTCATCCACAAATCATTGACCACTTTCAATATATATAAATTGACAAGTAAATATTGATAATATTATCATATATAACTAAAGAAATGAAAGTCCAATATGCTAGTAGATAAAAAACATGTCAAAATGATACATGTCCAAAAGTTTGCATAAGTCAAAATGATACATATACAAATGATATAATTAAAAATGATAAATTATGTAACTAAAAATGATACAAGTCAAGATGATATAAGTGAAAATGATACATGTCAAAATTTATCAACTCAATAATATGGCACTACAAACCATAAAAATGATATGTATGATAATAACCATGAAAAGAGGTATCATAACAATATATCAACAATGATCCATAATGTAGTCTATATGATCATGAATGTTACTAGCTACTAGCAGCATGCTCAGGATTAAATTTGGAAAAAAAACTAAAATCTAAATTTTCAAATTTTACTATGTTTTAGTAAACTACATTTTTGAGGGTCTTCGGTGCATTTTTGGGCTTGGGGGCTGCAATGTGGTTCTAGATAATTTGAATACCTTTCCAATGCATCAAACGGTTTACAAATCGGAGCTACGAGTAGAAAGTTATGCCTTCTCCAAGTGGACCTAATTTTTATATATAGTTTTTTTAATAATTTTTGATAGTTTGAATAGTTTATTTGTAATAAATATTATGATGGCTTTTAATTTCATTTCCAAGGGATTTTGATGACCCTTGGGATCCATCAGACTTGTATAAACTCAAAATATTCAAATAGAATGGATCAGTTTTTGGTTTGCAATTCTGTTGTTCTCAATTTCATGTTGAGTTCTACAATACTGCAGGTATCACACCAGGTATTGTAATCTAGTTTCCATAAATCAGATCAGTGGTATCAGAGTGGGAATGCTCCTTTATGCCTATTTACACAAGGTCTTCCTACCAAAGATTAGGATTGGATACACAAGATTTGTCAAAATACCCACCTTTGAGACGTACACGATCGAAGATGTTAGACGATGATGTTAAGAAGTTGGTCGAAGAAGCTTTAAATAAGCAATGAGAGGAGATGATGAGTCAATTTTCATGCCTCCTACAGAATAAAAAACCCTCTGAATCAGAAACATCATTTCGTGGAAATACCCCTTTCAAAGTGTAGGTCAATTTTGACATCCCAAATTTTGAAGGAAAGGTCGATTCTGAAGCTGTTGATAACTGGTTATCAAAGTTGGATAGATACTTTTCTATAAATAATTTCTTAGATGTAGAGAAGATAATGTTTTCTCTCCTCAAAGCTGAAACCCATGTGAAATTAGCATGGGAAACCAAAGTCGCAAATAAAGAATAGGAATCATTTGTTGAAGATGGTTTTGAAATTTCTCTTGATAAGAAGCCCACATGGGGAGAATTTGTGGAATACATAAAAGAAGCTTACCTTTTGGAGGATGTATATGAACAAAAATACATAGAGTGGCAACTTCTTCGACAAAAGAGGGATCGGTCTATGCAAGATTATACCAATACATTCCATTCACTTTCAGCAAAACTTAGTATTGATGATTGAGAGAAGCATCGAATTTTGAAATATTGGAGTGGACTTCACAGGTATATTCAAACAGAGATGGAATTTTTGAATATTGAGACATTGGCAATTGCCTATAAATATGCTACAAAAATTGAAGATAATTCAAGCAGAAAGGGAAGAGGGGCTACTTTGCAAACAACAAGCCAAGGGTTGAAGGTGGCAATAAATTTGTAGGAAAATAGGTGACCAAGGAACCTCATTCAAATTCACCCATGAACACATGGCGGTCTACTAAAAAGACACAAATAGGCATAGGCATGTGGTGTGAGATGCATAAGTCCCCAACCCATAACACAAAGGATTGTCGAAGCATTAAAAATGTGATGACAGAAATACGAGGAGAGGAAGCTGAACTTGAATCGTCACCAGTAAATAATTTTGAGAAAGAGGAGAATGATTCCATCATAGAAGCAAACCCATATGCCATAGTTGGAACTGCTAAAGTATTACCCCGTGAAGATGAAGAGAGACTTTTTCATTCACAAATGTGGGTTGATGGAAAGCCTCTGCATTTTATTGTTGACAGTGGGAGTCAAAAGAATTTGATCTCTAGGGAGACAGTCAAAAGATTAAATTTGAAAGTGACAAGACACCCACAACCATACTCTATGGGATGGGTAAATGAAGGGGGACAAGATATTCAAATAAATCAACTGTGTCGTTTTCCATATTCAATCAAGCCTTTTAAGGATGAAGTGATATGTGATGTAGCACCATTAGATGTATGTGATGTCTTGCTAGGGCAGCCATACATGTATTAGAGGCATGGGGTGTATGAGTCCAGGCCACATAGTGTTACAATCAAGCTTTGTGGGAAGAGGTATCAAATACTAGAGGTATGTCCAACAAAAACTGCTTCTTTAATTAGTGCTAAATAATGTAAACACTTGATTGCTCAAACTAGAGCTTTTGTTTTACTCATGATTCGCCCTGAACAAACAAATTCAGTTGTTCTTAATACACATGCTAAGGTAACAGAGAATCAACAAAATTAGATGGATAAAATTTTGAAAGAATATCATAGTGTGTTTAAACCACCAGTGGGAGTACCAACACACTGTCAAGTCAAGCACTCCATTGATTTAATCCCAGGCACACCGCTACCACATGAGCCAATAAATAGGAGGTCAATTTTGGAAAATGATGAGATTAAGAGACAAATTCAAGAATTGATTCAGAAAGGACACATTCATCCAAGTGCTTCACCTTTTGGAAGTCCAATTGTCCTTGCTAAAAAGAAAGATGGGACATGGAGGCTTTGTATTGATTATAGAGCATTAAACAAAATCTCTGTTAAAAAATAGATACCCAATCCCTCGAATTGATGATTTGTTGGACCAACTTAGGGGGGCTAATTTCTTTACAAAAATTAACTTGAAGTATGGATACCACCAAGTACCAATTGATCCAGCAGATGTGTGGAAGACTGCATTTAAATCTAAGGAAGGTTTGTTTGAATGGTTGGTCATGCCTTTTGGCCTAAAAAATGCCCCAGCCACATTTATGAGATTGATGAATGATGTGCTTAGACCATTCATTGATTCTTTTGTAGTTGTTTATTTGGATGACACACTCATCTTTAGCAAAACTTGGTCTGAGCATTTGTAGCATGTTGAACAAGTTCTTTCAACTCTGCAAAAACACAAACTTTATGCCAACATTGAGAAGTGTTCTTTTGGTATGCAGAGTATTCAATTCTTAGGGTATATCATTGACACTAAGGGTGTTAATGTTGATTCAGCAAAGATTCAAATAATCTGAGATTGGCCATCCCCTAAAAATTTCACAGAACTTTGCAGCTTCTTGGGCTTAGCCAATTTCTATCACAGATTTGTGTTTGGTTTCTCACACATATCATGGCCTCTTAATCAATCACTAAGGGGCGGAGCACAAGCAAAATTTTAGTGGATAGAGGCAAAGGAACAAGCATTTGAGGAGTTAAAGAAAAGACTATGTTTAGCACCAGTATTGGTCCTTCCAGATCTACACTAAGCATTTGAGATAGAAACAAATGCATCCAATTATGCTCTTGGTGCGGTACTCACACAACATGGGCATCCTGTTGCCTATCATAGTGAAACTTTTTCTGATATAGTACGTAGGTATCCCACCTATGATAAGGAGTTGTATGCCATTGTTTAGGCTTGCAAACAATGGAAACACTATATACTGGGAAATGAAACTATTATACACACAGACCATAAACCACTTCAATTCTTGCAACCACAAGGGAAGCTGTAGAATGATAGACATCAACGGTGGTCAGCATATCTACAACAATTTCACCTCAACATTTGTCATAAAAAAGGAAGCAGTAACAAGGTGGCAGATTGTTTGAGTAGGCCTCCAATTGTAGGTTTGACAATAGTGTTGGATTCATGTGGTCATCAATCATCAACTTTGGAACAACTATATGGTACTGACCTTGATTTTGCTAACATCTATGGTAATTTGGTAGAAGGAAAGTCTGTCCCTGATTTTCACTTGCAGGATGGGTTGCTTTGCCATAATGGTCACATATGTGTACCCACAGAGGAACGAAAGAAAATGATATGGGAAGCTCACTACAATCGTGTTGCAGGACATTTTGGTATTGGTAAGACTACTGCTATCCTTTAAAAGTATTTCTATTGGCCAAAAATGAAGCAGGATATCATTTCACATATACAAGCTTGTGCAACATGTGCAATTGCAAAGCCAGCAAACCATAAGTTGGGTCTATACTTACCATTACCTATTCCTAATAAGCCATGGCAGTCTGTTTCAATGGATTTAATGTCTGGACTTCCAACTACCAAGAGAGGGCATGATTGTGTATATGTTGTGGTAGATAGGTTTTCTAAAATGGCTATCATGGTGGCATGTAAAAAGATGATTTCTGTAGAAGATACTGCTAAGCTATTTTTTGAACATGTTTGGGTTCATTTTGGTTTGCCAAAAACCATTATTTCTGATAGGGATAGCAGGTTCATCAGCAAATTTTGGTCTACACTATGGGTTAAAATGGAAACCAAGTTGACAAAGTCCACAACATTCCATCCCCAAACAGATGGGTAGACAGAAGTGGTGAATCGAATGATTATTCATATTTTATGGATGTATCATTCCAAACATCCTCACACATGGGATGAAAGCTTACCCTATGTGCAACACAGCTACAACCGTGCACTCCATAGTACTACAGGGCACAGTCCATTTGAGGTTTCTCTTGGGTACCAACCATTGGCACCTATGGATGTAGCAATACCATCTCTACAATCTAATAGTCCATTGAATGGTGACAAGGAGGTAGATAAAGTAGAAAAATTCATTGATAACATTAGACACCTCCAATAGCAAGTTCATGAGATCTTGGAGTAGAGTAATCAGAAGTATAAGGAAAGGCATGATAAACATAGGACTCCTCACAAGTTTCAGATCGGTGACAAGGTATGGTTACACCTTCAGAAAGAGCGCCTGCATAGACCAAATAGGAAGTTTCATCCTCTTCATCATGGTCCATATACTATTGTGAAACAAGTTGGTGAGAATGCTTTTGAACTTAATTTGCCATCATTTTTGGGACTGCATCCAGTTTTCAATGTAGAATTATTGAGACCCTATTTTCCTCCTTTGTTGGATATTTCCCAAGCTACTGAACACATTCAAGCTGCAGAGTTAAATCCATCTACTACTATTCCAATCCAGTGTGACCATGTTACTGAAGTCATTTTAAAGACTTTGAGAAATCAGAACATTCCTCTGTATCGAGTGGTTTGAGCTGGCCAACATTCTCATCAAGGCAAGTGGTTTACTAAGGAACAAATTGAAGAACAATTTCCTCATCTGTTGTAGCAGATTAGTGCAATGGGACCCATTGCCTCTCAAGGGGGGAGGAATGCTTAGGATTAAATTTGGAAAAAAACTAAAATCTAAATTTTCAAATTTTACTATGTTTTAGTAAACTGCATTTTTGAGGGTCTTTGGTGCATTTCTGGGCTTGGGGGATGCATAGAAATAGTAATGAAACGTTCACACTTCCAAAATGTGGTTCTAGATAATTTGAATACCTTTCCAATGCATCAAACGGTTCACAAATCAGAGCTACGAGTAGAAAGTTATGCCTTCTCCAAGTGGACCTAATTTTTATATATAGTTTTTTGATCATTTTTGATAGTTTGAATAGTTTATTTGTAATAAATATTATGATGGCTCTTCATTTCATTTCCAAGGGATTTTGATGACCCTTGGGATCCATCAAACTTGTATAAACTCAAAATATTCGAATAGAATGGATTAGTTTTTGGTTTGCAATTCTGTTGTTCTCCATTTTCGTGTTGAGTTCTACAATACTGCAGGTATCACACCAGGTATTGTTATCTGGTTTCCATAAATAAGATCATAGCAACTGCCTCATCATTATCATCACCAATGTAGTCATCATTAGCATGATCATCATCATCAGATTTGGTGTCTTCTATATATGAATCATCATCATCATTTGCCTTGCGATCTGGACCAGAACCAACATATTCTAGATTTGTATCTTGAGAATCATCTTCATCTTTCAGAAGACCTGAGTTCTGCCAAAAAAAATGTTTTAATGAAAATTTATTATTTATTTAATGTAATAAAATATTTTTCTATTATATATATAATATTACAACATACGAAATGAAACCATAATTATATTACATGAATCAACAGTTAAACTAGACTGAAATAAATAACAAAAACATAGTTCTTAGCAAACAAACAAGAAGTTACTCTATTATTCCTTGGCTGTAGGAACGGTCATAGAATAGAGTTCTAATGGATGTAGGAACAGTCACATAACAAAGTTCCCGTTGAACCATAAAAATGCAGGTCATTTTTGTTGATGTCCCGCATCATGTCTTATGTCAACTTGTCTCTCAAGAGTAGACAACAAAAAAACATACCAATCACCATTCGACTCAGCACTAAATCCACTTAAGAGTTTTTTTTTAAGGTGAACTCATACATTTATTTAAATACAATAAAATCAATTTGTTCAAGCCTTGTATTAGTCAAAATGCTCAAAAATAGAATAAGCGGGAAAAAATCCATGATTTTTTAAACACCACAAGGAAAATAAAAGAAAAAGAAATTGTTAAAATTTTCAAATGCTCACAAAAACTTCCATTGTTGAATTTGGCAGTTAATTTATAATGGCTTAATAGGGTTTTAGGGTTTGAGATTTATTATAGTTAAAAGAAATAAAAATTGAAGAAGTACAGTCCACTTAGAAGAAGCTACAAATTACAATGTATACACACATAAAAGGCCTATGTCTCAAGGTTTGTAACCTTCGTTCTCTACTTCCATTGTAATCTAGAACTATTTATGAATTTATAATTTTTCAGAAGCTTATGAAATATTGCCCGTGGTTTCCTACACAGTGGGCATTAAAGGACTTGCATTCCTTATTCTTTTAGTTTTTTATGAAGGAGATTGATTTTGAAAGAGTTGATTTTTATGAATATTGTTGAATCCTAGGTAGAGGGCTGAACAAAGGAATTGTTTTTTGTTTTATGGATTTTGGGTACATATATTTTGTGACTCATGTCCAAAAGCTAAGGATTATATCAATATTGTGTAGGGTTTCTCAGAAACATGGGTTTTATAGTTTTTATTATTTTATATTCTTTCATCATTTTAAATATTATGTGCAATTCTTGGTGATATTAGGAGTAGCAAAGAAAATAACTAAAGCATATAATTATTTGAGAACTATTAGGATTTTAGGGTTTATAATACTTAATTATTCAAATGTAGTGTGATTAGTTAGTTTTCTTCTCTTTTGTCGATTCAGGAGGATGGTAGTCCTTTGCCTCTAGTTGCGGGTTTTGTCAGGCAGGAGCAAGCAAGAGAAGCAACTAGACTGGTGGTGGACATGATTTATCAGAAGTCGATGAATGGTCATGCCCTTCTTCTTGCGGGTGCCCCTGGTACTAGAAAAATTTCTCTTACATTGGGTATCTCCCAAGAGCTTGGAAGCAAAGTATTTAGTATGTAGTTATTTTTGTTGATAGGCTTCCTTTGCAAAGTAATTTTTTTCATGTATTCTATAACTGAATATCATTTTTATTATCAAAGACACTCCACACTAGAATCCAGTCTTATCCTTTGGGCATGTGTCTTCCACTTCTAGATTCTATATTTAGCTAGTTTGAATAATAAGACACAACACTTGCTGAAGGTTTTGCAAATGGGGTTGCAAGAAAAATTGGCTTAACCTAGGAGGAAACTCCATTGTTAAGTGCACTTGAGCTTAAGTGGTACCGGGACTTGTTTTTTCCATGGCTATGGTCATTTATTTATTTCTAAATTTCTTGAATGCCATGGTCTTATTAGCCCGTGGGCTAACTTTTCTTTAAGTCATTTCAATTTAGAGAATTTTTAAATTTTTAAAATTGTTAGTTGTTTACATATGTTACCACAGTGTGTCCATTGGCTGGCCTATCATATTTTATTTACCCTGGATATTTGTGGTTAGGGCCTTATTTAATTTTAAAGTATTATGGTCATTGTTTTATGTTTTTTTCTTACAGTCATATATTTTCATGTGTCCTAGCCTAATGCCTTGTGTTTTCACCTTCCATGGTAACTTACCCCTCATATTTTGCACATGCTTTAAGTTATGTTTAAGGTGTTTTTTGTGGCCCCACAAGTTCTTGGATTAGTTGTGGAAAGGTAACTACTAAGAGGGGAGGGGTGAATCAATACTGTAAAACACTTTTAAACTTATTTGAACGTTCTTCACAATCATTTACTGATTCCTTATCATTTGCATGCATCACATGAAATATATAAAATATATAATAAGTAACACACAACACAAATATTTGGTATCGCAAAAATCCTTGTTAGAGGATAAAAACTGCGCTGGGGATGACACCCATAAGACTTCACTACTGTAGAATACATTTTTCTTGGTTAGAGCTACAATGCTTAACTATTTATGATAGCTTACCCCGTTAAGAGTATTAACTTGGTTAAGAGTCTAAAGATTGCTAAGTCTACCTTGTTAAAGGATTTTACAATTCTAATATAAGAATTGTACTTGGTTAAAGGATTTACAATTAAGATATGCTAGGATATGCTCGGTTAAGAGACTTAAAAAAATCTGATTACTCTTTAATCAATAATACTAAAATTTATGTCAAACTTGCATCAACATATGCTATTCATACTCTATGTGCTCAATAACTCATTACCTCATACTATGTATCTTTCACACTAACAATTAAGTGCTTGTTAGATCTCAATCTTTATGTGTTCTTCACTTCTCTATTAATCGGTGGCTTCACTACTTGTTCACCTTCTCAGTAATCTGCTTCATACATGCCACAATCACCTTTCACACATGCATATAAATCTTCATACTCTAATCTTCTTATATACAATTATTGAAGCGGTGCTAGGAGTTCTATAATCTTCTCATCAAGAGGTGCTAGTATTGGTTACTCTTCCAATGTATATTTCATCCTTAATTCTCATTGGTGAATCTCACATTGTAATCATGTGTAATCATCATGTTGTAATCTCCAATGTACTGCTATATGATCTCCTCGAGATTGGTTTAGACCATTTTATGTTTGGTGTCTAGGTTCAATGTAATTAGAAATTCTTTTGGTGTCGGCTTGTTCTTCTTGATAACATGTTTTCCTTAACTTGGTAAATGTCTTTTCTTCATGGTTCAGTGCTCAATACAACTTGGTTCTCGGTGCTCAGTTCTACTTTGCTTGGTGCCTATGCTTGCTTCTTCTTTACCGAAATTCCCTGTCTTCTAAATTTCCTTTACTGAATGACTTTCTCTGCTTTACCAAATGACTTTGACAAACATTATGACTTCCTCATAACTAATGACAAAAAAAAAACTCTTATGAGTATCACTCTCCCCCTTTGGCATTAGTTTGGTATGTTTGTTAAAAACCTCACAAACTTCAAATCCATCAACAAAATTCAAAATTTTAAATTTGTCCATTCTTCTACCTTGGTAAATATATTACTCCCCCTGAAGTAATGTCTCTAGTACATATCATATACTTATATACATAGTACACATATAATATTCCTCTTTTATGTATACTTATTCATTCCTATATATTCCCCCTTATATATCCATTTCCCCTTGTTGGCAAAAAAAAATCTACAAAATCTTATATATATTCCCCCCTTTTTAACAAAAATTCCAAAATATTTACTTACTACTTATCCAGTGTGGGGATCTTATAAAAAATGCTTTTGTACTTATTATGTGCATCCTCGAGTGATACCTTCCAAGTGTCCTTTAGTGTTTGCAATACTATTATCTTCTCACTTATATCTATTGTAAGACTGACCAAACTATCCATAACACTTACATCTAGTGTGCTAACTATATCTTTAGCCTTTTGAATTTGTTTCTGCAGTGATTCTATGTTTGGGATCAAAATTGTTTGGAGTTCTAGTAGATCCATCTTGATCTTATTCTCCTCCTTTCTCAACTTAAATTGCACTCCCATCAAGTGCTTCATCTTCTCATGGTATGTTGTAATGGACTCAAGCTCAGTGGAAATCTTAGACATCAAACATATCTTTTTCTCTTATCTAATTTGTAAAATTAGACATCAAACATATCTTTTGAAATAATGAAAGAATAGATTGTAGTTCATGTTCAAATTCATTGATTAACTCTGCAAGAGTTACCATGTCTAAAGCGACTGATTGAAGAACTTCTTCAATCACCTTTGTCTCCATGTATTTCTTATGAACTTTCAACATAAATTCGGTTGTGTTTGTTCTTGGCTGGTTGATCTGATTGACAAGTTCTCTTAGCTGACTGTATATATCTGCTTTCTCATTTATTATTGCCTCAAGGACAATTTCATTCAAAATACTTTTAATCTGCTCCAAAATATCTATTTTCTTCTTCTTAGCTATATGCTTATCTTGAGAAGCTTTCCTTTTTAACAAGTCTCTGAACTCAGAGAGTTCCTTAGGGCTCATTGTTAAGTAATCAACCTTCGGTATAACAATTACTTCACCTATGTCAACTTCTTTTTCATATTTTCTCTTCTTTGACTTTCCCTTTGAACTAGATGCATTTGTTGCATTTGATTAAGTCTATGTCTCTTCGATTTTATCTTCTTTTTATTTCTTTTGTTCTTCTTGTTTCTTCTCTTCCTACCTTTTCCTTTTCTTTTTCTAGTTCTTGTTGTTATCTTGTAGTCTCGGTGGGGGTCATTGATTCTTCATTCTGACCTTGTGTGGATTCAGTCTCAGTTATCTTCTCGGTCTCTTTTGTTTCAGTATCTTTGGTTGGCTTGGTAGGGACCTTAGCTTTGTTAGGTGCATCACTAATCACCTCTATCTCAAGAAAATTTAAAACTTGAACAATAATGGGATCTTTTGCCAATAATCTAGCCTTTTCAGAATCATCTACATCCATAGCTTATGTCTCTATGGCCTCGGTTTCCATGACATTTTCATCATCTTTCACTATGTCATATGGATCTTGTTCAATAATATCTTCTATGGTGACTTCTTCTTGATTTTTTATCAACTTAACTGGTTTTGATTTATCTTCTTGGTCTTGGACTCCTTCAATTATCAGTTGATCTATAGAAAAGGTCTTTCTCCAAAGATCATTAGTGTCTTTTTGTACTTCTTCCAGTTGACCGGCCATAATGCTCAAAGCTCTTCCCTTTACTAGAAATCTTGCCAAATATTCTTTAAAGTATCTTTTATTCTCTCTTTGTTAGGTCTGGAATAGTGATTGCAAGTGACCTTTCTCTCATTTCTTTTTTCAGCAGCAAGAGCATACTTCCATCTTGCATCTATTTTCTGATATAGCTCTTTATCCAGATTTTTTACCACTTCCACTGGTGTTGTCCTAAATTTATGTAGTGTGGTAATGATCCTCTCTTCAATCTTGTCCTTCTCTTCATCAGTCCTTGTGTCATAGTTTAATTGTTTCATTTTTTAATGTCCACCATACCTTTCTAGTGTCTTGAGAAAATCTACAAGACTTTTCATCTTTTTTCTTGGTGCAACCTTAAATTGTGATAAGTCATCTGACTCAGTATCACTCTCTTTTAGCAACTTTAATTTTCTTCTTGGCCTTACAGTAACTTGTTTTCTCTAACATAGGTTTTTGTTTTCATAGGTTCTTCTACTGCTTTCTTCTTTAGTCTCGGTGTAGAGGTAGGCCTTGTAGATGGTCTTACACCGACTGGGCTAGGGGTTTCTTTCTTAACTTTTATCATCTTACCCTTTATCTTTGAAGGCTCAAAAAATTCTTCATCTTTAGCATCAACAATAGCTAAACTCTCAGATAATGCACTTATCATTTTACTTGTCTTCCTGATTGCTTTAGGTATCATTATACCTGGCCTTATTTTCTCTTTAACCTCTTCATATGTTCCATACCGAGTTGAACTTCTATCAATCAGTTTCTCAAATAATCCTTTAATTTGAATAGTGGCTGCATCTATGTTCATCTCATAACCCATAGGTGGTAACCACATGGTTCTAGGTTCCACAACCCTTATAATAGAAACATCAGTATCAACTTCAAAACACAATTTATCCTTGTATTCTTCCACTAACCGAGGTGGAATTATGTACCTCTTGTGCTTCTAGATTGAAACTTGCTAAAATAGTCATCCATAATAACATTAAAATTATCATCCATGCCTTGAACAAATTCACTAATTTGATAAACAATGGGTTTATTTGCTTTCCATGTAGCTTCACCGACTATAGGAAATGAGTTTTGGAAATAAAAGAATATACATACCAATAGTGGTCTAAACTTCAATGTATTTTTCTTTTCTTTTCGAGTGGTGTTCATGTTGTCATCCAATTATTTCAATAGAATCTTGCACAATTCAATCTTCATGTCCTTTTTAACAATTTTGTAGGCAATATCTATAGCTCCATAGGGTACACTATTTACTTGAGATGATTGGAAAATCTTGTAGGATATTATATTTGATGCGAACTTCAATTCAAGATCATCAACTATAGATAGCTTTAGGCCTATGTCATCCCACTTATCTTTGGTAAGCTCACACAACTTATTCTTATCTATTTTTTTATAAGCCCTCGGTCTATCACCAACCAAAAATCCTGTTACTATATGCAAAACATCCTTGGTAATTTTCACTGGCCCATCAAGCCACACAAACCAATCATGTACTCTGCTTAGTACAATTCTCATCTATTCATGCTTAAAAATTGTTAGTACATGCATTGCTTGGACCAAACCCTTGGTCTGAAAGTGTGTGTGGTCACTCTTCAGATTTGTGTTAACACACAAGTTCTTGAATGATGTATCAATCTCCCCCCAACATATATCTTTAATCTTGTCGTGGATGAAGGCACATACATCTTTAATCAATATGACTCTCGGTGGGATCGAGGATAGGGCTCTAGTTTTGTCTACTTCTGCAACAATGTCGGGAGGAAGCTTATACTTCGGATTTACTGGAACAATCTTTTCAACTAAAATTGGTTTCTACAACTTGGGTACCATTGTGATCTCGAAATACTTCAACAGATACTAGGGTTCAAATAGAATAGTAAATAGAATCTATAATTTCAGCTCAACAAACAATAGAAATACCTCAAATGATCTTGTAAATGCTCAGAATACTCAGCTGAATTCTCAGAATCACTTTGTGATCTCATTTTTGTCAATGCTCAAAGGTGCTCACAAAAATGTAAAGTAAAAATGAAGTATCTTGCCCTCTATTTATAGTTTTTCCTTTAGGCTAAGGCTTCCAATGACTATAATATAAATTTTACCGTTAATCAAACTACACTTTGCTTCACCGAATGCAAGAAAATAGCTCAAACACTTTACCGATCAACACATGAAATCATAATTTCACAACTTATATCCAAATGCATCTTAATATGCTGATATGGATCTTTGCACTAAATCTAGGAACTGATTTAAGATACACTTTAGGTTATCATGTCCTATACATACCTTTAATCGATTAAATGAAGATAGGTGCACCTCAATCTAGAGGATGTGGTGCCATCATTAGTTCACAAATCTATTCCATCATCTTGAGACTGCCTTCTCCAAGTCTTATTCATCTTCTCTTTGATCTCATCAATGTTAACTTGAGTCTTTTCACTCAATTATTCCTCGGTTGAATCCTTATTTCGATACCTGTAGTCCTTGGATAGGTGACCGACTCTGTGAAAATGGAAACAAGCCATTCCATTGTTTCTCTATGATTTCTTGTTGTTCATTCCATGCATACTAAAGTAGTTTGCAGCAATGTGACCAAATCTTTCACATGCAGTACAAGTGATCCTTGTATTATAATCCCATGGTATAGTTGGTCCTTGTCGGTTGTTGTCAACATTCTATCAGTTAGGGACCCATTTTTTATTTTTTCTTACTGATCCGCATTCTCCAAATGTATGATCATATCTCTTGCAGTTTTTATAGTAGACTTCAAATCTTGGTTTCATTGAATTTTTCACAACTCTTGATCTACATCTGAGTGCCTTATGTCCATATCTATTGCAGTTATAACAATGACCTTTAAAATTAGGAGCATTCGATGAATTACCTTTTTTTTCCTTCTGCAGACATTTGTTGTGTGTCTTGGTTTCCTACAATGATAACATTTAGGCTTCTTTGACTTTGGTGGGGTAGCAACTTTGTCTCAGTTGGTTTCCTATTTGGAGGACTCACCCTTCTCGGTGGTACTATTTGCATTGTAATCGAGTCTAGAAGTATCCTTTGGTTGCCTTTGATTTCTCAATTGTTCATACATAATCTTTAATGCTTCTTCATTTCTTTTCAGGACTTCATTAGCATCTCTCTCATATTTAAAATCATTTGTCAGATGTTCATTTTCAGATCTCAGCTTTGCAATTTCTCCAAATTTCCTTGCAACATCCTGATTTGCAATAACAAGTTGATCTCTCAAGTTCTAGTGAGTTTGTGTCAACCTCATTATTTTCCTTTCTCATATAGTCTTGTATCATTTTCCTTCTCTCTTATTCAACAATTCTTTTGTCATCCTCAACTTGTCCTTTTGGTTCTATGATTTCACACATCCTTACCAACTGTTCTTTATGTTCTCTTTTCAATGTTTTCACTTGATCAACAAGGTTCTTGTTATTTTCAAATAGTTCTGATATGATATTATCAGATTCATCAGACATGATTCCCTCTGATTGTTCTTCAAGTTCGTTCACTTGATCTTGAGTATCTTTCAACTGATGTGCAAGCTCCTTCCTTTTATTGATTGAATGTTTCAATTTCCTGCTCAATTATTCAACCTGCTTGTTAGCCATCTTGAGTTCCATTTCCATATTCTCAATCACCCTTTCATATGTGTAGCTTTCCATCTTTCTAGATCTTTCCTCTCAAGTAGTTAAACTCCTTAATAAGAGACTGAGCTCTGATACTAATTGTTGGATTAGGTGTGGAAAGGTAAGTACTAAGAGGGGAGGGGTGAATCAGTATTGTAAAACACTTTTAAACTTATTTTAACTTTCTTCACAATCATTTACTGATTCCTTATCATTTTCATGCATCACATAAAATATATAAAACATATAATAAGCAACACATAACACAAATATTTGGTATCACATAAATCCTTGTTAGAGGATAAAAACTATGATGGGGATGACACCCACAAGACTTCACTATTGTAGAATAAAGTTTTCTCGGTTAGAGCTACAATGCTTAGCTATTTTTGATAGCTTACCCTATTAAGAGTATTAACCTAGTTAAGAGTTTAAAGATTGCTAAGTCTACCTTGTTAAAGAATTTTACAATTCTAATATAAGAATTGCACTTGGTTAAAGAATTTACAATTAAGATCTGCTAGAATTTTCTCAGTTAAGAGACTTTACAAATTCGATTTACTCTTTAATTAGTAATACTAAAATGTCAATCAAAATTAAATCAACATATGCTATTCAAACTCTATGTGCTCAATAAATCATTACCTCATACTATGTATCCTTCACACTAACAATTTAGTACTCGATAGATCTCAATCTTTATGTGTTCTTCACTACTCTATTACTCGGTGGCTTCACTACTTATTCACTTTCTCAGTAGTTTGCTTCATACATACCACACTCACCATTCATACATGCATATGAATCTTCATACTCTAACCTTCTTATATACAGTTCTTGAAGCGGTGCTAGGAGTTCTAGAATCTTCTCATCAAGTGGTGCTAGTATTGGTTACTCTTCCAATGTATATTTCATCCTTAATTCTCATTGGTGAATCTCACCTTGTAATCATGTGTAATCATCATGTTGTAATCTCCAATGTACTATTATACGATCTCCTTAAGATTGGTAAACCATTTTTTGTTTGGTGTCCAGGTTCAATGTAC
The DNA here is from genome assembly GCA_027943335.1 of Chamaecyparis obtusa. Classification (NCBI taxonomy): domain Eukaryota; kingdom Viridiplantae; phylum Streptophyta; class Pinopsida; order Cupressales; family Cupressaceae; genus Chamaecyparis; species Chamaecyparis obtusa. Next base: position 207,836 of record BSBK01002842.1, read on the forward strand.
CTAGAAATTCTTCTGGTGTCAGCCTATTCTACTCGGTAACATATTTTCCTTAACTCGGTAATTGTCTTTTCTTCTCGGTTTGGTGCTCAGTACAACTTGGTTCTCAGTTCTACCTTGCTTAGTGCTTGTGCTTGCTTCTTCTTTACCAAAATTCCCTATCTTCTAATTTCCTTTACCGAATGACTTTCTTTTCTTTACTGAATGACTTTGACAAACATTATGAATTCCTCATAAATAATGACAAAATAATCAACTCTTAGGAGTATTACAAGTGTTATGTTCTTCTGAAAAAAGTGTTGTGAGCTTACAACTAAGTGTTGATAGTTTTGTGATCTCCTAATTGCACCCTTGCTACTATTTTTTTTTTTATCAGTAATAGATAGGATTTTATTAAAAATAGATCAGGAGAGAACTTGGCTCGAACCAATAGTGGATACAACAAGGGAATCCACTATCCCCAAAAAGGTACAACAAGAATATCATTTATCAGCCTAGAATCAAAAATTACCATATTTTCCTCTCTTCATATGAGAACAAAGAGTCATATCCAATGATCCATGTTTCACATTCCTTTGTTTCTTTCCTTTCACAATATGTCACCCCTCTTCCAAATGATAAGCTTCATTTTGCCAATCCTCTACAAAGGCCACTGAATCCTGGGTTTGATCATTTAATCCTTCCACATCTTGTTGGGATTGACTCCCATCTCCCAATTGATCATCCCCCATTTCATTATTTTCCACTAGAAATTTTTTCTCCATTTTGATGGAGTGACAACCCCATTACTCAACACGACCTCCCTGCCACATTTAGCAGCCTCCATGATAACATTATTCTTCAAAGATTGTTCCACCATTTCCTTTGGAGACGCTTGTCTTCGATCCCCTGAGATAGCTTGAGAAAAACTCATTTGTTTCTCTACCTTTTTCTCCATTGTGTAGTACTGAGTAGATGCATCCTTCCACCATGAGGTTGACCTACTTATTTTACCTTTGTCACACTTTTTACAACATTGCCAGTATGAAAAAATATCCTACAATGAAAGGGAATCCCTTCATAATTAGAGGTTGAACCCAACTGCCCTTTGAGGTTTTGATCAGAGTTTATGTCGGTAACCCCTTAGCAATGTCCATTTCCACCAAAATTCGAGCAAAGGTAGAGTGGAGAAGATTTGAAGATCCTTCATCCACAAGAAAGAAGGTCCCTAATGCATCACCTATAGTTTCAAAGCAAGAATCAAACCAAAGACTTAAGGGTAAGTTAGAGAGTCTCACCCACAATGGAATCTTATCAAAAACTTCATTATTTGGGTTGACGTCTGAATATCAAGGCTTTAACATTAGATAAAATTTGTTCTTCCAACACCATTGAAAATCACACAGAATTCTAGTCCTATCCTAAACCATCTCAAAAAAAACAATTAAAAAACCCTTAGCAGTAGGGTAAATCTGAACACGACCCTCAAGAATCAATTCCCAAAATTCTGAAATCCACTTGTGAAGAACAACTAGACTGGGCCAAAACCCCCTAAAGTGACCTATTAAACCTAGTTTAACCAAATTTTGGTCAACCTCCTCTTCCAAATAGGCCTCTAATGTCATCGAGCATGCATTGAGCGAGGGCAATATAGGTTTATATGAACCAGTTGGGGTTACATGAGACACCCCCAAAAAATTTTTATGGATGTCACCATTTGTTTATTTATTTCCTACATCACCTCCTTCTGGCATGAAGGAAGTTGGATAAGTTCTAGATCCCCCAACATTGGATCGATTCCTATTCCCTATCGTATCATTATTCTTATCATAATTTTTTTTTGGTTTCCTTGTTTGTGCCCTACACCACTGCCCTGACCAGTGCCCACCTTGTTGGGCTTCACCTTATCACTATTACTAGTTGTGAATGTGTCATTTGTATGCAGGGGAAACTTATTTCCCATTACCCCTGACTGCTCATCCAACTTTGCACCAGTATAATGAGTCCTCTTACAAGCCCCACCATTTTGAGTGTTGCCATTTTTATAAGAAGATTCCCCAGCTAAAAAACCCTGAAAATATATGTGCTACATCTAAGTCACAAGCATTCAGATTCACCATTGTTAATGACCTTGGATGCAATTTGGTTGCACCCCTTCTCTTCTTGAAAACTATTTGATCATCCATGGATAACACTAGATCACACCTTTTCATTTGCAGAATGGGCTAGAACCCTAGCCCCAAAGGCAGACGAATATGAAAGGTTCATTGTTTTATGTTTTTTTTTCTTATGGTCATATATTTTAATGTATCCTAGCCTAATGCATTGTGTTTTACCCTTCCATGGTAACTTACCCCTCATATTTTGTACATGCTTTAAGCTATGTTTAAGGTGCTTTTCATGGCCCCACAAGTGTTATGTTCTTCCGAAAAAAAGTGTTGCGATCTTACAACTAAGTGTTGGCAGTTTTGTGATCTCCTAGTGGCACCATCGTTACTATTTTTAAGGTTAACAACTGGATATTGTGAGACTATGTGGTGGTTTATGGGCTGCAATAAAGTATGTTGTTTCATCCTTGCAACTTGATTACATAGTGAATACTTCTAGATTGTAGGGAAGCGAAAGTGAGCCATGTGTTGAAGATATTAAAAAGATAAACAAGTGTTGTCTGCCGCATCCTTGTGGCAGTTTGTGAAGGTAGTTAGTTGGACCCATGAGCTTGTGAGTTTATTTTTGTGATGACTATGATGGTTTCTTGCATCATCTTGATGGTTAGTGGGGAAAACATTTTCCAACAACAATCATGCGAAGAAGAATGAAATATTATGGCGATGCCTTTTTGTTGCTTTGGAGCTTGTTTTGTGGGACCTAGTTTTGGCCCACAAGGAAGTAAGGATGTTATGTGTGGCATGCATTTGATGAGTTAACACAATAGTATGTTTTCATGTCATAGTTTTGAAGGTTTAAACTATAGTTAAGGATGACAGGTCACAAGGATACGATGAAGAAAAGGTAACTCATGGTGAGTTAGTTGTATCTTCATGACAACTTTTAAAGACAATTCTTTAAGCTCATGATTATGCGAGGTGGTGACATGTGTCTAGGGAAATATTAGAGAGAGTGTGTACAATTCATACAATTTGAATATAGGTTGAGTCAATGATTTATTTCCATGTGAGCTAGGATTTCCATGTTATACAATTCAAGACTTTTTGACTATATTTTGGGGATTGCAGAGTTATGATAGATGGGTTTCATATTAGAAGTGACATCTAAAGGATGTTGCATTTACTCTTGAAATGTGGTGTAGATTAGAGAATCATTATGCCTTACAACCATTCATTTTACAAGATATTGTGATAACCAAGAATGTCATTTTGAAAAGATTTCACAAATGTGAACTTCAGTACAGAGATTGCTTGAATTAGCAAGTTGTGGCAATAGATTTGAAGCCTAGAAGAATGTTATTTATAGCTGACTATAGATGAGACTCTGTGCATTCTTTGTAGTTGTTCCCTTTTAGTTAGGTGGCTTTATGTGTGTTCTTGATGATGATAGTGAGTTTTCATGAGTGGCATTGTCTATTGCATGAGGTTGATACTGGGGAAGGCCCTACTACAAGAAGTATATAAGGATCACAGTTTGATGTTGAACTTTGTGGTTGTAGGGATTTCTTAAATGCCAAGGGTGGTTGGAGGGATTTATTAACCTAATGTACCCACTATCTATGCTTATTGACAAACCACTGGAGTTTGTGAGGGTTTATTAGGTGTCTAGTCACTTAAGGCTACCACTTTGTTTCTCCCTTGGGGTTGGGATAAGGATTGGGGAATGAATGAAGGACCTGGTGACGTGTGTTTGTCTAATCCTAGTATGCCCTAGGATATATTATCTTGCATATCCTCTAACAGGGGAGATGGTGAGAATCCTACATTTTCCCCTTCCCTTGTTCCAAATTCATCTTCTTCCCCTGCTAGATATCCAAATCTATCTTCTTCTACTTCTCTGTAGCCAAATTCCCCACAGTGCGCTAGGAGAATGATTCACAAGCACTCTCTTGGAGGTGAACGGGTATATTGACTTTATCTTCTCAAGAAATAGAAAATTCATCAAGAACAATATATCCATATTTTTCAAAAAGAAACTTCTCTCTCATTTCTAATTACTAAATTGGATCAGTATAAATTAGTTTCTTTTTTTCACCAAACAAATTTTTTTTCGGTTCCTCCATGAAAGAGGTGGAGACATAAATAGCTAAAATAGAGTAAATAATAACAAATATGAAGGATGAATGATGACTAAACAAATCAAATCTTAAAGAAGGGACATGTGGTGGGAGTTGAGAAAGCTAATTGTTTATCTTCTTCTCAGTTAATTATTCTTTCTTCTCATTTCTTTTATTTTCCAAATCTTTTGAATTTCGCAGAAGCAGGAAGAATGTTGTAAAATTGCAAAGTGTCAATATTCAAGTTTCATAACAAGTAGCCAGGAATTTCTGAAGTGTAATATCTCTTGTGTCTTGGTATAGAATTTCATAGTTGAGTTTTGTCATACGGTGGTCTCTAATTTGAAGTGCAAAATTTCTTTAAGTTGAAATAATTAAGGATTATTCATACTTTGCACACTCATTTGTTGACATGTATTCCATTTATTATTGTCTTCTATTCTAGGAGTATTGTCATTATTTTAACAAATAAAATGAGAATTTTATGTCTTCAAATGGATTATTAAGAATGGTTATGTGATGTGCATATAATATTGGTGATCTTGTTTTCACTAAGTGATAACATTCTTTTAAGATCTTCAAGACATGTTTGAGGTGTTATAGTGAGAAATGCTCTCTATTTGACTCTATTGCACTCTTTTTGGCATTAGTCAATCTTACAAATGTTGTTTCAGTTTGCTCTCATAAAGTAAAAAGACAAATCCCTTTAATTTTATGATGAGTAATGGTAAGAGTAATACAATTTTATTCTTAGCAGTGTTTGATCCTAAATAGATTAGTTATTCAAGTGATGAAATAAAAGCCATTCATATGAGTCTAAGAATTATTTACATTTACAACTCTTTATTAATTTGTTGTGATAAATTATTTTTATTCCCAAAGGAAGTTGCAAGTTATGGATGGGATTGTTCATTGAAATCATAACATAAGGGTTTCCATAACCTTAAGTCTAAGAATTATCTTCTCTATGTATCTGCATGATGTTATGTATTGAATTTTTACTCAGTATGCAAACTTATTTAAGAGGAATACCCTCTTGAGATCATCAAGATCAAAGTGAAGAAGGCTATTCAAGCCTTGTCGATTTGATTTTTCTTGTCCTACGGGAAAAATCCCCCAAAAGTCTAATGGCTACAGGAATAGTCACATGATAGAGTTTCAATGATTGCAGGAACAATCATAGAACATAGTTCCAATGGTTGGAAGAATAGTCATATAACATAGTTCCAATGGTTGCAAGAACGGTCAACTGCTAAAACTAAACTAATTACTGAATATAAAAGTAACTAAACTAAATAAGTGGAATTCTCACCAAGTGGCCCCCTTGGATGAGTCTTCCCAAATCTTAAGTCAGATGCATAAAATTAAAGTATCATTCTATTTATCAAAGTGTTGTTACAACATGATAGTAATATGATAACTTTAAAGTGCACAAGACAATTTTATATCCATAACTACCTTAGAATAACATTCATTGAATCACATGTAAGAGTAATATAGATAGATCACATAGCAGCTTGATATGAACAAAAAAAATATGGATAGGTTCATGTCCATAGCTAAATAAGTTTAATAAGTCACTATAAGTAGTATCAACACATAGGTGCTAAACCCCATAATAATGACAACAAATATATAAGAAATCCTATAAAAAATGAGCCATTATTTGGGCTCATCATTCCTCCCAACCTAATGGATTGCTGGTCCTCCAATAGATACAACTAGATTCCTCTATCTTTCTTCAATACTGAAATCATTGACTGTTGCATGTCTCTTAGTTTCCACTCTTGGGTTCCAATAAAATCCATTTTCTTATTCAGTTAGTCCCACCTAAAATTTCTCTACTTGTTCATTGTAGGAATGGTTTTCTCTGTAGTTTGGAATAAGCCATAGAAGAATTGGTGACTAAAAGATTAAAGGGAGCCAATATTATTTCTCTTTTCTCCCCAAATGAATATAGTTTGGTGCCCTCGTAACAATGGTTGCATAAGAATTTTGCAAGGAATGGGTTTGGCTTGCTTCATCTCATTAGGTAACCCATTCCAGTGTCAGATATACCAATGTTCTCCTTCTTGATATTGTAGCCACTTGTTCAAATTCCTAAAAGGCTTCATCTCTTGTAGCTAGGATCTATTGTTTATATCCATCTTTGTAGATAATTTTGTGCCAAGTATAGAAAATGTTTGCAGGTTCACTTGATTCTACCCTTAAAGGAAAAGGGGTATAGATCTCCTTGTCTCTATGTGCTATGAATTACTACCCCTAACTATTTTCATTTTGAATCCAAGATGTTAGAGCCCTTATATCGAAGGGTTTAAAATAGAGACTATTGTTGACAATTAAAAGAAAGACTAAGCTCCTTCAGATGTAGTGCATATATCCTTGGGGGAGTTCTACATTCTAAAATTTGTTGCACTAAGGTCATCACATTGTTTACCTTATCTGTTAATGCATCAATTACTGCATTCTTCCCCTAAATCTCCTTTTCTTTCTTTGTAATCACTTCTTACAACCTATACTTCTCTTTATTCCATTCTTCTTCCTTATCTTTCATATTTTTCCATAAATCAAGGGCTATTGATGCCCATGAGAAAGTAGTACATTGGTGAATACCTACTAGGAATCACCTTTGTTATGGTTGTCCATCGGCTACTTTCTCAACTACACCAATGAGCCTTGCTAATCCTAAGTTCTCTTGTTCTAGGTTTCCTTCCATCAACAACTCATGTTCTTCTTGGGAAAATTCCCTTTCTTGAGATATTTGTTCATCCTCCTCCTCAGATTATTGTGTAGGCATCATTTCCCTATCCTGTTGCTCAGATGAGGAGGTAAATTTGGGGCTTCCCCTAGGAGTTCTGTTATAGATTATCCTTTCTTCTTCACTGGGAGTGGTATGAATAGAGCTTGAGGATTAAATTTGGATGTTCACCCTAGGTGTAGTAGATTTTTAATGTTTACTAGGTTTAGCCCTAAGCCTATGACTCTTCCTTTGGGGTGTTTTAACCATAGTTTTTGTTGTCTTAGACTTTTTAGTAGAATTTTCGCTATAATTAGTGGCTATAAGAGGTTCTTCATCCCTACTTTTCCTTTTTATAGGGCTAGGTAGTTCCTTTACAATTTTTTGTATTTTATTCTTTCCCTTTTCATCCTTAGTCTTTTTTATTTTTTATTTTTTCTTTGGTACGGTTGTCCTAGTTTGAAATGTTGATTTAGGGGAAACATCCTCACTAGGGTCTAAAGAGGAACTATTTACATCTTTGTGCAAAGATTCAAGTGAAATCATTTTGGCTGCAAGAGGGTCTGTGCTAGGAACCACCCTAGAAGTTGAAGCCCCATGGGTGAATTTTTTAATTGTTGCCTCCCCACTAACCCTACAGGTCAAGGGTTGACCTCTAAGACCCACATTCATTGCTTTGAACTTTTTAATTTTCAAAAAATCATCCCATGACATCTGAGACACATCTTGTAAAGACCTTTCAAGATGCAACTTAAGTAAACAGTGATGGGAAATAATTTTTTCCCTTCCTTTCCATGTCTTGGTAGTCATGATTTCCAGTAGGTTATATAGCACATTGGGGAAATTCATTATCCTTCCATGCCGCATGTGACTCAAAAGCTTGAAGTGTATAGTGTGTAGACATGATTGTCGACCCTTATAGGTAATTTATCTAATTATATAAACAACAACATGTTTCCATGTTTTTGGTAAAGAAAGCCTCCTTGTTCCCTATTTATCTACTTCAAGTGGAGGATCTCCAAGTCTAGTAAAATCTTCTCTACCTATTATAGTGTCTTTACTTTTAGGGTACAATTCTCCTATAGTAGGAAACCCTGAAACTTCAACAATCCTCTCCTCGATGGAAATAACCTTCAAACCCTTCACCATTACCTCAACATTATCTAATGCTTGAGAAAATTCCATAGAAATATCATTATTGAACCCATTCAATTTTAAAAATTATTCCAACCAGCCACAATTCCTAAATTGCATTTCACAAAGTATGTCCTATAGGATTACTTGAGGAATTGTTGGTTCACTTCTCACTACTGGACCTCCAATGTTTCTAGTCACACCCTTTGAAAAACCTCTTCTCTATAATTATTTAGCAGAAAAATCACCTAATTCCTCTCTCAATGTCATATATCCTTCTCATAGTCCTAACACCATTGTTGTATAACCTTCTATTTACCCCACTTTTAGTGGCATTTATGACAACTTATTAAACAACAAGCAAGGCATTAAAGAGGGATTTTAGATTTTTAAAATTTGACATGTTGGCATATTGAACACATGTATGCATAATGACACATATATGACATGTGGAAACACACTCCCCCAAGCTATATGGAAGCATGTGTCCACACACCCATGGCTACAGGGAAACTAGAATGCACCCACATACAATGTTATTTTTTTAAGTCTATTTTATTTACACTATAATGTGGTGCATTATGGTTACACCATAGACAACATCATGTTAGGGAATTAGAAAAATATATGATATGTGATATATCAATATTACAGTTATTTAATAATTGTATTTAAAGTAATAAATACATAAAAAGTGACACACACATACCTAGATTATCATGGTTGATATATATATATATAGATAGATAGATAATTTTAATGTCCACAAGAATTATCGTGGTTTATGTGAAGTATTTGGTGATGAAGAAAGAGGAAAGTGATGATTAGATGGTTAGTGTGGCATCCAACCTAATATTTATAGAGCTCAAGTAATCAATGTAAGTAGAAATCATTTGTTACACCGTCAAAACTTTTTGAGTATCCTATTGGATCTGTTGTTATCAAGAAGAAAACCAATGGTGGAGATCTCAATGTTGCCTAATTAAGTACTTCATACCAAAAGAGTGAGATCTTTCCTAATCTATTTTTTGTAGACTGTCTTGTCAACACAATTATATGAGGAAAATTTTGCAAGTTCATTAAATGGTTGCTTCCATTCAACATTTTGGGGAATGTGAACTATATTTTTAAGGTGGTAAGGCTATAAATGGTGCTTCCTAGTTTGAATATTTGTAATAGGCTGGTTTTTCTTTCATTCATAAGGTTGGGGATGGATTTCATAGAGAAGATAAATGTTTTTTGGTATAGGACGGAATGGTTTAACAAAATTCAATTACACAAAACATACAAAGATCACAAAATGGAGCAACATAATGCTAATATTGTAGCTATAGGGATATTAGAAGGGTTGTTGGTAGTTATAGGGATATCAGAATGATTCAGTGCAACTATAGACTTTTTTTTGTAGTTTTTAAATTATCCCAATCCCTAATGCTACCACTCTAATTATCTTGAATCAGGGTGATACCGATTGGGGTATGGGTGTAGGTATTGAAGTTGGGGCATTAGAGTTCCTTATTTCTCCATGGGAAAAAGTCTCAAAATTTTTCCCTATTGGGGAAACGAGTGAGAATATTGCATTCTGGAATTTTCAACTTCTATAAGCATCTGTGGTCAATATTGGCATGGCTCACAAGCCTAGTTCCTTAATAGAAACCATGACATGCAGCTATCCTATATGTAAAATGTTAAATGTAGATATTCAGACTACCTCAAAAAACATTAAAGCATGCCAAGTAGAAAGATTAATGTCGTTAGAATAAAATCTTTGTTAGTAGCCTAAAGCTTGTTGTATTCCTTAAATATAAAAGGATTTCCAAGGCCATAAAGAAGGGAATTTTGGTTCTAAAAATTTATTTAGCTTATAACTAGGATAGTGTTTAGTTTCAGGTTATTGAAGGTGAACACAATTCTAAGATAGTGTAATCTCATGAGAAGTGTTAACCAGTTTGTGAAATTCTAAATTTTAATGTCCTAAAGTTGTTTGTAGCTTTGTATACTTTAAATCATATGAATTCAATACATTAAAGATGGTTGACTTTATCTTTGCAATTTTCTTGTGGGTGTGTTATTGGTTCATGGGTCTCTCTCAAGGAGAGAGTTAAATTTATATGTGTAGATAACAATGATTTTCAGTGTATGAAATGGATTGTTAAAGTAGATCTTTATTATAACATGAGTGGGCTTGTTAATGTTAAGAATTAATATATTAAAAACCCACTGGTTAAGTTTCATTTGTTCATAGGATCTCGTTCATGGGTTTAATTTCACTCTATAGCCCGAGATTGGGCACTGGATTGTTGAGAGCTTTGGAGCTTTTTTAGATTTAAAATCAAATTAATCAAATCTATTGTTCCTTTGTGGTCTTTCCTTTTCTGTTTAATTTATACATGTTCCTATATCTCCAAAGTCCTCAGATAAATGTGGAGGATGCATTTAAAAGTATCCATATAACACTCCTCCATGATTCTAAGAAGGAGATATATAATTTATGTGTTCTTAGTGTTTGTTAATAAAAATGTGATTACTTGTTCAAGTGATGAAATTAAACCCCCATCTACATAAAATCTTATAATTATCCACATTTGAAGGTCTCTAGCTGGTTGTTAGAATGAATCTATCATATGCACAGACTTAGAATAAGGAATATCCTCCTGATTCTTGTGGAGCTTGAAGTGAAGAAGGATCTACAAGCCTTTTTAGTTGGTGTTTTCTTGTCCTACAAGAATAAGCCCCAACACACTACTAATTCACACCTTTTCTAAACTTTTGGAAACTAAAAATCCGGTGTTGTCCTCTTCTTGTTCAATCACTCCTTGGTCATCTTAAATCCTCAATCACAAGAAATTTCTATGATATAATCATTTTGAGACATATATATTCCACTACCACTACTACATCACTACAACCCCTAACCAAAAATGCATAAGACCAATATCCAATGGAGCTTATTTTTTCAAATAAACTAGATAAACATTAACTTCTAGGAACACTAAATGGTACCCTTCCAAGGAAAACAATATGTTTTCCTCCACGTGAAATAATGAGACAATTGAGTGGGATCTAGGGCCAACAGAGAAGCACTTTAGAAATCATCATACACATCAATAAACAACTCAATAGAATAAATTAAAATTTACATAGTAACACAACAATATCCAACTAAATTATTGAAATTCATCTATTGATACCTTGTTCTCCATCTAGATTACAAAATTGTTCCACTTTTTGCTTTGTAACATTTCCTTTTCAAATTACCTTGGATGTCATTCATATTTCTCCTCCTATCAAAACATGGCACATGGACTAGTTAAACTAATTGTTATCATGTAAATTTTAGATAGCATCATGCTTAGCTTAGTTCAATTCATAGCTTAATTTGCATAGTTCTCACATCATTTAGCATAATTTTGCATCCATTTTAGCATAGATCTTCATCATAGCTTCATTTCTCATTTTCTAAGTTTTCACCTATGAGATTAATTGTAGTTGAGAGATAAATCTAATATTTACTTAGGAATATAGAGCAATGGGATGCTCTTGAGTCATTTATTTCATGCTTTATCAATTTTTCTATCATTTTTTGATTTAACTGCTCATACTAATGTCTCATTGAGGTTTGTATTTCACAAAATTGTACACACTAATTAATATGAAATAATTTACTTTTTCCTAGGAAATTAAAAAAAATCAAGTAAAATATTAAATATACTTATAAATGTATAGATCAAGGCCTATAAACCTTTATGTCCACTATGATGTGTGGCATGAAGTTTGACAATTTGGAGGCCTTATCCTAAAACATATACCAATTCAACTTAACTATGCACAAATAAAATTGAAGAATCGTTTAATACATTTGGTATAATCTTATGAGAAAATTCAAATATTTGTATACTCTCCTCACCTAACTTCCTCTTTGCCTCAGACTTCCCATATACTTTTACAAGATCTTTCCATACTTTCACACTTAACATTAATTGGCTTTTTTTACCCTTAGCTCAAGATGGAGTTTTTTTATCTTCTTTTTTTGGTTGCACCGAAATCGCTTAAATTTTTGAGACATTTATAGCTTTATCTTCTTTACAGACCAAACTGTGCCAAATTCAATCTCCATGTCATGGATAAGTCCTTTTTTTAGGTGTGTGGGTATCTTTGAGAATGGAAAATGTAGATGGTATTTGAGTCGTTGAAGGCACGCTTCCTTCAATTTATTCATAAACATTTTTCTGGCATCTGTCATTCAAACTTCCCCTGAAACCACATCATATTCTATCTTGGTATTGTAGCTACCAATGCAAGATGAAATGCACGACATGCTAAAAGAAGACTATGTCCAAGGAGTGGCTAGGACATTATAAGTCTTTGTTCCTTGTTCCACATTCTTAGAGTTTACTATTATTGAATTTCTCTTGGATCTTATGCTTGATCCAGGAGTGGTTGGGGAATCAATTGAATTTGGTTTTAGGATTAAGGATTGAGATGGTTTAGGGTTAGGGTTCAATATGGTTTGAGTGTTAGGATTAGGGTACAATTTGGTTTACGTTTATGGTTAATATTCAATTTTCTTTAGGGAATAGCTTCTATTTATCTTCTCTCTCCTACCCTCCTACCTATATCTCTCCAACTCTTCCTAATCTTCTTTCCCCCTCCCGCCATCCCCTCTCTTCTCTCCCCCTCTAGCTATCTCTCTCCCTCTACCCCTCCATATAATCTCCTCTACCCTTTACCTATCTTTCTCTCCCTTTCACTTCCTCCCTCCCTATCTCCCTTTTCTTTATCTCTCCCTCCCACACTTCCTCCCTATCCCCCTAGCTATCTCTCTACATTTACATCTGTGTGTGTGTGTGTGTGTGTGTGTGTGTGTGTGTGTTTGTTTCACTATCTCTCTATCCCCCTCCCCCTCCACATATATACTCCTTATACTTATATATCTCTATCACTCTATCTCATTATATCCATCTCTCTCCATCCCTTCCCCTTCTCTTTCCATTATGTATATCTATCCATGGATCTCTCTATATTTATCTCTTTTTATCTCTCTATTTTTTTTCTCTCCCTCATACTCATACACATATCCCTCTATCTATATATTCCCATCTCCACTTGTACCTATATCTGTATGTCTCTTATTTAACACACTCTACTCCACACACTATCTCCATACATATATCCCTCTTCAATTTGGGGTTTGGGGTTTGAACTTAGCTTTGTCTACTAGTAGGTTGTAGATTAAATTTGGTCTATTTTTAGTTTTAGGATTAATATTTTAGTTTAAATATTTTAATTACATTATGTTCAAAATTTGATATGTTTGGATTAAAAGAACACAAATTTGATAATTTCTAGGTTTAGTTTCGTGTACTATTTCATCAGGTTTAGGGTTAGGGTTCAATTTTTTTAGTGTTCAAATACTCCTTGTGTTAGGATTCAATTTTATTTATTGTTAAGGTTAGGGTAAAATTTGGTTTAGAGTTATTATTTAATTTGTTTTTATGTTCAATTAGTTTTATGATTAGGGGTCAACTTGCTTTAGGGTTTTGATTACAATTCAATTTGGTTTAGGTTTAAAATTTATTTTTGTTTATTGTTAGAGAACTAAGTTTCAAGTTTTTATGTGTTAGGGGTAGGGTTTAATTTGGATTAGGGTTTGGATTTAGCTTTGTCTATTATTAGGTTTAAGATTAAATTTGGTTTATTTTTAATTTTAGGATTAATATTTTTGTTTAAAGATTATAATTACATTAGGTTCAAAGTTAAGGTTGGTATTTATTTAAGCTTATGGAGTGAGGTTTGGGTTTAGTAATGTTTAAGGTTATGTTTTTAAATGGTTGGGAAATGATTTGATTCTATTTCCTATTGATTTTTTTGGATTAAAAGAACAACACAAATTTGATAATTGCTAGGTTTATTTTCTTATACTATTACATTACATTTAGGGTTAGGCTTCAATTTTCTTTAGTGTTCAAATACTCCTTGTGTTAGGGTTCAATTTTATTTATTGTTAAGGTTAAGGTAAAATTTAGTTTAGAGTTTGTGTTTAACTTGGTTTGATGTTCAATTAGTTTTATGATTAGGGTTCAATTTTCTTTAGGGTTTTGATTACAATTCTATTTGATTTAGGGTTTGGATGCCACATTAGACACAATGGTGCATTGAAACATTTGAAAGCCTCATTCACGCCACCATTTTAATGAAAACAAAACATTTGTCCCACCAAAGTGTCCATTCATCTCATCTAACTAGCGTGGACCCACCTTTCATTTGACTTGCCACCCACGTCACTACTCGATGACACATTGAAGGAGAAATGAAATCCCACCATGCCACTACATGCCACATCACAACACACTTTTTCATAGAGAGAAATCACTCAAAAATGCATTGAGATTGAAGGAAGCTCTCAATGCGCCATCGGGTGCCAACTCGAATGACACAATGTAGGTCAATCAAAGGAAGCTCTCAATGCACCACTATGTGTAAACTAAGATGAAGTGGCATAGCTTGGTAACATAGAGAAACATTATATTACGCCACCGTGCAAGACCCACAAACTCTTAACCAATGAATTATGCATATGCATTTGTAAATGAGTTAATTTGTCATGTGAGGGGAAACAATTAGGCACAAGGAATTATGAAATAATCGACCATAACAGGGGCAACCAATAGACGATGTAAACTTGGTTAGCCAATGGATGTTAACCCTTGAAATATAATACTTAAAGAGATTCAACTAGGTAAACAAGTCAGCACAAGAATAGAAGTTGGCGCATATCAGAATTGTCTCTATTCTGAACATGATGATGAATTCAGTTGAGAGGTGGGGCTTATGTGCAAACATACGTTAAAAAGTAGAAAGTGAAGGAAGGCAACTTGGTTTTCATAAGTTTTTTCTTACTAAAATTCTAAATAGTAAGGACTAGTGCCACGTATCCATGGTAATAGAGTCAAATATCAAATGAACCCAACATTAATTGTGCATACTCTTCTAAATGTTAGTGCCTTACACAAACATTCAATTGCATATAACCATGCATCATTCTTATAGAATTGTTTCTATTTCTTTGAACCGTTGCAACATATAAACATGTATTTAATCTTTTCCTTGATTTAATGTCTTGCACTAATCAAATGTAACAATGAAATAATATGCCCTACAACAATTGTACGTAATTACCAGATTCATATAAGTGATTCAAGAAATGTTTAAATCTCTACTTTAGAGATCTCCATAATTATTCATATAATTTCTAAGACAGAGAAATAGAGAAATAAAGACTCCTTAATTCAATATGCAAATGATATTTTCAATTAATTTCTTTAGAAATATTCATACATTTCATTCAATAAAAGACTTTGTCATTTCTATTTCTATAAAAAGACTAATTACATAAACTATTCCACTTGTCCATGTACAAAGAATTTTCATAACTCGTAAGATTGGCCTTGGTATTCCTTTTATAGACACAAGGAATATTGCAACAGGCTACAAGTCATATCCCATATATTTTGTGGTGCAATAGTACCTCATCCTAAGCCAGTTGAAGAAATGAAGGTTACAAGGAGTAAACATGAAGATACAAGGTCATTAGGAGTGAATTATAGGGTCTTAGAACCTATAATGGCTTTCAAATGTAATGATTGGAATGTATTGTCAAAATGTCTTGATGGTCCTAAATGGACCATTGGAACCAATATGTAATAAACTTGGACTAAAGTCTCTTAGGAGTTTTCAATAGTTTGATGTTGTAATAAGACCCTTGTAAGGGAAGTAGTATTTTTTAGGAGTTAGTAGAAATCCTTTTGTTGGGAATTTAAAATTCAAATTTCAAATCCTAACGGCTAAGTAGTTTTTGGAGGGAAATGCAAGATTAAGCTTGTTTAGTGTTTTTTAGGCTTTCCAACCAACTTGGATCGGTTGAGGAATTTGTATGAAGGTTATTTAAAGATTGAGAACCATTGGCATAAGGGAGAAGTACAGATTTGTGTGGAGAAATAAGCTAGAAATCAATAAAAACATTGAAATTTACTTGTAATTTGTATTGGATCTTCTTTGTTTTATCATTGTTTGAATTCCTTTCTGTATGGAATGAAGTAAGAGGTGGTAAAAAATATTTCTACATGTGAAATGAATCATTTTGAATCCTTTTTACATTCTGATATTCTCATTTGTGCTGACTGTCCCAAAACAGTGAGATTTTTGTGAGTATTTTGAAGCAAATATTAATGTCTTAACTCATTCCATGAATGTAACATCTGATTCTCATGGAATGGAATCAATGTAACAATTAATATATGTTAATAACATCATTTATGCAAGAGAGTTAATAGGATTTTGTGTACACCATTGGAATGTGTAGATTAAGGGCACAAAAAATGATGCCTAAAGTATAGCAGGGGAAGATATGACTTAAGGAGGATATTTTTTTATGAGAAAAAGTCAAAGTGTAAGTGTAATTCATGGTGTAGGATCTTTGGTTGACATATAAAAGTGAAGGGAGGTTAGTTTTGTAGAAGGCCCTAGTTTTTGGTGCAATTTGGTGAGGGTATTGTAGAAAACCCATAGAGAGACTTGATATTGAAAAACTAGTTAGAAAATAATTTGTTTTAGATCATTTTAAAACTCTATTCAAAGTGGCATATTGAGGCAGTAGATACAAAGTATACTTCCTTTGTAAAAGTGCGTGTTTTGGGCTTAAAAATAGTGCAAGGTGTGAGGACAATAGGGTATGGTCCAAAGAAATAGTATCTAAGTTTTTTTATATGTTTTAGTAGGCAAAAATGAGTGTCTAAAAATATAGTTTATTTTGCAAGCTATTTGAAATTTTTTTGAGAAAAAAAGTCATTACTGTCGCTAGAGACCTACTTGAGGGGCAATTAGGCCTAGGAGGAGAAAAGTGGATTTACCTAGTGAAAGGGTAGAATTCTAAAACAAGTTGATTTACACCAAATTAGATTTAAATAAGTCTTTGAAATCATTTGGGGTCACTCTTGAGAAAAATATTGGTATTTATCCTTTTAGAGCCTTAAGGGTGCACTTAGAACACCATACTGTCATAGTAGGAATAGGAACTCAGTGAAAGAAGTGTGAATTGAAGGATACCCTCTGCATGATTTTGCTACCAACTGCCACTAGCCGGTCAGAGATTACTATGAAAAGGAAAATAAGGAAATTTTGATAGTAATCACTAACTTCAACATGCCTCCTCATTGTATAATGATGTTCAAACCACAAATTTAAGCCAATCTAAACTCTTCAAGGGACATAAAAAGTTCACTCCCAACATATCCACTACCTCAAAATATTAGAGGAAGCACTAATATTGTATTTTCTATATCATATTATTTCAACATTACATGTAGAGCTTTATATATAGAAATATTTGAAGAGGTCATACCTAACATAAATATTCTAATTTATCACCTCATATTATACTTGTTTAGGGGTGAAATGGATTCTAATGAATCTATAAATATAAACTATGTGAGATGAGTTCATTAAATAACCATTTCAACTCTAACACTCAAAATACAAGAGAAAGAGGGGCTTCCAAACATAACTCTCAATATAACCCAAGTTAGATTAGAAAAACCCAAGAAGATAAAGGGATGCCAATTGTAAACCTAAATTATATCAAGGAAGTATGCAAGAAATTCCTCCTTCATGCAATTTACGATTTGATTAAAGATGTGTAAATGCAAATGTGAAATTGAACCAATTGATTTAATGAGAAAAGTTAGATAGATCTAGATGTTAAGTGTATGCAATCAACCCAATTAAGATATAAAAACATGTCTAGATTAAGAAATGAAATGAATGATAATGCACTTACCTTGAAATGTGTAGAGGAATATGCCTTTTTGCTTTGAAAATTGTAGATCTAAACTTGTGACTACACATTCGCGATCACAATAGAAAATCCAAAAAATTCTATTTTTCTCAGACGTCCAGGAATAGGTTGACTTGGTGCAACATGTTCCAGACACTTTTCCATGAAATCACCATGTTCCTGGGACATTTAGAAAAGTCAACCTAACTTTAGAAATGTCTTAACAAGTAGTTTCCATATCTATGGTTGTAATTTTGATATCCTTCTCCTGCACATAGAAAAACTTGTTTTGGGGTTTGGGTGGATGAGGGCTGCTTACCTTGGTCAAGCCCTAGATTGAGGAATCAACCTTGAAATTGAAATGTAAATATGTAAAAGAAACAAGACAAATGTAAGTATTCACCTTGCTTGTAGAAACCCTTGTCAATAAAGATTTTGTAATGCTAGTATGTTGTAGATATTGAATTTGCAATGACAGATGTAAACATGCAATGCAATGAATCTACCAAAACCACATCATGGAGCCATGGATGTAAACATGCATCAATGAAGAAGATGATGAATGCCTTAATGTAAATATCCTCCCTTGATGGCCAAAAAAATTCTAGATATTGAAGAGGAGATGCTCACAAAAGATCCTTGAATCTTGAATGCTTGATGAATGCTTGAATACTTGAACTTGCTCATGTGATTGTTGGATCTCTAATGGATATTATGAATATCAATGGATGTCAAAATGAGGTGCCTAGGCTTGCATTTATACTAGTTTTCTAGAAGGAAACAAAGCAAGATGATGGGGTCACCCAATTTTGCAATTTAATTCCCTGAGACAACACTAGCCCCAAGATTTAAAATCTTTGGGGAATAGGTCAACCTGATCAAATTATTCTAGGGTTGGCCTATAGGGAATCAATCCCGAGGTCTCAGAGATTGCACTGTTGAAAGTGGAAGATATGGGACAAAATAAGAGAAAAAGGGGGATCAAGAAAGAATCCATCCATTTTTCATAAAGTTAATAAAGGATGAGAGCTAAAAGGTCTTAAATAATGAGTGCGTCCATTTTAAAATAGTACACTTATCCCCCACTTTAGCGAAAGTATGCATTGCCTCAAACTCATGGTAAAGTAGATAAAAAATTAAGAGTTGATCTCATCATAACTAAGGATACAAAGAAACTATCAAGCCCCCAATAGACTTGAGTCTTCATCATATCTAGAGCCAAAACAAGAGAGATGTCACTAACAAGAAAGTGTAGCCAAATCACCCAATAAGGTTTTTGTTCCTTATTATGAACTACATAGGAAAACAAAGGGGGGGTGCAACAAGAGATGGCATTGAATGGTCTAGCAAGTGTGTGTGGCATGCTAGTCAACTCATCGAAAGGATTCATCCTCAAGGGAACTCCATGTTCCAAAAAGAAGAATCGAAAGATGACCCAGGCATAAGGATGTGTGTCCTTAAGGAAGTGGAAAGACAATTAGGCTTCCCAGACTGTTATTAGTCCAAAGAAGGATTAAACAATGATCAAACCTCCAAGGAGTAATCCAAAGAGGGATAAAAAATAAAGGATCACACCTCCTGAATTGTCAGTAGTCCAAAGAGAGATCCAAAAGAACAAAGACCAAGTCCCCATGAACTGCCATTAGTTCGATAGAGGAAACTAAACTATCAAGGTGTGTGTGCACAAAAGTGAACAGAGTGTATGCCTCCATGTTAAAGAAATTGCAAACACCTTAACATGAGCAATAGCTTTAACAAAAGCATACATAAATCCACAAAGAACATTTCCACTATGAAATTCTCCCAAGAGAGAACACTTCAAGGGAAATAAACACATGAAAAAAGAGAGAACATGAAGGGATCCACTAACTTTGTGATTAGTATGATCATATAATAATATGTAATATTATATCAAGTATGAAATGTCATCATTCCCCAAAGGATGTAGAACTACAAAAAAATGGAGGGAAATACATGTAAGAGATATGAAGAAGAGTCTTTTTGGGCTGACACCATAGAGACAAAAAATAATCGGTGCTACTATCTTGCCAGCATCCAAGTAGACTACACACGGGCACATATACAAACAATAACACATAGACAACATAACATGTAGTGACAAATAGAAGAAGAGAAGTACAAATAGAAGAAGATGCACAACATGTTCTATTACTTTATCATCTTGTGCCAATAGAGCAACAAGAATCATCTAAAGCAATCTAGACAAAACATATTAAAAAGATCACAACAAAGAGGAAAAACACAACATGAACACACAAAGACTACGAGGCTAGCGAAGCCCACTTCAAGCATGTCGAGTTCCCTCCCCATCTCGATCTGAAAAATTAGAGAAAGGTGAAAAACTCACAAGAGGAACCACATCCAACACAGTAGGAACCACTACCAAATACAAGCAAGGACTCTGGTGGGATTCATTGTGCTCCTCACTAGGAGTGAGTGTTACCTACGTAAAAAGCATGTTAGGTAAATCATAATCCATATCAATATTTTCACATTCATCATTAGTAACATGTGCACTAGAATCATCATCATCAAGAGTATCTTTCATATCAAGATTAATAGAATCTAAAATATGAACAAAATCATCATGTTTATCCATTTGCATATTGTTATTTTGATTAACTTCATTCAAAGGGTCAAGCACGGGTTGATCGAAGGAAGGAAAAGGTTGAGATGAAGAAGAATTTTGAGAAGCAAGAGCATAGACCTTAGCCTTAGCTTGATGGTTCTTGTGATGTTGATGAACATGTTGGTTACAAATGGTTTTACAAGATAAACTTGAAGGATTAGATTCAACAATCATATGTTCTGAGGAGGGAACAACTACGGGTTGACGAATGATAGGCAAAGGAATAGGTTGGGTAGCTAAGAAAACTATAGGAGTATCAACCTTAGGAAGGTTAAGCTCAAGAATCATTTCTACCTTGTATTTTTGATAGGATCGATAAAGATGATCAAGATGGTTAGGTGGTTTTTGAGGGAGAGATGGCCAAAATAAGTCTATCTCAGCACAATCTTGAGGGCATGAAGGTTTATAAAGATAATGATTAATGGTGAAAACTTCTCCTTTATGAGGAAATTTTATACACTTATGAATAGGAGAGGCTACAACTTGTATGGAAGAGAGCCACAAAATACCAAGCTTAACTTGAAATTAACCAGAAGTAGGAATGAAAACAAAGGTAGTATGAAAAATCTTACTGGAAAGGGTCACATGAAAATTGATAGAACCTTGAGGACGATAAAGAAAATCATTACAATTTTGAATCCAAACACTAGAATGTATCGTAGATATCCTTATGCAAACCTTTATTAAAAAGATGTTCTTTAGTTATAACATTCAAAGAGGAAGAGGGATCAATCAAAACACCACAATAAGGGATATGATAAACCCTAGTAGTAATGTAAAGAGGATCAATAGGTGCTTTAAACATATCAGAATGATCAAAGGTGATAGGAGGTGAAGATTTAGGTTTGTGTGAAGGTAAAATAGAAGGTTGAGATTGAGACTCAACATGATTAACCTCATTATTAGCTTCTTCTACCTTGTCATCATAACTAATTTTAGTAATATGAGAAGAAGGTTGATTAATGACATTTGTTGAATGTAAAGGTAAGGGGTTGGTGTAGATTTGAAAATTCTAATTAGGAGGTGCTACAGATTTATTTGTACTATTAACCTCACCATCAACAGATATAGCATTGGAATCAATAAGATCTTGAGTATCATTCTTCAAAGCATAAAATTTTTGAGTATCATGACCCAATTGACGATGGTATTGAAAAAAAAACTTTTTGATCAAATGCCTTAGGCATTGGTTTGCCAGTGTCAATAGGAGGGATATGAGGAAGTTGAAGAATGTTAGCATTAATCAAATTTGTCATCACCATAGGTAAAGGTTCAGATAAAGGAGTGTACTTACGATTAGGATGATACACAAAAGAAAAAGTAGTCGTACCTTTGGATGTAGTAGTTGCTTGATAATCAACTGTGTTGGTTGAATTATGAATCTTGATGTAGTTGTTAGTCTTAGAGAATTTTTTTTTATGAATGGTGGTGTCACACTTATCAACAGTAACAGGAGCCATTGGAGTAGAGCTCTCAAGTTGGCTCACTCATAATTGATAATGGTGAAGCACTGCACAAAGGTGTGAAAAGGAAGTATACTCAATAAAGAGAGTCTTATCTCTAATGTCTTTTTGCAAATTAGAAATAAAAATATGTTTGATGCAGGAGCATCCTGGGTGTAAGAGCAATCTTGAATCACCCAAAAATATTTCTATTTTTGTATTCAATAAGGGCTATCTTGTGCAGAGTTGCTATTTATGGAAACTTGCTATTTTTAGTAAGTTGGTCATCTGATCTTGGAATGTTCTGATTTCTTCCCTGGAGGTTTATTTTGGTCATATCAACCTGCCAGTAAAGTTTCATTGACAGATCAAGTCTAGCTTTGTAGATATTGAAGATTTTCAGTATTGGCAATAGGGTACAAAAAATTTGAACTCAGTTTTGAAGGCTTTAGAGGCCCCAAATGAGGTCAAAAATTTGGGTGACAGGTGCTTGCATGAGTTAAGCTTGTAGAGCGCTTCGTGGCCTTTCCAGAATGGGGTCATAATAGTCAATCTGGTCAACTGGCGATGACTTATGGTCTTCGGAAGTTGGGTCACCTGAAATGGTGGAAAATGATTTTCCTTTAAAATTTCTGTTTGGGTTTCAAAAGTTATTTTGAGCCGAATTTGATGTAATAAATTGTAAAATAAAAAAATTCTAAGTTTGGTCGGCCTTGTTGGCTAAAATTCTAGAACCTTCCCAGGCGATGGAAAATTGCCTATATAAGGAAGGCTGTAGTGTTGTCTTAGGTAGTTTAGGGCAGTTCTAGGTAGTAGATCTGGGTATTGATTCGAGGCTTTGTCCTATAGGATATTGTAAGGGAAAATTCCCATGTGGCTTTGCATATTGTAATTCTAAAATTTGTAATTCCACATTTGTGGAGATAATAAGAAGCCCATTTTCTGTTCTTGCATATTGTTATTGTTTCTCTGTTTCTGTTATGTGTTTGTGGTATTAAGGGGAGCACCCTTCATCAATGTTGAATATCATGATTAGGAACATGATAAGAAATTTGAGCATACAAGTGTTTGAATTTACCAATAAAGTCACAAACGTTTTCTTTAACATTCTGCTTACAATGCATTAAATCAGTCAAAGAAATATGAGGACCAATATTATTTTGAAATTGTTGAATGAAAGCATTAGCGAGCATTTGAAAGGAATTTATAGAACAAGGAGGAAAAGAGAAATACCATTACAAAGCTTTATCTCTGAAATTATGTGTGAACAAATTAGTCATGATCCTATATTCATGAGAAAAATCACTACATATAGTTTGGAAAGTCCTAATATGAATCACAAGATCACCCTTACCATTATAAGTCTCAAGATGAAGTATCTCAATATGTTGCTGGATAACAACATGAAGGATATCTAAGGAAAGGGGATTAGAATATCACATGTAGGGATGTTGTACTTAGATTGAGTGAATTGAGCTACTTTTTGTTGCAATGCAGTGATGGTTTGAACCAAGCTACTAATGGTAGGATTAGAAGACACAATAGTAGGCATAGACATATTGCATGTACTAGAAAATTTTATAGGAGGTAGAAGGAAAATGTAAGGATGTTGGTGGAGGATTAGAAGGAATGGGAAGAGGATTGGAATATGTAAAAGGAATGACATTATATGAAGGTAATGAAGAGAGTATGGAGGTAGGAGGAACACTTGAAGGAGGTGAAGGGTTAGGAAGACCAACACTTAGAGGATTAGAGACTTGTGTAGAAGTTGTCATGAGAGGTGGCACATAGGTAGGAATGATAGGAATAATAGTGGAAATAGGAATAGATGGTTCAATGGTTGTGGAAGGAGGAATGTATCCTAACTCTTGAGCACATTTAGTCAAAGGATTATCACAAGTGTTAATAAGGTGTGATATACCACACAAAATGGAGATGTTATTATCATCATGAGTGATAAGCTTCTTAATAGCCTCAATAGTGGCAACACTATTGGGATTTGTGTTCTCTTGCACAAGCCAATTTTCTAATGTGTCAAAATCATGAGAGAGCTTATCAACTTGGGAAGGAGGAACTCTTAAGACTTCATCTCCATCATGGGAAGAGTGAGAAGAGTTATGATCCATGATAGGATTGGGATCTTGAGGGAAACTATTAGTATCATCATGGGACCTAGGAAGAAAAGATGAATCATGATGAAAAGAGCCCATGAGTCTATGACTTCTCCTAATGGGAATGCTAGAGGTTGGAATTAGTGTAATAAATCTCATAAAAGAGGAGATCACAAAAGGAAACTCTAATGAGATCTATCCACACAATTATCAATGTAATAAAGAGCATAAAAATAAAGATCTAACCACATAAATATAACTAAATATAACTCCAAAATCAATAAGTAAAGGGGTAATGTGTTGGGTTCAACAAAATAAGGTTAAAAACCAATACAAAAAGGGAGAACAAGGGATCTAACTTCAAAATCAAAAAGCAGAGATGAGTCAGGTTCACCAAAATTTTTAGTGAAGGTGAACACACAAGATGATGCACCAAGATCAAAAGGAAGTTGTAATATGTCAAATTCACCAAAATGTTTAGTGAAGGTGAACACACAAGATAATGCACCAAGATCAAAAGGAAGTTGTAACACATCGGGTTCACCAAAATGTTTAGGGGTTAAATGGATACTAATGAATCTAGCAATATAAACTACATGAGATGAGTTCATTAATTAACCATCCCAACACTAACACTCAAAATACAAGAGAAAGAGGGGCTTCCAAACATAACTCTAATACAACCCAAGTTAGATTAGAAAAACCCAAGAAGATGAAGGGATGTCAATGCTAAAGCCAAATTATATCAAGGAAGTATGCAAGCAAGTCCTCTTTCATGCAATGTAGGATTTGATTAAAGATGTGTAAATGGAAATGTGAAATTGTACCAATTGATTTAATGAGAAAAGGAAGATAGATATAGATGCTAAGTGTATGCAATCAACCCAATTAAGCTATGAAAACATGTCTAGAATAAGAAATGAAATGAATGATAGAGTATGTACCTTGAAATGTGTAGAGGAATATTCCTTTCAAAAAAAAATCCAAATCTAAACCAGTGATAAAATTTCTGATTGTGCATTCTCAATCACAACAGAAAACCCATAAAATGTTGTTTTTCTTAGACCTCTAGGAACATGTCGACTCCACAAATGTAATGGATCTTCCAAAATGACATCATGGAGCCATGGTTGTAAATGTGCATCAATGAAGAAGATGATGAATGCCTCAATGTAAATCTCCTCCCTTGATGGCCAACAAAATGCTAGATCTTGAAGAGGAAATGCTCACAAAAGATCCTTGAATCGTGAATGCTTAAACTTGTTGGTGTGATTGTTGGATCTCTAATGGATATTATGGATGTCAATTTATGTTAATGGAATTCAAGATGAGGTTCCTAGGCTTCCTTTTATAGTAGTTTTCAGATGAAAAAATAGAGCAAGTCGACAGGGTCACCCAATTTTTCAATTTAATTTCCAGAGACAACACTAGCCCCATGATTTAAATTCCTTAGGGAACAAGTCAACTTGGTCGACCTATTCTAGAATAGGTCAAACTAGTCAACCTATCCCAGAATAGGTCAACTTGGTCGACCTATTCTAGGATTGACCCATAGGGAGCCAACCCCGAGGTCTCGAAGACTACACAGTTGAAAGTGGAAGATATGAGACAAAATAGGAGAAAAAGGGGATTGAGCATGAATCCATCCATGGTTCATAAAGTCGGTAAAGGAAAGGAGATTAAAGGTCTTAAATAATGAGTGCATCCATTTTAAGATGATACAATACTCATGAAATCACTATGATTTTCTCTGGATCACCATAATGCATCTAAAAGGATTTAATCTATTCATTAATTTGTTGCCCCTTTCCATGGGACCCCATTCTAATTAGTCATCTTACTCATCATGAAGGCTCATTTCTTTATCAACCTAAGGACATGAACTTGAAACGGGTCAACATGGTATGTGCACTAGGATTCACTGGTAGTCATACTAACATAGAGTTGAAAAGGAAATAGTACTAAAGGAAAATGCTTGAAAAGAAATAGCATGAGTACTAAACATGAATCAATAACTAATGTGACTGAAAAAAACAAAAAAACATAGTTCTTAGAAAACAAATAGGAAGTTACTATATTCTACCTTAGCTGCATGAATAGTCAAAGAATAAAGTTCCCATGGATGCAAGAACGGTCAAAGAACAAAGTTCCAATGGCTATAAGAATTGTCACAGAATAGAGTTTTCACCATAGCTTCCAATTTCTTACTGAGAATACAAATAATTTACCATGAAATCAACAACACAAAGTAAAATAATTTTATATTTATGGATTATTGTGCTCTCCAAATAGTATTGTAACATGACTTAGACCAATGCTTAACCTATAGGACACCAGAGTCAAAAAATTATAAGACACATCCAACTATATGTTTAACTTCTCATAGAAACACATGATTAAGATTACTGAATATGCCTAACATATATGTAATCCCACATGGCCAATATTATGGTCAGATTTATACCATACATTTACTTCTCAGATTTATCAATTCAATCATACTTAATCCTTTCCTTGTAAGAAAGCATGAGAATGATAAACTCACATCCACATGATAGAAGGAAGAACAAGAAAATACTTTATATTTTGTTCATATGAGAATTTAAATACACCATAAAGACAATTAGACTAATCATATGGATTTGTAAAGTAGTGAATCCATTATTCCATATTATCCAACATGTCTCATAATATCAATTTATAAAACCCTAAGACTTAACACTATTTCTATTATGCTCTCTATGAATACAAAAGTCGGGAACCTTCAAAAAATGATTTTGGAATCCCTTATATAACTTGGGGATGCAACAAACTTCAGATCATTTGTTGAAATTGAATCAAAATAGAGATTCTAATCCTAACCTATCTCAGCAAAGAAGACAATCTTGTGAGACATTCAAACTCTAATTCTTTGGAACATAAATCTCAACCACCAGAATCACAACAACAAAAAAAGTTGAACCAAATGGTGATGTGTCCATTGCAAGTTGTATGCATAGCCAACAAGAAAAATAGTTGGAACAAAATAAGGACAATAAAATTATCTTGTCACCTTCAAGTTGGTTACTACTTTCATTCCTAACAATGTGGCACATCTGTGGCACAACTAAGCCTAAAAAGCTGTCCATGTAGATAATTTCTTAACCACTCTGAAGTCTGTCAGTGGCCTCTTCATCACACAATGAGATCAACAAAATAAATATTAAAAAAGGAGAGGTTGAGCCTTTTCATTGAGTAATTTATTTTCTCTTTCCCTCAATAAAAGCACTCCATTTGTTTACTTCTTTCTCTCCCAGCCACTTGAAAGCTTTCAAACTATTCATTTGTGAGATAGATTTTGCCCACTTTACATCTATAATAGCATGGGAGTCTCTAATGAACTTGCTAAAAATAGTCTCAAACTTAATCATCACATCCAAAATATAATTGAACTTAGGGGTATTAATATCACTATTAATTGAAATCATGGTCTCCATACTTGGCCATATGAGATCAAAATTAGATTTCCACCCTTCTACACATTTCATGTTATTTTCTTTATCTAAAATGTGTGGAACTAGAGGATGGCCAAGGCCTACCAACAACATAATATTTAGTGATGAATATTTGTCTTTTGGCGAATTCTAGGAAATATTTTTGGGGAAATTGGTGAATCACGCAAGTACAAGGTGGTCCATATTCGCCCAATCTTGACACGGTAACTGGTAAATATTCATTGGAATCACCAATCATATTTTCTGTTTCATGATGTTGACCATTATATTCACCTATAACCAATCTTACATGGTTCTTTTAATGGTCTCTTATTCACCAAGGGTATTAACTATGAATTGCATATAAAATCTAAAATAGCCAAATGGTTTATATTGTTATCTTAACCACGACCTATTTCGCCACCCGCTAATTAATTATTTTATTGACCACGACATATTTCACCAACCTTTTGTTAATTCCTATATTCATCATTGATCAGGTCGGCACATTTTTGCCAAAAGCTCAGGAATTTAAAAAAAAAGAAAATTGGAAATTTGGAATTTGGAATCATGGATTGATATAAATTCAAATCAGATTTACAAAAGTAGTCTTATCGTGTCCCATTACAAATTTTTGGAGGGCCAGATTTATAAATAACAATCTTGCAATAGTAAACAGAGGATTCGACATTTCAGAGAGTTAGAATTTTGAGGAAGCAGGACAAAGGTAAGCATTTGTTTGTTCACATTTCACATCATTGCTATTAATTTTAATTCCTAGAGGCTAGAATCCTAGTGACTAGTGAGAGGTCATTGGTTGAAGATGTCGGACAAGGGTGACTATCTTGAGAGTGAGCATCCTCAGGCTACTAGTGCTGAAGGGATTCAGATATCAACGGAGGTTGAGACTCAGACTTCTCACTGTGCTCAGGGCAATGAAGAGATTGGAAAGATAGACAAGGGTAAGACTCCTCGGGGTAGTGAAGGGCTTGGGAGGCCATCAAAATGCCCAAAACTTAAAGATACTACCATAAAGTCTTTCTTTGGAGTTGGCAATATTTTTGCTCCATCAACATCTACAATTGCAAGTGCAAAAGCCATTCACAGTAGCTCACTAGTACCAGTACCACAATCTGGGGTTGTCATTGAGTTAAATGAAATTCAAAATGCATCAAATGAGGATAACAATGGTGGCACAAGAGAAGATGTTATAAGGGATACACAGAACCATTTGGAAGAAAATGCTAGCAATGGAGATAATAATGATGTTGGTAGGAAGAAAAGAAAAAGGGAAGTAAAAATGGGGCGGGAGTGGGACATGACAAGAAATTTTAAGGTTGATTGGGTAGCAAAGTATTGGTTCATTGAACCAGTCCTAAGCAATGATGAACAACCGACATAATGTAGGTGTAAGATTTGTACCTGGAAAAATAAAAGAGAGAAGAAGTTGCAGCTAAAGCTTGACACTATAGAAAAGCATATTGGTAAGGTTTATGAAAAAGAAGACCATAGGTAGACAAGAAATATCAGTAGTGAGATGGAAATCAAAGGAAGAATGTCTTCATGTTAAGTATGCCATAGAATATGAAGAGCATAACAAGAGAATGGCAGTAATTGCTAGTAGTGAAAATCCAATCAAGGCTGGGTTTAAACATGCAGCCAATGAAGCAAACCTGGCTAAGACTGTTCAGATGAGTGTTGTTTTTCATATTATGTCTAGAGGGCGTCCTATGAGAGACTTCTCATAATATGGTAATTTATTATCCTTTTTGAAAGTTCCTCACTATCCTATGTCACATTGGTCAACAAATGTTGGATGGGAAATGGAAAATTATCTTTCTAAGGTGGAAAAGCAAAATTTACAGGAGTAAGTAAAATAGTCCAGATTCATTTCATTATCCATAGATGAAGTTACTGCAGTAGATAACACTGCTTGGGTCTGTATGCATGTGTATATAGTAAAAGAACATGTCCGCCAAGCTCATCTACTCTGTGTTCGTAAAATGAGGGGCAAGTCAACAACATAAAATTTATATTTTGAAGTGAAGAATGCTTTGAATGAAGTTGTTGGTATGGATGATTTGACAATTGGAAAGAAGTTAGTGTGTTTTGGAGCTGATGGAGCTGCAGTAATGCAAGGCCAAAGGATTGGTTTTTGTGCAAGATTACAAACTAGTATTGCACCTTACATGCTTGGCATACATTGCATGGCCCATCGAATGAATTTAGCATGTAAAATTGTAAGTGATTTTCTTACAATGTCAAAAGTTGAAGATCTAGTTCGCGACATATACTCTTACTTCTGTAGAAGTCCTAAATGTTTTGCAAAATTTAAGATTTTCTCAGAGGGAGTAACAACAGGAAACAAACTTCTCAAGGATGTTGAGACCAGATGGATCTCTTTGCATGGACCAGTAGAAAGAGTTCTAATAGAATATCAATCCTTGATCAGAGTAATATATGAGCAATGCCTCACAGTAGACAAAGCTCCTGATTTGTTACATAAGTTAAGTGATATAGAGACTCTTTAACTTTAGCCAGTCTTCTCCCCATGCTGGATTTAATGAACAAACTTGTTAAGAAAGCCCAAGACAAGACTATGTATATCCATGAGTACTCAAATTTACATAGAATGACATGCCTTGCCTTGGATAATTTATACTCGAATATGATAACACTTCAAAGCCCAAATTTTTCTAGGTGGAAAATAATTACAGATATGAATAATGCTGAGAATTTTGTGCAATTCAATGCAAAAAATGATTTATGTGTGTTTGTGAAAGGATATGAAATACCAATGCACCAATCTAAGACGGGCAAGTGAGGTAGACTACTTCTAGTTAAAAGGGCTGATTTTAACAGGTTTGTTAAATCTGTTAGTGATAATTTGAAGTCAATTTCCTACCAACTTTCAACTGAGATTTGTGAAAGATTCCCTCCAGAAGAAATTCTTGAAGCCATGGGTTGTGTGTTTCCTCATTTTTGGAAAAATGTCAGAGATAGATTAATTGATGCTCATATGTTTCATAAAAAAATTGATGAATTGATCAGAGAGTTTTCAAAACATGTAGATTACAATGGACAACCAATTGAAGGAATTATAGATTCAGCTAATCTTAAAAAATAATGTAGACAATTTGCATCATGTATGAAATTGTAGTTAAAAAACTTGGAGAATCCATTTGAACCTGGTGCAATAACCAGGCTTTGGAAAAGGATAGAGAAGAGTGAAGTATTGTGTGATTCAATAACAGAATATTTCAAACTTGTTGATTTATGTCAAACAATGATATTGGGGTCGGTGGAAGATGAAAGAGTTTTTAGTGCATTGGGCTTTTTGAAATCAAAGTTCAGAAACAAACTAGATAGAAATTCAGAAACTTGCTTGAGGTTGTTTGTAACTCAGTACAATGTTAGAGACTTTCCTTATGATAGGGCATTGGCAATTTGGAATTCCCTGCATGAAAGATGAGGGCTTTTGAACACTTCAAAACATGGTGGTTCTGAGACAAATGGTGGATCTTGGTTCCAAACTCAAAATGAAGATGAATAATTTTTTGATTTTGAATACTCAACTTAGAATGAAGAAGAACCTCTTGCTAGTAGTAGTAGTCAATTTCAGGAGCTGGATTCCATGTGGGATATAGAAGCGGCAGACTACTCATTGACACTGAGTGAAGACTGAAGTGATTTAGAATTAGCATTCGATTAATGGGTATTTATAAATTATAATTTTATACAGTGCATACTTATTACTATACTTGTTGGATAAATTGATAATGGAATTGATTCTAATTTCTGAAATTTGAATATTTATTATTGACAATTTGACTCATATTACAAGTAATAAGTATTGTTCATGATTTTTGTAATTTGAATTTTGATTTTTGTAATTTGTAATTTGAATTCATGATTTTTGTAATGTAGAATGTTCATGACATTTGAAGTATATTCATATAGTTATTATTATTAATGTCCTTTTTCCTCACTATAAAGTGTAAATGCCTTGGCCCTCAATGCCCCATAGTCATGCAGCCATGTTATTTCAAGTTTCAACTTCAAGAATCAAGAATAAGATTTAAAACTTAAGCTGGCTTGGTTCCAAAGTTACGCAAACAGTTCATCTAACCCCATCTCAACTTTGCTACATGCAAATTAGAGGCCTTTCAAACCCTTCCAAAGTTATGGTGAGAAACCAACAGTCTTCTTAACATCTCCCTTTCATATAAGTATAACCTTGCGAAGTCCCGCACAAAGCCTTTTGTAACTATTTAATCTTGTAATTGATTAACCTTTCCAAAGTTACGCCTTTATGTCAAATGCTTCATCGCAGCTTCGTAGCTGCCAACACTAATGGCCAACAAGCCCTTGTGAAGCTTTGTAAACCACTTGAACAATACTATTGTAGGTTTAGAACTATTCCTGAAAAAGTGTCAAATATTAATCCGTTCGTTGACACATGTCACAGTCCATTCCTCTATGCTTTCCATGTGGCATGCAACTAACTATCACTTTCAACACCATTACGCACTGTCACTTTTAACTAATTGTCTCTTTAATTCTGATGTTACGCATGCCGTTAGTTGGGAGTCCCTCAAAAGTTTGGAACCCATCACCATCCTAACCACTTAACTGTTGAGAAGTTATGAAACAACCCGATGTTACTTCGGAACATTGCCGGTGGTCAAAGCTTCCTGAATCCTAATTTCCTAGAAATTGTCATTAGTCAATTTATTATTTGTCGATTTCCTAATTTCCTAATACTAAGCATTTACTTAATTCCTTAATTCCTTGAATCAAAACCATTTAAATTTTACTTAATTCCTAATTTCCTAATTTCTAAAAGAAAATATTAATATAATAATATGACCATTGGCATTGACATTATACATAATATACAATTATACATTCAATTTTAAATAAATCGCAACTGCGATCTTCAGGATTCAAGAATTAGAATTGAGATTCTTGACTTGAGCTCTTTACAAAATTACACAGGCACAATGACAAAAAAATTGAAAATTACAAAATATCCTTGTATTAAATTTAACTTCCTTGAAATTTATACATAGAAATTTCAAATTCAAGAATCAATGGTCATAGTACCAATAACCAGACTCAGAGGTGAGAGGAAAAAGACTTGAAGTCTTAGACTTCTATGATCTATCAGAAAATTACAAAATATCCTTGTATATTTCTATTAAGTTCCTTGAAATTTATACATCAATGTCAATGATCAATGATCAATGATCAATGATCAATGATCAATAATCAAAAAATAAAAACTAACATTGGCATTTGGCAAATTAAACAAGTTTGGAAACAGTTATTAGAGCAACAACTGGCAGCTTGGATTCTTCAGAATCAGTCTTGATTTGCACCAAAGGTGTATCCACAGTAGGTGAACTGCAAACATAAGATACCCTATTTGAATTAACTAACCTCTCTCTATTGGCTCTTCATCTAATACCAGAACTGTCTCAACTACTTCCATCATCCATGTCAATGTGGCAAGGCCAAGGCTTGAATCTCTCCAATGTTTTCCCACACCACAATTACCCTCTTTGATGGCCAAGTTAGGGCTCTAACTATATCCAAGTCTTCAAGGCATTTGTTCCACTTGGCATCCGTTATGGCTCAAGATTTAGCAACAAACTTTTTCATCTCAATCTCCTTCTTGTACAATTCATCCACAACTTCATAAAAAATTGAAATGTCAGCATCACCAACAAAATAAGAAGCCACCTTGCTAGCATCCAACATTTGGTTGAAAGAATCAACCCACTCCTCCCATTCCTTCAAGTGTCCCTCTGTGTCCACAATAATAGGGATATATCCTTCAGACTCTTTAGCAAAAACCTTAAGCTTTGCCTGAACGTTTTGTAACTTGCCAGTGAAAAATGCATACAAATCCTTTAATAATAACACCATTTCCTTAACATCAATTATTTTGTTAGGTAAGTCCATTTTTTTTCCCATTAGTAAAACTAACCTATCAAATAATTTCAAGTATGGGCCCCAAGTATTAAATAATAGGGTTAGTACAGACAAGGCATTAGAACATTGATATTCTGTCCCTTGCAAAGAAATGAAAGTACTATGAAGGATTTGAGACTTCCCTTTAAAATATTTACTTTGTGCAATAGCACCTTCTTCAAAGTCTCCTTTTTCAGCAATTCCAGTATCAACAGGCTAATCAACGTTCATTATTATCTTTTATGTTGCAAGTTCTAGAGCTAATCCCCCCTCATGCTTAGTTTGGACCCTAGTATCACAAACCTCTGCAAATGCCCTGGACTAATTTTTTAGAGTATTTATTTCATCTTTTAGATCCTTCATAGTCTTATCTAGGAAAAAATTCTTCTTTAGTTCCTCTTCAAACTTTTTTCTAGTTGCCACATAATCTTTGAATGTCCTGGTTAGCCTGTTCTCTAATTCCTCGACCACTGCTTTATTCATGGAGGATGCATGATGTAGGAGATTTTCTATCTCTGATCATGTAGTGTCCTACAACCTCCATATTAATTGGCTACCCTGTGCTCACGAGGATGGATGACTTGTGATAGCTTCTTTCTTCCTTTTGAACAAAGGCTTATACTCTAGAGGAGTATCTTTGGGCACAGAAGGAGTACTATCTTCTTTATCCTTCTGACTATCATCTTTCTCAATTTTTATCTTTTTCTCCTTGGGATCTTCTTGTTCTTTTGCTACGCTTTTCAATTCTAGGGAAATCTTCTCATCCCTTTCTTTATCAAGGTCTGCCTGTGATACACCATGAATTCTTAGGATCTCTGATGTGACCCTTGCAACTTTTCTTTTTGTTGCAGCACTATTAAGCTTAGCATCAACTTCTCTAGTCTTCTCTTCATAGGTTCCCCACCTAGGTTCATTGTCATCCTTAGGGGCTGATAGCAGTACCTATGCATAAGCTTCAAGAACTTGTTCTTCAACCTCATACCCAAGTGGATGAATCCACTTCGTTCTAGGTTCCACAGCTTCCATACATGTAGTATCAATCTCCACCATGAAGCATATGGTATCCTTATACTTCTCTACAATACTCTCAGGAATCCTATACCTCATCTGCATTCTTTCTCTGAAAGTCTTCAATTCCAGGGTAATGTAATATCTAAGTGTGATTTTTGTGGATGCCTTGTTTGATATCTGTGACATGGTAGGAATGGACTTGTCTAGATACAAGTCTAACACTTTACCAACTATATGAAGGTACATATAGATGATTAGGGACCCAAACCTGAATACCTTAGTCTTATCATGTTTGATAGCTTTGATATTGTCTATCAACTGTGCGCACAAGATTTCACACAATTTTAACTCTCCATCTTCTTGCACAAGATAGATGGCTGCTAGAATAGTGTCTACAGACACACTATTCACCCTGCTGGTGTGATGAAATATGTAACCCAATATCATTGATATCAACTTGATGTCTGGTTGCTCTATAGGCTCAATGGTCATGCTACACTTATCACTTCTAGATTTACACACTTGCTCCACCATTTTCATGACATCCTTACCCACAGGAAGGATGGTGCCTATCTTAGAAAGGCTTGTCATCTCATGAATTAGGTCTCATGTTATTCTTACTAGTACATCTCCAATCTGAAACAAGTCATCATGGATTCGGCTCAACAATATATTAATCTATTCAGTTTCATAGAATTCATATGCCATGGCATATTCAACAAAGGGGTGATCATTCCATTTTGTGTATTCATCCATGAACATTTTGTCAGGTTTCAACATTGTGTCCATGTGTGCCCTTAACCTATCTAGTCCAACAAGTTCCTTCTTACAATAGATGTAAGCCCTTATGTCTTCTACATGCATGACGCTCATCAGCGTGCGGGGAAATGCTCCCTCTAAATCATCTAGGGTTGATTTAAATGGGTGCCTCTTGAAAACGTACCGCTTCTTCTTAGCAACATAAAAAATAATAGGAGTGGCCATGACTTACTTGATATTCACTTTCCAAATGATCTTTGAGATGTTTTGACGGCTTTCAAAATGGTGCAACAAGCTAGGGTTTCTTGCAACTGATCAAATGCACTGCAATTACTGATATCTCAATCTCCAAATCTTCACAACAACTTCCAAGGCTCAATCTTCTCTTCAATCATTTTGAGTATGAATGCAATGAGTGAACAAACAACTTTTTGTGTACTTAAAGTAAGAAATTTGCCATTAATGCAACTCGCGTATGCAACTCGCGTAAACCAGGCTGCCACTGCAAATTTTCAAACTTGAGTTCCGCTAACTATCAACATGTGCACTATTGCACAAAGGTTCCTATACACTCCAATAGCTTAAGTCCAAAGGCGCATACTCTGAGGATGAGTATACCAGCCACGCAGGGGTCTAGAGCTAAATTAGCTCCCCCTATGACCCTGAGGGCCATTTATGCAGATGTAGAGGGTGTGTCCACTTGGGATGCATCCAATACATTCTCAACAACATTGTCCTTCTTTCCTTCTGACCAAATCAAGTTTGCATCCTCTGAGGCTTTTACAAACTTGACTTCTTCTTCAGGATCCAAAACTAGTTCTTCGGTCCTTTTAGGGCTTTCCTGACCTTGCGTCCTTGATCTACAAAACTTTGAGATATGTCTAGCCTTGTTATAGGTGTGACAAATCACTGGAGGTCTATTATTCCTTGGCGCATTGACATGAGTCAGCATTCTACATGTTCTAGCTAAGAGACCATTATTGTTACGTATCTGACATGTAACATTCTGAGAACTTCTTGCATTGGTCTGATTCTGATTTCTTTGATCATGCTAAATCTTGTTCTTCTTACTAGTCTTGCAATTTATTGCTCTATGACCAAATCTATTACATGTATAACAGTAACAATTGAAAGGTTTTACCTCTGTACAGTTCCTTGCAATGTGTCCATGCTTGTTACATGCAAAACAGGTGTGTTATGCAGGCTTGCGCTCATTCTTGGGAGGATCATTATTGTCTTTGGTTTGATCTTCAATCTTCTTAGTATCAATAGAGTCCTTTTTTGAATCCTTTCTTGCTCGCATACTGTCAATATGATTTTGTACTTCATTGTATCCAATACAGCTAGTGTCTCCTTTGATTCTTCTTGCATACAACTATGATTCTATCAATTCAGCACTGGTGTGTAATTTGTCAATATGATCCTTTGAATTCTTTAATTTAGATTCCAAGCTCTCTTTGATATTCTTTAGCTCCAAGATTTCTAAGTTAGCTTCCCTTAGTTCTTCATTCAGTTGAAGGTTCTCCTTGACTTGTTCATTGTAGACATCTTGATTGTTCATCAGTTTGTCATCTAATTCTTCAAGCTGACTTAACAAGGATGCATTTTCTTCACTTAACTTCTTGACCTTTTCTTCAAGTTCACTATTAGAGCATCCTTTCAAATCTTTTCTTAGTCCTTTGATAACTAATTGAGCATCGCTGACTTTTTCCTTTAGTTCTTCAATTTCTCTTTCTGAATTGTCTAGGTCTTCAAGAGCTACTTCAAGATTTTTCTCCAAATGTTTCATATCTTTTTTGTCCATGATCTCCTCAAGTAGTTAAACTTCTTTGCTGATGACCAGAGCTCTGATACCAATTGTTAGGAATGGGAACACTGAGAGGGGGGGGGGTGAATTAGTGTTCACTATATTTTAACTTTTCACTTTAATCGGAATACTGAATTATAAATGCTTAAGTAATGAATTAAACATTCACATAAACATGAAACATGAAATCAACACATGACACCAATATGGTTATGGGGAAACCCAAATAGGTAAAAACCCTGGTGGGACTTGATACCCACTAATAATTTGCACTAGTGTTTTGTGATCCTTGTTAGAAGATCCTTTGCCTTGTTAGGAGCAGCTTTAAAATGATTTTAGTATAGTAGACCTTGTTAAGGGTCAGATCCTATTAGGAGTCTTTTACAATGATCCCTGTTAGGGGAGTGGACTCACTATCCTAGAGCTCATTGCTCAAATGATGAGGCTACAACTTTTTGAATCAGATACACACTATATCTGCAGGTGAACTGTCACTATGACACTGGTTGTCAGATCAGTTCCTTTGGTGCGTTGATGCTTTGACCTCTAGCAAAGCTCTAATACATCTTATTCTTACTTCACATACCTCTACTGTGCTTATCACAACTCTTTTTCAACTTCCATACCGATTACAATGGGCGCACCTTATATTTATGCACTCATACCAAATATAAAATTAGGTCAGCCCTATAAATAATTACAAATAATGCTTCCAAATGAATTGGCTTAAGTGTGCTTACAATTATACATGTACATATGTCAGCAAACTAAATACAATGGGCGCATAGCCTTTACAACATTAATTTATAATCGCGAACCAAAATAGTCACTGTCAGCTCTATGCTCTGTTCACTGCTGGCACATACTGGCTGTGCAACTTCAACTGACTGTAACTTTCACATCTTTGCATATCTACTTATGCACTCTTAGAATAAGCATAAGTATAGTCTAAAAACTTTAACTTTCAGGGCGCATACCTTAATTCATTTGTACACATGTGCACTGATGCTCTGTATGCTGTCTAATCTTCAACACTTAACTAAATTTTGATCTTTACACTTAGTGTGCTAACTCCAAACTACTATATGAATTTGTTTCCATAATGACAACACTATATCTAGTCATATATCTCAGTATAGACAACTTGCCAACATGTGTTGTGTCTTGGATGTTAACCAATCTGGGCTTATTAGATTCTGGGGCCACACACCATACTGCTAGTGTCTTAGTGTCCATATTGAATCCAGAACCCCTCTATAGTCCATTAGGGCCAAAAGATTCATAAGCTATAGCTTTATCTTGCCTCTTGATTTGGTCAATAAGAATGAGGACTCCAAGTCCCATCCAGGGATCAACAACATGCCACTTCTCTTTACAAGATCTTGTGCCTCCTCCATAGTTAATGTTTCACTGTTGGGATCATAGGCCTATAATTTTTCAATCATTTCAACAGTCTTTTCCTATGATTCCCCTGGTTTCAAAGACAATGTTAATTCATTCTTCTTAACTCTAAAGAGAAAATTTTTAAACTCATCGGACTTAATGAATTCATCATCATCTATAAACTCTTTAGCTTGGATGACCCTATCATCCAATCTAGCTACAACCAATTCTAACTCATCTAGGGCCTTTTCTCCCCCATCTTCCTGTGATATCAAAAATTGTTGTCTTAAGTCATCAAAGTAATGGCTATTACCTGGTAGGATTTGTAGTGCCTTTTGCCTTGCCTTTTGTGGTACATTCATCAAATTTTATTTCTTTGATGGTCCGTGCTCAGATGTGGATGGCTCATCTTGTTCTGTTTCTACCATAAACACCACATCAAGTTCAACTTCCTCAGAGTTTATTCTATCAGCCTCCTTCTCCTCAGGGATTTCTGGCAATTTAGACATAATAACTTCATAATTCTCTATACACATGTCAATTCTTGGCATGTATTTGAGATCAGGGAAGAAACCGAGGAAGGTAGGGTCTGCCTTTTTCAATTGTTCCTCTACCCTTACAATATTTTTCCATTTACAACTTCTCTCTTCACATATATCTTCACTAAGAACATTTCTAATAACATCCTCGTCTGCCATAGGTTGATTTAGAGCCAAAATGTGCTTCCTCATTTCTCTCAATGCTCCTCTAACAAAGTCTTCAGGTTCATACATCCTTGCTTTACTAGAGGACAATCTGAATTATCTTAGGAATTCATGGATTTGGTCCACAACATCTTTACCTATAGAGAAATCCCCTATTTGGAACCTCCTTTCCAGAAAGGTTCCCTTATGTCTTTTAGGGCCTAAGTGCTCTCTATTCATCATGATAAGCTGCCACATGAATTCTACTATTGCCAATCTTCCTAGGACAAATTTTGGTAGTATGTGTGGGGGTTGAGGGCAAGCATACACTCTTATAATAGTAAAATTCTCAAAAATAAACATATCACCCCAATTGTGCTTAATGCCATTGTCAATTTTAAATGCTAAGGGTCTAAGCAATTTTCTAACAAGTAAAGGAAATCTATCCCTCACAATACCTAACATGTTCATTACTGGATCCATAAAATCACTATAAAAAGTAATAGAATTAGAGAAATGGTAAGTTCTATGCCATAACTTGGTCCATAGCTGAACTAGAACAGTTCCTCCTGCATTCTCAGTCTCATCGATGAACCCTAGGTTGATGTAGCCAATATTGCAATAGAGGATCAGGTGCATCAGCATGGAGTAGTGATTGAACTTGAAGCTTTTCAAATCCATCTTTGCATTCATCAACTCAGTGTGCATTACATTGATTATGTGCCCCACATAATCAAACTCCTTGTTGGTGTATAGGTCCTAAACATCTGTAGCCATGACATAAATTTTAGGACACACTATCAAACTTCCATCTATTCCAATAACTTTGTATAGACCGTAGATGGTATTCTAGAAATAGGGAAATAAAAGCTCAATATCAAATGAATCTGCAACCTTCTTCGGTAGAAACCCTGCCTCTTTCTTTTCTCTAGGAATATGCTTCCTCATAACCCTTCCAGTGTAGTAACTTTTCTATCTATTAAATAGGGCCTCCTCTTTTGCTAGGTCAATATCCACACTCATAGGTCCCTGAAGGTTGAAATCTTGAATAAAATTTTCTCTATCTAACATGCAGAGTATAGACTTGTCATGCTTGT
Source organism: Chamaecyparis obtusa (assembly GCA_027943335.1). Taxonomy (NCBI): domain Eukaryota; kingdom Viridiplantae; phylum Streptophyta; class Pinopsida; order Cupressales; family Cupressaceae; genus Chamaecyparis; species Chamaecyparis obtusa. The sequence goes on from BSBK01002842.1 coordinate 248,132, forward strand.
GGAAAGCTTATGTCACTGGATTGTATGCTTGAATTAGCACTTTCATGAGGTCTACATCCAAAAATATCTCAGGTAGTATCAACTTTCCCAGGTTCCTATCCCATGGGTTTGAAACAAGAGGGCCTCTCAATCTATTGTTACAGAAATACATGAAGAGCTCATACCTAGTTGTGTTTGGGCATATAGCATCCCTGCAAAATGCATAAGGGTCCCTCCATTCATAAGCGTTAGCTGATTGCAAATTTGAGGATCCAGGCAATAGTTTCATCCATTCTTTAGCGTATATGTTTGGCCTCTTCATTCTTGAATGCACAACCACACTCTTTCCCAGTTCTACAACAACATCACAAGATCCTTGTTCTGCCATTCTTTATGTATACTAAACTCTAAGTAGTGGCCAGTAAGCTCCTTTTCTGCACTTAAAGCCAAAGGTTTCAACTCTCTATTGCTCTTTAACTCTAGAAATTATGGATGCTCTGTGAAGTGTGAACTATCTAGGGTCTTTAATAACTAATAAGTAACAAGAAACTCACAAGTACAACCAGCCACCAGGCCACCTACTCTATTAAAAATTAAAATCTCATCAAGCGCACATGCATGAAATTAGTAATTACCTTTTTCAGAAAAGTATCACTGTCAATTGTCACTTCTAACATAGATTTGGTCGCGATCCAAGAGCAAATAATTGGTGTGTTGCCGAAGTTACACTAACAGTACATCTAACCATAGGTCCCTATCTCAACTTTGCTAAATTGCTACCTGCAAATCAGGGGCCTTGGACCTTGGCCCTTTGAATTTGAAATCTTAAAACTTTGAGACTTGCAAAGTCACGCAACACCTTTTCGAAACTTCAGGACTGTTAAACTGACTAGGAAAATGAAATTGTGAGATGTTACAACATAGCCTAACACGACACTTGTACTTCATAACCGCCATCACAAATGACCAAGAAACCCTACCGAAGCTTTGAAAACATTCCATTCTTCCACACTTTCCATGTGGCATGTAACTTACCCTCAGTCTCTCACTTTTCAACAACTTATGAAGTTACGCACGAAGTTAGTCAGGACTTCAGATCCCCTAACCATCATAAAAACTTAACCGTTGAGAAGTTACGAAACAACTAGGCGAACTTCGGCACTGAGCACCATCATAATAAATTAACCATTGAGAAGTTATGAAACAACTAGGCATAACTTCAGAACTGATTACCATCATAATAAATTAACCATTGAGAAGTTACGAAATAGCCAGGTGTAACTTCATAACCGATCACCATCATAATAAATTAACCGTTGAGAAGTTACGAAACAGTTAGGCGTAACTTCAGATCTTGGAGTGGGTTCCAAATTTCCATAAGCCATGTGCAATTTAGATTTTAGAAGCGTCAAACTTCTCATTTAGTCAGTGAAGTGAATCATGATTTAGCATTCTGAATCAGTTAATAGGTATTTATAATTTTATACAGAATCACAGTCCACACTCACAGATACTTCAAAGTTCAAGTTAATTAATAATTAGTAATTACAATTTACATATTTTTCAATTTATAAATAATAAAACTGTTGTTCAATTTCATGATTCATGTAACATGTTACTGTATTGACTATTGAAATTTGAAGTATTAGCAAATAATGCGTAAAACTAAAAATAGTAACACTATTTGAAAAAGAGTCTTCTCATATGTATACAGACTACAATATTACTATTAAACTCAAAAATTGGTATACATAATACTGGTAATTGAATCACTGATTCACTGAATGGTTGTGGTTTCCCCAGAAGGAGAAGTGACAAGCTTCCAACCATTTCCAAAACCAAAATGAAAAGTACATTCGAATTTCGTATTTACAAATTACAAGTAACAAATTTTTTCCTAAGATCCATTGAACTTTCAGAGGAAATTACAAAATCCTAGTCTGACAATCGACTCCTACATATCCTAATACTAATAGACTAATAGTAATTTCAAATTTGTTAATATGTTATAGTATAATATAATAATACTATCCACAAAGAAAAAAGATTAGTCGATGCGCAGACCAGCAAATAACCAGATCATCTCCTCCTAGAACCCCTCCTGGTTGAAGCCATGATCATAAAAAATGGCATGCATCTCCGCCTTGTCATGTTCTACTTCGAGTTTGAACATGTCACTTTGGTATCCGACGTAACTGGTAGCATGATCCCATGCTACAGACATAAGATGATTGAGGACATCCTATTGAATCTCCTCCTCCATAACCAAATTTGGTTGGATAGAAGGTTCTAGGTTCTCATTCGATGATCCCTCAGCTACTAGAAGACCCATTCTGTCATCCAAGATTCCAAATTTAGAAATTTAGAAAGCAACCTGTGTTCTGCAATTCCACTATCGAGGAGTATATAAAGAAAATAATCACCAACTTTCCAGCCACAATAAATTTTGAAGGAATGTTTCATGTAAGGTGGCTTGCCCGGGAAAAGGAAATTAATGAATATCGATAAATAAAAATTGCAGACACTTGTATCCTACGTAGCTTGGCTCCGAAGTCGAAAAGAAGAATAATGAATGTTACAGCTCATATCCCGTAGAATTATCCTTTTTTAATGTCTAATCAAAATCTTGGCCTGGATTGTGTACTACTCAAGTTACGCACTACGCAGACTGCCAGCGTGACCTCAGAACCACCATATCCTCGCTTCGATTTTAAATTTTGAACTGAAAACTTGGTAGCCACATTAAATTTTGAAGGAATGTTTCGCGTAAGGTGACTTGCCTTCGAAAATAAAAATAATGAATGTTTACGAATCATAGCTCAATGAACTCATATCTTGCACAAATTATCCTTTTTAATGTCTAATCAAAATCTTGTCGTTGATAAGTCTCATTAATTATACTTCAGTGTTCAATGTCACTATAACTTCACGGCTAAGTTACGCAGACTGCCAACATGGCCTCGGAACCCCCATATTCTACCTATGATCATAACTTCTAAAGTCACGCACATTTTCAACCTTTCCTTTGCATATCTTTGTGGCCTTCAACTCCAAACTGCCAAAATAGCCACCGAAGTCACGCACGCCATCAACTTGACCATTACATATCTTCATAATTATCAGCATTGACCCTCCTTTTAGCTTGCCGAAGCTACACACACTGTCACCAGTCACCACAAACTGTGCCGAAGTTACACAAATAGATGAGGAGAATCTCAGAATGGGTGAAACTCGGTGGGCATTTCACCAATATTCACCAATATATATTTTTTATATTATAAATACTATTTTTTATCCGTCAATATATATTTTGGTAGTTCTGAAACAAAAACACAATTCGCCAAGATTTTCCACATAGTTTCAGAGAGCATCAATGATTCGCCAAGATTTTCCACATAGTTTCATGAAGCATGAATGATTCGCCAATTGAGATTATTATTTTTTCTTTGAAAATAAAAAAATTTCGCCAATAAAGTTTTTTTTCTTTCTACCAGTTTTTTACACCTTTTTTGAAGGGGGGGTTTCATAAAGATTACCCTACCTACCAAGGATTGTAATTTGGTTTTGATTAATTTTTTATTCCCCTTGAAGAATGACAATAAAGAAACTACTTAATTGATCATTTCTTTGGTGTCCTCAATAATAGGAGGCAAATCATCCCTGTATCTTGTTGTGACATCCAATTGGATCATAATAAATGACCTTTTTGACCACATAGTGAATAAAGGCTCCAAGTAGGAAATAAAACAATCACATAGCCTCTCAGATTGAACTTAAAAAGAGTAGGAACCATGAACAACATCAACCTTATACTTGACCTTGTCATCCCTATGTTGAAGAACCTGCATGAGAACACTAGCACTCATTTTCTCCTCTTCCTCTTCTAAAGATTAAATCCTAATAGCATAATCCTTCAACATATTTTGTATATCTTGAGACACAATTGCCTCACCTACAACTAGTTGTTCATCTTTAGGCTCTGTATATGGGAGGAGATGAAACCTTGAAACATACATATGTAATGTTTCTTTTAATTCTTCATTCTCAATCAGGACCTCCTCATACTTCTTAGAGATGGCCACTGAGTCAATATACATCTCCTTATTCCTATTATCTATCCTCTACAATTTCCTTATTCATCATTAAAACATGGTTAAGCGTGTCTACAATATCCATAGAAAAAGTATTCTGAACAACCTTAATGATGACAATATCTCACCTTTCTTCACCGATATTAATCATATGGGGCTTATGTGTGCCAAGGGATAATGCCTAAATAAAAAGGGTTTTTGATTTGGGGTCAAAACCTGACCCTCTCAAGAAATCACCATACTCATGTTGAGAAGAGAAAAAAGGGTTAGTTTGATTCCTAATTTGATCAATAATAAAAGTGGACTGCAAATCCCACCATGGAAGCAATAGCAACCACTTTCCATAAAAAAATTATTGGCCTCTTCAACTATCAATTGAACTAAATTAGGATCATCTCGTTGCAAAGTGGCAAGTGCAACCTACTATCAATCCAAGCTAAAAGCTTCTCCCTCTCGATCCATCAACCTCTTCACCTATCTTCCTTTCAACTTCATCAAGAAGATTTTGAACTATGTCGTATGTATGAAATCCACATCCTCTAAGAATTTTTGAGAAGCAATCTCCCTATCATTTATCAATTTTCCCAATTGTTGATCTTTATACAATTCTAAACCATCACCAGGCCCTTCCCTAAAATTATCCCTCAGCCTCATTGTTCTTTGATCAACTTCATGATCATCTCTATCAGCCACATCATTATAGGTATACTCCTCAATTTGAGGCCTAGTCTTTTCCCTTTTAGGAGGGGGTTCGTCAACAGAAGAAGAAGAAGAGTCAGAATCATCTTCTAAACTTGAAACTATAATTTCTCATTATTGTTACTGAGGTGGAAGAGCTGGCATTTGAGCCATCATAGAATCATAATTTTTCATCATCTCCTCAATTATTTGAAGAGGAGATAAATCAAGGTAAAATCTAGGGAAATTAATATTTATCTCACTCAACCTTGTTTTGCACATCATCAAATTCCTCCATTTTTCTTGATTTCCAAAACATCCTTCTTGAAGAAAAAATTTCTCACTACATATTCATCATCCAAAGGCTCATGAGGAGGAAGATTCACCCAACTAATCATTTTCCCAAACACCCCCTGACAAAACCCTATGTATCGCATAACCTGGGAGGAGTAGTCTCCACCTTGAATTTCTTTAAAAAGGAACTGAAGTCTTCAACTACCTACTTTCCAATGGAGAATTCTAAAACTTTAATCAATTTGAGCGTAAGAGTACCCCTTCCTTATTATGACAATATATCCTCTCAACTAACAATAATTTCTAGAAAAATTCGATAATAGTAACTCTGTCAAGTACAAAAAATTGGCAATATATGATGAAGTTGCGGGAAACCATAAACTCTAAACACAGTGAAGTCATCAAATAAATAAAAATCACCCTAGTTGTGATCAAATAGACCATCAGAAACTTCTTGATTTGGCCTTAACAACTTTTTGAACTTGAAGACTTAGCCTACTTCTGTCCCTCCCCAAAAGGTTCATGATGGGGGCAATGATCCAATTCTAAAAATATATGAAACTGGGGGTCGGGTGGCTCATATCTCATACTCTTATCTAACACTACACAAGCATCCTCTCTCAAGATGGGGAAACATTCTCCACGTAAAATCTTTTATCTATATTATCAAAATTCAAATATAAAATCAAATGACACAATAAAGAGTAATGTTTGAAATCAATCACTGCAAGGTTCTACTGGATAGAAACCAGGCCTTCATGTAAGGCATTCACCAAACATGCTACAAAGTGAGTCTAAATTAACCTCTAGGTTATCAATTGGAACCTTATCCTCCCCATCAAGTCCCTGAACCTTGCAATCCCCCTAAACTATGTACATAAAATAATGTTGGAAATCTTGAAGGGGAAAAGGATCCTCTACATTTTAAAGAATTGGGATAATCTTTTTATCATCCTTGGGCATGAACCTAGGCACCACCTTTCTTCTCAAGACCCACATGTGGGCTGCATAATTCTTCTTTTCTCTCTCAAAGTCAATTTCGGTATGATTAGCACCAGTGATCCCAAAAGCATCAATTAAACTCCATCTGTCAATTCTCACTAGGGCTTTCTGGTCGATAATTCTAATAACCTTGGTTAATTGGCAATATCTACGAGCTAATTCCCTAAGGATCTCTACATCAATAAAGACATTCAACACTATTAACTTGGCCAAAATAAAATCCCATGGATTTGACATGGGAGGGCCCTTGATTTTGTTATTGAAAAAGTAATTAAACAAAGCCCATCATGGGGCATCATTGATTGAATTCTTGCACCTAAAACAATCATCCCTCCATTCATGTTCATTTGTGGATAGAGTGTTGGTAGTCTCAGGTAACAAGTCAACATAATCTTCCTAATATGCCCCTTTTTAGCAAAACCAAACCTAGAAGTAGATGTAGATACATTTTGTTGATTCATTTCTCCTAAATCCAATTCAGAAATTAATAGGAACCAGAAAAAAACCCCACTAAAAATATTTTTCAAGAAAAGTGAGAAAAGACACTTACAAGCTCATGAAAATCACCCATAAAAGCATTAAACACTTGCTTTGTAATTTTTTTCCTGTACCTTGAACTCTCGACTAAATAAATCCAACTATGATTGTGCAAAATGAGAAACAAAAATCTCAAATTTTTCATTGCAAGTGAAAATTAACTCACCCATCATTTTGAAATTCATGTCGTATGATTCAACTATCAACTCCACTAATTGTGCTATAGTCCTTTAAGTATTTGAATCTCAGCTGTTGATCTCTTTCTAGGTCGATGAGCATGGCGAGTCACATAACTTCAACTGGTACACATCAAAAATACACTATTACATTAGCTCCATATGGAGATCATCCAATGGTCGTAACCCATACAAATGTGCTTGCAACAACTAGGTGTGCATCCATTCAATAACTTATTCAATAGTTTATCGAACACATGTCAACTCCTCGTAAAACCATGAGCTTATTGAGTAACCCACATAAAGTGTCATGAGGTTGTGACTTACCCAACTTGGGTTATCAATTCATTTCATCGCAAGCTCACAACCATTTTCCTTAACTACAATTTAGGCCTACAAGGACGCGAGGCCAGAGGTCTTCAACAAGTGTTAGTACTTCACTTAATTGCAGCATGAAATCACACCAATTTTTTAACCCCAAAGTGACATGGTAAAGAAAACCCATCAAGTGCATCCATCCATCATTAGAGTGCCATGTGTAACATCCTCGCTTCCTCACAAGCCAAAATAGGGTCCCACATAATAAGCCACAAGGCTACAACAAGGGACCACCATATCATCTTATTCTTCCTCGCAAGCTCACGACCTTTAAACATTTCCCCAACTAACCACCTTGAGGATGTGAAAAACCATTACAATCATCACAAACATCTATTCATAGGGTTGTAGGTCCAACTGAGGGTATTAAAAGATTTCCACAAGGATGCGATAAGAAAATTTTGTTTACCTTTTAACATCTTTAATTATTGACATGTGGCCCACTATCGCTTCCCCACAGGCTAAAGGTACTAACTATCTAATCAAGTTGTGAGGACGAGACAACACTTTTATCATCACCCACAAACTGCCACACAGTCTTGCAACCACTAGTTGTCAATTGTCTTAACTATTGTAAGGAAGAAACACAACCTTGCAACATCAACCGATCCATCCGCAACCTTCAACATCTTTTTCTACAAGAACTTAAAATCCATAAGGGTGCAATAAAAACTTTATGCACAACTTAAAGCATGTGCAAAAAACAAGCGGTAAGTTACCATAAAGGGGGAAAAAAATAAAGTGTTAAGCTAAGACATAAGATATTTATAGCCATAAGAAAAGAGCATGAAATAGTGACCAAAATATTTTGACATTAAATTAAAAAAAAAATTCTAACCATGAAAATCAAATATAATGGGCTGACAAATGGACACTTTAACACAGTGCCTAAGTATGTGCCCACTCCTTCAATAAGCACACATTTAGGTGACAATTTAGGTGCCGATATCGATGCAAATATAGACATTCCATAGCACCTAAATTTATGTTGGACTCTTCTTCTATGCACAATTAATGTCATGAGTAGTGTCGACCTGATGAATAGTGCCTATGTTTCAAAAAATTGGAGGAGAAATACATTAAAATAGTGTGTGGAAGTAAAAAATAGAGAAAAAAGGGAGCTAATCACATAGATTTGTTGTAGTGAAGGTACACCAATGGTAGATGGTCCAAATTAGATGTAGAAGACAATTTTTTATCATCAAAAAATGTTCCTCCCCTAGAAAGAAATAAAACCAAAGGTGTATTAATTATGTTTCTCCAATCTTGAAAGGAAGATGTAGGAAGAAATTTCAATATGTATGGAGCCTCTAAAAAATGCCTAGGTGTTCCCATGTTTATGTTAAAAGTTTCCTCCTCCAAATAAGGTGTACGAGGCCACACTGCTAAAAAATAAAATCCAAGATCTAGTGAAGATGAATGAAGAAAAAGATCCAAAGATTCAAGTGTCTTCTCTAAAGACAGAGAGGCTTGGACTCCAAATGTTGGTCCAAAGTATCTACACTTGTGTCAAAATGTAAATAATTATTATGTAGTGAATGAAGGAAATGGTTAAGTATTCCCTCACAAAAATTGAAGAAGGACCATCTCCATCAAAAAGAAGATGAATATCATCAATGGTATCTCCCAAATTGGCAAGATAAGACTCCACAAAAAGACTTGCAATATTTGTCAAGTCGTTGTCCCAAGGAACTGTGTCTAGAAGAAAATGCATATCCTCCTACATTGAATCACAAGAAGTCAAAACTCTATCAACACAAGCATAATCAGGAACAACAATAAATGTGATCTCAACAAGAGGAGATGTAATGTAAGGATCAAGAACTAGATCACATGTTAAAATACCCAACTTGAAGTAGCCAAATTTATCCTCAAGATTGGAATCCACACTAGAAGTGTGATCATAATCTGAAGAATCACAATCATCAATAGGAATAAAATTTGGAAAGGAGTAGAACTGAGATGCATGATCCACCACCCTAGTAGAAATGATAGCCCCACTCTCGAAGTCTCTCATGATAACTAAATTAGTAGTTAACTCCATAGTCTTTCTTGATGCACCATGAGTGATTTGATAGATAGAATAGATATTGTTTATCATATGAGGTACAAACAACACATATTTGAAGGTTTTATCCATAATAATAATAGATCATTTCCCAATCACATTCATATATGTATGATTTCCCATCAAAATAGGGGGTATGTTACAAGGCTCAAATGAAGAGAGCATAGACTACAAATATTCTATATGATGGGAAGATCCTGAATCTAGAAGCCATCTCCATGAATCATGATCTATACTAGCACAAAGATCTTGTCATTTCTTCTTACTTGTCCCAAAAGAGTGACTCTTTTCCTTATCAAATTATATTTCTTTTGAAGTTGTTGAAGAAGAAACACACATTCTTGAAAGAAAATGGATTCTATTTTTGATGCAGTCAAGGACAGTGAGAACTCATAGAGTACAACAAATCCTTCTAGCAAGAATCACACAATTGAAGCCCAAAAGGAAAATAAGGAAATGAATGTAGCATCAGCCCCCTTATTATCACATAATCAATTACATGAATAGTTGCAAGCAACAATACATTCCAGGCATACAATCCTGATCAAAACCTTCAATAGGTTATCTTTTTATACGATCTATAAGCCACAGTAGCCACAATGACTTTCTATGGAAATTTTTTTCTATCCAATCTAAAAGATCAGTTCTTACAAAATGCTAAGATACTATTCTATTCAAAATAATTCTATATTCTTCTTGATGTTCAAAAGAAGCAATTATAAAGCTTAAAAATCCTTCACAAACCTCAGGTTGGCCTAGAAAGATTACACTCTCCAATGCAAAGAAAACATATTACAACAAATAGGCCAAGACCTAAAATCATAAGGATCCCACTCCAATGAAAGTAACATCAATTGTGATCCCTCAAGTAGGTCATCCACATACATTACATGATTGAGAAATGAGTTGTTAAGCTTCACCAACCAGAAAATACCTCTGCGAGATTAGAAAACACAAAACTGACTAGAAAACATGAAGACAAGATAGTCTTGCTAACAATTGGTAAGATCTCATGTGAAGCAACCAAAAGATGTGTGATCCTAGGAAAAGGTTAAGAAAGAGGTCACGAAAACTATGTAAGGATCACAAGAGAAAAGATTCTGAACTAAACAATCGCCAAAAGAAACACTGAGACTGATAAAATTGGAAAACATGAAAACAAATATTTTTGGTTGATGCAAGATTGCCAAGAACCCAAGATGCTCCTACATCAGACACCCAAGGTTATTTGAAAAGTGAGCCCCTCACTTTGTTGGAGCCAAAGGAAAACCAAAATGGTCAGCCTCGGCCTATGAGATCCATGAAGAATCTTCCACTAGTCTATCCTTCCACTTGAAAAGATACTCCATATACTGCTTACCTCTTGTAGTCCTACCAACTGTGTTGTCCAAAACCTCCTCTTTATGGTCCATCTATTTCTTAGGACACTTCTAATCAACATTTGATCCATCATTGCTACTGGAATCTAATTCTTAATACTCATACAAATCAAGAACATTTAATATAGGTGATATATCCATGTCTTCAGGTAACTCTACTTCATACACATTCCCTGAACCAAATCTCCTCAAGATCTTACAAGGCCCAAATTTATTCATTCTCAACTTGTTATAAGTACCAATAGGAAATCTTCCCTTATGCAAGTATACCATGACTTCATCTCCTACTTGAAATTCCTTTTTTCTTCTCTTTGTCTTCTCTCTTCTTATAAGCCTGATTCATTTTCTCCAAATGTTGTCTAACTTCCTCATGCAATGATTTCATAACCTCTATAAATTCCTCTCCTTTTTCACTCTTAACATCATGACTTATGTCTCTCAATTTTGTTACTCCTTTAGGATTAGACACAGTAACAATCTCAAATGGTGTCTTCCTTGTGCTCCTATTTACCGAGTTGTTACTTGCAAACTTTGCTTGATGCAAGACTAAATCCCAATTTCTCGGCTTGTCTCTAACTAAACACCTTAGAAAATTCCCTAAACTATTGTTCACAACCTCAGTTTATCCATCAGTCTGTGGATGAAAAGTAGAATTGTACTTTAGATCAATTTTCATCTTCTTCCAAAGTGCCCTCCAAAAGTAACCAACAAACTTACTATCCCGGTCTGAAACTATGGTCTTGGTAATCCATGCAATCTCACAATCTCCTTCAAAAAAAGTTTTGGCACATGCACTACATCTGTAGTCTTCTTACATGGTATGAAATGTGTCATCTTAGAAAATCTATCTACAACCACAAGAATTGAATCATGACCTCTCTGTGTTCTTGGTAAACTGAGTATGAAATCCATGTTGATGTCCTTCCAAGGTCTAATTGGTAATGTCAAAGGTGTATACAATCCCACATTTTGACTACTACCTTATGCAACTTGACACACCCTATAATTATGAACAAAATTACGCACATCCTTCTGAATTTGCAGCCAAAAGTAGTTCTCACTTACCAAAGATATTGTCTTATCAATGCCAAAATGTCTTGCCAATCCTCCACTATGTTTTTCCCTAATAAGGTTGTCCCTCGTAGAACTCCTAGGTATACACAACTGACTTCCTTTGAAAAACATTCCATCTTGAATGAAATAATATAACCACTTACTCCTATCTGTAACAATAGGATCTCTGCAAGCTTTCCAAGGTTCAATGAATTCTAGATCATCCTCATATAATTATTTTAGTTCATCAAATCCCAACACTGAAATCTTCATTTTGGTTAACAAATTCCTTCTCCTACTCAAAGAATCAACAACTCTATTTGTCACACCACTCTTATGTTTCAACACAAATGTATAGCTTTGTAAAAATTCAGCCCATCTCATATTAAATTACCTTGGTTTCTCAAGTACTTCAATGCTTGATGATCAGTATAAAGCACAAACTCCTTAGGTAATAAAAAGTGTCTCCATTTCTTCAATGCTTGGATGATGGAATAAAATTACTAATCATACACTGATTAACTTCTTCTAGCATCATTCAACTTTTCATTGAAATAAGAAACAAGTCTCTCTTATTGACTTAAGATATCTCTAATTGCATTTTCACTAGCATCACAATCTACTCGGAATACCTTGTTGAAATCAGGTAAAGCCAATACTGGTTGTTTCGTCACCTTCTACTTCAGCAACTCAAAACTTATTTGTGCTTCATGTGTCTATTTGAATTAATTTCTATCTCCCCTCCTAGTTTCAGTTATCAATCCACAAATTAAATTAAAGTTTCTAATGAGCTTTCAGTAAAAGCTAGCCAACCCATGAAATGATCTTACCTCTCCAACATTCTTCAGTGTAGGCCACTCAACAATTGCTTTCACTTTCTCAAGATCCATCTTCAATCCTTCAACAAATATTATAAATCCCAAATATACTAACTCCTTCATGCAAGTACACTTCTTAAGGTTTATTAACTTCTCTTCCCTTAACCTCTAAAATACTTGTCTAACATGCATCAAATGTTCCTCTCTACTCTTACTGAAAATCAAGATATCATCTAGATACACAATAAAAAACTTACCTAGGAATTTTTTTAGGACTTCATTCATAAACCTCATGAAGTTGACAGTCTGAACCGGTGCTGAGAGGGGAGGGGTGAATCAGAACCTCTAAAACTTTTCTCTGTAAATTTGGTGAAGTATACTTATAACTGTAAGACAAACATATTCAAGCATATAATAACAACAAGAAAAAAATCACACAGAGACATCAAATTTATCACATGGAAACTCGATTAGGGTGAAAACCACGGTGTGAGGAGACCTCACAAATTCTATACTCTTCTGGAGTACACCCTGTTAGGAGCCTTCTCGGTTAAAGGATTACAATGCACTGTAAGATGTGATCCAGTTAAGAGATTTGTTACAATAAGGCCGATTAGTGCCTGCCTTATTAGAGGACCTTGAACACCTTGAAAGATGTCACCCGGTTAAGGGATTTGATACAAGGGACCTGTTAGAGTCCACCCAAATACTGGGATTTAACTATTGTAATTGCTAGAAAACAATAGAAAGATTGACCTTTTACAATTGGCTTTGCATAGCCTCATAAGATCTTTGTTTGTGCTCAACTGAAAAGCATCATCGGTCGCTGCAGGTATGTTCTCCTCTATTGTTGTGTTTCTCTACACACTCTTCTTTCTCTCTTCTTCTCTTCTTAATTTTCCCTAGCTTCTTTTAAGCTTTCAGGTTCACTTTTTTCTTCGGTAGAATGAAGGCAACTCATATTATCAACATGCAGAAGAATATATAGAGTTCTTGCCCTAATTTCACCTCTCATGCATGACCTGACTTCAGATCCCTTTTGAATACATCACTTAGTGGAGTATCAGTTCACTGAGGACACATCTAATGCATGCTCTTGCTTTATCTACTTTATGAAGAAAATAATAGATGTGTGTCAAGCATCTTTCCTTCACAAGAGATAAAACTTTGTTTTAAAGGCACAGACTCCGGCTTTAAAACCTCCAAACGCACCTCAAACCGATCACCATGTTAACTCAAAGTCTTCTGGATTTAGTGCAAGAAATCTTGGTCAAAGAGTTGGTTGAAATAGATAGTTGACTATGACTTCCTCGATTCATACCAGAGTCATTACTAGATCGGTTGAGACCCTCATGTTGTGAACAGGTAAGAATCTTTGACTTGTCACTATCCCTTCCTTTGCTTATCGATTGCACATTCCTTGATTGTGTTGTTGACACCAGTTTGTAATAATACTTTCTTTGTGATTGTCTACACTGGTTGTATCTTGGTCCTCAGTTGATGGTTGAGTCCTCCTTTCCTTGACTGTATGCATTACCCGATTGCTAATGCTTTGAGTAGTGACCAGTCGCTCTTGATTACAATCATTTCTTTCTTATATGTTGGCACCAGTTGTCGTTGCCAAACCAACCTTTTTTCATATAGATCTCCTTGGATCTTTAGACTTTAGAGAGATGACAAATCTCTATCCTCTTTTTCCAATCAATGACAATACTAGTACCGGTAGCAGGCTTATCGGTTACCATTTCTTAATGCCAAAAATCTCCCCCTTTGGCATTGATGGAAAAACCTTGGATGGGCAATCATATCATTATCATATCTCTGGTTTTATGTTCTTGCATCTATGTATCATTGCTATTGCCACTGTCAGTTTATTGCCAAACTCTCCCCCTTTTTGACAAAAATGTCAAAGGCTAGTCTAACAGACTACCTTTATTTAATCTGCTCCCCCTACGAGCATCAGTCCTTTTCATCAGTCCAGAAAAGATGAGGTGTAACCCTCTGTTGAAGCATGATAAACTGATGATCACCTTTATAGGTTTACTGAAGAACATGAAGGGGTGTCACCCCTAGTTTACCTCTGAGATACTCAAAAGTACTCTTTGGTAATAGCTTTGTGAAGATATCAGTAATTTGTTCCTTTGTGGGAACATACTCAAATCTTACCTCCTTGTCTTGAACCAACTCTCTCAAGTAATGATACTTGATGGCAATGTGCTTTGTCTTAGAGTGGATGACAAGGTTCTTGGATATGTTAATTGCACTAGTGTTATTACAATAGATAGTTATTGGTTCAGGTATATGTTCTTTGATTCCTTCTAGAAGTTGTTTGATCCAGATTACTTGTGTGCAATTGATTGTAGTAGAAACATATTTAGCCTCTGTTGTAGATTGTGAAATGCAGTTTTGTTTCTTACTTGTCCAAGAGACAATTCTCCCACCGAGAAAGAATGCACCTCTACTTGTGCTCTTTTTGTCATCAATGTTTCCAACCCATTCTGCATCAGTGTAAAATTTTACTTCAAAGCCACCCTTGTGAGAAAACCATAAGCCATACTCCTCAATACCCTTTAGATATCTGAAAATTCTCTTTACTGCTATCAAACGTGTCTCTTCGGGATTTGCAGAGAATATTGTCACTATGCCGACCGCACATACAATGTCTAGTCTATTGTGAACAACATACTATAATTTTCCTATCATGGACCGATACATTATTTCATTTACTTCTTTTGCATCATCCTCCTTTGATAACTTGAGGTTAGATATCATTGGAGTTCCAACCGGTTTAGATTCTTCAAGTCCAAAAGTCTTAAGAATTTTTTTTATATACTTGGACTGAGAGATCAAAATACCTTCTTTTAGCTGATGGACTTGTAGTCCAATGAAAAATTTTATGGTGCCTATCATAGACATCTCAAATTCTTTCTTCATTTCACCAGAAAAGGCTTTGCTCATCCTATCATCTCCTCCAAAGATGATGTCATCTACACAGATCTCAGCAATCAGACTTCCATCTTTTCTGATCTTGAGATACATGTTGTTGTTGTCCCTAGTTCTCATGAATCCTATGGTCAGAAGGTATGAATGCAACCTCTCATACTAAGCCCTTGGAGCTTGCTTAAGCCCATAAAGAGCCTTTTTAAGTTTATAGACCATACCATCATTTTGTGCAGATGTGAAGCCTTCTAGTTGTTCAATGTAGACTTACTCTTCTAGCATTCTGTTTAGGAATGCAGACTTGGCATCCATCTAATATAATTTAAATTTCTTGTGAGCAGCATAGGAAAGAAGAATTCTCACTCCTTCCAATCTAGCCACTGGTGCAAAAGTTTCTCCATAGTCCAGTCTAGCTTCCTGGGCATACCCTTTGCTAACCAGTCTTGCCTTATTCCTTATTACTTTCCCTTCTTCATTCAGCTTGTTCCTGTAGACCCACTTGGTCCCTATGAAATTCTTGTCCTATGGTCTTGGCACAAGCTCCCATGTATCATTCTTTTCAATTTGCTCAATTTCTTCCTCCATGGCCTTGACCCAATTTTTATCTTCTAGAGCTTCCCTGGTGGATTTGGGCTCTATACAAGAAAATAAATAGATATTCTCTTTGGCCTTTTTCCTGGTCAAGACATTAGCATGTTTGTCACCAATAATGTTGTCAGTGGAGTGATACATGACATACCTTGGGAGACCCAGTCGTTGTTCCCTGCGAGGCTCTTCCGGTTAAGTAATTTCTTCATCCTGGTTCTGAACATCTTCTTGTTCACCATCTTGTGCTTTAGATACAGTCTTCTACACTAGATGTCTGTTCATATGGTATTCTATTTCATCTTTAGTTGCTACTTCATTAAACTCAAAGGCATTTCCTTCAATTTGACCTTCAAGACTGTCATGATCATTATGACTAGTCTTCTTAATTGGTTCTGAAGATTCATCAACTTTTACATTGATGCTTTCAATTATTTTGTCTGTACTCTTGTTCAGAGACCAGTAGGCCTTTCTTTTGGTAGAGTAACCCAAAAATGTTCCTTCATCACTCTTGGGATCAAACTTCCCAGAGTACATATCTCTTTTGATGTAACATTTACTACCAAAGATTTTGAAGTAGCCTACACTAGGAGTATGTTTGAACCATAGCTCATAAGGAGTCTTTCAGGTTCCCTTTTTTACTTGAACTCAGTTTAGTGTGTAGAAAATAGTGTTGATGGCTTCTCTCTAGAAGTGATGAGGAAGATCCTTCTGAATCAGTGGGGTTCTAGCACAGTCAATCAGAGTCTTGTTTCTTCTTTTTGCTACTTCATTTTGCTGAGGAGTCCTTGGTGTAGATAGTTTTCTCTTTATTCCATGTTCCTCACAATAGCGAGTGAACTCTTGAGAGGTGTATTCACCTCCTCTGTCTGATCTCAGACACTTCAAGCTTTTACCAGTTTCCTTTTCCACTCTAGCCTTGTAGATTTTGAACATGTGGAAGGCCTCTGATTTATCTCTAAGAAAGAGTGTCCACATCATTCTTGAGAAGTCATCTACAAAGAGCATGAAGTACCAGTCTCCATAATAGTTTTTTGTCTTCATCGGTCCACACAAATCTGTGTGCACAAGATCTAGAACATTTTCAGCAGAGAATGATTTACTGTTGAAACTTGGTCCTGTCAGTTTTCTTAACTGACAATCTTTATAAACACCTCTAATGGGTTTTGTAATCTTAGGGAGTCCTCTAACCAATTTCTTTTTTCTCACCTTGACAATACTATCAAATTTTATGTGGCAGAGTCTCTTGTGCCATAACCAACTATTGTCTTCTTTGGAAATAAGATAAATTTTTCTTGATTCTCCTTTGACTGAAGCTATGAGAGAAGCTCCTTCCATTGAGTCAAGGTAGAATAGATTACCTTTTCTCTGTCTACCAGTTGCAACATGGGTTCTAGATTGATTCTTGACTATATAGGATCCTTGTCTGAATTCCAACAGAAACCTTTTATTATTCAGTTGTGCAACACTCATTAAATTGTACTTGAGTCCTTCAACCCAATATACATCTTCACAAACAAAATTGTTACAGAGTGCAATAGAACCTTTTCCTTTAATGGCACAGGGAGCATTATTTCCAAAAGTTACTGATCCATTTTCATTGAGCTCCAAGTTGATAAACTTGTTCTTGTCACCGGTCATGTGGTGAGTGCAGCCGTTGTCAATGATCCAATCATCATGCTGACGAGATCTTGATATAAGTTCCATTTCAATTACCTCAGGGCTCTCCTCTTTTATTGCAACATATGCAATTTTTGGATCCTCAGAGTCTTCAGATTCATTATCTGTGACTCCTTCCTTTGCAAGATAGCATTCCTTCTTTGCTTTGCTCTTGAACCAGTCTCTCTTATCTTTATTATCATTTTCTGGACATCTTGAAACAATATGTCCTATCTTGTTGCAAGAGAAGCATTTCAAAGGAAGCTTTCCTTTGTACTTCCCTTTCCCTCTGGGAAATCTCCTAGCGATGAGTGCTTTAAACTCTCATCTTGCTCCATCTCTTCTGAGAGCAGATTCTCAACAAGATTACCAATCTTACCGGTAGAGCAGTTATCAGTTTATCTTCCCTTTTTGGTGGAAGAGATATTGATAGAGGACTTAAATGTTGCTTCCTGAATGGATAATCTATTATCAAAATTACTTAATTCAAAAGTAGCCAACTTACCAATTAGGGAGTCTAGGGTGACTTGATCTTTGGTCACCAATCTGAGCTCTTGAATAGCAGAGATCTTAATGGCATATTGAGATCTGAGAGTTCTTAGTATTTTGCTAACCACCTCCTCTTCACTGACCTTTCCTCCAATGCTCTTGATGGAGTTGATCACCTCTTTGATCTGGTTGTTGTATTTCTCAATGTATTCTCCTTCATTCATTCTCATGTCATCATACTTTCCTCTGAGGCTTTCAATCTTGGCTCTTTGAACATTTGGGTCTCCTCCATATACCACTTACAACTTGACTCACATTTTGAAAGCAGAATCTAGATGTTCTATCTCAGCATAGACATGATCAGGTAGTGTGTTGGCTATCATATCCATAGTAGCTATGTGCTCAGACTTGATCTTCTATTCATTAGGTGTTAGGATGCCGGAGGGTTCAGTTTAATTAGTGGTTACATGATTCCAGTATTGATCTCCGATGGTCTTCATATACAACTTCATTCTGCTACACCACAAAGTAAAGTTTTCCTTTGAAAACTTTGGTCCTTCCTTTCTCATCACATTGACTTTTTCTTCATGCAATTACGTAGTAAAGAAAATAAGACTTGGCTTTGATACCAATTGACAGTCCCAACCAGTGCTGAGAGGGGAGGGGTGAATTAGCACCTCTAAAACTTTTCTTTGTAAATCTAGTGAAGTATACTTATAACTGTAAGCTAAACAGATTTAAGCATATAATAACAACAAGCAAACAATCACACAGAGACACTAGATTTATCATGTGGAAATGTGATTAGGGTGAAAATCATGGTGTGAGGAGACCTCACAAATTCTATACTCTTCTGGAGTACGCCCTGTTGGGAGCCTTCCCGGTTAAAGGATTACAACACATTGTTAGATGCGACCCGGTTAAGGGATTTGTTACAATAAGGCTGATTAGTGCCTGCTTGGTTAGAGGACTTGGAACACCTTAAAAGATGTCACCTAGTTAAGGGATTTGATATAAGGGACCTGTTAGAGTAGTCATATTATAGCTAATAATTAATTTATTTAATTATTAGTCTATTATTCTCTACACTTAAGTTAGACTTAGGCATCTCATTATTCTTTAAGGTTTTCACCTTTAGGGTTTTGGTATCCTTTTATAAGGATTCCCTCTTTGTATTTCATTAATTCAACTTATTGGATCCTAATAGAGATTGCTCTTTGCATGTCCATAAGATGTCTCTGGCTTTTTGGCCTCCATAGATTTTTCTTGCTTCTGTTCTTTGCTTCTTCCATGTGACAGGGTTATGCATGCAGGTGTTCTTGGGAGATTAGTATTTCACCTAATCTAACATGGTATCAGAGCCATCTTGCTGCTCGCTGTTCGTGTTTTGTTGAAGTGTTTCAGAAGCAGGCAGTTTTCAAGGGTTTCAGGAGTTTTTTTTTGTGGATCTGGGGGGGAGCCAAAATTTGGCTCACCTTGGGCAAAAATAGACACCACCATTGTGTCCGGAAGGCCCAAGAACCCCTAAATCCATATAAAACTTGTCCATTTTGGACACAGTGGCATCTGAGGCAAAAAAATTTTGCATACTAGGGTCATACGGCCCTGGCACGCACTCCGAGACGGCGGTTGTCAAAAATTTAAAATAAAAAAAAAAAGTTTTGGGCGGCCGCCCGGCGGCCACCAGCGCACCGCCAAGCGGCCACCACAGAGCCGCCGCCCGCTGCCCGCCGGCCCAGCTCCGCCAGTCTGCGGCCTCCGCCGCCCTCGGCCCCGCCGCCCGCGCCCGCGCCCTCCACTCCGCCGGCCCGCCCACCGCTGGCTCCTCCGCCGCCCCGCTGGCCTCCGACCGCCACCCCGGCTCCGCCCGCGGCCTCCCCTCCACCCGCTCAGCTCCGCCGGCCGCCCTCTGCTCCGCTCCGCCGGTCACATGGGTGACCGGGAGCTCTAGCTCCAGCCCCCTGCGCGCGCCTTGCGCCCAGGGGCTTTGCATTTCCAGCCCCAGGGGCTTTAAAACATTTTTTTGAAGCTTTTTTAGGGGTAATTGGGCTTTTTTTGCCATATCTTCTTCATCTGGAAGCGTATTTGGGAGTTTTTTATATCATCGGAAAGCTCTTTCCGAGACGAATGCAATTATGGAGGTTTCTTTTCGATTTTTTTGCATCGTTTTTCGTACCATGCTTTCGAAGGCAGGACTATTTTTTTGCCTTCCCGGAGCACTTGATGCTTTTTTTAGCATAACTTGCTCATACGGAGGAGTTAGTGGGCGAACGAGACATCATCGGAAAGATGATTCCGAGACGGTCGTTTTATATGAAGAGATTTTTTCTAGATTCTTCTTCCATTTTTTGCACCAGGCTGTTGAATTCAGAGGTTTTCTTTTTCAGGTGCCTGCCAGAGCACCTGTCACTATTTTTGCCGTAACTTGAGCATACGATGGCATTTTTTGCCAAACAAGATATCGACGGAAAGATAGTTCTGAGACCGTTCTGTTTTTTTCAGTTTGGTTGTTTGATTTTTCTGTTTGTAGGGGTTTTCTGCCAGTCAAAGTCACGGGTACTTTTTGCATTCCGGACACTATATCTCTCATATTCGGGCTCAGTTTTCAGCAAACTTGGTATTGTCGGAAAGCTGATTCTGTGTACTATTCAGTGGCAGAGGTATTTCTTCCAGATTCTGCTCCAGGTTTTCACTCCTTCGAGTTATGCAGTTTATGCCCTCTGGTGGTGTGCTTGGTTCTACAGGTCCGGGGATCTCTTCTTCTGGTTTCTTAGTGCACTCTTCTTTCTGACTTCTGAGCTTGCATGCTCTTTCTGATGTATCTTTGTTTTGTAAACGCACTAAGATAAAGTGCCCTCTTCTGCATTTCTGGGATCTTTTTCACCTGGTTCAGTTTTAGTATTCGCACTCAGTTATAAAGTGCCATGGGGGGATTCTGATGCATTTGCCACTATAGACGCATCCACTCTTGTCAAGTGAGCGTACCTTCCACGACATTAGCCCATGTAGACTGTGTCTATGACACCGCCCTTTATCCTGTGTGTGTGCTTCTGTTGCACTGTTGGTGTTCCTGGTTCTTCTTCTGCAGCTGTTTCTGGCATCGCATTTCAGTGTTCCTATCACCTCTCCCAGTTCAGCATTATGGGGGGGTTCACCTGTTGGTTCTATTGCTTCCTAGTTTGATTGATCAGCTCTTCAGACACTTGTCTTCTCTACCTGGTCATGCACTTCAGTGGGGGTTCCAGCAGTATCTTCTGACAGAGTTTTCAGACATGCTTCGGAGGAGCTTCTTGCTCTCTTCTTGTTCCTTTCTCTGGGACATCTTTTGCTTTATGTCTTGGGTACCTGATCAGGCCTTGTTGCCGGGACCCATAGCTCTTTCATGCATTTTTGTTTTCATGCATCTTGTAGTCCTTAGTTGTTTAGCTTCTCCCTAAGTTACACTTAAGGGGGGGTGTTAGAGTCGTCATATTATAGCTAATAAATAATTTATTTAATTATTAGTCTATTATTCTCTACACTTAAGTTAGACTTAGGCATCTCATTATTCTTTAGGGTTTTCACCTTTAGGGTTTTGGTATCCTTTTATAAGGATTCCCTCTTTGTATTTCATTAATTCAACTTATTGGATCCTAATAGAGATTGCTCTTTGCATGTCCATAAGATGTCTCTGGCTTTTTGGCCTCCATAGATTTTTCTTGCTTCTGTTCTTTGCTTCTTCCATGTGACAGGGTTATGCATGCAGGTGTTCTTGGGAGATTAGTATTTCACCTAATCTAACAGGACCTATTAGATTCCACCCAAATACTAGGATTTAACTATTGTAATTGCTAGAAAACAATAGAAAGATTGACCTTTTACAACTGGCTTTGCATAGCCTGATAAGATCTATGTTTGTGCTCAATTGAGAAGCATCACCAGTCGCTATAGGTGTGTTCTCCTCTATCATTGTGCTTCTTTGCACACTCTTCTTTCTCTCTTCTTCTCTTCTTAATTTTCCTTAGCTTCTTTTAATCTTTCAGGTTCACTCTTTTCTTCAGCAGAATGAAGGCAACTCATATTCTCAACATGCAGAAGAATATATAGAGTTCTTGCCCTAATTGCACCTCTCATGCATGACCTAACTTCATATCCCTTTTGGATACATCACTTAGTGGAGTATTAATTCATTGAGGAAACATATAATGCATGCTCTTGCTTTATCTACTTTATGAAGAAAATAATAGATGTGTGTCAAGCATCTTTCCTTCACAAGAGATAACGCTTTTTTTTAAAGCCATAGATTCTGGATTTAAAACCTCTAGACACGCCTCAAACTGATCACCATGTTAACTCAAAGTCTTCCAAATTTAGTGCAAGAAATCCTAGTCAAAGAGTTGGTTGAAACAGATAGTTGACTATGATTTCCTCAGTTCATACTAGAGTCATCACTAGATCGGTTGAGATCCTCATGTTGTGAACAAGTAAGAATCTTTGACCTATCATTGTCCCTTCCTTTGCTTACCGATCGCACATTCCTCGGTTGTGTTGTTGACACCGGTTTGTAATAATACTTTCTCTATGCTTGTCTACACCGGTTGTATCCTGGTCCTCGATTAACGGTTGAATCCTCCTTTCCTTGATTGTATGCACTACCTGGTTGCTGATGCTTTGAGTAGTGACTAGTTGCTCTTGATTACAATCATTTCTCTCTTGTATGTTGGCACTGGTTGTCATTGCTAAACCAGCCTCTTTTAATATAGATATCCTTGGATCTTTAGACTTTAGAGAGATGACAAATCTCTATCCTTTTTTTCCAATCAATGACAATACTAGTACCGGTAGAAGGCTTACCAGTTACCATTTCTTAATACCAACAAAAGTTACTCAGGGCGTTACACAATCCAAAAGGCATTACCAATAATTCATATTACCCTTCATTTGTCTTGAATGTGATCTTCCACTCATCACCTTAACTGAATCTATATTGGTGGAATCTCTGGCTCCACTCAAACAATCCATCAAATCATCCATCCTTGGAAAAGGAAAATAGTGGTTGGTTGTGATTCAATTGATGGCTCTAGAATTGATACACATCCTCCATCACCCATCCTTCTTAGGTGCTAAGACTATAGGCATAGCACATGGACTCAATCTTTCTCTGATCAATCCTTGCTAAAACAAATCATGTACTTGCCTATTGAGTTCTCCATTTTCTTCTAGATTCATATGATATGTTTCTTTGTTTGGAAAACTAGCCCCCAGTATCAAGTTCATACAATGACTGATACTTCTTATCGGTGGTAATCCATTAGGGACATTATATGATATGATGTTTGCATACTCATTCAACAATCTAGTAATTTCTTTAGGATGTTCTTCTATTGATATAACCTCCTTAGACTTCTTGGATACCAAAGAAAAAATACATTATCATACCTCATTCCATCCAAGAACTTCTTTCCATCTACTAAATAAATTATTGCACTGGTGCACACTTCACTCTTAAGGGGTTCCTCCAAAGGTAACAAATTTTGTTGTATTCCATTAACAACAATAGTATGCACATTGTCCCTACCATCGTGTATAGATTTCCTATCATATTTCCAAGGTCTACCCAACAAGATATGACACACATATAATATCACACAAAACTTCATCATAATACTTCCCAATCTTGAATTTAACTAATAATTGTTCTCTCACTAGTACCTTGTGTTCATCTTGAATCCATGCAATTTGATAGGGTTTAGGGTGCTTCAATATTTTCATATTCAATTTGTCAACCAACTTATTTGAGGCAAAATTATCTGAACTGCCACTATCTATGACAACATTGCACACCTTGTCTTGTACCCTACATATAATTTGGAATAAATTATTCTTCTACAATGGTTCTTCATCTTGCTTTCCTTGGTGCAAAAATCCTTGAGTTATCAAGGTTGCTCCATCCTCTGATTGGTTTTTTCTCATTGATCTGGTGGATTCTTCATCTACAAAGGTTGTTCACCTACTGCTCTTTGCCTTCCTCTCATAGTTGCATTGTTTACATTCAAAGGCTCAGTGTCCCACTTTGGCACATTTAAAACAAGTGCCACTAAACTTCCTTTTATCACCGCTACTTTATCCTTCATTGCATATGAAGTCCTATCATTCCTCCCATAGTGGTCATTATCCTTAGCTTCTGATCCACTCCTATTTTGATTTGCAAAAAATATACCTCCTTGAGCATTAGTAATAGATTGGCCTCTTTGATATCTTCCTCCTCTACCTCTTTGTCTCTATTCATGCCTTCAGTTCAACTTTCCTTCAGCCTTCAAGTACCACTTATAATCTTCTCCAACACTTCTAATCTGTATCACACCAAGTTCATCATGTATTGACACCCTTAAACCATTAAGGTAGAGAGAAACTTTCTCAACTTCATCATCTACATGCCCAAATATAATGTTCAGTTTGTAAAACTCCTCAGTATAACCCTCAATACTTAAGTCCTTTTTCTTCAAGTTCTATAGATCCTAAACATATTCACTCGATAGTCCTCAATCAAGAACTTAGCCTTTAATTTATTCACCATCCTATCCCAAGATTTGATCTTATCTACGTCTCGTCTCTACCGATCTATTTGCTAATGTTCCCACCATAAGGATGCATTCTCTTTGAAATTGGTATAGGCATATTTTACCTTCTTCTCCTCACTATTTCCTTCAAGTTCAAAGTACTTGTCTATCTTTGTTATCCAATCTATCAATTCATCAGAATCCAAGTTACCATTATAGTTTGGTGGATTGAAAAGAGGTCTTTTGTTTACATTGGTCAAGGCTTTGATGAACCTTTCTTCCTCTTGATTCAACTTTGCTTGCTCTTCTTTTTTCTCTCCTTCCCTAGCCTGATTCTGATCATTTCCTTCTTTATCACTTCCATCTTCAATGTGTTTCCCTCTCCTTTGAGTTTTTTCCATTGCTTCCAATCTAGCAACAATTTGCCTCAACATATCCAAGACAATTGGATCTGCATTCATTGCTCCTCTAGCTTTTCTTCTATCCATCTTCACAATATTCAACAGTTGTAGGTTGGATCCTCTCTTTCCCTATCCCACAAGAAAACCCTAGGTTGCAAGACCTTTCTCTGATACAACCTGATGCATTCAAGGCCAGGGGGATCTTATAGATTCCAACAAACCCTTGCAGCAAGATTCACACAACAAAATCCCAAAAGGAAAACAATGAAATGAATGAAATATTAACCTCCTTATTATGATATAAATAGTTACATGAACAAATGCAAGCAACAATACATTCTAGACATACAGGCCTAATCAGAACCTTCAATAGGCTATCTTTTTATATGATCTATAAGCCACAAAAACTACATGGACCTTCTATAGAAACTCTCTTCTATCCAATCTAAAAGATCAGTTCTTACAAAATGCTAAGCTATTGTTCTATTCAGATTGATTCTATATTCTTCTTGATGTTCAAGAGAAGTAATTACAAAGCTTATAAAGCCTTCACAAACCTCAAGTAGGCCTAGAAAGATTACACTTCCCAATGCAAATAAAACATATTACAACAAATAGGTCAGGACCTAAAATCATGAGGATCCCACTCCAATGAAAGGAACATGAATTGTGATCCCTCAAGTAAGTCAGCCACAAATGTTACATCATCAAGAAATGAGTCGTTAAGCTTTGTCAATAAAAAAATATCTTCATGAATCATAAAACACAATACTAGTTGGAAAACATGAAGAACAAGATAGTCCCACCAATAATCGGTGAGATTTCATGCGAGGAGCAACCAAAAGATGTGCAATCCTAGGAAAAGTTTCAACATGATATCACAAACACTCTATGGATTGCAAGAGCAAAGATTCTAAACTGAACAATCGCCAAAAGAAACACTGAGACTAATAAAATAGGAAAACAAGAAAAAAAATATTTTTGGTTAATGCAAGATTGCCAAGAACCCAAGATGTTGCTGCATCAATTCTTCTTAAGAAGATTATTGCATTCATTAATATCTTTCTTATAACAATAATGGTCTTCATGTACCAAGGAAAAAGTTTAATTTGAAAATTGTTAACAATCTATGACCTATTATGGAATTCAATTTATGTGAGATGGTTTTCTATTATTAAGTATTGGATGTAAGTACTATTACCCATTAGTGGGTATCCAAGGGTTCATCCACCAAGATTGAGTAGGGAGGAAGTGAAGTGGGAAGCCTGGCAAGTGGGGTGGATTAAAAATAACTTTGATGGTGTTGCTAGAGATAAATCGAGACCATCTAGAGCAGGGTGTGTGGCTAGAAACTCAAAGAGTAATATTCTTGCAATGGAACACAAAAGATTAGAGGAGGGAACCAATAATGAAGTAGAGGCTCAAGAAACACTCCTAGGGGTAGTGTGTAAAAGGAAATGTACCTTCATAGAATTAGTATCATACAATAAATCAAATAGAGACTAAATAAACCATAATTAATACTCTATTTAGCAAATAAAACACAATTAAGCATCTTATGGCTCTCTATCTAAGAGTGTTAATGTGAAGCTCTCAACAAGCTACCATTAATGATAGTCCTAGAATGAGAAATGATATGATAAACAAGCTAAATTGTTCAATTCCAAATGAAATACAACTAATTTGCCTTAATTTGCCTTTCTAGCTATAAAATGCAAGAGGTTCTATGCAATTCTCAAATGTGTGGTTATCAATTATGATTGATTTTGGTCTTCTTTTTATAGATTTATGCAAGGGTAGGGGGTGTAGTATAATTGATCATGATTAAACTTGAGTTGAGTCTTTGGTTCCACCCTTTGAAGACAATGCAAAGCTTATGTCCTCAAAACTTGGTACAAGTAGACAAGATAAATGGACAAGATGCTCTTTCGCTTTGAGTGATTGAGATTGAATTTGGCTTGATCCATGTGAATGTATTTCTCAAATCTTATTGGTTGATTGAATTTCCTCCCCTTTTGGGTTGTTGAGAGAAATTAGGATTTATTAATTGATTTAAATTCATTTATTTAGCCATGTACCCCTTGAATGGGTTGAATTTGATTTAATTCATAACTATACAATTAATAGAATTAATTGCACTTTGATTTGATTTCACTTGATTAAAATACTCTCAAATTTGATTTATCTTGAATTAAGACTTGATTTTAATTTTGATTGGCTAATTATGCATTGTGATTCAATTGCTTTGATCTTGTCATTGGTTTGCTTTGATTTTCCTTGATTTGTTACTTAATTGTCTTTGTCTATTTTTAGGTGATTACAAATGCCCCTCTTTGAGTTGACGTGCAAAGAATGTTGATTCAAAGAATACTCTGATCTTGCTGATGATAGGTCCTGATTCTGTTGATGGTCAATCTTTGATGTTCATTTGATGTTATTCGATGGTCAATTCTTGATATCTGATATGAAATTGATGATGTTCATTCGATTGATGTTGCTCTTTGACGGTCATTATGATGATTGATCCTTGATATGATGGTTGATCTGATGAAATATTCTAATGTGATACTTGATTTAATGATTGATTCCGATGTGATGCCCCATTTGATTGATTTACGAAAATTTTTCTAATAAAAGCTTTGACTTTGATTTGATGGTCGATCTCTTGTTTTGATGTTGATGTTGATGCTGCTGATGTTGATTATCTGATGGTATGCCCCCTCGAAAATGAAATAAAATTTGATCAATGGTTGAAAATTTTGACGTTTTAGGTCAAGTTACGTTGATTTTGTTCAATTTAAAATGAATTTTAATTTCATTTCCAATATTGTTTTTACGTCTGTTTGATTAGAAATGCCTTTGTTTTGGCAGATTTAATGAGAAATTCAAGTTATTAGGTCAAACATAGTAACAGATTCCTCTTTTAGGTCAAATATACCCTTTTTAGGTCAAAAGGCTATATAAAGGGGTAAAAATTTCTTTTTCACTATTCATTTTCACTTTTAATTTTTACTTTTTACTTTTTACTTTTTGACCTTTGTTGACTTTCGACGATGTCGATCCCCATCCACGAGCATAGATTCGAGAGATGTCGTCATTATCAACATCTACCTGGCTCTGGACCTTCGGTGAATGCCTATACTTCCTCATTTTGTCATTTCATGCATTTAATTTCAAGATATTTGAATTTTTCCTATAGAAACCCTCTTTTTTTCCTTTTTTAAATCCAAAGAGTGCTTTTGCATAATTAAACTGCGCTTTCACCCTCCAAGTTGCACTTCCGCGACTTTAAGTTGCACTTCTGTGGTCTGAAACTGCGCTTATACTTGCCAGTTTTAGGTCCTATTCCATCTTTGCCATGTTAAAGAACGCTTCTATCAGTAAATAGTGCTTATGCCCTTTTCAATAGCACTTTCAAATTCTTTGGGTGCTTTTGCCACTTTTAGCACTTTTAATCCATTAAGTAGCGCTTTTAAACATTTAAACAACGCTTTTGCATTTGTGCGCTTTTAAAACCTGAAATAGCACTTTCACTTTGTTAGAAATGATTCCAAATTAATTAAGTCC
Organism: Chamaecyparis obtusa; assembly: GCA_027943335.1. Taxonomy (NCBI): domain Eukaryota; kingdom Viridiplantae; phylum Streptophyta; class Pinopsida; order Cupressales; family Cupressaceae; genus Chamaecyparis; species Chamaecyparis obtusa. The sequence goes on from BSBK01002842.1 coordinate 276,765, forward strand.
ACTTTGTAATTTTCTTGACGTCATCGATCAGAGGATAGGTTAAGGTCATGAACTTGATGTTTTTAGCAAGTTGTAAGATATCAGTATGAGTCAGTCATAATGTGAATATTTATTCATCAATCTAGATTTAGATGATGGGTGATGATAAATCTTCAGTTCTATCTGAGTAGAAACATGAAAATTGATTGTGGTTTGATAATTTGAAAATTTTGATTGACTTAGAATGATCCAAATAATAATTGATTTCAATTCTGATGTAATTGAACTTGCTTTTTATAGGTGGTCCTTGCGTGTCCATGGTGCTTATCCTTTATCATGGAGCATGATTCCTGATCTTAGTGCGGCGGATCATTGCCATATTAGTCTTTGTGGCCTGTCTTTCCTTCTACATCTTCCTCAATTCCAAGTGAATCGGGGTCTTCTCATTGCTATGGTTGAGTGTTGGCACTCAGACCATAATACTTTTCATTTTCCACTAGGGGAGATGACCATTACCCCTGAGGATGTATATCGGATCCTCTGTTTACCGACTCGTGGTGAGCAGGTGTACTATGAATCTCTGTATGATGGATCTGCATGTGGGTGAGTGTTTATGGATCCTACCATTGGTGACACTCACATCCATTGGGCTTAGTTTGTTTCCTTTCCTGTATTGCCAACTATTCTGGTTACCTTGATTGGCGGGTTCTTACTTCCTAACAAACGCAGGCATGAGTTTTCTGTCGATTGGGGTCCTATCCTCGAGGATCTGATGGCACATCCTTGTCGCTTTGACTGGGGTTCATGTGTCCTGGCACAATTATATCATGAGTTTCACACGGTTGTTTATAGGCATTCCACTGCACTTACTGCAGGTGCGATCAATTTTGTGTACAAGGAAATGTACCTTCATAGAATTAGTATCATACAATAAATCAAATAGAGACTAAATAAACCACAATTAATACTCTATTTAGAAAATTAAGCACAATTAAGCATCCTATGGCTCTCTATCTAAGAGTTTTAATGTGAAGCTCTCAGCAAGAAACCATTAATGACAGTCCTAGAATGAGAAATGATATGATAAACAAGCTAAATTATTCAATTCCAAATGAAATACAACTAATTAGCCTTAATTTTCCTTTCTAGCTATAAAATGCAAGAGGTTCTATGCAATTCTCAGATGTGTGGTTATCAATTATGATTGATTTTGGTATTTCTTTTATAGATTTATGCAAGGGTAGGGGGTGTAGTATAATTGATCATGATTAAACTTGAGTTGAGTCTTTGGTTCCACCCTTTGAAGACAATGCAAAGCTTATGTCCTCAAAGCTTGGGACAAGTAGACAAGATAAATGGACAAGATGCTCTTTCACTTTGAGTGATTGAGATTGAATTTGGCTTGATCCATGTGAATGCATTTCTCAAATCCTATTAGTTGATTGAATTTCCTCCCCTTTTGGGTTGTTGAGAGAAATTAGGATTTATTAATTGATTTAAATTCATTTATTTAGCCATGTACCCCTTGAATGGGTTGAATTTGATTTAATTCAAAACTATCCAATTAATAGAGTTAATTGCACTTTGATTTGATTTCACTTGATTAAAATGCTCTCAATTTTGATTTATCTTGAATTAAGACTTGATTTTAATTTTGATTGGCTAATTATGCATTGTGATTCAATTGCTTTGATCTTGTCATTGATTTTCTTTGATTTTCCTTGATTTGTTACTTAATTGTCTTTGTCCATTTTCAAGTGATTATAGGTAGAATTGACACAAACATTACATGTGCAAAATTTGCACTTGGAAGGTGATTCTCAAATCATCATGAATGCAATTGCATCATGTAATTCATTTACATGGTGTTTACAAAAAATTATCACAATTATCAAGAAGTTGGAATTGTTTCAAATTTTCAAAATCACACATATTTATTGAGATCGTAATTCATTGGAGGATTCCCTATCCAAATTGGTAGTTGACATGGCAACCATGACATAGGAGGATGTGATGACAACAAGACCCAAATTGGTAGGTGACATGGCATCCATGACATAGGCAGATGTGACGATAGCATGACAACAAAGAAGGAAAGGGTGATATGACATGTATGAGTTGGTAAGGGTTTCGTAGGATGGGAAAGGACGGCAATGCATTCAAATCAAGGAAGGTGATGGAGTGAAAATTCATTTTTATTGTCATCGCACATGCTGCATTTATTGTGATGGATGACAACCAACTATACATTCCCTCTTACACAAATCTAGGTGTTCATTCTCATTCTCGTCTGAGTGCAGTTGAGTCACAAGTGTTTTGCACAAGAAGTTGAGGATAGAGTCCATGAAGGAAAATTTCAATTTCGACACTAAGAAGCAACAAATGGTGTTTAAGGGGTCAATCACATAGGAGAGGTTGAGGCATGTTTTTACCTGTGTGCACTCATTCTTCATCAATATCATTTGGGTTGTTATAGGAGTAGAGTATGCGGTTTCCAAGTTCAAATGATGCATAAATGTTGATATCGCAATACTTTTCTATACCTAGGGTGTACATTTTGCATCAAGAGTGGAGGTGAAGTGCATTGTTCAACATTGTGTGAAACCAAAATGGAGAACAGGATTGGAATAAATCCTGCAATACTCTATCCCTGGGCAAGGCTTTGTTGCAACAAGATGTGATTGGGTAGGTTTTCTTTGGGTTGCATCCTTGGTGCACCCTTTTCTACTGAACTACTCTTTGGGTGATAGTCTAAAGAGGAAGGAGGATGCATGTAAAGCCTGGGCATTGTTGGTGGACTTTATGCATGATTAGGAATTGGAACTAGTGGTCAGAATCCCAAGAAATCGAATGAATTTAGAGATTTTCAGGCTGAAACTAACTGGTGCCTAGGAGGATATGGAGGAACGTAGGAGAGAAGTAAGAAAGAATGCACGTGGTCATGGCCAAGAATGAGATGGTGTTGTTCATGGATGAAATCAGGGTGGTGGCACTCACGGAAGAGGTCAAGGAAGAAGGAATTCTTGAGCTGGAGGCAGAGGACAATGTTGAAACACATGTGGGGCTTTGGCAAGAAGCCATGGTGGGCAACACAATGATGACAGAGGCGGTAAGGGATCCTTGGCTCATGGCTCTTCCTCTCTTGGACTCCATGGTGTTTGTGTTTCTATGAATGAGGGTTCCGGGTATGCTGGTGTTTCTAGCAAAGGTGGTTCTTCACCTTACTAGTTTTCTTTGTTTATCTATGTGTAGGGTATTTTTTGGTCATAGCATTATAGTTGGTGGGTAGTAGTTGAAGCTGATGATAAATTGTCTTGGTTAGGTTGGCAATCGTAGTGAGGTTTTTTTATATATGTTCATACAACTACATACTTTTGGATAAAGTTCTAGTATGAGGATGTTGCTAGCAAGGTGGTTCATTGTCTTGCTTGGGTTTTTTTGTTCTTTGGATATCTAGATGGATTTGTAAGGTCTATAAATTTTGATATGTCATGTCTACTATATGTTGTCATATAATATGTAAATAGGTTGAAATGTTATCAAGGTTTGGAAGGCAAATTAGTCATGGCAGGTTTTTGTATATATGCCCTTTGGAATTGAATAGGTGAAACTAGTAGTGTTTGGTCTTAGGTTGTATCAAGTTCATGGAATTTGTGGACCAAATTGGGGATTGTTAGAAAATTTGAAGGATCATTTTTTGTACCTCATATTATATTATATTAATAAAATCATCTTTTACATGGCAAAAAAAAAAGTATTGGATGCTACATTGATGTTATATGAATCTTCTATGATTATCTAAGATAGATGATGTTTTGGACTATGGTAAAGCTAGATTTGAGCTATGCTAAGCTCATGTTGGTTTAAATTTTTGTTTGATTTTGGTTAAAACTTATTAGTAAGAAGATATAATGTTAAGTTTGACCATAGTTTAGTTTGGTTATAGACAAAGTTTGACTTAAGGTCATGCATTTATTTTTTAGAAAAAAATTTACGACTTCATATTTCTTATTTTGGATCAAAGTTGTGCCTATAAACTAATTTCTTAATCATACAAAGAAAATAAATGAAAAAATCCCAAGGTTCAAAATGGATAAGTTATTCCCTTTTGGCTAAAAGTGGGGAGGGTTTATCTAAATATTAAAAATTGGTAATGAGAAGTACACATTAACATGCCTAAATTGGACAATTAGGTGTATTAAATCTTGTAGGATTATAAACATACTACTTTTAAGAGTGATTTTACCCACAACCCTTATTTGAGACCTCATGTTGTAGAGATAAAATTCATGCCCACAACTCACATGTGGGAGGAGTACAAATGTTTCCCATTAATTACTATCATCACTTCTAATAGGTATGATGCAAGTGAGTTCTTGGGGATAACTACTTATCGATGCACTTTAAAAAGATAACTAATTTGATGGATAAATAAGATATAGAAGATTAACTAGAAGCATTCTTGATATAAAGGTTTGTGATTGTAGACACCTAAAATTGTCCCTTACCTAGTCATATTGAATTTTAGCATACCTTAACCCATTAATTAGATAAGTATTGATTATTTTTTTAATTAATCTCATTCTCATCTTAATACCCTTAATCAAATAAATATTTATTATTATTTTAATTATTTCACCTTTATCCATTTCATTAATTAAATAAATATCTATTGGCTAATTAATTAATTCCATAATTCACCTTTTTACCTTTATCTTTTTCAATCTAATCCTATCTTTTCATCTTGTTCACGTGGATCATAATCTAAATTCTTATTCATGTGACAATCGTCCCACCTTATCTCATTCACATGTCTAACTAATCCTTGTCCGCATTCACTGAACCTAGACAACTTTTAAAAAGTCAACCCAACTTTCTATCCTATCCATCCATTTTAACTTAAACCCCTTAATACCATTCATTCCTATAAGGATGTTTCTGTAACCTATATCTTTCCTATCACATGACACTTTTCACATGATTTCACAATTCAAATGTAACTCTAATCCCCTTTCAATCTAAGGCACCAATTTAGCCTCTTAACCATAGGCATTAATTTTCCCACTAAAAATTTATCTATCAAGAGGTCTTCAATCAATTCACATAATTCAATATTATGCTACCAAAAATTTTATATTATTTTTGTTATCTTATTGATATCGTAACGAGATTATGATGGTTTATTGAGCAATCCACATATCAAGAGCAAATCAAATAAAACTAGGGTGCATTATATTTCAGGCTCAATCAAGAATATTTGAGATATTTGAAGTATATATTTAATTTCTTTGTATTTCTTATGTTATTTTTCTTCAATCTATCTTATCCCCTCTTCATTTTGGCATGTCCATGGAACTCAAGTCCCTATACTAACCTATTTGGTCGATTTGTTTTTGCTTTTGAAGCGATGGATTGCATTTTTGAGGATTTGAATGTAAAATGGAACCTTTGTTTCATATAAAGGTGGCTTTGTGTGGACTTTAGACAACTATGATTTAGAAAACAACACCTCTGTTGCTTAGAATTGCATGCTTTAGGTGCTTAGAATAATGCTTTTGTTTGAAAAAAAAGTTCTTAAGAATTTAAGTCATTTATTAAGGGGCTTTAGAGAATTTTTAGGGCTTGATTTTTACATGTTTTCATCTCTCAAACACACTATTTTTGTAGTTCATTTGAGTTCTTAAGTATAAAAGTATGATTTTCTAGGGTTTCTATCTTATGCTCAAACTAGGATTTTCTTGCAAGTTTCCTTAAGTAGGTTGAACTTTGATAACTTATGTAGTAGGTAATTCTAAGATTTTTCATCAATTAAAAATCACCCTAACACTTTGTCTTGTAAGTTGTCTTACCTACTTTTAGCATAAATCAAATTATGACAAGGTTTTGTAAGCTATTCATAAACTAGGGTTTCTAGGTCTTTTTTAACAATTAATATTATAAGCTATCTTATGGCCTCTTGTGACTTTTTTGGCTTGATTTAATACGGTTAGAATCTACCCTACTTGGATTAGATATTTCCAATAAAAAGACTTTTGAACTCCAAAAATTATAAATTTTGAGATACAAATATTATTTTAAACTTATTTGTGAAGCGACACTTCTATTTCATGAAATTGTGCCTCTACTTCATTAATTTAAACCTCTATTTAATTTTGTTGTGTATTTTTTGTGTTCTTTTATTATCCCTCTATTATGACTCCTACACATGTGCTCTATAGAATTGCACTTTTGTTTCATAGAAATCCACCTATATGTTCTTAGAAATAGTGTCTATATTGCATATAGTTGCACCTTTACATCATATTATGGAGCCTATATTTCATATTACATGTTTATAGGGTCTTGAGTTATGATTTTTGGATTTTTTTTGCTTGTTTCAGTCACTAGTACATTTGACCTAGTTTTTCTACCAAAAATTTTGACCAAAAAATAAAAAGGTTTTGCTTGGTCGGATTATAGAAGGAAAACTTTGTTTTTTTTTTAATTTATGCCCATGTTTGTCGAAATATTTACAAATACCGTGGTGGTCAAAATTTTGACAAACACGGGCATATTAAAAAAAAAAAAAGGGAATTTCATTTCTCATTTCATTATTCCCGGTCGCCGAATTAGAAGGGCAACGCGCACGTGAAGGAGATACCCAATTGTTTAATTTATTGGATACCCAATCAGCTGACGGTTTCTCTTCTTAGACTTTTGCAAAATCTCCTCTGTTATAGACGCACAGGTACCTCAACTATTATACTATTTTCCTTTTTAAACCCTCAGTGCAAATGAGAGAAATAAGAACACATGGAAAAAAGAACATATATGTTGAAAACTCATATGTTCTCTCAGTGCAAATGAGAGAACATATGAGTTTTATGAATTTCTATGTACATAGACCAAGTATTTGAGGTTTTTCTTACCTGATTTCTTGATATTTCATAGATGCACTTGACATTGTCTTTGTAGTACATTCTTCTTTGCTTTGCTATGTATTGAACAAGGGTTTCCTTAAATGTTCTTATTTTCGGGTGTTTAATATAATGAAGGGTTTGAGATCTTGTGTCTATCTGTGGGTTTATGCATAGGATTCCTTATATTGTTGAAAACCCTCAGTGCAAATGAGAGAAATAAGAACACCCAAAAATAAGAATATATATGTTGAAAATTCATATGTTCTCTCAGTGCAAATGACAAAACATATGAGTTTTATGAATTTCTATGTACATAGACCACATATTTGAGGTTTTTCTTACCCGATTTCTTAATATTTCATAGATGCACTTGACATTGTCTTTGTAGTACATTCTTCTTTGCTTTTCTATGTATTGAACAAGGGCTTCCTTAAATGTTTTTATTTCTGAGTGTTTAATATAATGAAGGGTTTGAGATCCTGTGTCTATCTGCGGGTTTATGTATAGGATTCCTTATATTGTTCCAAAGCTCCCATTTTGTCACGGGCTGGAAGGATGCTTGCAAAGGTTGTGGAATTTGGCTTTACACCTGCCAGTTGCATTTGTTTAAAATTTTACAGAGCCTTTTCCACAAATCCATTTAGTTCATAGCCTGCAATCATTGTAGTCCATGAGACCACATTTCTTTGAGGCATTTTGTCAAATAGTTGACGTGCCTTGTCTATCCATCCACATTTTTCATACATGTCTACCAGGGAGCTTGCAACTATAACATCTGACAAATATCCCTCTTCCATTATCTTTTGATGAATGTCCATACCCTGTTCCAAAGCTATATATGATGGAACCAATACATGAAAATCCTCTATGCTAAAAGTGCATTGCACAACAAACTATATTTCTATATTCACATGCTCAATAATGTACAAAAGAATCATTCAAATACTAAGAAGAATATTGGTTTGATCGGATAGAATTAAGAACTTGAGCTTTTAACTTTAACAACTTAATGCACATGATACATACCCCAACAAATCAAGTACAAATTCCAAACAATCCTTTCTACATATGATTGAATGATCCTTTCTTTGTCACAATAATATGAATGCTTATGATTGAAGGATCCTTTCTCTGACATAATATTAATATAAATGCATATGATCGAGTGATCCTTTCTCTATCATAATAATATAAATGTATATGATCGAATGATTCTTTCTTTGTCACAATATTATTATGAATGCTTGAAATTAGAAAACAACAAATAAGGCGAGAAAGTTCCATGCTTGCGATCCAAAGATCTACGTCCAATAGAATTGCAAAACAAGCAGGGAATGTTATGTAGATCCTTCTCCAAAGATCGAATGAACAAAGCTTTAAAAAAAAAATTACAAAATGTAGAGTCACATTGATGAACTCTTACCAAAAGAATAACATTCCAGAATCCCCTCGCTCAAGCTGGCAAGGGTTGTGGCATTTGGCTTTACACCTGCCAACTGCATTTGTTTGAAAGCTTCTAAAGCATTTTCAAAATATCCATTTTGTGCATATCCTCCAATCATTGCAGTCAACGAAACCACATTTCTTTGAGTTATTTTGTCGAATAGTTTACGTGCCTTGGCCATGCTTCCACATTTTGCATACATGTCTCCCAAGGCACTTGCAACTACAACATCCGACAAAACCCCCCCTTCCATTATCCTTTGATGGATGTCCATACCTTGTTCCAAAGCTCCCATTTTGGCACACACTGGAAGTATGCTGACAAAGGTTATGGAATTTGGCTTTACATTTGCTTAAAAGTTTTAAAAGCCTTTTCAATAAATCCAGTTTGAATATATCCTAGAATCATGGCATTCCATGAGACCTCATTTCTTTGAGGCATTTTGTGAAATAGTTCACATGCCTTGTCTATGCTTCCACTTTTGGCATACATGTCCACTAGGGCAGTTGCAACCACAACATTTGGAGAAAATCCTCTATCCTTCATGCTTTGATGGATATCTATGCCCTGTTGTAGAGCTCCCATTTCAGTACAGGTTGTAATCATGTTGGCATATGTGAACTGATTGGGTTCGAAACCTATTCATTGCATTTGGTGAAACAGTGTGAATGTCTCGTGAGGATACCCATGTCTTCGGTATGCAGTGAGGAATGGACATTCTTGTGACTAGATGGGGTAAAAGATTGAACTTGGCTTGCCTATGCCTATTCAATATCTGCCCTCTTTCCTAATGTGAGAGATGTATGAATATATAGACTAAATAGTAAATATACAACTACAAAGATGAAACAAAATGTAATGGTTCATCCTGAATGGTAACCTACCAGTTGCCCTTTGGTTGTGTTTCTTAATGGTTGATGTATTGTTACATGGCCAAAGTTGTCCATGTGTAGATTTGTTGAAGCCGCCAGATGTCTACATGAAGTTATACAAAGTTATGTGTGGCAGTGCATGATAACAAAGATATACACGATATTAGAGCATACTATTTATTAGGGGATCACATTGAATGTCGTGGTATGGTAATTTGTAACGGGTTCAGGGTTCGGGTATGTGGTATGTGTATGGGTTTGTATATATATACATAATTTGCAAAATTTATGTTAAAAATATTTAAATATTTATAATTTAGAAATATATAAAAACATACCTATTATATAAAAAAATCAAAATATTTATGATTCATTAAAAAATAAAAATAAGGCTTCTAAAAAAATGAAATACCATGAGAGGCCGCTGCTCTCCATCCCTTTCCATCACTTCTTTGCCAAATATTTAAAATTTATCAAAATATGTGACTAGAAAATGAAATTTAATGATTGATTGAGAAGAATTTTTAAACAAAATCAGGGAATATTTAAGGGGGAATGATTTGCAATTTGATTGTGGCTATCCCATGAAAAGAAAATCAGGGCATGACAAAAAATCAGATGACACAAATACTAAACAAAAAATTTCCATAGAGAATGCCTAGGTTGGACATTGGGTGAACCCAGGCCTATTTTGGCTCCATACCTAGGGTTGAATTGTATTTACCCAATTCGTTGTTTCTGCCAAACCTAGTAGCATAGGTCTTAATAACATTTTTAAGGGTCTTGTTATAAGGTCTAGACCTAAAATATAAATATGTATATGACATTATAAATCTTGCAAGATGTGTTTGAGGTGAAACAAATTTTCTTTCAAAGTCTTGTTGAAAATTAAGATATCATTCACTTAAACTATAGCATGAGAATAATTGGTCTTAGTGTGTCATTCATCAATCTCATGATTGTTGGTGGTACATTGTAGAAATTACTTGTCTTGTCTTGAATGCGATTTCGTATGCATCTGTATTTGAAATTGGTGATATATCTAGATTTAAGATCAAACTTGATAAAATACTTAGCATGTTGCAACTGGTCTAAGGGATTATCAATTTTTGGCAATGGGCTTAGGTTCTTTTTTTTATTGGTAATTCATTCTATTTTATTAATAAGAAAGATAATAGTATTACAGTAAACAGTATTAGAGATACTATTAGCTACCCATATAATCTTATTGTCACCTTAATCTAAGATTAGTTGTTCACTTTGTGTACATGAACATTATTTTGTTCTTTCTCTTTTCGTGGCAAGTATGCTCCAATCTGCCACATGCTTCCATTGAACTAGTGCTAATAACAGACACATAAAGGATGGGTCACCAGCTCCTCCAAGTGCGCTATCTTGTTGTGTATCACAATCCTAGATAGTGCAAATAGTCATGTCTCTTGCTTCCTTTTGGATTGTTGGGTCCTTACATTTTGAAAACAATACATTCATGTACCCTACATTTTATTGGGATTATTCAGTGTATTGGAAATTATTCACTTTTCTTGAGACCTGAAATATCATTGGAAAACAGTAATACCACAAAACATTACTAAATGAATGAAGTAAATGTGATTTGTGTGATGATGATCAATCTGGAGCTCTAGACAATGGGGTTATTGAAGACCAATACAAGTGTTATATTAACTTCTTAGTTCTTTCTCATTTTTCTCTTGACTTTCTTCTTTGAAGTTTTTTAGTTCTTTGCCAATAAATGTTGTTAGAGACTATTGGCGCTTTCAAACTTCCTACTCACTTTTAAGTTCTCTCTCATCTTTGTTCTCATATTTCTTCTTCTTAAATTTTTTATATCTTTGCTAATTTGGAGGGCTTGTTTGAGCTTATTTCTTCTCCTACTTCAAGTAACCATCCTCATATTAAAAATCAACATTGAATCCTATTCAAAATACTTAACTCCTAGACTGATCAGATCCAGTATGGCTGGCATTAGCAATGCCTCTTAAATTGGTAGTTTGTAAGTCTTTTCCATCAACTTCTTCGCCTATCTTAGTATTCAAACAGAGTGGTCCCGATGGTGAAGGCATGTCTATTCTACAAAGGAGTTTACATGTTTGAATCCGGAGGGATTTTCGGTTTTAAACAATTCCCTTCTAGGCTGTAAATTGGTATGTCACTTGGTTGTGACCTAATAAACTTTTTTTATCTTTGCTTTTTACATATTGGTTTACTCTATTTTATAGAATTGGCATGGAAAACTAAATATTATAAAATATGAAATATATTAGGTGAAGTAGAAGCAATCTTTCTGTGGGCTTGCACTAGGGGGATCTCATTGACCAAACTAGTGTCTTGCTTGGACCCGACTTAAATTTTTTTTTGGTTGTATTCTTGTTCAAATTTACTGCCTATTGGAGGTCTTTGTCAATTTCCATCTTGGATATTTTGCATTGCACATTTAATATGATTAGAGTAGCCAATTTTTATGATAAACTTGATAGAACTTACTGACCGTAATTAAAACTGGAAGACATCACTTGATTAAATGTTTCCTGATATATGTTCAACTTATTTGGTGGACACTATTTTGATTATATTGTCTCACAGTGATTGACAACTAATCTTAATGTTCAATTTAATCTTATTGTCACTTATCGACAAGTGCATCAAAAGTAGAAATCATGCACCCAAATGTATAAAAAAGTATTACTCCTATATTTGTCAAACAATGTATTATTCATTCTATTAACATGTTATATAAGAAGCAATAATGAATCATGTCATGATCATATAGGTCTTATAGAAATAATGTAAAGAAATACATATAGATCTGACAACTCTAGCCATGTTCAAGGTATAAGAGAAATGTTGTAGCAGGATATCAAATGAAAGAAAACTCTATTATTCCAAAGCATAATCATGAGTATCAAATATTACAAGACAATAGTAAGACATTTCTATTATAGTACACTAACATCAGTCACCGTCAAAGTCAAAGATGCAATGGATCAGTAGCATTCCATAAACAAAGCAAGCAAGGTTCCATAAACATGGTTCTCACAATCCAATTGACTGTCGATCTACCACCTTGCCCCAAATAGCAATGGTCTTGCGTTATCTAGCACTGCACTGGACCGTAACAACCATGTGAAATGATGAGACACCAGCATGGATTCGAATGACGGTTCTTTGGAAACCATTTCAATACATACTCAAGGATCAACTTAAATTAAACCAAACAGGGACGTTCGTAACCTCCTTTTGAACTTAGGCTGCAACCAATACAAAATGCACATCATGGTTTCTTTGAAACTGTTTTGATTTTAGTGCTTTCGAACATTTAGAAATGTAATGAAACTGAATACTATCAAGATTGATACATTGTTCAATGGCAACTCAAAAAGCAAACCCGATACACAAATACAAACTATTAACTTCTTCACTAAAACCTGACACCAAGATCAACTAATATCCAATCAAAACAGAGATCTTCGAAAATGAAATGCAAATGATAAAGATTTTGTTTTCATCTTAGATCTGAAACATTGTTTAATCTAATTTGGATTTGTCAGAATCGGTCAAGAATGTAAGAACGGAGAAATTACTCCTTTGGTATCACAAACAACAAAAACAACAAAGTTCTTGCATAAACAAGTAAAACTAATGCCTGGAAATGTTCCTACATTAACACCAAGCAAAGATCACATTCTAAACTTTCAAATCAATACGCTGGTGAATTTTGACTGTACCTACAGGACAGTGTACTCCAAAATTGCAGAGAAATTAAGTGTACTCCAAATAGACTGCCCTCTACAAAGAACTGATTGGCATCTATTAACCAACCTTCTAGCTGTCAAATCATTATGCTTTCAAATCAACTACCTATCAGTGTATCCAGGTTGCAAGGGAGAGAAGCCAAACACATAAAGAACATGCACATAAACACGACAACTGAAAAACTTAAATGGAATACACCAAGAAGTACCAAATGATGAATGCTCAATTGTTGTAATGGCAAAGCAATATCAAAACCGTCCATTTCTAGAACTTGATTTTTCTATAGTCCCAATGAATTTTCTTATTTCTTGTATGTGCTTGGTGACAGGATTTTGAACATTGTTGACATACTTAAATGGAATACACAATACCAAATGATGAATGCTCAATTGTTGTAATGGCAAAGCATCAGAACCATCCATTTCTAAAATTTGATTTTGTATAGTCTTAATTATTTTTCTATAGTCATAATGATTTTGAAAATTGTTGACAAAGAGTGTTTCTTTTTTTTATTATAGTATAAATGATTTTTCTTATTTCTTGTCTTTTGTCCCTTTTTTATTTCCTATGTCTGTGCTTCGTTACAGGATTTTGTCACCTTCTTTTGATGGTATATTTCATTCACTCTACGTGGAATACTATTTTGTTCACTATTTTATTTCAGCTTGATATTTCTTTCATTTTTCATATACACAGAGACCACACATGCTGATAAAAAATGAGCTATTTGATTTAGGTTTACTTTTCCTTATTGTAAATGGTTAATATTTCTGATGGTACTCCTTGGTGTATTCCATATAAAAATAATAAATGTAGTAACAATGGTGCGGTGCATTATTGATATAGGCTCGATGACTCTTCTCAATGTGCCAAAATGTCAATGTGGTGGTGGGTAGTGTGTGTTGAAGACTTCACGGACACAGAACACCCTGGACGACAATTTTGGTGCTGCCCAAATAGAAAAAAGGTTGCTAATGTCTATATATTTAATGTTTCTAATGTAAATACTATTCATTATATTATAAGAACTAATGTAGACTGGGCATCACAGGGAAATAATGGTTGCGGATACTTTAGTTGGGTTGATGACAACTCATCTGCATCTATCCGCCCATCTCCACTTATATGCGATGAAGGATTTGAGTGCAAAATGTGTTAGGCTAGGGCAAATGCCAAAATTATATTTTTATGATGCCTTCTCTGTATTGTAATCGCATATCTTTGTTGCGACCATATGCAGAGATGAGCTCAGGAATTAGTCAATTTAGTATTTTCATATTGTAACTAATATTTTAATATGGATATGGCATAACTTCTCTTTGCCTCAAGTGCGCATATATATGGTTTACATCTTTTTTTACAATAATTCTTCATGTTTATGGCTTAGGTGAGCCCCAATCTGCTATCAATCACATGATTTAACGTATAGTGTTTTCTTGGTTATTCCATTTGTTCCTTGATACATCAATTCGACCACACCCACTCCACTTCACGTGGATGTCTTTGAAATAAACTCCTAACTCTAATATATCGACTGTAACTACTAACTAACCTTATAAAACAACAACAACTAAGAACGATCGCTTGCCAACATCTGCTAAATACAAGGTCCTTGAGAGATCAATCAATTGGGGTGAGTGGACGAGGATGATGAGATGGGGGAAGTGGAGTTGAATCCTAATGAAAAGGAAGCTCTGGCTACAATTAGGAAGAAGAAGAAGATGCTTATCGTCGAACACAGATTGAAGAAGAGTACTACAAAGAGTAGGCCTACCGTACCAAGGAAGTTTGACAAGAATAAGGAATATGACTTAAACAGAATGGGAAGACATCTTTCTAGCCTGGGCTTGGATCCTTCGACAATTAGCTTGATAATAAATGAAGCAGATGAGAGCTGAGCAATTAGCTTCCCAAGAAAAATCTCGTAAATGAACTGTGTACCCCAATTCCCATGCCTTCTGCGTGTACCTAAATGATATATTTGAAACAACAAGGGTAAATTTAGCCTTACCCTTGTTTCAAATATATCATTTGGGTACGCATAGAGGGCACATGAATTGGGGTACACATAGTTCATTTATGGATTTTTCTTGGGAAGCTAATTGCTCATATGTCGTCTACATTATTATGAAGCTAATTGCCGAAGGATCCAGGCCCAGGCTAGAAAGATGTCTTCCCAAACACATAATAAACATGCACATAAACATGATAGCTGAGAAACATAAATGTAGATTTCACAATAGCTGAGAAACATAATTGTAGGCATCATGGTCACAATTTTTTGGAGACAACGTAATTGAGTTGTATACCCAAGCGATGGAGAGCAACTTCTGCACCTCTGATTCCAAGTTAACATTGCGGGATCCAAAGACCATAGATAAGGAATAAATTTAGAGAGCGGAGGAGGGCCATAATGACCAAAATAATATAGGACGAACCTCAAGTTAAATGAGGCAACTGCAAATATTTTAATAGATTTTTATTATTAAATAATGAAATTTGCATATACTAGTGTTCTAAGCCCCCTCATTACATGATTTATTATTGTAAGCCCCCTCTAACTTACACATCTAAAAAATGAAACTACAACCTATTGGGATTGAGACAAACCTTATAAAACAACAACAGTTAAGAAGGATCGCTTGCCAACATCTGTTGAATACATCTGTAGCTCATGAATACAAGGTCCTCCAATAGATGTATTCAACAGATGTTGGCAAGCGATCCTTCTTAGCTATTGTTTTTTTATAAGGTTTGTCTCAATCCCAATAGGTTGTAGTTTCATTTTCTAGATGCGTAAGTCAGAGGGGGCTTACAATAATAAATCATGTAATGAGGGTTCTTAGAACACTAGTATATGCAAATTTTATTATTTAATAATAAAAATCTATTAAAATGTTTGCAGTTGCCAGCTCATTTAACTTGAGGTTTGTCCTGTATTATTTTTGTCATTATGGCCCTCCTCCACTCTCTAAATTTATTCCTTATCTATGGTCTTTGGATCCCGCAGTCTCAACTTGGAATCGAAGGTGCAAAAGTTGCTCTCCGTCGCTTGGGTATACAACTCAATTACATTGTCTCCAAAAAATTGTGACCACGATGCCTACAATTATGTTTCTCAGTTGTTGTGTCTCAGGACCCCTTATGACCCTTTACAACCGTTTACGATCCCTAAGAATACATCTTAGAGGTCTTAAAATGTTGTAAAGGGTCATAAGAGGCTCCTAGGAGGGGTCAGATGAGCTTCCACCTTCACATGGTTGGCCTGTTAAGTAGAGAATGTTATACTCTTCTCGAAACAAAGAGAAGCTCAATAATTTAAGGTCTCAGTCCACAGACAAATTAAATTAGACTTACTATCCAAATTAGTACATTGATGAGAATCAATGATGGGCCGGAGTTTTTAGATTCTGAGAAGACATATATGCAGTGGAGGCCAGAAGGGATTGTTGTGGAGATTTTCTAGATGTGGAGATTTGTTAGAGTGGCTATATACATATGAGGGTTTCCACAATGAGTACCAGTGTAGAGATGATGATTTAGTAACCTACGTCTATAAAACCTTCACAAATATGTCCTATTAACAATTCTGTGCATATTGACTGGGTATACAACTCAATTATTGGTTACTAAAAGGACATTGTGCACTCGAGTAGTTTAAACTAATCCATTATGGATTTTTTGCACACGGTATCAAGGGTGAGAATTTTTTTGTCTTCAAACTCAATATTGTTGTGACTTAATTTCTCAATCTAGTTCAAATCATATCATATCAAACTATGCTATTAAGCCTTTGGTGTCATTGTGATCTTTGGATATATGAAAAGTCCTATGTCAAGAAAGTGATTTATCTTTATCTTAGTTTCTGTAGTATTGAAAAAAATGAGTGGGTTGGACAATAGTGGTGGATCTATTCTCTCTTATCATTCTTCATAGTCCCTTTGGTAGTTATTCTTTCTCGTAACTCGCCTTAATCGGTGTGCATATATTTGAGAGCAATCTTTTCCATGGTTTTTCCCTTTACAAGTTGTTCCACATAAATCTAGTATTTTGTGTTTATGTTTGCTATTATTTTTGTGTTCCTATCCTTAAAAGGTTGTAATTTCAAAGTAAGTTTGGTGGAACTAAATATGTATTGCATGTAGGATTCAGGAAAGAAGATGTACAGCTGGAAATGGACAAGGAGCTCTACCTTGTCATACGTGGTGAGAAGTATCCCCAAGAAATGGGAATGCTAAGGTGGAAATAGCAGGTGGTGGAGAGTGGCAGTTCAAGAAAGCCTTTCCCAAACTCTCCCACAACCCATTCAATCCTCAAAGCATCCCCCTCTTTCTCATCGCCCGACAAATCAACCCCACAAACAAGAAGGCAAATAGCCAACTGGCTAATAAATTGGGAGATTGGTTTTAGATATAATCTTTAAGTATTATTGTTGGCATAGTTGTAGATTGCTTAGTCATCTCCTATGAATGTCATTGAAATATTGTGAGGCTTATTCTTTTTGTCTTTAGAAGTGGAAAGTTTTATTGAAAGGTTAATGACCTCGAGAAAGAACATGTTTGTGTGAAATAAGACAGAAAATGTGTGACTATTTGTAAACAGTAAACAACAACGACATAATATTGTTGTGCTTAATTTGATAATTTTTATTTTTTTTAAAGATTAAATTTTTTGTCGCTTTTTCGACAAACAAAGAATAGACATATTGACGAGAGTGCTATATATTCGACGTTTATTCCGACGATTTTGAGTAGCAATTTCGACCAACATTGGTCGCAAAGATAAACGTTATAGCCAGCAATTCTTCCAGGTTGAAGCAATTATTGACGGCAACGCCATCGATAATTCAACCATTATTGACGTCACAATTTCGACGGAGGTTTGATGTGTCGTATTATCGAACAAAAAACTTTAACGACTATTATGGTTGATTTGCCGACCAATTGGCATCTAATAATCGACTAAACCTCATCGAAAAACAAGCTAAAATTTACTAGTGAGTAATGAAGTTGTGTGTTTGTTTATGCCCGACAAAGGCTTGGTTGATGCAAGCTTGTAATGATTTGATGTAGGTTACGTTAGTGCAAGAATTTATTCTTACTAGTCTGGGTACTAAAGTTAGATTAGTTGGCTATTGAACTTGTTTTTCGTGTTTGGAAGCTTGTGTGGACATTACTCTCCTTGCACTTCATATGATCTTGGATGACAATAAATCCCACATCATTTTTTTAGATTAGTTTTTGTGTTATCCAAGGCTTACTAGTTTGTGTACATGCTCTCCCTTTGCACTTTGTTCAATATTGGGCGATAAAAATAAAGTACAGTTGTTCCCTTTTAGGAGGTCTACTTGGGGATTTCATCACATCAAGGTCCACCTCAACTACCTCTTATATCAAGATATATAAAGGAGGGAGAGTGAAATTTATACATCAAAGTGTAGATAGGGTCATTCAAAGTGAGCCAGAAGACCCTCAATTTGTTGACAAGTTTATTTGGCGAGGAGAGTAGAGGAGCACCCTCTAATCTCAAGCTCAACATATGGGGTTGACTATTTATAGATGTCATTGATAACCTTGAATTTAGAAGCAATTAAGACCATCAACTATTATTACAAATGGATCACCATTATTAGATATGGTGAGTACTCACATTAAGTCTCCTTGTGATAAAATAGATTCTACTTTGGGAAATGCTTGTCCTTGAAGATAAGAGGTGTATGGTTGTACATGAACCTACATCCTCTAGCTATCCATTTCATTGTAATATGGAACTAAGGGGACATACATAACCTTTCACTTTGAGAGGGGACAAATCTCAACCTTGTTTTTCTACGAGAAATAACACACCTACTTGACTAATCTAGGATTATGCTTATTTTCTTGGCATGTTTTCATGTATAATACCAATATAAGTCATTAAGCCTTATCAACTTTTAGTCAAAATCAACCATTGTGTCTTTTTGTTTGTATTTTTCTTGCAAAATCCATCCAAAACCACCTAAAAATACCCAAAACTATCAAATTGTGTCCTTGTTCAGTAAAATTGTGCTTTTGTGTCGACTTGAGGCATCCATGCAAAATACTACATAGAAAGGCACTTTTGTTTAGACTTTAGTTGCCTCTATTTAGACAAAATATGGCTTTGTTTAGACTTTAGGTGCATTTTCTTCACAAAAAAAAGGTATCTCTATTAAATATGCTTCCATTTGACCCACTTAGAGCTCTTTTTATGATTTTTCAGTTTAGAAACTTGAGTAGGACCCAAGGACACCTTCTAAGACCATTATTTCAATCTTGACATCAATTATTCACAAGACATATGACCAAAATTGTTAGTTTTCCAAGATCCTATTCCTAATCTTGAATTTTCATCCATATGCCAACCATAACTTGCCTACCTTTCCTAGACATTTGATTAGGTTTCATTCAGTTGTCATCCATCATTCCTTGTCATTAGATCATGTATCCCATCATCCAAAGCCAAATCCATAGCCATATCAATTATTAAAATCAAGCTTGTTAAGGGTTTGATCTAAATCTTTGATCCTCATCTACCCTTTTATACAAACCTAGCTTACCTAGGTTGTCCAACCTAATTTAGTTCATCATTATCCAATCTACCTTGGGGAATGTCCAACTCAAGGTACTTTATCCAATCCTAACTTGCCAAGGGATTAGCCAACAAAGTGAGATTGTTATCCTTTTGTTAAGGATCTAGGTTACCTAAAACATCTTTGATCTTGCATCCACTTAGCATCTCTTGTTCTCCGTTTAGTGTCTCTAGGTCATATCCACCATCCTTCAAAATCTAAGTTTAATCCACGTCCTAAGGTCTAATCCATCCCTAGTCATACCTAACTCTCCCAAACCACCCTAAACCTCCCTAAACATCTCTAAACCACCTTAATTTTTCCTAAACCATACCTAAAACATCATAGTACACCCTTATCTACCCCTAGTTATCCCTATTCCACCCTAAACCATCCCAAACCATCCTAAACCTCCCTAAAGCTTCCCTAAAATATCCCTAATCGTCCCTAAACCATTCTAATGTTTCCTAAACATCTACCCCTATCACCCTAAGGTCAATGCTTATCACTAGATCTCAAACCAAGAAACTCATGGCTTCCCAAAGTCTTCCCACATATACAACTAATGATATCTTCTACGAAGAAATCACTCATTAATTCCCCCCAGAGAATACATTCCCATTTTCATCCCATGTTCCTCCACAGTTTGATTTTGAAAGTCTTCCATAAAAAAATAATCTCAAGACCCACAAGACATGGACTTGTCATTATCGGAATAAAATCATGAATGATATCTCCTTATGCTAGCTTATTCGAGTGCTAAACTACCACATGACATTGATGAGTCTAAAATCATCCAACAAGGTCCTTTCACACCGTCACCTTCTAATCCCCAAAATCCAATGCATATGACATCTATATCTGGTCAACCTCTCAATACCCAAACCTCCATTCCCATCTCTAGTCAACCTATTACCTCTGAAACCACCAATCATATCTCTATCACCCACTTCTATATCAAGATTAAACCCACATTGACCATATAACTCTCAACTGAGCTCATCTTGAATCCCACAACCACATGTTTCTATCCCATCACCTCGTGTGTCTACTTTTATCCCATTAACACAACACATTCTTTTCAAACTTCTAGTGCTATTGCCTCCACCTTCCAGAACATTCTATCATGGCCTTAATGTATTTTTTAGTATAATTTGATAATTTAATAATTTCTTACTAATTTATGGCTCTATATATAATTCTATTTTATATTATGCTTTTACACTTGTCGGAGATTCAAGTGTCTTTGAGAGCATTTATTAAGAAAAAACTGTAATTTGTAACCGATGAGAGTTCAAATCAAGTTCTTATGATGCGTGTACCAATAGAGGACAAAAATAGCGTGTAAGGAAATTTAAAGTATGCATGCAAATTTAGTCTAAGGGAATTGGTTTTGGCTATGCAGGGGCCAAAATGCACCTGTTCAGTTAATTTATAAGGGAATTCACCTCTTAAGTTTTCTTGAGCGATTGCATTTGAAATAAGAGCTTTTTTTCATGTTGTGGAGGGAGGGAAAAGGAGCAGACACTTAAGAAAGACCCATCCACGCTAAATTGACAGTTTTGCTTGCTTAGGGAGATGCTTTGGTTCATATTTTCAGAGAAATGATGTATGAAGGAATGGAAAATAATGTATTGCATACATGTTGATTCAACACCAAAGATCTTTCCTGAGTATGTAGATTGATAGGTATGTGAACATATATCTAATTCTACACACTTTCATTTTCTTGATTTATGATTGGATTTAGAATCAATATTAAGCTCATTCATACGATTTATTATTCTCGCTTACCTTTGCATGTGAATCTCTGGTATACTTATCTCATATGGAAACTTAAACCCATCCTCTCTTGAAGCATAGTTCGACTCAACTTAAGATTAGCCTTTGGATTGAATAAGGTGATTAGCACATCTGCTATGATCCACTTTATCTTATTAGGTGCGATTAATACATTCTTTAAGCAGGATCAATCCAATTTGTGTTTCCATGTTATGCCTCAAAACTTGCCTTACATTTTATTAGTCATCATGTAAATCTGAGGAATACGATCAAATGCTCGCTTAGTGTTTAGATCCATATTTGTAGGTGACGTGATAGTTATAGTAAGAGCTAGTAAGATTAAAATACACGATGATAGATTATGAGTTGTTTGGAATATTATTGGGAAATTAGAAAGAAAGATATTGTGTTGGTTATGAAAGCTACACCTAAGTTGTGTTAATGATAAGGCCTTATCCATTCTTATAAAATCTGATAGACAATTTGGAACCCACGCTGAGAAAGTATTATGTTGAATTCATAGTTGGATGAATAAACTTAAATATCAAAGGGGTGTGGAATGTCAAGATAGATCAAATAAGCATTGTGCAAAGGAATTACTTGAGCTTCTCAAAGGCATGTTGTTGCAAAGGTATTTAATTAAAACTTTCTATGATAGAAGTTGGAAAGATCAAGAAAATTGCATCTTTCAATAATATTGGTTAATCTCAACTCACCTTGATTTTCTTTGAATCTATATGGATGTCAGGATGATCAATGATGTAGTCTGGGCATTGGATTTGTGAGGTACCAAAAGTACACTTATTGAAGTTGGCTTACAAATTATGTTGGCGCAATGTTCAAGAGGCACAAGATGTGATTCACATGTTCTTCTCATGTCGTATTAAAGATGAGAATGTCATCCAAGTAGACAATCAAAAAAGAGTTTGTGAAGGGGTCCATGATGTCATTCATCAAACACATAAATGTTGTTGGCATGTTGGTCAAGCTAACAAACTATCCATTCATAAAACCCCTTCTTAGCTTTGAATGTTATCTTCTAGACGTGTTTAAGATGAATTAGAACCTCATGATATCCTAACTTTAGGTGGGTCTTCATGAATTTTGCATAAAGGAGCTACTCCAAGAGGTTGTTGATGTAGAGCAAGAGATAAATAGCACCTTGACCTTATTGTGCATGTAATAGTCAACACAGAGTTGTCATGTCTCATCTTTATTTGGTGTAATAACCACTTGCCTGGTTCATGGAGGAGAGTTCAGTTTGATATTTTCCCTAATCAATAGAATCTTGAATCTAGCACCAAAATACACCATGCTCCTAGAAAGATTTATAGTACATAGGGTTATTCAGAAGAGGAGATCCAAGAACCAAATCAATCATGTGTTGTACTACATATAGTGTGTGTAAACATCATTGCACTCTTTGAAGGCATCCTTATACAATTGCAATATTAATATTTCTTCCTTGTGTACATGCCTCCAGGAGAACCATAAAAAGCACAAACTACCTACATGTTATAAATGATCTTGTCACATCGTTTTGGAAAAATCCCATGGCATTCTGCTGCAAAATGATAAACAAGCAATGTTTCTTTCATTTAAAGCAATATGGGATAAGTTGAGCAGCATCCCCCCACAACATTGAAATTGCCGATGTTGCCAAAATATATCACCATGTTTAGTTAAGCGTTAATGTCAACGGGTCAAAATTGGCCAATGCGACTGGAAAATGTAGAGACAGAAAGGTACAGGGATTGCAAACAAATCTCCAAAAGTAAGAAGCCTTGCATATCCATGTCAAAATACATTTTACCCAATACGTGCCAAAAGAAATTTGCAGAAATTCTAGATTCAGACTTGAACACACAACATGATCTAACTGTAAATCCCAAAATGTAACCAAATGCGGCAATATAATTAGTTAAAAAGATTAAAAAGCACAATAACTGCATTCCTTATTCCAAAATTAAAGAATCTGTAACGTCATAGAATCTCCTATCAGTGATCCATGAACAGATAGCTTATCCTGACTGTACTTCAACTTGATCAGAATAATTATGTAGAGGAAACAGCAAATTAACTAGACACAAGAGTGCATTAGATCAAATGTGCCAGACTTCTTGTAGTGATGAAAGAATCATTGCAGTGAAACATCTCCAAATTAGCCGAAAGAAAAAGAATATAAATACAGGCCTTTGGAGTCCTTAATACTAGAGTACAGAAAAAATTGCATCCTTCTGCAATTATGCCAGATGCACGTTATCAATAGTTACAAATTACATTTTGTAAATATAGAAATTCACAACATGTGCCGATAATCCAAAGCATGACTGATATTGCTGCCTCTTAGGACCACTCACTCAGATTCGCGCTTGAGGAACTCCAACAGAAACTCACTCCAAGTATCTATAGGCCCTGGCAAACACCAGTGTAAACAGTCATTTTGCACCTTTGCATTCTTATCCTTTGCAAATGGATAGGAATAACGATAAGGACCTGGGTGTCCATCAGGTCTTAACAATGAAAGCCAGGTTGTATTAAGGAGTTTGAATTTCAATCCCCTAGCAACACCCTCTTTTGCTGCTTTCTTGAACTCTTCCAACTGAATCTTATACATTTCTATATTTATACCATCCATAGTAATCTCATTGTTCTTGAAGGGAAGAGTTCTTTTACAAGATCCTCCATTGTCCCACCTACCATTTTCAAAGTGGTCAGGTGTAAAAGTCCTCATAAAGGTCAATCCTTTATATTCTGGGGAAGAGGTGATGACCTTGAAAGCCAAACGAAGGGCTTTCCTATAGGCAAAGTAAAACCCTAGTTGTGTGTAATTAGTACCTGGGCAATAATGACAACCAACAACCTCATCCTTTTCTAAATAAATCGCTGACTTTAAAAACCACTGGCCTCCAGAGATGAGCACAATATCAAATTCATGCAACTCAGATGTCCACCTTTCATCAACAACATCAAGATGGAGTTTGAGTTGATCACTTGTAGTACCTTCTATCTCTTTTGTTGTTTCCTTCACAAAGAAAGGTGACCATAACACTGCAAGAGTGAAGTTATATGATGGGAAAAACCAACGTCTAAATTTATCAGTTCCGTCTTTATATGTGTCCTTGGGATCCTCGACCTGACAGTCCAAATAATAAACTACATAAGAAATTCATGACTCCAGTCCCAATCCTTTCAGTTTGAAAAGAAACCAATTTTTCCAATAAACCAAACAAGCCACAATATCAGATTCATAACAAATCAGTGCTCCATGAGACTATTTACAGCTGCACGAGATTATGTAGATGCTAGATACTCTAGATTCAATTTGTTGTAAATGCAACTGAAACAGAAAATGAAACGTACTTTTCAGTTATGTTGCTGCAAGCAGTAGTGAAAAAGCAACCAGGCATATTATAATGCAGGTCACAACTGAAAAATTGTCAAACAACAATTAAATGCAAATTGAAAGGCAACCACGTTCAACTAAGCTTTACAACAAACCATCTGTATGCAGAAAACAGATACATCCAACGAAGGAATTGCTTTTCAGGAATCAATTTGGTTACATAAACAAAATAAGGTCTGTCAACCAAACCAATCTGATCTCTGCAAAAATGTGCCTTTGTCAAAACTTTACTGAAACTAGAGCCAAAGATGTGAAATATTCATTTAAGTAGAGGAAGCATTTCCAACATAGATTTAAGAGTAGAAAAGTTTATTTAACTATTTTCAATTTTGTGGCTTGATACAATAATCTCAAGAGCTTGAGTATGATATCCATAAATATAAACATCAAGTTTGCTGTAACGTAGGATTTGGGTATAAAGAATGTTGAACTTGTAAGTGTAATCATATACTGCTCTTGCAAATTTTAGGGTAATATTCATTGGAAACGTGCATACCATTTGTAAGATATTATTCTCCTAAATATAATCAGTAAAACGATTGAAGTGTACAATCTGATCATTTTACTTTTACTTTTCATTGTGCACCTTGCGATTTCTTTGTAAAATTTAAGCAGCTATGAACATGATATGTGATTTTTCTGATGCACAAGTATAAAGTTAAAGTCTTTTTCTAAGTATGCCACTTTGATTTGTGCCATAAACAACATGCAGCTTGATAAAATGCAACTTCAGTAAGAGTGCCTGGAGAACTGCAGATATTTGGGCAAATGTGATTTCTACCTAACTCATATTCCCACCTCTGTCATCTCAGAAAGCCTCCACATCTGACAGTAGAGTTTCAATTTACAGCTGACAAGAGATGATGGAAACCTAATACAGGAGAAAATTTATCATAGACTGGGACTTGATAAGGAATTTGGCACCTGCTATATGGATAAGAATCCTCGTCTCCACTTACAAAATAAGAGCACCGAGGATGATTTGTGGGGTCTACATGGCCAGCATGTGTCCTCAAAGAAATGCTAGAACATGGGCACCTACTAAGTGTAAGAAGTAAACTAAATCCCAGTTACAACTAACTGAAAATCAAGTATATCATGGACTCATATTATGAGCCAAGTTGTAGAGCACTATAGTGCAAATTAGGACCAGCTAGGTTGCCAGTCATAACTTTGTGAGTGAAGCTTGATGCAATTACCTTCAAAAGGTGTTATATTGCTAAGAAAGAATAGACAGTGATGAAAGGGTGTGCAAATCTCTATGGAAAAATTTGAGCCACAAAAATTGCTTCAGAAACCCAGAAAATTAAAAAATACAGTCCTGAACCATATTCAGGAGTTACCCATCAAATCAGTTAACCCTATCTGCCAACTCAGTTTTTTCTTTTCGATCTGTAACAGAAGGAACATTAAGTGTTACATGAGGAAGAGCAACAGTTCATTTCCCGTACTGGTTATTTGCCTTGTATACCATCAATTACATAAGTAAATTCATAGATCAAGTTATAGAACAGCCTCACTCGTCTCTTTTGAGAATACCATATATAGATCATTCAGATTAATTCTGTTATGTTACATTTTTTGAATTTATGGGTGAATATTTAAATGCTTTCAATTTCACCAAGAGGAGAGCCAAGATGGTTGCCCCCAAGTATAATGGTTCCAAGGCAACCATTATGCCAAAAGCTAAGACTGGTGGTGAATCGCACCCACTAGTGTTAAGAGGGGTTTTCTTCCCACCAGAGTGCCAACACCGGCCAAACCCCTCATGGACACATAGTTGCTGGACCCACCATCTAGTTCAGGTACACGCCCACCAGCACGAGGGAGGAAAGTACGTCATGGTTCAGCCAACATACTAGGTTTCCATCCAGCAGAAACACTACAAAGTCCTAGGGAAAACTCACCGAGTGCTTGACTTGTCTCTGACTCGTAAAACAAGCTAGAAAACTCAGGAGTTGTGGCAATTCAACCAAAGTACTAACCAAGTTTTTCTATTACGAATCAAACTATTTACATCAACTTTTAACATCATTTTTTATGCTGGTTTGCTTTAGTACCTTTAACTCTTTATGGGCTCAAGTTAAATGGTAATAATAGAGGTAGGGACAATGCTGAACTCATTTCTTGGTCTATGATGTATATTGAACTCTAATTTTGATCTATTTATGAAGGAAATAAGTAATATATTTTTTAAGAATATTTTTACAAATTTAATGTGCTTTTTAATGTTCCAAAGATTTTCTGAGTTACTGCTAAAAGTTTTTCCCAACATTTTTAATTTTTTTGGGTTGGCCAAGTTATTGCTGAATCCAAGTTTTGAACTATGGAAATGATGTGTAAAAATGGTCAAAAATAATTTGGCTGACAAAATGATCAATGCAGGAGTTAGCTTACTCTTGCTCGAGTCAAAGCTAAGATCATATTAAAGCAGTACAAGAGAAAGGAACCTAATTTCTTGGAGAAGGAAATATGTTGATGATTTGGCTGTCTGATCTCAACAATTGTAAGGAATTGAGTACCGCTGGGAAAGGGCAGTTCGAAGTGGTGATTAAGATAACAAATCAATACTTCAAGCATGCAAGGATAGGCAGCATCAATCTGAGAAGGAAAGTATAAAAGTAGACAAAATGGAAAATGGCATGACAAAGAAATGAGAAGAGGCAACAAAGAGAAAGAACAAAGCTCCTCTACTAAGACCAAGAAAAAGATAAAAAACTGTCCCCTGTTGACTTTCAAAACCAAAACCAAGGTATGGAAAAGAGCTTTTATGGGAGTTAAGAAGATAAGGTTGAAAGAGATGGAGCTCCTCTAGTGATCTGTAAATGGATTTGGTTTTTTTTAGACTCCATGGCAAAGTGATCACAGCTCAGAGGACACTTGTGTTGCAGGTTCAACAACGGCCACAGGTCTTTGATGGCTCCAAAATCTGAGTACTCTTGCAAATTTGGATACCTCTTGAAAAATTATGCAATTTCAAACAAAAATGGCATCTTGTTTTGGGTCCGCATGCAAATGTTGTGGCTTTTGGAAGTTGGAGGAAAAAATGCTAGAAAGAGAAAATCTTGTTCTCATCGGGTGGCTGTTTCAAAACGGTCCCTGATGAAAAGTGGTGGTTTTAAAACTGCCTCCTACGGAAAAGCAGCAATTTCACTGTGTAACAAAAAATACATCCGGTTGGGTTAATTCTTCTCTTTTTTGAACTTATATACAGGCTTGTGAAGTATACATATTCTATTGCAAATGAAAATAAACATCAAATTTAGAGAATAGTAGGGGATCTAATTTGCTAGAATAGATTGAAAAGTTACTTCATATGGGCAATCGACTATGTAGGCTAAACAAAACTGTAAGAGAGCTGTTACTAGCGGTCCTGGAGGCTGATTTCATAGGTTTGTTGTACCCAAATGGCCTAAGATTGTAATTGCTTTTAAGTTAAAAATTTTACGTAATTTGGGTAATGAGTTTCTAGAGTTTTCCTCACACATGGGTTTCTAAGTTAAATCATTAGTCTTTATTTTGTGGTGATTGTCTTGTTCTCAATTACATTTGCAAGTTCTGTTTAGCATGCAATTTTCATTTCCATTTTTCAAATCTGTAATTTAGAGACTAGTGTATTGTACAAGGTTAAACCATCCCAGTTTACAGATCAAGTGGGTTCTTTCCTTATGGAGTAGTTGTGAGCAAATTTGCAGGTACATAATAACAAGTGGAGAAGTCTGTTGCCTTATCAAAGAGCCAGTGAGTACTGAAATTGGAAAAGGGAACAAAAAAGCATGATGAGAGAAAAATAATACATTGATCAAGAAAACAAGGTTCCTCAAAGTAGAACCTGGACTTGCAGCAATATATCAATCAGTGGAAACTACAGATAGCCTAATAGAGACTCACATGGAGAAGTTATGTTCATTGGAGGAGGCCAAGGGCAAGGGAACTGCCCACTCTGAAGTAGAGGAAAATTTCTGTGGTCAAATAAGCCTGCCAAGATTATCTCAATGTTAAGCCAATGGCAAGGGCAAGAGAACCACCCACTCTGAAGTGAGGGAAAATTCCTATGGTGAAATAAGCCTGCCAAAATATCTCAATGTTAAGTCAATGCAAGAATTGAGATTCCACCATTTGAAAGAGATGTAGAAAGGCTGAAGCATTAGTTTGTGAAATTAGAGGTATATTTTAATAAGAATCTTCTTGGTTTGGAAGAAAAAATGTATGTTTTGAGTTGGTCTGAAGGTCTCCTGTATTCTATATCTTTAAGAAAACAAGCTCCTATCAAACCTTACGGTCAAATTTAAAAATTATTTAGGAGATAATTTAGCCCAGAATGTCATGAAATAAATGTATGGACGTTGAAAAAGCATATGCACATGTTCATAGTGCTCCATCATACTCAAAGATAAAAGGATAAATTGTCAAGACAAAGAAATCAAGTGCAAGAAGCATAAAGGCAAATCCTACTAATTGCTGTGACTATTGTGATGTCAATGGTCATACAAATACAACTTCTTGGAAGCTACATTAATAAAAGTGCCCATTCTGGTATGATAGAAAGGATGAAAGACCACTATGCCTCCGGTTGCCATCATAGGTGATTTTAGTTTAGAAGTAGTTTGTAAAATTGCTTGCTCTACCAAGAAGGTTGATCATTTTACACACGAAGAAGGGGAGTAATAAAATTGCTTAACATCAAAATTCATGTTATGAATATTAAAGTGGATACAGTTCTCAATTATTGTTCACAAGCTAACCTCATATCTCAAAAATTGGTTGGAAAACATGGTTTAGGAACTTAACAACACCCCAAGCCTAATGCTTTGGCTTGGATCAGAAATGGCACTGATTTATCAATTAGTTGGCAACATGGAGAGAAATTTGTTGTTAAATCAAAACTTTGTTGATGAAGTGTTGTTGGATGTTGTGTCTATGAATGTGTGTGGTTTTGTGTTTGGCAGCCCCTATTTGTAATGACAAGAAAGTTGCATACTACTCAAGGGCCAACCAATACTGCTTGTGCAAAGGTGGAAAAGGCTTCACATTTTTTTCTTAGAAGGGCAAGGGCAAGCATAAAGAGGCCCTAAATCTTCATAGAGAGTAATTTGAGTGGAAACAGTAGATAAACACAAGTAAATTTAAATGCGTGTTGAAGAATTGCACATTAAAATATTCAAGTCAATTATAGATCATGGTAAAATAAAGTTTATCCTTGACATAGATGCAACTTTAAACACTTCAACAAAGTAATGCAGCTATTTAATCTAGCAACAATCCTAGCACCAATGAGGATGAGTTCAAAATTTGTATTTAAGTGGATTCAAAATTTGCTTCACAACCAAAAGGAGCTAGATGAGCAGGCCTAGAAAATGGTCGTATTTTTCTACAATTTGTATTTCCAGGGTCAATGTTTCAGGCCCTAAATTTAAAAACATTTTGAGATGCTTAGTATGCGATAACATGCAAAAATGGAAGAAGGTAATTTTCTTCGTAGCCACATTTGTATCAGACAGATGAAACATAGTTTGATATTTGTGAAAATAATGGTTTGTAATCTGTACTACAATTCTAATATCTGTCTCATAAGCTGAAGCTTTTTGTTATAATCATCAGCGTAGAACTTTGTAGATCTAAGAAACATAATTCAGATATCAAAGATTTTGTAGCTTAGATTTTAATGAGACTTAAGCATGACATGGTAAATATATCCTGTCTTGGGGTCATGGCAGAAAGTCTTCAGACCTAGTTCCCTCTGGTACATTAGACAAATTTCTAGCAGTTAATTTTGTAACTATCTTACGAATTATAATGTAGAACTTGCTTTTTCTGATTAGAATAACAATTGTGATATTGTCATCAGGATTCAACTGTGTAGTATTCAAGTCAAACTCACTGACCCATCAAGTGATGTTGAGTTTGACTCGAATACTACACAGTTGAATCCTGATAGCAATATCACAATTTGACTTGTTATGGAAAATACCTCCTACTTATCTATAGAATAACAGTGCCAAACAAATTATAAATTCACAATGGATACATGATTTTTCCCCATAAATTGAGGAAAATGTGGCAGGATTTAAAGTGTTTGTCCAACCTGAGAGAGAAGGCAGACAAGGGATTGCATATGGTTGCGCCCAATGGAATCTCCAATGAAAGCCAAGGTTTTACCACGCACAAGATTAAGGAATCCAGCTGCATTGAATTGTGGAAGCTCACAACTATCAGGTCTCCATCTCCAGTGTAGATAATCAGTATCTGGGCGTCCATGTTTCATACAGTTTTGATGTTCTTGAATAGCCCGGCAAGTTTCATTTGTATAGAAAGGACCCGAAGGATCTGGGATCCACTGTCCAATTGATAGATCACATTCACCATCTGCTACAAGAGGGAGGTCCAAAAGAAATAAGACCAATAATTGTGTTTCATTTTCTGTATAGACAATTCACTCATTCAATGAGGTAGCTACAGAATCACAGTAGTTCATCAATACACTGGAAGAGGAAACAAGCAGATGTAAATGCTAAAGGGTCCAATTCTGTAGTGGCTATAATTCTAGACTGCTACCTAAAATTGTTAATAGAGTTGCATTCTCATAATGATGTGTCATAGTGTATAGCAAAAATAAACTAGTAACTAATTTTCTTATTCTGAATAAATGATTCTTATATTAACCCAAAAGCCATGGGAATTGCATCAGTTTAGCAGTAGAACTATATGGAGTCGCATCTTATAAAAGCTAGGAAATTTACCACTTGAAACTTAACTATTATAAGCAATTAATGCTAAAGTTTTACAATTATGTTAACAAGTGAGCATTGTGATCTGAAAATCGAATCTACATTGTTAAACAACTAGGGTCAAGGAGATCCACTTCAGTTGAGAAAAGCTGCCAAAGAGACTTTGAACTTAGGAGTTTCTCAAAGATCAATGTGGTATATAGCAGAAAGAACTGTGTTCTCGTCAACAAAGCATCCAAGGTGATCCAGAGCATTTTAAAGAATACTTGAAATTTGAAACAAGGTACTAGGCTTCAAAATGAAGTAGAAAATCAAGTTTGGTGAAATTGCCAGTTTGTGTAGGTGATACTTTTGTCATAACTGCTGAGAAAACATTTTCAATGCTGTCTTTGCTTGTGGATTCGATTGAGTGACTGTTTTCTGCATCAACGTTTCAGATCACACTCCGTGATCCATCATCAAGATGAATGATAGAGAGTTTAAGGAGAGAAGACTTTTTTGCATCAACGTTTTAGATCACACTCCGTGATCCATCATCAGGATGAATGATAGAGAGCATAAGGAGAGAAGCTTCTCTCCTTATGCTCTCTATCATTCATCTTGATGATGGATCTCTCTCCTTAAGCTCTCTATCATTCATCCTGATGATGGATCACGGAGTGTGATCCGAAACGTTGATACAAAAAACCGTCACACAATCGAATCCAAAAGCAAAGACAGCATCTTATGGATTGTGGAAATCTTCTTGCTCTTATTTTCAATGCTGTCAGAAGCAGCATTTTTGTTATTGTGCAAATAGATTGTGGAATACTAAGTATTTTGTGACTTGTCATTTGATTCAACTCTTTTGACAAATTCTTCTAGTTTAGTGCCATAGGAGAAAAAGTTATGTCACATAATGTTTGAAGTTGAACAGAGTTTGAAGGTTTGACTCTCATTATTTCCTTTATTCTGAAATTCATTTGGTGATTGGAAGTGTAAGAACAAGGGTTTTTGAGTTGCAGAGGCACATTAGAAATGCGAGGAGCAAATTTGTGACATCATCAAGACTCCTAATAGCTCTAAAGGCATTTTAAAACATTTGTACTTGGAATGTGAAAGTGGAAGAGGAGCAAGATGCTTACTTGCTGGAGTTTTCACCTCTTTAGGGTTTCTCTAAGTGCATTGTTTCAATCTCTCTGTATGTGTGTTTTTGCTCGATAGCATCATTGTTTTATGTTTTTCGTTAAGTTTTCATAAAAAATGAACATGTTGATTGTAACCACACCCATTTCCATATGAATAATAGCATTTGAAGGATTTATAAGGGTTAAAGAACTAAGGATATCCATAGGTGATGATTTGTAACTCAGCAAGGTTGCAAAGGGACGGGGGTACTTGGGTACTTCGGATATGGGTACGGGTGTGGCTATTTTTCAAAATAGGGGATGGGGGTACTTGGGTACGTCAATTTTTTTTAATATAATTTAATATTTTATAGAAAATCTGAAAATATGGGTCATGACAATGAGTTTTCAAAACAAGAACAGTGATGAAGTTTGCAGATGTAATGTATTGTTTTCAGTTTCAGATTTGCAATATGTTTGTAATAATAATATATGCTAAATGTTTAGAATCTAGATGCATAACAGATAATACAAACTTTAAACATGAACAAGAAGATCATAAATCATATAACAATGACATATTACAAATGATAAACTTCTGACTTGAATAGTGATAAAGTTTACTGCAAATCATTATTGTATCAAAGTTTCAAACTGATTACATATTGAATTAAGCTTGATAAACAACAAGCTGATACAGAAACAAAAAACTGAAACAAAAATCAGAAATCTTAATCACGGTCCTTAGCTATGATGCTCTCTACTGAGTACTTGGGTACATGTACCAGTACCTGGTATGCGTCCCAGGGGTATGGATACAAGTACCCATGCAACATAGTTTGTAAGAGAGTGTCTCTACTGTTTTAGGAATCAGATGGCATCGGCACTTTATTGTGAGCATTCTTTAAGTGTTTGAAGGGTTACTGCCTCCTCAAGATCAAGTAGAGGCGATAACCTAATCCCTTTTGAGCCTGAAATTGGAACCAGAGAGTGGACAAAGGCAACTAGGTTGATAACAAGGAAGGGAGACGATGAAGAGGCTCAGTTCGAGAAATTGGATGATGATGTTATAAGAATATCCAACATAGAAGGGAGGGCTGACAGATCAGAAATTTAGAAAGCATCCAAGTAGGAATGACAAAGAAGCTTGGTACCTCCCAAACTCATGAAGAAGAAAGAGGACCTAAGAAAACTATGATCAAGGAGGAATATTTCATGGAGGCATCCTCGAAGGGAAGCCAAAGTAAGAATTCAGCTCTAAGATAAAGAGATAAGTGTTAGAGAAATATCAATGGATTTCTCAAATAGAAGCCTACTTTTGCCTCCATGAATTGACTCCACAATTTGGATTTGCAAGACTCAAGCATTTTTGGTACACCCTGACGTGGTATGAAAGCTAGGAACATTCCTTCAAATTTTGTTACGTGCCACTTATTTTGAAGTCAGAAGACTTCAAGGGTTGTTGAAGAATCAATTCTACCATGCTTGTTAGAAAGAAGAGAGGGTGATGAAATGACACTATTTCTAGCAAAGACAAGGACAAAGTTTTCAGGAATATACTAGCAATTTCCTACGAAGCCGGATTCGGACCCTGGCCCCCCGAACCGAGTCCGGATTCGCAGACCGGTTCGCGCCAGATCCGGGCAGGGTCCGTGTTTGGACCTGTGGGATTGTCCAGATCAGTGGGCCCGCGGATCCGGATGGACCCACAGGTCCAAACACGGACCCTGCCTGGATCCGGCGCAGACCGGGGGGTATCCAATGCGGACCCTCAAGGATCCCATGCAGATCCATGCGAATCTGCAGGGACCCGCGGCCTATGAAGGCATAGAGCACCTAATACGCCATTTTGGAATTGTTTTTTTTCATCTAACCCTAAATTGACCCAATTTTCCAGTCCAGGGGCAGGAGGATTTATACAAATATAACATTTAAGTATAAGTTTGATTTATTATACTTTAAGTTATATTTGTATAAATACTTCAGGATGTTTGAGATAGGTTCCAACTTCATAGGAGTTAAGATGCAAATTCTGGATTTTGGGGGTTTTTGAAAAATTCCAAACTTAGCCAAATTTCAGGATTCAGCAAGTCTTCAGCAAGGTTACCTCCCACAATCCATCATGGCTTTCTAAGGTCAAACTGAAGTTGGCAAAAGGATTCTCAAAGGGTTTTAACTCGTTTTATCACAAATCACTTGGTTTCAACCCCATCTCTATGACAAACTTAGCTTAGCTCACGCCCAAATCCCAAACAGACATGACTTCCCAACAGGCCAAAATCACTCAAACCTCATTTGTCGGACCTAAGGACTTGAAAACAGCCACCAACAAAGACTACCTAAGACCTAGTTATGAAGACTTTGACATTTGGCATTGATCAATGATCAAGCATCATAGATTCATACTATGAAATGATTTAGTTTTACAATTATGTATATTTCTCTTATTTTTTTGTATATATATATATACACACACACACACGAATCCATACGAATCATAATGGGGGAAAAAAATTTCATGAATCAACGAACCGGATTCTCGAACCCAAATCCGTCCCTGAACCCAAACCGAGAACTTAGGAAATTTCTGATCAAACAGTGGTTCCACTAGGAAAAGAAGTTTTGGGGAGACAAGTCTTGATGAAATATATTGTTGGGTTGTTTGGACACCAAGTGTAACCTGTTCTGATGGAAAAGCCCCAAGACATTGATCAAGCATGTACCCAGGCCCCAAGGATACTATCTTCAGCTAGACAAGAAGAAGACCTCTTCCTTTTAACAAAAGCAGTGAGATAAGGAACAACGGCATGGTGGTGACAAAAACAAGGGCAAGCACAAGAAAAACGTGAATACCACAAACAAACAAAGAATAAGGGCAGGGGTAAGGGAAAATTCCATCTTTCTAATTGCAAGAAGGGCATACATATGGATGATAGATGTTAGAAACTACATTCCAAATTAGAACCATCATGGAAGAAGAAGAAGAGTGACAAACAAACCACCTATTTGAGCAACGACAATGAGATAGATTGCAGCTTTGAAGAAGATGAGTAGTTGCCTTATGTCACAATTCCTAAGGGGGTGTGTAAGGTGTAAAAATTTCTAAGAGGAAGAACTCACAAAGTTGAGTTCCACATCAAAATCCAAGAACAAGAATGTAGATGCATTTTTGGCATGTTTGCTGGCAAAGCTCACTTCCCAAAAGCTTATTGGAGAACTTTGATTTCCAACTATGTATCATCTTCAACCATATTCACCAGGTTGGCTAAAACAAGGGGTTGATATCTCACTCGGGAAGTGATGTAAGCTGAATTTTCACATAAATTCTAAGCTTAAGGATGATGTACTTGTAGATATGATCCCACTAGATATTTGTGGAGTCAGTTTTGGGAGTCCCTACCTATATGTGCATGAAGCCACCCATTTTAAGAGGAGACATCAGTATAGAATCATTTAAACAGAGGATTACACGATAAACTTATACATGGGAAAGTCAAGAATCTCCATGGTTAGTGAATCTCAAGCCACAAGGCTTACCAATGCAAATGAGAAATTCCTTATCTTGTTGCTTAGAGGAAAGGGAGACAAAGATGGGGCTGAGCTTAAGAAACTACATGGGCTGCACGCCCATGAAGAACAGCAAGAAATAGGTGGGATTGTCAGGCAATTTTCAAAATTGTTCTTGGAGCCTAAACGCTTGCCCCCTTAGGGTGCCATAGAGCCTGAAATCCAAATGTTACCCAATTGCATTTAATCAAGCATAGAGCTATAGCATCAAAGTGTAATTGAGGCTAATTAAATCAAGTTGCAACTTAAGGCATTAATCGAATGAGGTGTGATAAGGCCAAGCACATTACCTTATGGCTCTCCTATTGTGTTAGTACTGAAGTAAGATGGAGCATCGCATATGCGTGTTGATTACTAGGCTCTGAACAAAATTACCATCAAAATGGGTATCTTCTGCCCTGTATAGATGATTTTCTTGATCAACTTCATCACGCAACATACTTCACCAGATTTGAAATCAGGTTATGATCAAGTTCATATCAAAGAAGATGTATGGAAAACAGTGTGCAAGACCAAACAAGATCTCTATGAGTGCCTCATTCCATTCTTCAGATTCTACAATGCTCCAACAACTTTCATACAGTTGATGACTGAGGTATTGAGACCCCTAAAAGATTCTTGTTTTTATTTACTTAGATGATATCTTGATTTTTAGAAAGAAACATAAAGAGCATGTTTCCCATCTCAGGAAAGTGTTACAAGTCTTGAAGTCTAACAAACTTTTGTTGAATTGATACAAGTTGTGTTTAACTTTACAAAGACTTCAATTCTGTACACTGGACACATGACAAGAAGTGGTGAGATCAAAATTCATCCCTCAAAGACAGAGGCCATGATGAATTGGCCAAAGCCCATAGCCATAATGAAGACTAGAAGCTTCATTGGGGCGATTCAATACCTTCAGAAATTTGCCAAGTCTTTCTCATACATAACTGCTCCATTGTGTGCCATCACAAGGGCTGCAAAAAGATTTATGTGAAGGATGAAAATGTGAATCATGTAAAATAGGAACAATGTAATTCAAGAACCAAATTGCAATCACGCTCACTCAATAAAGTCTAAGATTTATGCATAAACTAAAAAAATAATAAACAATTATACCATAGCAAAGACCTAATTGCTCCATTGTTTCTTTGATATTTTCTTGAATGCTTGATATGTGGATTGCCCTTCAAAGTAGCATAACCACGATAACACAATGATAGTATGATAGCTTGATCTTGTGATGAAAATGTTCAATGATAATAAATAGATAGAATAGCTAGATGATAGTAGATATTAGATAGCAGTTGTAAATAATGTTGCTCCTCCAATAATGATCTAGGATGTGCTAGGGAAAAATGAGTGTTTTATTTTATATGCTTCACTTGATATTTGATCAACAATGGAGATAATTTAGAAAATTCAATGGATGAGAAAATTTGAGATAGGGTAGGAGCTAATATTAGTACATGGATTGCTGAGGTGGATTTGTGAAAACCAAAATTCACAAGCACTGTTGGAGAAATAAATAAAATATTTATTTTATTTATTTTTGGAGGGAATGAGGAATTAAATAAATTACTTGAAATTTATTTAATTATAGTGGAACAAAAGAAATAATGTGTGAATTAATTAAATAATTGAAATTATCTACCTAATATCGGAGGGAAAATTGAGATAATTTAATAATTATTTAATTATTATAGATGAAAAGAGGAAATGTTAGTTCATTTAAACAATCAAAATTATTTAATTACTACGGATAGAAGAATTGGTGAGAAAATAATGAGCTGACAAGATGAAAATGCATTGGTCCTATTTAGGTTTCTGTCACATCCCTCTCAGCGATAGATGTTAAATGCAGGATCTTGATAGAGGAAATCTATCTTATAAATAGATGCTATTGCTTATATATTAAATTGAGTAGTAAATAAAATATATCTCAGATTGTATTACTGCAGAGAGAAGACAATGACACGTTGATTGATTGCTTTCTCTGCAGAATACATCCAATACATATATCTGTGCGTAGGGCCATATCTCCGTAGAGACATGACTCTACGTGGCCTAAGCCACGTAGAGCCATGTCTCTACGTAGAAGGCTCTCTACATAAACTGCAGCCCTTCGTAACATTAGTATTTGTTACGTTAACTACCCTTTCGGTAGTTAACGTAACATATCATATTCGTATGATATGTTACGTTAACTATCGAATGATAGTTAAGCGTAACCCAATAATATGTGGGCACAGCCAAAATATGTAAGTCAATTAATTCGACTGTATTAATAACAGTTAATGTTAAACTCATTTAATATGATAGATTAATAACTATAACTCTATATATATATATATATATATATATATAATCTATACATATAATTGACTATTAGATTAATATCATTATATCAATCAATTTGATGCTATAGTTTAACACTCCCTCTTAGCAAGAGGAGATTGATATTCACAAGAAGTGAGTGTTATTGAAATCCCCGACTTAGTTCGGAACTAGATTTCTTTTAAATAACACATAACTACTTTGAATCAGGATTTCCGGCATAATCCGAAACATAATTCAACCTGATAAGAAATTTATCACAATCCTCGACCAATTCGGAACTGGATTTGATGATAAATGTAGGTGTCAAGATATCCGGCGCAATCCGGATCAAAACTTGAACCATTCGTTATCATAACCCTTGACTAAATTTGGAACTGGATTAGATGATAACTTAAGTCAACCTATTGTAGGTCGTCACCTAACAATGGAGACTTCACACACAAGAAAGATAGTCATCTTTCATAAAAACACAATATTGCAATATTTAATTTTATTCATGAATATATTAAATTACATATTAAGAGATAGAATCTCAAAAAATTTAATCACAATTTAATCATACCAAGTTTCTGTCTGAAGTACTCGACTTTCAACTTTGCAAGAGTCTTGGTAAAGATATCAGCATTTTGCTCTTCAGTACTTATGTAGACAAGTTTGATAACATTCCTGTCTACCATGTCTCTTATATAGTGGTAAGGAATCTCTATGTGTTTGGAGCGGTTATGAAAAATTGGATTTACAGAAAGTTTAATGCAACTTTGATTGTCACAGTAAACTATTGTAGGTTGTAGAGGCTTGCCAAACAATCCAAATAGTAGCCTCCTTAACCATACCGCTTCACAAGCACCCATAGATGCAGCCATGTACCTTGCTTCAGTAGAACTCTGAGCAACTGCTGACTATTTTCTATTGAACCATGAAATCATTGCAGATCCGAGGCTAAAGCAACATCCTGTAGTACTTTTCCGATCGATAGAGTCCCCAACCCAATTGGAGTCAGTGAATCCTTGGAGTTGTATCTCAACATTCTCATACTTTAGACCCAATTCAATTGTACCACATAAGTATCTCAGGATATGTTTAGCAGTTGTCAAATGAATCTTCTTAGGTTCGCACATGAAATGGCTTAAAACATTCGTAGCATAGCAGATATCCGGACGAGTGTTTACCAAGAACATAACAAATCCAATTAGTTGTCTGTAGTAGGAGGAATCTGTAGGCTCTGAATTTGCAACATCTTCTTTGAGTTTGTGAAGATTTGTTTCCATCGGAGTGATTAATGGTTTACATTCCTTCATGCCAAATCTGATTAATATATCCATGGTATATTTCCTTTGATTTAGAAAAATGTAGTTTTCTTTCTGTACTACTTCTAATCCTAAGAAGTAGTGTAATAATCCTAGATCTTTCATATCAAATTCATTTGTGAGTTCTTGTTTGCATTTAGCAATGAGATGATCTTCTCCAGTAATTAGTAGATCATCAACATAAAGAACTATGGTTACCATTTCACCTTTGGACATTTTGAAGTATATATTTGGATCGGCTTCATTCTTGGAGTACCCTAACTTGGATAGATACTTATCTATACCTTCATACCAAGCGCTAGGAGCTTGCTTGAGACCGCAGAGTGCTTTCTTCAATTTGCAAACATAATTATTGTCATGGGTGATGAAGTCTTCTGGTTGTTCTATGTATACTTCTTCTATGATTCCATTTAGAAATGTTGTTTTTACATCCATTTGATGTATCTTCCATCCTTTGGATGCTGCAATGGCTGTAATGGTTCTTACGGACGTGTAGCGAGCAACTGGAGCAAAGGTTTCTTCGTAATCAATTCCAGCCTTGTGAGAAAAACCCCTAGCAACAAATCTGGCTTTGTGTTTTTCAATACTGTCATCAAAAGCATATTTGACTTTGAATAACCATCTAGAGGAGATGACAGTTTTCCCTTTTGGTCTAGGCACTATTTCCCAAACATCATTTTTAATAATAGATTGGTATTCTTCAATCATCGCATCTTTCTAGGCTTGACATGTTAGGGCTTCTTTTACATTAGTCGGTTCTGATTTTGTCAGTTCTGCCATTAGTGCAAGGTAACATTTTTTATTCCTTGTTCTTTTATTTTCTTTGGACATTTCATCTAGTTCAACATTGCTTTCCTCAAACATTTTTCTTGCCCATAATGACCTTTTCTTGTTGTTAGGAATGTCAACATCTTCAAGATGAGATGAAGAAGGTTCAATGTTTTCTATTATGTTCTCTCTTTGATTTTCATTATTTTGAGGAACATTCTCCCTCTGATTCTCATTTTCATCATATTCTGTAATG
This sequence comes from Chamaecyparis obtusa, assembly GCA_027943335.1. NCBI lineage: Eukaryota > Viridiplantae > Streptophyta > Pinopsida > Cupressales > Cupressaceae > Chamaecyparis > Chamaecyparis obtusa. Next base: position 317,564 of record BSBK01002842.1, read on the forward strand.
TTCTCCCTCTGATTCTCATTTGATCCTTCTTCAGTGAGAATGGAAATATTTAGAGCAGTGTCCTCTTCAAACTTGATGTCTCTACTAACTTCAATGGATTTTTGTCCTGGTATGTATACCCTGTACCCTTTTGTAGTTTCACTGTAGCTAACAAATATTCCTCTCTTTCCGAAAGGGTCTAGTTTGGTTCTTTTCTCTTTGGGAATATGAATGTATACAGGACATCCAAACATTCTAAGATGACTTAGATCTGGTTTCTTTCCTGTAAAGGCTTCCTCAGGTGTGATGTTTTCTAGAATAGAGTGCGGGCATCTGTTCTAAATGTATACATCAGTGTTTGATGCTTCGGCCCAAAACGAAGTGTGAAGATTTTGGTGGTGCATCATGGCTTTAGCAGCTTCAATGATAGTTCTATATTTCCTTTCTGCTACTCCGTTCTGTTGAGGATTATAAGGTATTGTATACTCCCTCGTAATTCTAACAGAAATGCAAAAATCTTTAAAGTTTTCATAAATATATTCACCTCCGTTATCGGATCTTAGAACTTTTATTTTCCTCCTAGTTTGGTTTTCAACTAATGCTTTGAATTCTTTGAATTTTAATAATACTTCATTTGATTCTTTTAGTCTAAGAAAATAAATCTAAGTTTTTCTAAAGTAATCATCAATGAAGATCACATAGTATGAAAAACCTCCAAGGGAGAGAGTAGACATAGGTCCACATAAGTCAGTGTGAATGAGCTCTAATACAGCTTTGGTTTTGTGTTCACTAGAGGGAAAAGATTTTTTTTTATTTTTTCCTAGAGCACATCCTTTACAAATGCTTGTATGTTTTGAGTTTAGATTTGATATCCCTGTAGTAATTTTCTTAAGGGAGGGAAGAGTGCTAAATCCAAGATGGCCTAATCTTCGGTGCCAGAGTTCATTGGTGTTAGGTACTTCATGACTTAGGGCTGATTTGATACTATTTCCTACTTTGTATAAGCTTCCATCTCTATACTCTAAGGAAATTGCATTTTTTACATTAGTGTTCTTTGTCCATATTAGTACTTTATCTTCTTGGAAAGCAACTCGATATCCTTGATCAGCTAAGCCTGAAATTGAGACTAGATTTCTTTTTATGCCTGGCACAAATAGAACATCTTTTAATAGTATAGTTGCGCCTGATTTCAACTTGATAGAGCAGCGCCCAACTCCTTTTGTTGGATAAGTGGAGTTGTCTCCAATTGTGACTTCTTTGGAAGAATCTTCTTCTAGAGTTTCGAATTGATTTTTGAATCCTATGATATGCCGAGATGCTCCACTATCAATTATCTAGGTGTTTTTGTTAGGGTTAACTTCACTTGATAATGCCAAGAAGAATAATAATATTTCTGCTCCTTTGACTTCAGTTAATGCTGATTGAATTTTCTTTTCTCAGGGCAGAATCTGTGTGTATGACCAAATTTATCACATTTGTGGCAATGAATTTTGGAGAAGTCTCAGTTTTTGTGATTTTTATTTGGATTCCCTACATGACTTGTGTTGAAGTTTCCTTTCTTATTTTTAAATTTCCTTTTATCGCTTTTAAAGTTTGATTGGGTATGTAGGGCTTGAATCTCATTTCCTTTGGTAGGCCCGATCCCTCTTGATATTAACCGAGATTCTTCTTGAGTGCAATCATTCTTGAGTTGATCAAACTTGGGTGGAGAAGGACGTCCAGTTATACATTGAATAAATGATTCCCATGTGATGGGTAATCCTCTAAGAGCTATTAGTGTTAACTCTATGTCATCAATATTATTCCCAATAGTGGAGAGTTGATCTCTTAACTCGGAAATTCAAAGAAAGTAAGATGTAACTGTTTCCCCTTTATTCATCTTTAAATTTAGAAGTTGCTGTTTGAGAGTAAGTAATCTGCTTGTATTGTTAATCTCAAATGTCTCTTGAATAGTCTTGAATACTTCATAGGTGGTTTTAAGTCTTGCTATAGAAGGGAGAATGTGATCTTTAACAGCATCAATTATGATCTTCTTTGCTTTGTTGTTACGTCTTTTCCAAGTTGATTTCTCAAGTTCTTCTTCTGGCATATTTTTATTTTCCTCAACATAGGAGTCTAACTTGAGTTCTTCAAGCAATGTAAGAATTCGAATTTTCCATGAGAAGAAATTGGATGCACCTTCGAGTCTGTCTTCTACCTTGATGCCGCTGGCCATTATAATGTCTCTTTTGTTTATAATGAATTTATAAGAATTTTGATGTTATTAAAAAAACGATTTTCCTCTATTGAGGCTTTGATACCATGTTAAATGCAGGATCTTGATAGAGGAAATCTATCTTATAAATAGATGCTGTTGCTTATATATTAAATTGAGTAGTGAATAAAATATATCTCAGATTGTATTACTGCAGAGAGAAGACAATGCCACGTTGATTGACTGCTTTCTCTGCAGAATACATCCGATACATATATCTGTGCGTAGGGCCATATCTCCATAGAGACACGACTCTACGTGGCCTAAGCCACGTAGAGCCATGTCTCTACGTAGACGGCTCTCTACATAAACTGCAGCCCTTCGTAACATTAGTATTTGTTACGTTAACTACCCTTTCGGTAGTTAACGTAACATATCATATTCGTATGATATGTTACATTAACTATCGAATGATAGTTAAGCGTAACCCAATAATATGTGGGCACAGCCAAAATATGTAAGTCGATTAATTCGACTGTATTAATAACAGTTAATGTTAAACTCATTTAATATGATAGATTAATAACTATATATATATATATATATATATATATATAATCTGTACATATAATTGACTATTAGATTAATATCATTATATCAATCAATTCGATGCTATAGTTGAACAATAGAGCCATGCTGAACAGTGGAGGTGAGGAAAATTAGAATATCAATAAAATACTAAAAAGGCAAAAGACATGGGACAGGGTGCCAATACACTGATACAGGCACCATGTGAAGGCATGGGCACCCATTAATTGGGAGACACAAGAAACAAAGGACAGCATGGGCAGCCTTCACTATTTTGAAGAGTTTCTTTGCATAAAGAGTCAATAGAATGATGTGTAGAAGGTAAGTCATCGACATGTACCTTCCTTAGCAGAGCATGACATGATGCTGGTAGAAATGGTTCGACAGCTTCTAAAAGCTCTTCAACCAATACATTTGGGGGCACTTTCCTCCCAAAAAGGAGGGGAGACGAGGGTGGAAAATGCTGCCCATGACATTTTCTCAAGGCAGTGGTAAAGATTTCAGCTTCAAACCTGCTTATCGCATTTTCTTGAAAGTTACTACGTTTTTTCAACAAGCTGTTTCCTACACAGCCTGCAACCATGACATCCGTGAGAACACTCTCCCCTTAGACTTTCTGCTACACAATTCATTTTGGGGAAAGAATAAAAGAGAATATATGCATATGAACCTTCAATGTCATATCAAGCGATAATTAAGGGCGCATAAATTGGAGGGATGTCTTGTTATGGGTAGATCTTATCAGTTCAGGAAGAGGACAAGAACGGGTTCAGATCTTGTATTTCTTGGAGAGTGCTGGTAAGGTGAGAGAGTATTACAAGAGGGCTGCTTACTGAGAGAGAGAGAGAGAGACAGAGAGAGAGAGGGAGTGGATGAAGAGGAGATGGGAAGATTTTGAAGGCTGTGCATTGGAGGAGACTGCATGGGAGAAGGAAGACAGAGATAGAGAATATGCATGAGGAAGAAGAATCAAGTGGGGAAGATGGCATACAGAAGGGAGAAGAAAAGAGAGAAATGCGTGGAGTTGCAGTTGTTGGTGTAGTTACTTGGGCCAGTGGTCAAATATCTCCCAGCATATATCAATCATCATGGCACAACCAAATTTCATCAGGGCAACCCCATTCGATGAACCTAAGTAATTTGACTTATTAATACACTGTTGCTTAATTCTCACTGATTATTTATTTTATAAATTGGTTTGCAAATAGCTTAATCTACGAGAATAGTTGACTAGCATGTTTAAGGGTGTCGATTTGGGTTCATCACATTGGTTTCGGATTGGGAATTGCATCATGGTAGTTGAAATCACTACAAATAGAATTTGCAATAATCAAGACAAAATATTTAATGGTTTTTTTTTATACAGAAATATGATGAAACAACTACAAGAGATCACCTCTCATCTTATTACAATATTATAGCTAAAGAAAATAACACAACATAAAAGAGAGGTCATAAAAATGTACCATTCCACATTATACATGACTGCAAGTATAAATGGTTACTTACCATGAAGGTTTTCCCAAACATAGTTTGGCATGAGGCCATTTGTTACTAAAAGTATTAAAATATTGTTTGGGAGACTTCTCCAATCATATGTAGACTAAAACAAACCTCTCAAGAATTGTTCTAAAATGTGAATGCTTTTTGAATTGTGTATATATCTTTCTGACATTAAACATTAGCGACAGAGCCAAACAATGTTGGTATATTTCAAAATGGCTAAGTACTAAGGGATAATGCTTTTCTTAAAGTTAAATAAGTTACTAAAATTTATGCAATATTCATCTTGAAGAGGATAGCTTAAGGACAATATTACATTACCCTGATTAATAGAAATAGATATAAGACAATGATAGGTGTCGAAACCACATAAATTCTTAGAAAAGAAAGTATAAGGATGATGCCTTTATTATAACTACATTGTATGAAACATTTTCAATATTAAAACTTGATACTATTGGTAATTCACTTGGTATTGAGGATAAGGGCATACTGGGACTACATGATGTTCGCCAATCTCTTAAATATGAGAACCTTGATATAGATTAGTGTTGGCTTTCATTGTGCATATCGTCAAGTACTGTTAATGGTTGTAAATCTGTTAAAAGGAATTCTAATGATTAACAATGAAAATGAATTTTATAAGATTGGATATAGACTAGGTTTTATTGTGCGTCGAACTAAACAAATAGGTGTCCCTCCATCTTATTAGTCTCAACATAAGATGAGACAATAATTATTATATATTCATCAGCATTAATAAAGGAAGCATCTTATTCATTATTGGGAACTCTAATGATAGCATACTTCTACATTGGTGAATATGTGGTGGACAAACCATGTTAAATGGGAAACTAGAAGACATAATTATGTTGATCAACTAAGCATGGGAAAATCTATCAAATTGGCACTAGGTGATCAAGTTCCTCTAACATCATTTTACCTTCCTTGCTCAATGTAATAATGCAACTTGCTATATAATTCTAGAATGGCATTTTGGGTAGTGGGTAAAAGGCTTTAGTGACTACTAGATATGAATGTACTTTCATGTGGGTTTATGTAAACTAAGGGAATTTGGTTTTGAGTAATAAGCTCAGTTCCTGTGATGATAAGACAAACCTTGAGATTCTCAAGTTGGGTTATGAATATTAATGGGAAGAGTTTGATTCAAGAGATTGTCATTGGGAATTTCTTGTTTGTCATTATTCATCAATGACTATTGGGAAGCATTTAAGAGAACTTTGTTGGAGTGAGACATACTATCTAAGGACACCTTGTTTATGGAAAACGATGAGTAGGTGTCCTTTGAGAAATCTTGTTAGGAGAACTACGTGTAACTTTGACCTGTTTGGAAGCGGGAGCGTAGGTGGCACTTGGGTGATGGATACCCTTGTGACCTCAAGTCCGTAGGCGAGGGTTTAGAGGGGGATAGCTCTAGGAATTGGGGTTATTCCTTGATTAACCTTTCCCCTTGAGTAGGCTTTAGTTGAGGCCGAAACGGGTAATAAGGGTTACGAAAGAGTTAAGAAACCCAATAAATAATAATTAATACATAATGTGCTTGAATAGAAATATAAAGGAAATGATTTGGGATGACTACCTTATAGTCAATATCTACTTAATGTTATGTGTCGAGTCAAGGCCCTAATGCGTTGGATATACGTAATTGTTATGTGTTGACAAATTTAAACCTAGCCTTATAAGAATTTAAGTATGTACTCCTAGGCTGATCAATTGTGATCTATTTGCTCTGAATTAGGAACCTCTCTTCCTGTTATAATGCTAAGCACAGTACAGGAGATGGCGTTTACGACTGCAGATGGTGTAAGGGCCCTATGAGGTCATAAGTAGAGGTTGTATACCTCATTGCATAGGCTACCCTTATCCATCTAAGGTGATCACCGATGGAAATCCTATGGCCAATCTAGAGATAAGTTTATCCATGCTCGAGATTGACAGTAGTCAAGGAGCATATGATGTCGCGCGACTGCTAGTTGTACCACATAGACAATGAGACAAATTCCGCTAGGAGCATTGGTCGATGGCATGCCAGCAATGGATGTCCCTTGTTGCTTAGCCATGCAATGGACTGCAGGGAAGAGAATTTCTAATGAAGAATAGGTAGGTGATAATTGGACCAGCCTCATGGTATGACTTTGGGCTCAGTTTGATGTGAAATGGTATACTTCACCCTGTTGGGTTAAGGAAAGACCCTTGTAGTATGGGATGCACCAAATCCTCTTCCCAAGTATCTGCTAGTACAAAAGACCAAGGAAAGGAATGGGACCCACGGTGTAGAGCGCAATACACCAATATACCTTTTCTTTAGGATGCACTATGGACAAGGAATGGTTAGCCATTGATTATGAGCCAGTTATCATATTCTTTGTGATGCCTACAAGAGCCAGTCACTAAGCTATTCATGATGCTCATATGAGTCCATAACTATTTGTCTTGTGATTCATTTATGAGTCAGTCACTATTGTTATTGTGATGTATGTCAGAGCTACATTCTATGTATGTTGTTAAGGTTTTAGGATCATTGCAAATGTAATAGCACTATCTGATTGTATGTGTTTTCCAAATGCATCGATCTCTTTGTATTTATACATGACAAGGACAAAAAGAGACATGTCCGTTCATGGGACATGTCTATTCATTAATTTATTTTATCAATTTAACTATTTAGTTACTATGAGAGTAATTATAATCTAGCTTTATATATATATATATATATATATATATATATATATATATATATATCAATTATTATATATATTGATATATATGTACATATATAATAAATCATTTCTCATAATAATCATATAGTCAGTATTATTTATCTGACTGATGCTACAAACATCAACACTCCCTCTTAGCTAGGGAGGATAAATCAATCCAATGTCAACACTTAAGACACTTGACAACATAAATTATATGATGTAAGCAATAAAGGCATCATCCTCATGATGTTATCAATAGAAACATAGTCTCAATGTGTGGATTGCCTCCATCGGCGATTCTAACTATTTGATAGCTTGAGTATTGGCCTATCAGAGTGTCAACACATGACATTCACCTAATTACTCAAGAGTTCATAAAGATATCATCTCATGATATCGAGAGCATTGGCCTGCAGAATATCAACTCTCAAGATATTCACCAAGTGCTTAGAGTAATGGCCTACCAACATCAATTCTCATGATGTCCACCAAGTACTCAAGAGTTCATAAAGATATCATCCCATGATATCAAGAGCATTGGCCTGCAGAATATCAAGTCTCATGATATCCACCAAGTACTCAACAAATGTTCATAAGTAATGAGCATTTACCATAAGAACATTCACATCATCTATTATGATCTGTTTCAGCCATTGCAAGATGTCTATCACAATAGAAGATCAAGTTATTGTAAGATTGTCACCTTCCAATAACTTTTGCAAATACAAATGATAATCAATATAATCAAAATTGTCACAAGTTGACTGAACCATGTGCTCCCTCTGAAGCTCAAGTTTATCAACTTCTTAACCTCTTTTGAAATGTCAGACTCCCTTTGCATCTAGTCTCAATCATCAATTCGTTTGCAAGCATCAAGTTCTTTCTCCCTTGAATGTAATTATCTTGTGCTTATGTCCTAAAGGTATGTCAGAGAGAGATTACAAATAGCTCACTAAACTATCTCGACCGAAAATACCAATGATAGAAGCATACAAGATTTTACTAACCAATAGTATAGCATGAATTACAAACTCAAAAATTATGCGCATTAATAATACACGAAATACTTATCTTTTATAAATTTCAAGTATTTCATTCTGTAAGGTGAGCCCATATAGAAAATATCATGCAAATTCACAAAATGATGTTGCCATTCTTGAACATTACCATAATTCTTCATATGACCTGTCTTGAATATCCAAAGGTTTTCTATACACTATGACAACCTTCAATATGATCGGATCTCCCTTCAAGAAGTTAGGCTTTTAAAGAAGGAACCTCGCTCTTTTACAAATTTTGCATAGACCCGTACACAGTCAGTCATAACTTTTGAACTTGACATTTTCTCTCCAATCGCTCCGGTGAGATTCTTCTAAATTTGTTTATCACCAACATATCCAAAATTCAGAAAAATCCAACGATGCATTTGTGAGATATGGTCCTTGTACTGAGACTATATTTTCTGAGACGGTCACACATTCACCATCAACAAACTACTCTCTTACATTTGCAACTTGGCTCTGATACCATGTTAAGGTTTTAGGATCATTGCAAATGTAAGAGCACTATTTGATTGTATGTGTTTTCCAAAATGCATAGATCTCTTTGTATTTATACATGACAAGGACAAGAAGAGACATGTCCCCTCATGGGACATGTCTATTCATTAATTTATTTTATCAATTTAACTATTTAGTTATTATGAGGATAATCATAATCTAACTTTATATATATATATATCAAAGTATATAGTAATATCAATTATTATATATATTGATATATATATGTATATATATAATAAATCATTTCTCATAATAATCATATAGTTAGTATTATTTATTTGACCGATGCTACAAACATCAACATATGTGATGTATGGTAAGCTAGTCAGCTTGTGTACTTATGTTGTGTATGAGCTAGTCCATTGTATATGAGACATATGCTCGAGATAATCACTATGTGTGTGATTTTTTATATGAGCCTCATGCGTATGCACGAAGTTGATAAACTAATTATTGATAATGATGGGTGTGGAACTATCACCTACTGGCAATTGATAACTTTAATGGGATTAGACCAAGTTCACAGTATCCCTTAATTAATAGATAGGATGAAAGAGATCAGAGATCTTGTCGAGAGGAGAGAGTGAGATCCCTCTAAGTGCAAACTACGAAGCCTCTGACTTCCCACAAGAGGATACGTAGGCAGGGTCACCAGGAGTGAACCCTTGAGGCTTAGGTTTGGGTCTATGAATGACCCTAATTATGGAAGCTAAATACTTTCAAGTGTAAGTATATATTGTAATATCGAGTTGTAACCACCATGGTAAAAAGTGGAGTTTAGAAACCACCACTTCTAAATTAAATGGAAGATGAATGGTTAATTAAGGATTAATGTTAAAAAAAAATAGTAGCAACTGAGGGTGGTTGCTACAGTTTCATTGAGGTACAAAACAATAGCATGCATTTGATGATCTCAAGAACAAAATCAGTCATGCACTGATGCTTGCATTACCTAGTCTCGAGTTACAATTTGAGGTTGAGACTGATCCTAGTGACAACACCATGGGAGAAGACTGTTATGCTTATCATTCTGAATCATTCAAAGGTGCTCCCTTAAAGTACACTTCATACAACAGAATTGTAGACTTTAGTCTCCACAGTAAAAGAGTAAAAAATCTACTCCGTAAGCGAAGGAAACAATGTTAAATGTGGATCATCAAACATTGCAATATTCGCAGGCACAAACAAAGCTCAAACAATCTCGTTACAAGTGGATGGAGTTTTTTGCATTGATTTCATCTTGAGAAGGAATAAGCACAATGTGACAAATAAGGTGGTTGATATACTTTCTTGATCGCCTCTTCTCTCAGCACTAAGTACACTTTCATTGTTGGAACCACAAATGCAAATGAAGTTTATTTTGAAAATAATGCACATGATGAAGATTTCAGCAAGATGTACCAGAAAACCAAAAGGGGGAAGATGGCAGATTTTGAGCCAAACCTAGACTACTACCACAAGGATGGTTTCTGTTTCAAAGCAAGAAAACTGTGTGTAACTAATGAGAGAAGGTTTCTGTTTGTGAGTAAAGCTCATAGTTCACAAGTTGCAGGGCATTGACGAAGATGGTGGCCATACATTAGAGCAGATGTCTCAAAGTTTATAAGGGGCTGCAAGTTATATAGTATAAGTAAGCCAAGTAATAGGAAACTTGGACTGTGCCAACTCTTTCCCACAATTATAAGACTGCGTATGAGCATCTCCGTGGATTTTACAGGCAGCTTTCCAGTGTCAAGACATGATCATGACTATCTTTTTGCTGTGGAGGACTGGTTTATTTTAAATGTGTTTGTTGATTGTTTGGAAGAAGACTCACTTGGAAGTGATGCAGATCTTTTCTTCAAGCATACATGGATGCACTTTGGACTTCTAAAGAGCATAATGTCAAATAGGGATGTTCATTTCTTAGGCAAGTTTTGGTGCCTATTATGGGAGAAGCTGGATGCAAGGTTGAAATGGTTAACCACCTTCCATCAGATGGAAATAATTAATGGTAACTTGGTCCAGCTGTTATGTGGATACAATCAAAGGTTTTCAAAAGGCCAGTATGAGGACTTTACATTCATTAAACACTCCAATAACAGGGCACTTTGCTCATTTATAAAGCTGTCTCCATTTGAGGTACCCAAAAGCCCGTTTCATATTCATTTCGGGAAATCAAATGAGGGGTTTGGAAACAATGATTCAACAGTGCAAAAGGCTGAGAAATTCATAGATAAGGTTAGATAAATACACAGAACAGTGTTTGAAAGGTGTAAAGGGCTGAGAAATTCACAAATAGGGGGGAGTAAATACACCTCCATGTACAAGCAAGAAAGGCTCAAGGAGTCTCAAGCCAAGTACAAGCAATGGCATGATCAACTTGCAACACAAGTTCTAAGTTGGTGACAAGGTTTGGGTGTACTTGGAGAAGTCGAAACTTCAAGGACCAACAATGAAGCTAAAACCAATTAAGCGTGTTCCAGTTCAAATTGTTGAGAAAGTGGGAGAGAAAATTGTTCGATTAGATCTTCCTCCTTACATGAAGATGTACTCAATAATCACCGTAGACAAGCTTCAATTGCTTGAACCTTCTATGTTTGATGAAGAAGAAGATATTGTGTTTCCTTCAATGGATGATTTGGCACAAAGTGGATTGTTAGCATGGGATCAGATAAGAGACAGAACAGCAACAAAAACCTACGGCAACCCACCGCAAAGAGGTTGCAGAGCTCCTAGCTGAAGAGACACCCACCAAGATGGTAGTAGGGTGTAAGGGACATGTCCCATGAAACAGATATTTGTATAAGGAAATCCAAAAAATACTATATAACAGTAATAGTAGTAGCAATAGAGATAGTAGTAAGAAGTAGATAAAGGAATAGAAGAAGAACGAATTAGTAGAGGAAGAAGGAATTGTAAGAAGGATAAATCATACAATATCTGTACAAGATGGACAAGTAATAATAGATTGATATTTGGAGTTCTGTCTGGTATCCGTTATGGTTTATGGCAATCAGTTTTCTGTTTATATTTCATTTTTGTTAACTAGTTTATGCACAGTCCAAACTAACTCCTTATCCCTCTCATATTACCGAATCTGGGGTATAAAATAATAAATACAACACAGAAATACTCGGGGCTCAGTACTTTGGTGTGCATTCCCCCATTTTCTTGCTAGCATAGACAAGAGGAGCTAGAAGGTGACATGGTTCTAGAAAAGAAGGTGAGAAGAACAAGACGAGTTGAGCTTGAGAAATGGTAGATGGAATTGAAAAATCAAGTTCCAAGCAAACCAAATGATATCCCAAAGACGATGAGGAGAAGAAGTTCCCGCATTTGCTAAGTCCCTAAGATTTCGAGTACTTTAGGGAGGCATGACCTGAAAACTGGATCTAATGTGTTGGACTTGGAGATCTAGTCCAATTAAGAAAGCTGTGAAAGTGACTCTTAGAACTATAAGATTGTTAAAGACTGCTGTGGTTTGGAATAGAAAGTGTTGTGTTCTTGTCAAAGAGGTGATCTGGTGCATCTTGGAGAAATTGCCATTTTATGCCGATGGCAATTTTGTCATCGATTGCAGCACCACTCTGTAGGAAGTGGCATTTTCCATATAAGATGTACTAAAACTTAATAAATTAAAATCAAGCAGTTTTCCTCAGTCCTGACCTGCAATACATACTTATTTGAGCATGAGAAATGAAACTGTAATTCAATACTTGTAAAAAAATTATCAACACCTTAAAGTTTTCCATGATCTATATCTCAACACAAACAGAATGTGAGCGCCCATCTCTTGAATTAACGGGGTGCCGGCACTGGGACATTCACTCCCAAATGCACAAACATAAACGCAACCCGCATTCAAACCCTGGCTATAACAAGAAAAAATGAGGCAAACGAGATCCACAATGTGCAGGCATAGTGCCATTGAAGCAATGTGCTTACCTCCACTGCTGAGAGTGCTGTTATGATCATCACTAGTGCCTCCAACGCTGTTATGTTCGTCCAGAGTTCCTCCAATGCTGTTGAAACTGTTGTTCGGTTGCGCATATTGCTCCAAGGATATGGGAGCAGGATTGGATCTGTTGTTTGCAGTTTGATGTGAAGAATCATCAACTGGAACGTCTGGTTCGTAGATTTGGTCATGCCAGAAGTATGCACGAACAACTGCAAAAGGAATAAGGGCAGCCACAAACCATATGAAGAGATGTCGCCTTTGTAAAAGAAATGCACTCCAATCCCCATGTGGGTGTGAACCAATCCCCTTCGTTCCTCCATTGCTACAGTTGTTTTGATGGGCTTTCATGGTCTCAAGCTAAAAAAAACACAAATGTGAGCAGAGAAATGAAATGGGCTTGCAGTACCTAGAATTATGTCTGAATGCGCGAGGATTAGAGTGGTTGGCAAAGGGAATCAACTCGGCTAAGTAACAGCAATTAATGTAAGGTCGAGATGTTCAGCTGTCCTCATTAAATGATTATTAGATTCGTCCAGCAGTCTATACCGTGAGTAAGTTGAAGTCTCGATCATCTCTCTAATGGTTACTTAATTGAAATTGTTTGTATGGAAAAATGTGGCCAGATGAAAATGAGGTTTTGCCTGTAACTTTGGATTTTATATTAAGCTTCTAGGTTCTGCTATGATTGAATAATCATAGATGGGAGGATATTAAAGCAAGGAGACAACCCTCTTTCATAATAGGTTAAAAAGGGTTTGGATCTATCATGGAGATCCCACACACTTGTCCTATCAGAGAGAATGTGGGTACGGTTAACATTTTTCCATTATTGATAAGGTTACTTCATATTTCAATTTTACCGTTGTTTGTTGAGGATGTTCAATTTAACAAGTAGAAAATTTTAATTTCATATTTACAAGTTTTTTTAATGAATTTTTCTATTTAAATATTATTATATTAAGGAATTATATTTTAATTATAGAGAAGTTTGTTGATGAGGTTTATTTTTTATTTTGTGAGTGTGATGTTTAATTCATATATACTTTAAAATAATTTTTTATTGAATTTTAAATCTTAAAATATGGAGTTTATTGTCATGGTTAATTCTGTTTGTCAAATATTTTTTTGACAATTATCTACAAAAAACATCCTTCAAATGTGTACATACTTGATATTTAGGAATAAAGCCCTCCAATTTGGATCCACTGTGATTACAAACAAGTGCAAGGTGAGAACATACTATTTTATCATTTACTAGCACCATTATTTTACTAAATTACTACATACTCAACTATTCTTGCATCAATAAGTCTTTCAAAATATTTAATGAAACAAACAAATTAAGGGGAAGAACTTAAACTCGGTCCTCTATTACATATTTATATTTTAGTGATAAAAATAAAGACCACGTCTATGTCCACTTAATATTTTCTATATTATTAACCAACAAAACTAGGGTGTTGACCCTTTAGACAAAACAACTCATAGGTAACTTTAGTAGACCATTAACAACATATTAACAATGCATAAACACTAGACTAGTCCTTAATATCAAAAGCAATCCATATTAATAAAACTAGCTAAAGTAAAGTCTTCAAGTTTTTGAAACTTAACCAAGAAAGCAAAACAAATAGCTAACAAAGTGGTTAAGCAAATAGGCCACCAGTCCTCAATGAGGAATTTAAACAAGTCCTTGTATTTTTTTACATCATTTCCATCCTTCTCAAGCAACTTCTACAACAAACAGAGCATGGTAGTAGACATGTGCATAACCTTCAAGATGAACTTGGAAAGATTTACTGGCTTCTTTTTAAAGTTTAGAACCTGAACACCTTCAAGGAAATGAGCTTAACAGTAGTGGCATGGCATTTAGTACAGGTATGAGCCTCCTTAGCATGATGGGTCTCTTCAACGAACTAGATGGCATCTTTAGTCAAGTCCAACTACATCATCTTGGTGTCATCTGAGTGGTTGTTGGACTATCCACTAATCAACCTCTCTAATCTATCCTCATTCTTAGAATCCTCATACTTGTCATCCCCATAATCTTCCTTATTTCACTCACTTCCACCTTTTATTTTCCTTTTTCTATAGATCGGCCACCAAGCTTGTTAGATCTCTAAGGGTTGGACCCACCCATGCCCTTTTTCTCTTCATCCCTACTAGCTTGGGCAACATCTTCCTCATTTTTAATCTCCTAACTATAGAATTGGATCAATATTTTCTTCGCTTTCTTTGTCGAGGGATTGGATTTCTCGATTTCGTCTCTTTTGTTAGAATTCTTAGGCACTGAGAAGGGGGGTGAATTAGTGCAAACAAATTTAAAATTAATTCAACCATCGATCTGATTAACCTTACTAATGCCTTCAAAATAGTAAAGCATATAACTAAAGTAAATAAATAAAAGATAGCAATATCAGACATCCACAAAATCATCACACACGACACAATGATTTTTGCATGGAAACCCTTGGTTAGAGGGAAAAAACACAATGGGGATGACACCCACAAGCCCACTACTGTAGTAAATGAGTTTTCCATGTTATGAGCTTACAATTACCCTTTTATGAGGGTTCACCCTATTAGGAGTGACTAGTACCTTGTTAGAAGTGCAATCAGATCTACTAAGATATACCTTGCTAAAGGATTTAAAAACTATATTAAGAGATCACTTGGTTAAGGGATTTACAATAGGGACTTGTTAAAGTTCACCCGGTTAAGGGATTTGCTTATTGTAACTACTATGGAACAACAAGTTGAATGATCTAGATACAACACTGACTACTTGATAGATCCAATCTATTTTTTGCACACTGTAATTGGTCACCAATCTAACTCTATTAGATCTCTGACCGCAACCCTAATTGATTTCATAATCAATCATAGCAACCTTCACAAATATTACACCAATAACATCAACTCTCAACAACACAACACCAACAACATATGAGTAATACCACTTATATACATTTCTAGCACCGACTTCATGAAATTTAAATACTTTCCCTTAAAAGTGATAATCTCTATGCAAAACACAATTTCCTATGACCACATCAGCTTACAATAAAGATCAGCATTATATTTCTCCAAAATAGTCAAACACATTTTGACTTCTCCAATGCACCACCTTAGATCTTTGTTAAATAATATCCTTGATTCTAAAATTAACTCCTCATCAATTCTATAACCATTATTACACATCATCATACCACTAAGTATCATCGCAACCACTATACTACTTATTGATCTAACATCTTCCAATTGACGCTTAAGAACACAAGTGTTCTTACCTATCTGAATGATTATGTCAACAAAATCTCTATCAACGATCAACCAAATGAGTTGTGGTCAGAACCACACTTTACTTTGACCATTTTGCTATTATATATGTGACTGCACCTAATAATTATCCATCTATCACAATCACTACCAAAGTGTTGACCTCTTTGTTTACTGATCTTATGGACTTAACCATTTTCTTGCATAACCAATTACTTATCCTTCACACTGATTACATCTTGTACTTCACCGATTATGATATATAACTAAACTGACTTAGTTTCCATCAATGAAAACCAAAACAATTGCTTCCAATTACTACAACTATGCCAAATCAACATAATGCCAACATATTTTACCTATACTAATAGAAATAGTATATTTTTTAAGGTGACAGAGACCTTCAATGTAAAGGCTATGCACAAAGGGGCATTTTAGAAGTCTTAGCCCAATGTGAGTAAATAAACTAGAGGTGGTGGGGGTGGTGAGATGGGAAGGGGTCTTCGAGGTTAAACTACTTTCTAGGATGGAAGCTTTTGTAGCACTCAAGTTCTATAAGTGCTTCTTTTTTCTTTGGTGACCACTAGGGAAACCCAAATGGTAGTCGCGGGTAGGTAGTCAAAATGGAGGGGATTTTGCACCATAAAAATGGGTCTGGGTGGGCACAAGACTATGGAAGTGGTAGAGGGAAAAGATGAGCCCCTAATAGAGCTTGATTGGCTTCTTGTCCAAGTTTTTGGCCAATTTCATACCATCATTAATGCAGCTCCAGGGAGTTCAACAAAAAGAACAAAAAACTAATCAAGGCATTATGAGAGTGGTAGTAATAATAAACCTTAAATCTTCCATCTAGAGTGAAGAATTTTGTAATCATCAAAAAAATCTAGTTCCAATATTTTGGTAGCTCCTCGTGATCAAACCCACCATGGAATTTGTTATGATTTTCATTCTCTTTGAAGAAGAGAGCCAAGATATTGTTGTTTATGACCTTTCTCTACCTTTTCTATTTCCTGACTTGGGTGGAAATACCAATCTCTTTTGCAATGACATCCTCGTTAACTTCAAATGAAATCCCACCAATTGTAACTCTTCTATGTTCCTATGAACTCATGTACAAGATGTAAATATTTTCATTGAATCAATTAATGCATTCAATAGACTCTGAGATGCCATCCTCTGAATAGATGTGCCAAACAATTATATCATCCTAAACTCAAAGTGGGTGCTAGGCTCAATCCTTACTATGTCACCTCTCATGTTCATAACAGTAACAATAGACATTAACTTAGTAGTTTTTCACCATCTAAAAAGCCAACAAGTAGGTAGCAACAAAGGAAAAATCCAAAAAGTTAATTAAGATGATGGGATGTGTGCTCCAGTAATAAGCATCATTACTAGGCATCATCCACATTAACCATTAAACATGCCACCCAAAGCCTGCATTATAGAAAAAATATTGAGTGAGAAAAACCTCACGTTAACCATCATAATCAAATAATTAAAAATCAAGTTTAAATTGTAAATGTGATGACTAATTAATTTTGAATCCCTTCAAAGATATACGGTGTACAATGGTCATCATTATAGTGAATGAGTGTCATCTTGTTGTGACCCCAAATGGGCACCATGCTACCAAGCCATTCAAACGAATGCCAAGTCATCACATGGGCCCACCACATCACCATACATAGCTAAGAAGACCAAAAATGAGTCAGTGGTGCCACACAACCATTCCAACAATGCAAACATATCATCAAAATGTGCACTTAATGTTTAAATTTATTAATATTCACCATTCAAAAAATGAAGTAATTTATGAATATAGTTCAAACAAGTTTTAGAGTCGAGTAGTAAGCTCCTTTAGAGCATTAGTATTTATATTACAACTTTTATAAATTATCACTGGAAGAAAGAAATGGATTGTGTGCATGAAAATAATCTAGGTCGATATTGTCTCTAGAAATTTATTTATTGTATTCCATGACTTGTGCGAGCATGAGATACTCTACTTTAATTAAATCATTACTATCAATTTAACTATTTAGTGAAAAAGATCAAAGATAAAAAGAAAATATGTAGTGAGTATTTATGATGTTGATGTAAGATGATGTCATATTGATGATGTTCTATAATTCTCCTTAAGTGATCATGTGATTTGGACTGATTTAAAATGAATTAAGGTTGTTCTTCTCAATTATAACATCCTAACACAATTAATTTTGTACTTAAGATAACATTTAATAGTTAGTTGGAGGAAGTAGGCAAGGACCCTAATTTAAATTTAAATTTAAATTTTGAGAATTTGGGATCAATTGCTCACCTACAAAATCACCCAAGATCAAATTTCAAGCATGTAATAGAATAGACAAATTAAAGATCAAAACCAATAACTTGATAATATATGGGAAAAAAAATCAAGTTGATTTGAGGAAATAGACCAGTTGTACACTAGTCACTACATTAGAGAAAAATAAATCAAATTGTTGAAATAAAGGAGAAAAGTGTTTCTATGAGCCATTGGTTTGTTGGTGAAGTTGAAAAGTTATGAATGAGCTCACCAAGAATCAACTCTTGATGAGTGCAAGGCCCTCACATCGTAAGGGATGAGTTAGGGAATGTGCTCAAGGTGACTTTAATGGAATAGATACACCTTAATGCTTGGCTCTTAGCCGAGAATTTTTAGCCTATGACTCATGTTGATGTATTGGGTAGCTAAATGATTATTCATTTTATATAAAACCATCCAACAACAAAAAATCAAAAGTGAAATATATGCTATTTTCACCATAAGTAATTCCCCCCCAACAAAAAAAACAAAAAAAAAAGTGTTGACATTTTAAATTTTATTATTTAATAATTTATATAAATTAAATTGTACAACACTTACTTTAGAACACAATCATTACCTAATTGTCCAACACTTACTTTAGAACACAATCATTACCTAATTGTTTCAATGTCTTATTAAATTGGGAAGAGGAAAGTAAGATTAAGACACACAAACCTATCCCTTCTAAGCATCATTGTTATTTTTATTAAAATTGGGTAGAGGAAAGCAAAATTTGAGCACAAACTTATCCCTTTTAACCATCATTATTATTATTTTTGTTTTGTTTTGTAAAGTATAAATCTGAATTCAACATCCTTTTTTATACTTACAATAACAATTCATAACTTATAATGTTACATCAAACATGTTTTTAACTATGCCTTCTCTCAAACCTCACAATAACAC
Organism: Chamaecyparis obtusa; assembly: GCA_027943335.1. Lineage (NCBI taxonomy): Eukaryota > Viridiplantae > Streptophyta > Pinopsida > Cupressales > Cupressaceae > Chamaecyparis > Chamaecyparis obtusa. The sequence goes on from BSBK01002842.1 coordinate 336,567, forward strand.
AAATTCCTATAACATACTAGTAATAGACCATCAATTCTTGTTTATCTTTTAACATGCAAGTCGAAACTTTGTCATAATTATATAGTAGAAATCAGTAATTAAAAAAAAAGACACATTAAAAAAATAAAAATTAATCTCTTACTAAATAATTCTCAATGCTCGATCATCATTTAACATTCAAATCAATTTTTTTCCCTATTTCTATATTAATGATCCAAAAAAGACACAAATATATATAATTTAAAAATATATCAAAAGAAAATAAAAACAAATTATTAATGTGAAACTTCACAATGACACAAATTCTTATGAAATTCTATTAAAAGGTTCTCAATACTTAATACTTACTCATCATTTGACACTCAAATCAAGACTTTTTCCTATTTCTATACTAAAAATTAGTGATCCAAAAAGACAATACTATAATTACATTAAAAACACATCCCAAGAAATAATAAAGAACAAATTATTAAATTATTAAGCAAGAAGTAGCATAATCCCAACAAATTTACTTGTATAGCTCAACTTAAAAGTAAATGAAAAGAAACCATCTTTTTAAATTTAAAGCCAAGGAAAGAATTCCTAGCCGACAGTATCTTGAAATATTGCAAGATGCCATTGAAATTAGCAATTAGCAATTTTTTATTTCTTGGTATTGGAAAATATTAGCTGGCATTTCTACTTTACGTTTGTTCATTTGTCTTTATCGAGTATTTCTTTCCACCCAAACACCCCACAACTTGCAATATGTTTTGTGTGATGTAGGCATTAAAAAGTCATTTGCTCCCTTCACAAAATTCAATGTGTGTGTAAATATTTTTTGTTATGGCTTTTTGGGCCTTTCTTGTTATTTTAAAGTTGTTATTAAATATATTAAGGTGATCTGATATATTAAAAGCTTGAGTGAGCTTCCACCAAACATTCTGAGGACTATGGGGAAATACTTTCTTTATATTTAATGAATGAAGGTTTGACATCATGTGTCAGATGTACCATCTTGAAAAGTTGCATGAATGATAAGGCTAGGAGATTTGGCAAAATGTCACATATCCCACCTTCCCCTCACCTAATAATGAGTTGGAACATCTCACATGCCCACACACGAAGTTACTTAAAGTTAGAGGTTTGTGATCTCATGCAAATGGAGTCATTTTAGATCCTTTTTAATAAAGTGATGATGCATGATAAGGGCATAAAACCATGCATCTTAACATTTTATGGTACTCCCATACTTCTACTATAATTTTTTGGGTTCTTTTACTTTATTTATTAGTCCATGCGTGCGAGACTAATGTTTTCACATGAGCAAAATGCAATTAATCATTTCTTGATAATTGTGCCAAGGCAAAAATAAAATACATATCCTATAGTTTGCATGGCATTATCTTTTAAAATTTCTTTTTAGCTTTTTTTTTAATAGGTTGATGATAATTTTGTTGGGTTATTTTTATTATTTCTTACTTTTATAGTAAAAATTATCTTCTAACCAATGAGGGATAAGAAGGAGAAAAATTAAAACATTGTCTAATGTTTTATTTTCATGAAAACAATATTAATCTTATCTCTAAGGTTTTGTCTTTTTATAATAAATTTTTGTCTTTACCACCATTGAAGAATTCATTGGAAAGCCACTACACACTTTCCAAAAAGTCTGCAGAGTAGGGCAGAAGTTGTGGTTAGGGTTTCCTTAATGTTTACTTGCAAACCCTACCTTCTTTTTGCATAGGCTCTTTCAGAAACTCCATAAGCAAAGTGACAAAGACAGTTTCAAAGACTAAATATGATACATGTGAAAGTCGCCTTAATTTTTTGTGGATATCCATTTCTGATCAGGAGGTCCCATGGAGCCATGTTTGAGTTGTCGTTGTTGGGCGACTGGATCATTGTAAAAAAGGGTACCCAAGAAATCCCAAATCTATGCTTTGAGGGAATGTTTGAATTTAGTAACTGATTAGCCTATTTTGAGTTAATCTTATGACACAAATATCATATTCATATCTTGGTAATGCTTTGTCTAATGGTTGTTTCTTTATGTGTGTGCAGGGTATGTATTCTCTTGTGTGCCAGAGTGGATACTAACCTTCTCTTCCTCTTCCCGATCCAAACTCATTGGAGAATGTCTGAGTTCATGAGGAGTGATGAGGCATATTAATGCCATACTTTAGAATACCCTAGGATAATATTTGTTATACTTTTTGCTTCATTTTGATACATTTACCACAAGACTCTTATGTTTTTCTGCTACTATATGGCATGCTGCCAATAGACATTTAACATGGTTTAAACATACTTAAATATGCTACGCTTGGATAAATTACTATATTTCTTGTTCTAAAAGATATTGTTGTGTTTTAATGAGTAGAGTAGATGTTTGAATATGATTAATTATGCGTATTCTGGTAATTACTGTCATAAATATCTTATCATAACCCTTGAAGGCATAGCGCATTAGAATAGCGAATGGTGTTTTGACCAGGCATGGCACATTCATTTCATGGAGTGTTCCACTCGGTCTTCCTACAACTTTCAATAGAAGAACATTAATATAGCGCCAGTTGAAGGGATAAGGTGGCAGTTCCAGCGAAGAGCAAGGTGGCGTGTTACTTCTCCGAGAAAATCTAGGCGCAAGTGGAAAGTTAGATTTGATGTCATGATAATTCTCTCCTCCGCTTCGGATTCAATCTGTTCAATCTTTAAGGCTTTCCTTCTTTCTAGTCAATAATGTTGTAACAAAGATCCGCCTGTTTCTACAACGTGGTTAGGAAAGTAGTTAGGAATTTTTCCTTTAAATAAAGCCTCGTTCCTACGTGAGCACAACAAGGAGGGCATTATCAAGCTTATAGAAATAGTTTTCAGTTAGTTTCACTGTGTTATGAGAATTTTGTACTTTGACATTCAATCAATAAAATGAAGTGTTGATATTCAGTTGAGTATAAGTGTGATTTAGAATACTCATCCAAGGGGGCCCACTTGGTGAGAAATCCACAGTAAGATAGTTCATTTGTTGATGCCACCATTGACCTCCATGAAACTACGTCATCCTCCTCATCTTCTGAAGAAGAACAAGTTGATTCTTTTGAAGAGAAACCTGAAATTAATACATTTGCAAATGTCTTCTCTCATCTAAGAGCCCGTTTTCCTAAAAATCTAGTTAGACAAGAAAACTCATTACAACTGGTCGTATACCAACCTCCTCATCATCCATCACCTCCGTGACCTATAAATCCTACCAGGATGGATAATCCCCCTGCTTTTCCATTCCCTATTACTGAATAATGGGACAATAACAACCTTAAAAACATACCTTCTTCTGCCTTGCCAAAATTCTACGATTTAGTAACAGAAGACCCGGATACCTTTCTCTTCAAGTTTGATATTCTATGCAGAAGTTATGACTACACCATTGATGCTCACAAACTCAAACTCTTTCCTGCGACTCTTAAGGAGTCTTCTTTGCATTGGTTTATGGGTCTAAGAGGGGATTTTGTCCATGATTAGGCAGGGATGTAGGAAGCATTCTTGACCAAGTATAAGGAGCATTGTCGGGGAACTAATATGCGAGGAGAAGACCTCTTTAAAATGACTCAAAAAGAGGATGAGTCACTTGAAGACTATATCTCACGGTTCATGTATAGTCTACAAAGGAATACAGAGCATGAGCTTAATGAGGAATCTCAAAAGCTGCTATTTCTCAGAGGTATACAAGATGGATGCACTAAAGCTTTAGATTTGATGGTAGGAGGAGACATAACGCAATCTAGTTGGGATGACATAAAGAAAATATGCCTTAAATACTCATGGGCTGCTGGGAAGAGAGGAAGAGGATACAAACCCATAATAGGAAGGGCAAATGGTTCAGGCGCTTCCAGATCAGAGATAACTCATCTCTTATCTGACTTCAAGCAGGATATCATCAACAATATGGCCACGTAGCTGGATACTTTACAGGCCAAGAAGAAGCATGAGGAAGCAGAGGCTATGTTAGCAGAATTCTGTCCAAACTGTCGGTAGAAGAAGATAGATTACCAGTGTAAACTGGTTACAACTATGGAGGCCACCTAGATGCCAATTGACTACAAGCCAGTTGAACCAGTGGATGAACAACTATTCTTTATTGCTCAAAGACATCCATGGGCACAATAACAAGGTATGCCTCAGGACCCACTTACATTTAGTAATCCATTTTATAACAATCAATGGAAACCTTCTATGAATTATCAAAATCCTCCCTGGAACAACTATCAGAATCAATGGAAAAATTACCCTAGTCTACAATGGCAAAACCCTCAAGGGAGTTGGCCACAACCCCAAGGGGCATGGCAACCACTACAAGGTAATTGGCAATAGAATCCTCAGTGGTGAGGAAACCAACAATGGCCACCTCAGTCCCAAGGATATCTGAATCCGCCTCTTCAAGCACCACAATAGCAAGCACTCTTACCACCACCAACTGCAAATACCCAACCTCCAAAACCGACCCAATTGCCTACATAACCACAACCAAACCCGAATAACAAGCCTCCCACACCTCAGAAAATTGTGTACACTACTGATCAAATGTAGTATCCCATGCAATATCCTACCTATGCAATCACCCTTAATGATATACACCTATGATCTGGGACTACTATTCCTGCTCCTGAGCATCCAATCATAACTGAAGTGTCCCAAGAGGAGCCTGTACAAATAGAAAATACTATTCCACTTCTAGTGACACAGCCTATTGCTGATCAAAGCCGCCTTACTCGACTACCTTTTCCACAAAGGTTGCAACCAACCAATCCTAAGCCTACTAAGGAAACCAAATTTAACATACTTGATCAATTGAAGAATGCCAATGCCCAAATACCTTTATTCCAAGAAATTAAGGATGTACCCACCTACAACAAAGCCATAAAAGAAGCCTGCAAGAAAAAGGATCCTTAGATGGTACATGTGTTAGGAAAGCTAGCTGACATCATGTTACGCAAGCTTACCATCCCAAAATATTCTGACCCAGGCAACCCTTTTGTTGAAGTCATTATTAATGGGACCACCATTAATAATGTATTGGTAGATCTTGGAGCAACTATAAATGTAATGACCAGGGATATAATGCAACAACTTGACATCTTCAACCTCTAAACCACTCCTACTGTCCTGTACCTTGCAGATAGTTCAACTGTAAAACTTGATGGAATTGTTGAAGATATAGTTGTTGACCTTGCAACTTGGTCATACCCAACAAATTTCATGATCTTGTCACCAAAGGCTACTTTAGGAGGATATCCTATTATACTAGGCAGGCCTTGGCTAGCAACTGTTGATGCTCACATTAGTTGTCGCTTAGGGGATATGACCATTTCTGATGGCTAGCATATGCAAACATTTTTTCCTATATCCTCCTGCTCAACCCCAAATGGACTTAGCCTCACCAATCTGACCTGACATAGGAGAAGAAGCTGAGGTTATCAATTCAATGCCAAAATTAATGATGATAAAAAGGGACCCCTTTTTGCAGCTTCAGGATGAAGATAAGGTAATCACCAATATCCTACAAAATCAGTATGGATCAAGCCTGGATTCATTGGGATGTTCTTCTAACAACTACTCTCTGCAAGTTTTAAACCCAAATTGCCAATGGCGTTCTCCTACAGCCAAAGAGCTTTATCACCAATTGCTTCCCCATGAGATACAAGTACCCTCATTTATAGACACATCTATGATAGAGCTAACTAAGCAAATAGAGGTCTCTCCTAACCATTACCTAAACATCAATGGTAAATTAACTACTTAGCAGTAAACATCTTTGACTAAAACACTGAAGGCCCATACTAGAGCATTTTCTTGGGATTATTCTGACATGAAAGGTCTGGATCCAAAAATATGCACTCATAGGATCTATCTAAAAGAAGATAAACCTCCGGTAAGGCAATTTCAGAGGCGAGTGAATCCAACATTACGAGAAATCGTTAAAACAGAATTGTAGAAACTTCTCAACGCTAGATTCATTTACCCTATATCCGACAGTCAGTGGGTTTCTCCATTAGTAATTGTACCAAAAAAAGGAGGAAAATGGTGTGTGTGTGGACTATAGGGAACTCAATAATGCAACCAAAAAGGACCATTTTCCTCTTCCATTCATTGACCAAGTATTGGACTCTTTAGCAGGCAAAAAGTATTTTTCATTCCTAGATGGGTATACTGGGTACAATCAGATCCGAATCTTTCCAGAAGATCAGGAAAAGACAACTTTCACTTTCCCTTGGGGAACTTTTTCCTATTCTATTCTTCCATTTGGTCTTTGCAATGCTCCAGCAAACTTTTAGAGAGCAGGCATCAACATCTTTGCTGACATCTCTCATGACTGTATGGAGATCTATATGGATGATTTCACAACTTATGGTGAAACTTATGAGGAAGCCTTAAGCAACCTAGAAAAGGTCCTAAAAAGGTGTGAAGAACATAATCTATCCCTTAGTAACGAGAAATGCTTCATGATGATGCAAGAAGGGATAGTACTTGGCCACTATATATCTGTGTGTGTGTGTATGTTAAACACCTTCATGAAATTAGGATATTTAACTAACAATTCAGAGAAAAGTACTTTTTTCCAAGCATCAATCATAGCCTTGTATGACATTAATTTTTCATCTTTGGTATTGTATTCATCATTGACTTGATTGATTATTAGTTGCGAATCTCCATATACTTGTAGCTTGGTGATGTTCCATTCTAAAGCCATCTTAATGCCAATGACTAAAGCCTCATATTCTGCTATATTGTTTGTGCATGGGAACAAAAGTTTGTAGGACTTGGGGATAGTGTACCCTTGAGGGGTAATCAATAATATGCCGGCCCCAGAACCTCCTTGTGTATATGAGTCGTCGAAGTACAACTTCCATGTCTTTGCTTCTATGTTTACAATTGTAGAATCCAAAAATTCCACTTGAATGGTTTGTGTAGAAGTCAATGGGTTTTCAGCTAAGTGATCTACTATCACTTGTCCTTTGATTGCCTTCCTATCCACATACTCAATGTCGAACTCACTTAATATCATGACCCATTTTGCTATCCTACCCGTTAAGGTAGTTTTTCTTAGCAAATACTTTAGAGGATCAATTTTGGCAATTAGTTTCAACTTTTGCATCAACATATAATGTCTCAACTTTTGGGATGCAAAGACAACCGCTAGACATGCTCTTTCCATGAATGTATAGTTAAGTTCATATTTGATCAATGTTCTACTCAAATAGTAGATTGCTCTTTCTTTTCCTTGCTCATCTTTTTGCGCCAAAAGAACTCCTAGAGACCTTTCAGTAGCGGATGTGTACAATAGCAATGATTTTCCCTTGATTGGTGGCATTAGAATTGGCAGATTTATTAGACAAGTCTTCAATAAAGTGAAGGCTTGATCACATTCTTCATCCCACATGAAAATAGTATCTTTGTGTAGCAACCTTGTAAATGAATGACATTTTTCGGCCAATTGAGAAATGAACCTTCTTATGGATTGTATCTTGCCTTGTAGAGACCTCATTTGGCTTATGTTCTTTGGAATTTCCATATCCATTATTGCTTGTACTTTTTTCGGATCCACTTCAATCCCTTTTTCTGAACCTATATAGCCTAACAATTTGTCAGATTGGACACCAAAGGCACATTTTTTTGGATTAAGCCTCACTTTAAATTGTTCCAACCGAGTGAATATCTTTTTCAGAATTTGTAGGTGATCTTCTCTTTTGTGTGACTTTTCCAATATGTCATCCACATAATCTTCTAGAAAAGTGTGCATCATATCATAGAAGATAGTGGTCATTGCCCTTTGATATGTACCTCCAACATTTTTAAGGCCGAAGGGCATGACGTTCCAACAAAAGGTGCCCCAAGGGCATGTAAAGGTTGTCTTCTCTTGGTCTTCGGGTGCAATTTTTATTGGATTATATCCGTTGAAACCATCCATCAATGAGTACATGGAGTGACCCGCTGTCAAGTCAACTATTGCATCTATGCTCGAAAGTGGGAAGTCATCCTTAGGACATAAAAGATTCAAGTCTCTAAAATTCGTGCATACACGAATGGATTTGTCGTGCTTGGTGACCGGTACAATATTAGATATCCATTCAACATATGCTATTGCTCTTATAAATCCCACCTTCAACAATTTTTCTAATTCTTCCTTGATTAGGAGAGCTACATGTGGGTGCATCTTTCTCAACTTTTGCTTGATGGGCTTAACCCCTGTTTTAACATTCAAATGGTGCATAATGAAGTCGGGATCCAATCCGGGCATGTCGGCATAGGACCATGCAAAGTTCACTTGTTGTTCTTGGAAGAACTTGATAAAATTCTTTCTTTCTAAAGGTGTAAGTGATGCGGCCAAGTGTATAAACTTTGGATCCAATTATGTCCCAATGTTGACCTTTTCTATCAGCTCTATGAGAATAGGTGACCTTTCTTCCTCATGCTTAGTTAGGGTATCCAACCTCTCTTCCTTTGGTGCCACAGTTGGGTTTTCACCATAGGAAACATCCTTTATCTTTACTTTTTTTGGTTCTAGTGCTGCCACATAGTGGTTTTCATCACTAGAACTTTTCATTTTTTTATTTTTTTCATTTTTTCTTTGGATTAAGAGATTGGACCCCCGCTGCTTCTATAATGTTTGGTTCAAATTCATTGATGAAAGAGGGCTCAACCACATTAAGGTATTGGCTCATTGCTTGGTCATTTGGGAAATAGAGTAAGTCGCTTGGTTCATTTAGGTCCCAGTCAATAAGGTCAAGGTTTATCAAGGATAAGGTTTCATTTGGCAAAGTATCATCAATTGGGTTTATGGACATGACTTCATTGGAGGGTTCGTACATTGTATAATTTAGATTTATAATGTGAGCTTCCTCGAGATGGTCCATGGAAGAAGGATTAAAGTCCTCTTCACTTGAGTCCTCACAGACTTCTACGGTAAATAGCATGGGAAATACAACTTGCAAATTAATCCTAACATTCAAATCATCTTCCTCTAAGGGTTCCCAAAATTCCTCTATCCATGATCGATTAATGGGTGCTTGTCCTATATTGAGTTCTTGTATGATGGGCTCTTCACGCCTTGGAGCTTGTTGCTTTGGAACCTTAGCATAAGTATGTATGGTGACAATTTCTTTATCATGGCATGATTCATCGGATAAAGTATCCCATTCATAATCTCGGGAGTCATCACTATCCACATCAGATTCCAACACGTTTACTTGAGGATATGAATCATGCATTGGGCTGGAGATTTCTCCTTTGTATTGGTATCCTACCCCTGATCTTTCTTCTTTTTCCCTCCAAGAAGGTTCAATGGGCTCTAGTAAACCTCTATTTCTTTGGCCTAAGGGTCCTCTTCCCTTGTACCCCATTTTTTGCATTATCTCAAATCCTTTCCCATATTGATCAGTTTGAATGTTAATATGTTGGATTCTTTCTATGGGAGTACTTGAGGTATCATCTTCATCATGATAAAGCCATTGAAGGAGTTCATCTTTTTCTTTGTCAAATGTTTCTTTGTCACTTTCTCTCATGAAGTAAGATTTATACTTATGAGGGAGATATTCTTTTGAGGGTTTCCCATGTGTTCTTGGAGATGTGGGCAAGTCGAATAGAGAAACATAATATTCCCCTACTCCCTTGGAACTGATTTTATGTTGTTTTTCAAATGTTTCCATCATCTCACTCATTTTTTTGTAGTTGTCCTTTTTAGCTTTATCCTTTTCTTCTCTGGTGGGTTTTGAAAATTCTATCCTTGGTATAGGTGATTTTTCTGAATTTTCATTTGGAGTTGGACCCTCGTAACTCACTTTTTCCTTTCCTTTAGTTGATGTCATTGAGATAGCTTGAGGAGGGTTTGAAGTAGCATTTAATGTTAACATAGGATCATCCATTTCGATATCTTCAATGGTGGCTCTTTGGATAATTCCTTCTCTGTTATGGGGAATAAATAGCTCATGAAGGGGTTTAAGTGCATTGCAATATTGGAACGGATTTGAGTCCCCTCCAACTATGATTTCCTCACCCATGTACAGAAATTTTATACATTGATGATACATGGATGGAACCACTTGCATCTCATGAATCCATGGTCTCCCCAATAATATATTATAAGTTAGTTTCATATCTAACACTTGGCAATTTGTGTCCTTTTTGACAGGTCCCACTCGAATGGGCAATATAATCATGCCTTTGGAGGCTCTTTCAGCTTCATCATAGGCCTTTATGGTGATTCTTTTCATAGGGTCAATGCATGACTCAGATAATCCTAGGGATTTGACAAGGCTCAATGTGCAAATGTTAAGACTAACTCCCCTATCTATGAGAGCTCTTTTGACCCTATGTCTTTCAATCAAGACTTCTATATGCAAGGGTAGATTTTGGGGATGGGTAATAGACATGTCATCATGGTCTAAAAATTAAAGGCAATGAGGTGCCCTACCATGTTCTGAAACTTCTCCTCTTCTAAGTTAGTAGGAACATTAGTCTCTACTAAGGCTTTCTCTAAAATTTCCTTGTGGTTCAGAGAGAGTTTCAATAACTCCAAGATAGAGATTTGTGCTGGAGTCTTTTGTAGCTAATCTACCAAACTATATGGTTTTACTGCTGTGGAAGATTGCTTGATCACAATGTTGGATTGTGGAGGACCAATGGGTTTAGGATCAACCCCTTGTAGGGTAATCCTTGAAGTCTGCCCCCTAGTGATAACATTAGATGTCTCTTTTTGGGGCTGTTCTTTGATCACTATAGCATTCACAACATTATCATAGGGTGGCGCAAAATTGATATTGTTGTTGCTTTGTTTCTTGTCATTGGATGATTCACCTTTGTCATGTTTATAGAAGGGTTGTTTGAAAGCCACGTGGTTTTCATTACTTTGAGGTCCTTCAATGGTGATCATACCACTATCAATCAAGTCTTACACCATGTTCTTTAGCTACAAGAAATCATTTTTTGTGTGCCCTCAAATTCTATGGTATTCACAATGGCTATTTTCACTCCACCAGTTGGGCTTGTGCTGTGGCTCATAAGGTTGAATGCGAGGTAAAGTAATGACGTTGTTAGCCATCAGGGTCTTAAATTCTTTTTTGAGAGGTTCACCCAAAGGTGTGAAGTTCCTCTTAGGAGTTGGTACCAAGAATTTATCAGATTTGTTACTCCTTTGATTATTTCCTTGATTGCCACCATTAGCATTATTGTTGAAAGGTGCCTTGGAGGCCTTATTTGCATTATTCACCTGATTAGGTGTTCTTGTGAGAGCAAATGGAGTCACCTTCAAATTACTAGAATCAAAAACTCTGTCATTGACTACTCCCTTATTGTTGTTCTTTAATCCAAACCAATTATAGCTATTGGACCAATTCTTATTCTGATTGTTGTTATTATTGGAGTTATTGTTGTTATCTTTATACAATTTCAAATCTCCACTCTTAACCAACACTTCTTCTGTGGTCACTCCATTTTCGATGAGGTCTTGGAAGGTCTTGGGACATTGAATTCTCAATCGGTAGTTCATCTCGTTGCTCAAGCTATTGATGAATATATCCATCTTCTCCTTTTCGAGCACACTCCTAGGATACCTAGCAAATACCGTCCTCCATCTTTGTAAGAAAATGAGGAATGCTTCTCCATCCTTTTGTTTAGTATTACATAACATTATCATTGTGGCCTCATGCTTGATGTTGTATGAGTAATGGGCCACAAATTTTGAAGCTAGTTCTTCAAAGGTTTTAATGCCAGATGGTAGTTTAGAAAACCACTCCATAGCCATACCTCCTAAACTTCTTGGGAATAGTCTCATTAAATAAGTGGTATCGTGCATGAAATCCAAGCTCAATGCACAAAATTCCCATAGGTTATCTTGAGGATCCGGTGTTCTTTCGTATTTATCATACTTGGGAAACACTACATTGATCGGGAATGGTACCATGACTAGACTTTTATCAAATGGAAATGGACACAATGCTTCAATAGAAAAGGGTTTAGGAGCCCCACTCTACTTGATTATATCCAGTTGCATTTGAAATATCTTAAACTTCTTGTTCATGATGTCAATGGGACTCTCTTCAACTTTTGGCGGTCTAAGTTGATTAACGTCATAGTCACGGGGAAGCTTAAGTCCCTTTCAAACTAGATCCATAAAGTGTTTTTCCTTGTCTCTTTCCATTTCTTTCTCCATGAGTTTCAAGAAATAAGGACTTTGTATAGCCTCATTAACCCTTTCATTGGTGGCATCTTCAATAGTTGGTTCATTATTAACCTTAGGGTTAGTGTTATCAATTCCTTGAGTGTTCGTGTCTATTCCTCCATTGTTTGTGTTACCTTGATTGTTTGGGTCTATACCACCATTATTGGCATTACTCTGATTATTTGGGTCGATGCCACTATTGCTATTATTACCCAAGCCACCATAGTACATCATGTTGTCTTCCACTTCTTGATCGGGTGATTTTTGGGGTACTCTTGGGGTGAGAGAAGTGTCACCTAGGTAAGGAAGCTCTTGTCTCAAATAAGTCCCATCTGCTTGCAAGGTTTGCTTGACGTAGTATGATCTAGTAAAAGCAGGCATGAACAAACCACTTGGAGAATAAGAGTCGATCGTGCCCGTGGTCAAATCTTTGTGAAATTTTCAAAAATTGTGTAGAACCAGGATTTATGACTAGGCTGGATGTTGGAACAGTAAGAACACGGAAAAGGGTATCTGAATATATGATCAAATTTTTTTGAACCCCTCAGTAAATACTCATTGTTTGCCCTTTTGTGTTTCTAGGCGTCACTTGCCTAAGTGTAGGTGTGACTTAAAATATTGTACGCGTGGACTGAAATTGAGTTAGGCGGCACACTGCAAGTGTGCAAGCGGCACTTTACCATTGATAGGCATTTTTCTAGTGTTTGCAGGCGTCACTTAATATATCTCAGGCGTGACTTTATGGTTGATACACATTTTTTGAATAGTCACAGGTGTGACTTTACTGCTGACATGCATTATTTCTCTATGCATAGGTGACACTTTACTGACCAGGTTGTAAATTTTGGATTTTAAAAATTGCAAGATCAATTTTCTGGAATTTTCTCATTTGAAAATGGAAGACAATCACAACACACACATCAATTTTTAATCGTGTCCCTAAAACACACTAAAGTGTATATTCTTGATCATTTTCCACAAGTATTGCACAAGAAAGTATTCCAAGCAGTCTACCTATAGTCAAATTTGGCTTTTAACATTTTGGCTCTATGAGGTAGTTTGCTACTTATTAGGTTTTTATTGAACAATTTTGTTCTAAACTATGCTAAGTTCTTATACCCACTTGTGGGCTTCCCACACACACAAAAGCATGATTTGGCACAATCCGTGAGGACTACTAGAGGAAGTGAAGAAACTTGTACATAGTCTAGCCACTTCCCTTTTAAGGAAAAGTGTATTTTTATTATAGTGGGTTGGATATTATCGTGGAAAAGGTGGTTGTCTCCCACTTGGGTCATTCCCTCTCATCGTCCTCGTAAGGAAAATCTCGGGAGGCAGGCCCTCTATTGCTCTATTTTAACTAGCATGTTCATATAAAGCAAGGAAATGGAATTAAGAGCAAGTTTTTGGGAATTTGGTTCACCTAAAAGGTGAAGAGCATATCCCTAACTTTCTCTTAGTTTCCCAAACACTCAAGCAACAATTGTTCTTTTTCAATCTCTTGACAACGAGATTCTTATAATTGAGGTGTTTGTGTTAATTCCTTATTTTTTTTGTAGCTAGAAAAGGCTAGGCGCTTTTATGAGATTTTTGGCTTTTTGATTTGCTCACTCACCTAGTGGCAATCATTCCTGCTCCCTCCTCGAACAAGTTAGTCCAACACAACCATACAAAATGAGGGAAACCAAAATAGGAACAATTTGAAGTACAATTAAGTGTTTTCACAAGATTTTTCAATGAAAACTCCAACAACTTAATGTAAACAAATTTCAATTTAAAGTAGGAAATTTAAGCTTGTAAGCCTCTAACACCTTGATGTAATGATTATACAATTTCTCTTATAAGCCTAAACTCTCTAAGATTAAAGCACTATGCAATTCCTTTTCACGTTTAGCTTGTATTCTTACCTCTTTGCTTGGTTGTGTAACTCTGCTCTCTGGCTTTTGCACTTTTTTGTGCCTGCTCATTTACAGTAAAAACATACAGACAGAGAGTAAGATAATTGAATTTATCAATCTAATAGCCAATTAAAACAATCGACAGTAGGCATCATTGTCCAGCTAATACATGTAATTAAACTGTTAGCAGACGTAACTTTAACAATAGCGAGCATCACTTTCTAGTGGCTCAAGCGTTACTTAAAGTTACTTAGGCGTGACAATTTATTTACTAAGCATAATAATTAATGTAAACTATGAAAGATAAGCTATTAAAAGCATCAATTCACAAAAATTAAGCATCGGTTAGAAGATACTAGGCGCGTCTGTCTGTGTAAATTGCATCGTAAAGGCTATGACAAGCAGTAGAAGTCAGCTAACATGCGGCACTTCTCTGGTAGCAGGCGTTGCTTTGTGGTCCTGAGCGTGACAATTTATCTCTCAAATGCAACAATTTATCTAGCAGGCATCATATAATTGCTACGAAGTGGCATAACAATAGGCACAGGCATCAATTAATGCTTTGTACGCGTCATTTTACCTATTTTCTACAAAAATTTCACATAAAAGTGAAGATACAACACACAAAAAAATGATATAAACATTAGAAATGAGGCTTAGGGCCCCACGGTGGGCACCATTTGTATGTGTATGTTAAACAACTTCATGAAATTAGGATATTTAACTAACAATTCAAAACAAATGCAATACAAATTTAACTAGGAATTGAAACTAAAATCCATGACATCTCATGTTTCTCTAATCAAATGTGGTAAGTGAAGCTCTCAGCTCAATCTCCACTAGTGACACTTCTAAAATGAGAAAATATGATGCTACAATGCTTAATCTAGCTCACTAACTCTCAAATTGATACAAAGATAATTCAAATGCTCTTGATTGCTATGAAATTGTCTATAATAAGGATGCTTTGCAAATGAATTTCTAAGATGATTATTGCTCTCAAAATGCCTCATATTTATAGTAAATTCCCAAGGGTAGGGGGTAGAGTGAATTAACCATGATTTACCTTTGGTTGAGTCAAAAAATTTGCAATGTTCTTAAATGGGGAGACAATTTAAAGGTTTGTCTCAAAGCTTTGGACAAAAGGACAAAATTGAGTGGATGAGATTGAAAATTTAAAATGAGTGATTGAGATTCATCCTTTTTGAGTGATTTGTGTGTTTTTGTCCTCAATTTTCATTGGTTGCTGAACTTTGTTGAAAGATATTAAGATTAATTAAATTCAATTAATTAATTAAATTTAGCCATGTAAGGAATAGGTTCATTTTGATTTTTGATTTAACAACTATACAATTAATTGATTAAAATCAATTATATAGTGCTTTTCACCCCTTTAAGCTTTGATTTAATTATTTAACATCATTATTTGATTTTTCCTTTGATTTAATTGATTTTGTCCAACTTTGATTAATAAATGTCCATTTAAATTGATTTGATCCTTTTTTATGATTTAAAGCATTTTATTGATTTTAAAGCACTTGCCCATTTTTGAGTGTCTACAATCTGCAACAAGAATACAAGTGGATCTGGCCAAAATTGGGATCATACAAAACCTTCCCACACCAACCAAGAAAAAAGATGTCTGAAGTTTTCTTGGACATGCAGGCTATTACAGAAGGTTCATAAAGGATTTCAGTAAAATGACTAGTCCCCTTCACACTCTACTTACTAAAGATTCAGAATTTAACTGGACCCCAACTTGTGAAGCAACCTTCCTGCAGCTTAAAATAGTCCTGACAACAGCACCAGTCTTGCAAGGACCAAATTGGGAACTTCCATTCCATACACATACTAATGCATTAGGTCATGCCATAGGAGTTGTGGTTGGCCAAAAAGAGGACACAGTAGAGCATGCTATATACTTCATCAACAAGAATCTTCAGGGAGCTAAATTGAATTATATGGTCACATAAAAGGAGCTTCTGGCAGTCATTTATGCCCTCAATAAGTTCTGCCATTACATTATAGGGTATCAGATCTATGTACACACTAATCATGCAGCCATTAAATACCTTGCTAATAAGCCTGCAATCACAAGCCAACTGGCTAGATGGCTTCTATTGTTGCAAGAATTTGATATCACCATAGTGGATAAACTAGGCAAATCCAATGTGGTTGCAGATTTTCTCTCATGACTACAGAACAAGGATGAACCCCAACTAATTGATGATAGCTTTCCTGATGATCACCTCTTCTCTATTTCAACCAAAACTCCTTGGTATGCAAATATTGCCAATTACTTGGTCTCTCAAAAGGTACCTCCCTATTTCTCACCAAAAGAAAAGAGGCTCCTCATAGAAAAAACATTCAATTTTTCATGGATTACTAATTGTCTATTCTATAATGGGTCGGATCAAATATTAAGGTGTGTTAGGTTGGATGAAACCTATGACATTCTTCATGCATGTCATAATGAGCCCTGTGGAGGGCATTTCACAACTAAAAGAACAATGATGAAGATATTGAACATAGGATATTATTGGCCAACCCTCCATAGAGATGCTGTTAGTTATACAAGGAAATGTGACCGATGCCTAAGGATGAGATGACCAACAAAATCTGATGAAATGCCTCTCTTTCCATAGGTGGTAGTGACTACATTTGATAAATGGGGATTAGATTTTGTAGGACCCATTACTCTATTTTCCAATAACAACTCCTACATCCTTGTATGCATTGACTATGTAACTAAATGGGTGGAAGTCCATGCTATGAAACATGCTAGAGATAACGAAGTTTTTGAGTTTATGTATGAAGAGATCTTCACACGGTATGGTGTTCCAAGAGAGTTGGTTACAGATCAGGGTGCTCAATTCACTTCCACACTAATTACTGCACTTATGAATGAATATAAAATTCACCATAGGACATCGAGTCCATACCATCCACATGAGAATGGGCAAGTTGAAGTTACAAATAGGGAAATAGAGGCTATTTTGACCAAAACCGTGCAGCTACATAAGAAAGACTGGAGCACAACGTTACAAGAAGCAGTCTGGGGGTATAGGACAGCCTAGAAAACCACAATTGGTTTCACACCATTTGAGCTAGTTTATGGAAAACATGTTTTAATGCCGATAGAGTTTGAGCATAAAACATTGAGAACAACATTATAGTTGAACATTGATCTTCAAGCAACACAACACGACAGGATCCTGCAGCTCAACCAGCTAGATGAAATGTGAAAGGCCATCTTACAACACACGAAGATGATCCAGGTCTAATGAAAATGGTGGCATGATTCCCACATCCTGAACAAATGATTCACTCCTGGTGACTGGGCCCTCCTGTATGATTCTTGCTATCAAGAAAACTAAGGTAAGCTCACTACCCGATGGTTAGGTCCCTATGAAATAGAAAATGTCTATGCTAATGGTGCAGTTCAACTATCAACCATCGACCTAGTACATTTCAAATTATTGGTGAATGGGCACAGACTCCGTCTGTATCATAAACCACCGACAAAAAATGAGTTCCTACGATAGTTTGAGATTTCTCCTGCTAACGCTGAACCTCCTAGAGCTAATCATGATCCTACAACTGTTGAATCCACCACACATTTTGGACCTCCTCCAGCTGAAGACATTCAAAAGGCAGATGGACCTCCTTCTTTGGGTGATTCTCCTACTGCTGAACCAACAATCAAATCATCACTTTAATTCTGCATGACTGCAGTCATAATAAAGTTTTCATTTCCCATAAAAATATTCTATTTCATAATAAAAACTCCATCCATCACCTTTTTTGTTACCACTCATTCATCAATCACATCTTTTTCACCCCATACTTCTCTTTGAATGATACATGTCATCAAATATTTTTGGATTTTGACATTTATGACACTTTCACATCAGGTACGCAATCATCTATTCTTTCATATACAATGTACTTGTTTAAACATAGTTATCTTTTATGATTTATTTAATTTAGTAGTTATATCCAAGCATTGTTGTACTTTTTAACCACGCATATGAGGACACCTGCATCCTTTTCGTAGGGGGAAATACGATAATATGAGATGAAAATTTTGCCAAGATTTTGATTTAATTTCCATTAATAGTACACAAGCTTCAAGTGTAATCATTATTCCACCAGCCTTAGATTTTGGCTTCTTTAAAAACCCTTGAAAACCAAAGTCGACTAGGATATTCTTTGATATTTCCACTTCCATCCCTACAAAGCCATAGCAAAGAAACACTAAGTTAGAACATAGTAGGAAGTTTTGGAAATAAGGAGGGATTGTGAAACATTGAGCTAAGAGCAAGGGTTGCAAAAATTTAAGTATGGGTGGGCCACCTATTTGGTCTAAACTAGCCAGTCACACGTCATTGCTACAAGATCAAGCGAGTGTTCAGGAATTCAATTGTGTGAGTTGGATCAACTATTTTATCAGATTAAATGGTCATGATGAAGCTATTGTAGTGGAATTCTTGTGTACATTCAGTAATGGCGTGGCATATGTGAAAGGTTTGTGAATTGAAGCTTCAAAGATGCACATAGAAAAAGTCTCTGGACTTCCTGTTGTAGGAGAACCTTTTCCACATGCTCATGACACCCGTACAGCCAGAGCCAAATTCTCCCTGCATATAGATACAACACTGGAAAGTGGTAAACAAGGTATGAAAAGAATTTCCCTTCCAGGTGATTACCTATAGTTTGTTGTTCACATTATCCGATATATTACTTGAGAAGGAAGGTTTTCTTTTCTACATGTTGTGCATTTTAAATTATTGAGCCATTTGTGGCATGGGCAGTTAATTAATGTTCCCAATGTTCTATATTACCTATTAAATTTGAGCTCTGAAGAAGTAAGGAAGGGTAGGCAAAATGTTGTTACCCATCATGGGTTAATCAAATTACTGGTAGAAAAGGCCCTGCGCGATAATTCTCCTATGAATTGGGATGAATTTCTCGCCGCTCCTCATGTTCAACTAAATATGGAAAGAGCCGAGCTTGTAGGGCCACATCCTGAGCATTATGAAGCACAAGAAAATCCTACTTCTGAAGTTAGTCCAGAAAGAGCTCAGGAAAACCCTCCTTTACATCAAGAAGACATAACAGTAGAAGCTCAAAACCCTAATCTGGGGGAAGAAAACATTGGGGGTTTTGAAGAAACTCATAGTTCACAAGGAGCCAAGAAAGATGAAAAAGGGAAAGAGAAAATGTCTGGTTATGAAGCAGGTGGTACCCCTGGTCATCCTGCAGCCACATCTGCCTTGGTAAAATCCACTCCGTAGAAATGTTTAGAAATGTTAGAAGAAACCCCAGTACAATGTAGTGTCCATTTGAATTCAAAGAAAAAGAAAAAGAAAAAGAACTCACCTAAGATGGTTGGCTCAAGTCAAGAAGTTCTGATTGAGAAACCTATGAATCTAGACCCACAGGAAGAAAATCTAACCATGGAAGGTGATGATATGATAAAGGACCCTGCAGCCTCGGTATCAAAAGAAACAACACAAATGAATGTTTCTGAAGTTTCTTCTTCTCATCTGGGCAATACACAAGTAGATGATATTTCGGCGGCATCCGCACCAGTTCACCAAAAAGAACATGAGACAGAACCAGAACACTCTGTTCCACAAAAAATTCAAGATCAGGTAACAATACATTCTTTGTCCTTGGATTATTTTCAAAAAATTTAGTATGAAAGGGAAACGTGGGCCATAGAAAAGGACAAGTTAAAAAGGGAAATTGTTCAATGGAAATAATAAATTACACTCCTACAGGAAAAGATAGATTTAGTTGTTAAGTTGGTTCCAAAGATCATAAAATGTCGACCACCACCAAGGGTGTATGCTATGTGCTTAAGGGAACAATTTTTACTATTTTAGTTTATGAGAATTGTCAAAGATTTAAGTCTTGACATAGACACCCCTAAGTCCTTTATGGCTGCATATGAAATATCACTCGACTTCATCAAAAATCTTCTCTATGAATTGTACCTGTATCATTATGTTGTTCCATTAAACATAGAATGTAATCCCTTGCTATTTGTAGGTGACATATATTTGTCCTCACTACTTTCCTGGGTCAACAATGAAATCTACTATGGAGAACAATTAACTAGGTATAGGACATTTGAGCGTAAAATTTCACTTCCATTACGCCCTGAAAGTAAAACACCTAGACACCTTTATTGTGACTGGCTACAAATTGTCTATGATTTTAAAGATTCCACCCACAGAAGAAGAATTCTGGCAAATTGGGAACAGGTGCACGCAGAATTTGAAAGACTGTCTCTAGATGATGGAAACAGAGTTGCAGATGGGTTACAACAGAGGTGGGCCAGGTTGCCTATGTCTCTGAAAAAGGCAGAGGGTTCACTGATACATAGAATTGGGCTGGCAACCAAGACCAGAATGCTGGATGCCTCTCACATTCCAACCCCCTGCGCTCATGTGGCCACTGTACAGTTGTATAGATGATGAGCTGGATGAGAATTTGAAACTAAGCTGACGTGTTAGGGTGGACAAGATCAATGGATTCTACTAGAGGGTGCATAGTTTGATGACCGGGCAAACACAGGAAGGTGAATTTAGTGTGTTAGCAAAGATTAAAAACTCTTCAGTGCCTGAGGACAGGCACTAGTCTTCATAGGGGGCAAAAATGATGAGGCATATTAATGCCATACTTTAGAATACCCTAGGATAATATTTGCTATACCTTTTGCTTCATTTTGATACATTTACCATAAGACTCTTATGTTTTTCTACTACTATATGGCATGCTGCCAACAAACATTTAACATGGTTTAAATGTACTTAAATATGCTATGCTTGGATAAATTACTATACTTCTTGTTCTAAAAGATATTGTTGTGTTTTAATGAGTAGAGTCGATGTTTGAATATGATTGATTATGCATGTTCTAGTAATTACTATCATAAATATCTTATCCTAACCCTTGAAGGCATAGCACATTGGAATAGTGAATGTTGTTTTGACTAGGTATGGCGCATTCATTTCATGGAGTGTTCCACTTGGTCTTCCTACAGCTTTTAGCGGAAGAACATTCAATACAATGCTAGTTGAAGGGATAAGGTGGCAGTTCTAGCGAAGAGAAAGGTGGCGTGTTACTTCTCCAAGAAAATCTAGGCACAAGTGGGAAGTTAGATTTGCTGTCACGACAATGCTCTCCTCCACTTCGGATTCAATATGTTCAGTCTTTAAGGCTTTCCTTCTTTCTAGTCAATAATGTTATAATAAAGATACACCCGTTTCTACGATGCGGTTAGGAAAGTAGTTAGGAGTTTTTCCTTTAAATAAAGCCCCGCTCCTGCGTGAGCACAACAAGGAGGGCATTGTCAAGCTTATAGAAACAATTTTTAGTTAGTTTCACTGTGCTATGAGAATTTTGTACTTTGACATTCAATCAATAAAATGAAGTGTTGATATTCAGTTGAGTATAAGTGTGATTCAGGATACTCATCCAAGGGGGCCCACTTGGTGAGAAATCCACAGTAAGATAGATTCATACTAGCTAGAATCATTTCCTGCATTTCCATTATTTTAAGTGCCAAGTGTTGGACTGCTCCTACAACCAAAGCTACAGATCAGCTAATGCCTCCTACAACCAAAGTCATAGAACAACAGAAGTACTATGACATAGTTTGTAAGAATCTTCATGTCTTTTTAACAATTATACTTTTATAATTTCTATTCTAGCACTTACTTTTCTGCAAACTTCAGCTTAAGAATTACTTTAGCATTCATTTCCTGAAATCATAGTGTAGTTTTCCTTCAACATTTCCTTCCTGCAGCAACGATAAATGTGTGGCTGAATGATACTTGGTGCATATACTTTGCTGGCCCATTTCAAGTAATACATCCCTAGTCTGACTTACTAAATGAATTTCTATAAAGAGGATAAGCTTCTTGGTTGGATGTCCAATCCTTGAGTCTGGAATTATACCTAGTTTTCGAGCCTTTATAGGAAGTGATCAAGGAGTTGACAAATTTTACAAGATTACTTTACTAGGAGGTATGTTGTTTTGGGATTCCATTCACTGCTTTGATGAATCTTCCTTTCATTCATTCTTCTGCATCTTAATCTCTTCACCACTCAGATATAGATTAATTATGCTTGGATGGATACAAATGCATTCCTTCACTGTCAGGTCATGGTATTAATTCAAACACTCACAATTTAGTTCTTTTTTAACTTTTCTACAAAACTTAGGGTTTGATTTTTATTTACTTTTGATATTTTTTGTTTTGCTATTCCTATTCAATGAGTTATGGAAAAAGGAGTAAGAATTTATTTGAATCCTTTCATAAAAAATCAAAAGATGTTTAGTTTTTTTAGTTTTTGAATAAATTCATGCCACCTTGTTTTTTTAGAAATGGACTTTCTTAGCAAAATGTTCTCTTTACATATGTAATTTGATTTGCATCACGCTTCACAGATGACAGTTTTGAGTAAGATATGTGATTTTATCGAAGAAATCCTAGAGTTTGTTGCTTAGAAGGTCTATGAGTGCTTGCACTCTTATTTAGCTAAGGTCCAAAACATTTAGATCAATTTTCTACATTGGCATTTTCCTTTTCTAATGAAAGTTTTGTATGCTATAGAATGACCTGTAAAGTACTAGACCAATCTAGGCATCTAGTTGTTGGCTCTATGAAGGAACACATTCATAACAACCATAATTTGTTGCAACTCCATGATTGCCTGCTATAGATTTTGTGCCTTGGATTACAAATTATTGACCGGAGCCCTGATATTGAGCACTAATTTTACTTCTCTTGCATCTTTGGTAGCCATTTTGTCTGTGTTTAGCTTCAATGGACAGTTGGAAATGCTCTCCAACTCCATGTCAATGTTTTTCATCTCCTTCTCCAGGCTTTTCGTTGCACATTTTGGTTCTATGGGTGCTCAGAGCTTTTATGTTGGTAAATACAACACCCAGATATTGTACATAAAATTATGTGTTGTGATTTGTTGTGTGTGGGGAGCTTACTTGCTATAGATGTTGTGACTATCTCTACTCTTGGTTTCATGACCCACTCGACTAGGTACACAATCTATGGATTATGGGCCCCTATACTGCTATTACATTAGGTTTTGAGAGGTGTCTATGCCCTATTCCAATGCAGGAAGGAGGCTAGCCATAGGGAGGATGTTGACAAAGATTGTGTAATTTAGTTTTGGATTTATTTGATTTTTCTCTCTCCTTTTTGTTTATAATCGAGATTTCTTGACTTTTTCCAACATCAACAAGGAAAAAGATAATTTCAACATTTTTAAGTGTGTTGATGGAGCACTCAAGCATATTTTGTGTGTATGGACCACTTTCACATTTTAACTATCTGCAAATCACTCATATTAATGATTATTAGCTTTAAAATATAATGCAAATCAAAGAATGTGGCTATCATTAAAAAGCATGATGAGAAGAAGAATTTGTGAGATGCACAACTACAAAATGAACAACGAGATTACCAAGAAGTATGGTTCTAAATCAGATAAAAATGGTACATACATATACCCACATAACTAAATATAGTTTACTTTCATATACCAAAAGCTTAAATATGTAAAACCTTGCACAATTAATAATTTCAACAGATGTGACAAATAATTACAATGGAAAATTCATGTACAAACCTACTTGTGCTGCCACAAAGTAAGCAATGAAACATGCACTAAACACATACAGAGGTACAAATTAGTGGATGCTTCTTTGCATTGGTGATACATATGGTTATGAAGTAAGATTTTCCTTTTAATATAGATTAATCTAAGACAAAATGAGTTGTTGTTCTAGAATTCATTGGATCTAAGTAGTATTTGCACACTTAGCATGAGCACACGGTAGTAGTCCCACAATTTTCATTGAACCCAAATATAGAAGTGTACGTTTGGATAAATTTCAAAATTTATTCCTCTAATTGTTCTAAGACAAGTTCTTATCTACAAATGTGATGTAAACTTGTGTTTTCTACTATATTCCACTCTCCAGATCTATGTAAGTATTTGTAATCCACTTGGTGCAGCTACTCTCTACAGATTAGTCATTCTGATAATTTATTTCCTTTGACTTTCCACAGTTGGTAGGGACTCATGCTCGAATAGAGCTCTTATTTTTAATATGTATTATTTAATTTTGTATTAATATAAAGAAAATAGTATACTATTAAACAAAAAAAGATATGGTGGTAGAAAAAGCACACTTATGAATTTCATGTTTTTATATGATGGCATTATTAAAGATGTTTATAAAATGTTTAGGTTTCCTAAAAGATCGATTAGATGTTTCATATGGTATTTTTGTTGAATAATGTGTTTAGATTCTATAAATATAAGATAATGTACACAAGGTTATCCCTCAAGAGTCATATGAGTAGCACCCAAAAATCAAAATACACATGGGAAGAGCTTGAAACAAGAAACACAAGAAGATCCTAGAGAGAAAATCAAACATAAAAAATCAATTAAGCAACAAGGGAAGCATCTGAGGGTGGTGATAGATGATCTCTCTCATCTAGTTTATCCCATACATCAACGGGGTTGTGGGTGATGTCAGGGAGATACCACTACTCATCATTAACAACAACAACCTCTTTATCTATGTCCTCTCATGTGAGTGTGATCACCAATGTTGAAATAAATTATGTTTGTACCTCTCCTAGACTATCCCTTAGCCATTAGTAAATAGTTGATACTATTATCGATACTCTCTCTAGTAGAAATGAAGCTTTGAAGGCCATTGATGAATCTTCTTCTTATAAGGTTACTTTGGTGCAAGGAGGACATATGCTTTAAACATTAATGATCAAAACACATCAATAACTTTAGATCCTCCTTATTCTCCTAGAGCTTATCTTAACCATCAACATGATTTGAGACAAGATGATGTTATGAATTTTCTTAATGATATGTCACCTAATATTACATTGAGTAGAAGTGAAAATTTAGATGATGAAAACACTTCTTCCAAACAGAACAACTAAATACATATGGAATCTCTTGCCTCCCAAGTAGACATGAATTTTTCTAATAAAGATGTGCATCCTACTACAAGGATCCATCCTTCCTCATCTATTCATGTCCCATTGTTGTCTAAAAGTGTACACCAAATTTTAATGATGTTTTCAATGAAATTCCTTCCTCATCACATTTGCAAACACATTATATACAAGGATTTGATATGATTTCTAATCAAAGATATAGATGAGATGGCCTTGGTTGTATAGAACAACTAATCAAATTTTTTATAGAACTCTCATCCCAATACACTAGACAAAATTTAGGATTTCATATTCCTTCCTTACCAATTCATTTTTTTGAACCTAACTTTCGCATCCCACAAAGAACTTATTCTCTAGGAGAAAGAATCTTTTTGAGAGCTAAACATTGATACAATGATCATTTTTCCTTTCATAAGACATAGGTATAACTTTAAATATTTTGATGGCTATAGGTTTTGTCTCTATCATTTTGCCTATTATCACTCATTCTAATTGTAGATCATTTAAAGAATTTGTTCAAGAATGATATGATGAGGCTCTCATTCCTATAGCACTTGATGTTCATATTTTTCTAAATCTAGATATGCATGTAGTCATGTAATACTTTCAATCCCATTATGTTGCTCCTCATTATGTGACACTAGCAACTTATCATTTTGGGGATGCATTGTCATTCATGATGGTTCAATTCTACTTGTAATCATACTTGATTATTATTAGTGTCTCTACATTTAGGGGCAAGAATAATTTTCAAATATTACTCTTTCCTAATAATCCAGTTTCTCTTTGTTGAGTTGTATCTTTATAAGGATATCATTTATTGCATAGAGTTGTTTGTCCTTCATGAGGATTTCATCCTTGTCAGGATTAGTGTATCATTGATTAAGACCATTTCCTTGCCTACAAGAGTATGTATTTTATAAATAATCTCTCCTCGGTGTTGAAAGTGTGTGATCCTTCACCAAGCATCCCCTTTCTTAGCAATAGGAAAGGTGTGTATTTTTTATATGCTTCCCCTTTTTAGTTGAAGGCATTATCTTTATTAAATATCTCTTCTATTTATATAGGTAGATATTTTTGGGCAAACATCTCTTCTCCCCTCTTTGATAGTCATGCAACCTTGATAAGGATCCCTTTACATGTGTTGTAAGATATCTCTTTTACAACTATCACTTTTGACACAAGGCAGGAAGCAAGAGGGGCCAAAGGATGGCACACCCTAATGATCCAAGCTTGCAACACACATGCGAAAGCAAAAAACAAGAGTGAGAGAGAGAATGCCAGATCTATCATATATTAACATCAATTTGAATCATACATGCCAGACTGTAAGGCCTTCCCAGTTAGGGCCTGATATTACAATGAATTACAAAAATCCTCAAACATGTGAGGATCTGCTATAAATCTCTAATCTAATACCTTCTATCTTCTATCTGGACTTCCCTCCCTAAACTACCACCAAACATCTAAATTTATACAAGAAGCTACTGAGCTGAGTCGGCCTTCAGATCCATAATTAATAGAACAGTCAAATTTGGGACCACATGCTTCCCAATGATGGATTCCAGCAATATTTCCACAATCCAATATAAATGCACAAGTCGGCCACAACAGGAAACAAAACTAGACCCGTCGGTAAGCAGGATAACCGAGTAGCAGAAAAACAACGCCGAGCGCCAGTGAAATAATCGACCACCCAGGAGATAACTGACCACACTTGGTAACCAAAGGAAACTGACCAACTACTGACCAACTCGGTCAAAGTAGAAACTGAGCAACACAGACAAAACTCCAAATTGTTTTTGGTGACACAGGATTGCCAAGGACCCGAGATGCTCCTGCATCCGACACCTGGGGTTATTTTGAAATGATTCTCTAAATCATTTGGTAGGTTTGGCCTGAGCTACATCCAACTCAGACTATGAAATCCAAGAACTATCTTCCATTGGTCTATTCTTCCACTTAACTAGATATTCCATGTATTGTTTTCCTCTTGTACTTTTTCCAACTCTTTCTTTCAAAATCTGTTCAACTTCATCATTCTGCTTCTTAGGATATTCTGTTGGTGCTGTCACTTCTTCATTAGGTTCATGATACTCATACAAATCAGCAATGTTGAAAATCGGTGATATGTCCATGTCATCAGGTAACTCAATCTCATATGCATTTCCACTGCCAAATTTCTTCAGAATCTTGCAAGTTCCAAAATTCTTCATCTTCAGCTTTCCATATGTTCCAATAGGAAACCAACCTTTCTTCAAATGAACCATCACTTCAACACCAACATCAAAATTTTTATGTCTCCTTGATCTATCAACTCTATCTTTGTATTTCTGATTACTATCTTCCAACTTTAGCTTCACATCTTCATGCAATGCCTTCATATACTCAGCAAATTTTACTCCTTCAACACTTCTCTTTTTCTCATCAGCAATGTCTCTCAAATCAGATATTCCTCTTAGTTGTGTGCCATTCACAATCTTAAATGGTGTCTTTCTAGT
Source organism: Chamaecyparis obtusa (assembly GCA_027943335.1). Taxonomy (NCBI): domain Eukaryota; kingdom Viridiplantae; phylum Streptophyta; class Pinopsida; order Cupressales; family Cupressaceae; genus Chamaecyparis; species Chamaecyparis obtusa. The sequence continues at coordinate 364,186 of BSBK01002842.1, forward strand.
ACTCCTATTCATTGAATTATTGTATGCAAACTCTGCTTGTGCCAACACAGAATCCCAATTGCTCGGTGTGTCTCCAACTAAACATCTCAAAAGATTTCCCAAACTTCTATTCACAACCTCAATTTGTCCATTGGTTTGTAGGTGAAATGTAGAACTATATTTCAATTTAGTGCCAAATTTCTTTCAAATTGTTTTCCAAAAATAACCAATAAATTTATTGTCTCGATTAGAGATAATATTCCTCGGTAATCCATGCAATCTGACAATTTCCTTAAAGAAAAGATCTACTACATGCACTACATCTGATGTCTTTCTACAAGGTATAAAATGTGTCATCTTAGAAAATCTATCCACAACAACAAATATAGAATCATTACCTCTTACTGTCTTTAGTAAGCCAAGAACAAAATCCATACTGATATCAATCCAAGGTTTCTCAAGAAAAACAATCGGTGTATACAATCTAGTATTCTAACTTACTCCTTTTGCAACTTGACAAATTCCACAACTTTTCACAAATTTTTGAACATCTTTATACAACTGCGGCCAATAGTACTTCTCCTTAAAAAAATTCCATGTTTTATCAATACCAAAATGTCCAGCCAAACCACTACTATGTTTCTCTTTTATCAGATTAGTTCTCATTACTCCTCTGGGTATACACAACTAAATACCTTTGAACAACATACCTTCCTGAATGAAATATTCATCCCATTTAGTATCTTGTTGATCTGAAATAGGTGCTTTGCACTTTCTCCATGGCTCAGAAAAATCAGGGTCATTTACATACAAACCTCTCACCTCATCAAAACCAAGAACTTCAATTTTCATCTCGGTCATCAAAGATCTTCTACTCAATGCATCGGCAACTCGGTTAGTGACTCCACTCTTATGCTTTATCAAAAATGTATAACTCTGCAAATACTCAACCCATTTCATATGTCTCTGATTCAACTTATTTTGACTACCCAAATATTGTAAAGCCTTATGATTAGTATACAACACAAATTCACTAGGTATCAAATAATGTCTCCATTTCTTTAGTGCTTGAACAATAATGTAAAATTCTTGATCATACACATAATATTTCCTTCTAGAATCATTCAAATTTTCACTAAAGAAAGCAATAGGTTTACCTTCTTGACTCAACATAGCTCCAATTGCACTTCCACTTGCATCAAATTCTACTTGAAATACTTTACTGAAATTAGGTAATGCCAAAATAGGTGATTCAACAACCTTCTACTTCAGAGCCTCAAAACTTCTGTTAGCTCCATGTGTCCACTTGAATTCTCTTTTGTCTCCTCTCATAGTCTTAGTCATAGCATTGCAAATTGAACTAAAATTCCTTATGAAATTTCGGTAAAAACTTGCCAAACCATGAAATGATCTTACCTCACTAGCATTCACAGGTGTAGGCCAATTCAAAATAGCTTCAACCTTTTTAGGATCCATCTTCAAACCATCAACTAAAATAACAAATCCCAAATACACAATTTCTTCTTTCATGAATAGACACTTTTTCAGATTTATCAACAAATTTTCCTCTTTCAATCTCTGCAAAACTTGTCTAACATGCAACAAATGTTCTTCTTTGGTCTTACTAAATATCAGAATATCATCAAGATATACAATCACAAATTTACCCAAGAATTTCTTCAAAACCTCATTCATCAACCTCATAAAACTACTTGGTGCATTAGTTAAACCAAAAGGCATAACCAACCACTCATACAAACCTTCTTTTGTCTTGAAAGTAGTCTTCCATTCATCACCTTCTCTGATTCTGATATGATGATACCCACTTTTCAAATCAATCTTTGTGAAATACTTTTCTCCAGTCAAACTACCATTATATCATCCATTCTCACTATAGGAAACCTATACTTCATTATTATCTTATTGATTACTCTGGAATCAGTGCACATTCTCCATTCTCCATTCTTCTTCAGTGCCAATACAACAGGTACTGCACAAGGAATCAAACTTTCTATGATCAAACCTTTCTCCAGCAACTCTTGAATCTATCAGTTCAATTCTTGATTCTTGGTAGGTGTCAACCGATGAGGTGCCTTATTCAGTAAACTAGCTCTAGGGATTAGATCCATACAATGATCAATGCTTCTTTTCAGTGGAAAACTATCAAGTACATTATCAGAAATGATATCACTGTACTTGGTGAGTAACTTATCAATCTCCTAAAGAACATTATCCTCTATTTTTTTACTCAATTTATTAGGAATCACATCAAAACATACATCATTCCTCTTCAAAGAATTTACAAACTTTCTTCCTTCCATCAAACAAACTTTCACAAATGTGCAAACATTACTAACAGGGTCTTCCATCAATGGTAACAAGATTTGTTTCTTTCCATCAGCCACAATAGTATACTTATGCAATCTCCTATCATATATAGCATGTCTATCATATTGCCAAGGTCTACCCAACAAAATATAACAATCCATAGGCATGATATCACATAGCACCTTATCATAGTACTTTCCAATCTTCAAATTCACATAACATTGTTCATTTACCAAGAGTGTATGCTCATCTTTGATCCATGAAATTTGATAGGGCTTCAGATGTACCAACCTTTCCAACTGTAATTTTGTGACCATCTCTTCAGATGCTAGGTTCTCTGAGCTACCACTGTCAATGATTACCTTCCAAACTTTGTCAGCAACTCTACATCTAGTCTTAAACAAACTTTTCCTTACCTGATCTTCCTTCTTGCTTTCATTCCACAATGCTCTCCTTACCATCAAGTTATTTTCTTTCTCAGGTTCATTTGGTGACTCTTCTTGCACCAAAACATTTCTACTGCTACTGACCTTCTTACTATCTTGTGTACATTCAAAAGATCTATGTCCTTCCTCTCCATAGTTATAACAAGTTCCTCAAAAACTTCCTCTACCATAACCACCTCGGTAGTTACTGCCTCTGCCTCTAGAACTTTCACCTTTCCACTTGGTCTTGCCTTTGTCCAGATTTGTCTTTTCTAGTTCAGATCTACCATTCTCACCATTAGATCTACCTCTTCCTCTAGGGAATCTACCACCTTGACCTCTCTATCTTTGTTCATGTCTCTTGTTCAATTTATCCTCAGCTTTCAAAGCAAATTGATAAGCCTCTTCAATGTTCTCCAACTTGACCATACTAATTTCCTTGTGGATGGAAACCCTCAAACCATTCAGGTATCTACCGATTCTTTCCACATCATCTTCATCATGTCTAGATCTGATATCTAATCTATAGAATTCCTCAGTATACTCTTTTACTGAGCTATCTTTCTGTTTCAAACTTTGCATTCACCGAACTAGGTTAATCTGATAATCATAGGGTAAGAACTTTCCTTTCAATTTGTTCACCATTTTACTCCATACCTTGATTTTGTCTTTACCTTTCATTTTTCTATCCATCTATAGATGTTCCCACCATAAGGATGCATGACTTTTCAACTTTGTGCTCACAATCTTCACCTTCTTATCCTTAGGGATATTTTCATATTCAAAATACTTTTCCATCTCAGTGATCCAGTCCACCAATTCATCAGAATCCAACTTTCCACTATACTCAAGGGGATTGAAATGTGGTGTTGACTTTAGAGTTTTCAAAGCCTTAAAAAATCTTTCTTCACCTTGATCCATAATAGGAGCAGGTTCTGCATTCGATTGTTCTTCCTCAATTTCATCATCACTAACATCTTCAAGATGTCTACCTCTTCTTTGGGCTATTTCCACTGCTTCTAATCTAGCAACAATTTGTCTTAGCATATTTGCCAATCTTGGGTTTTCATCTCACCTCCCATGAACCATCTTGACAACCCTCTGCAATTGCAAGTCAGATCATAATCTGCTAGCCGACAACAATCAACTAGGGCTTCAAGAGGAACTTGCAAACCTAGATCTGCAGACCTAGATCAAGATCTCACCTCGCTCTGATACCACCTAATGCAAGGTAGGAAGTAAGAGAGGCCAAAGGATGGTGCACCCTAATGATCTAAGCTTGCAACACACATGTGGAAGCAACAAACAACAAGAGTGAGAGAGAGAGAGAATGCCAAATCTGTCATATATTAACATCAATTTGAATCATACATGCTGGGATGTAAGGACTTCCCGGTTAGGGCCTGATATTACAATGAATTATAGAAGTCCTCAAACATGCGAGGATCTACTATAAATCTCTAATCTAATGCCTTCTATCCTCTATTTGGACTTCCCTCCCTAAACTGCCACCAAACATCTACATTTATACAAGAAGCTACCGAGCTGAGTTGGCCTTCAGATCCATAATTAATGGAAGTAACAATCAAATATGGGACCACACACTTCCCAATGATGGATTCCAGCAATAATTTTATGATCCAATATAGATGCACAAGTTGGCCACAATAGGAAACAAAACTAGACCCGTCGATAAGCAGGATAACCAAGCAGTAGATAAACAATGTCGAGCGCTAGTGAAATAACCAACTGCCTAGGAGATAACCGACCACACTTGGTAACCAAAGGAAACCAACCAACTACCAACCAAATTAGTCAAAGAAGAAACTGAGCAACACAGACAAAAATCCAAATTGTTTTTGGTGACACAGGATTGCCAAGGACCCGAGATGCTCCTGCATCAGCTTTCCCGCTTGAAGATAGTCTTCTATATAAGGATATTATTCTTAGCTTGGAGCACATGCATTTTTGTTGAGGATGTCTCCTTGGTGTTGTGGGAGTTTATTCTTAATGTGGACCTATATCTTCCTCAAGAACTATCAACATGGTCATCGTTGACATATTAAGGGGGCATATAAGGCCTCCTCGTTACTTGTGTTTGGTGCAATCGCAAAACCCATTTTGCAGTCTCATATTTTTCTGCCTATCTTAGCACCCATTTTGAAGTGTCTTATTTAGATTGCCTAAGAAATAGAGGTTTTGTTTTGTAATAATTGTGTTTGATGCATGTTGCAACACCTATTTTTAAATTATCTAGAAAATATAGATTTTTCTTTACAATCTTCCTTAGTATGAGTCAACTACCTATATCATCTTAAAATGGAAGTACTTCCATGATAAGAGTGTTTAGCCCTCTAAGTAAGTGGTTTGGGATCATGTTAAGCACCTTGATCAGGTCTTTGCATGTATTTGGCTTTCTCCCCGCTTTCCACTTCTTTTTTGCACTTGATTTCTTCATTCTAGGTGAAATTAGGGATAGGATCTCAAGGATTCTCCTAAATTTCCCTCTTCCGTGGTTCTATTTTCTATGTAGGACTTAGAAATAGGTCCTCTTGGCCTTCATCATAGTCATCATAGGATTTTATGCTTATCCCTGGCATTCTATCCTGTTCTGGTATCATTTCTAGGTCTCTGGGCATCCCCGAGACCTTCTGTCCTGATTCTGACTAGATCTGGGACCAGGGTCAGATTCAAGGTCAAACCTGGCTAGGTTAGGATCAAGCTCAGACCTGACTAGGTTAGGATTGAGCTTGAACTTGACTAGGTCAGTCCCAACCTTGATTTTTCCCCCTTCCTTTAAATTTCTAGAATCCTTGATTTTCGGGTATTAGGCTTTCGAGATATTTATTTTCCCGCCTCTGGGTCAGCCATTTCGGGTTTCAGAATGGTAAATCTTATAATTGCATTTAATCTAGATATATTTTCTAAAGGTTAGGACCTAATTGGGATTTAATTCTCCAAGGTGGCCCCTCTAGAGGATTGTGCCCTAGTTCACTATAAAAGGAGGCCTTCCTCTCTCATTTTGATCATCAAGTTTTCATATTTCATCTCATCTCAAGCAATTGCAAGCTCTCAAGTAGTCAAGAAATTCTTCAAGCATTCAAGTGTCCAAGCATCCATCCATCAAGGAGATCCATTGTTAGATATTGAAGGATTCAATCTCTTTGGAGCCCCCTTGAAGATCCATCCTTCTACATTCATCCAAGCCTTCTCATATGCAAAGATCAATTCAAGATTGGTGTTAAAGATCAAATGTCATTAATTGGAGACATCCTACATTCATTCTACATCCATTGAAGCATTCCTACTTATGGATTTGAGGATTCAAATCCTCTATAAGGACTTCAACATAAGCGAGGTGATTTGTTTCAATTACTTTGTTTATGCACATTACATTCCAATTCAATTTCAAGGTTAATTCCTAAACTGCGGTTTGACCAAGGCAAACCCCCCATACAATAAAAACCCCCATTTTCTTGTAGGTACAGGTGCGGGATTTCAGATCTGAGAGCGAGTTTGGATACTCTTTTTGGTGAACTTCTAAGATCTACGAACAAAGACGAAATTGACCTTCAAATAAAGAATCTAGTCTTTGACCTTTTATGAGGGTCAAAGTCGACCCGAGCTCATCTTGGAGAAAGATTTCTGGGTTTTCTTTATCTCGGCATTTCTAGTTCGAAACAAGTTATAGAATTACCCAAAAGTACACATAGACATCAGAAAATGACATTTTCCATATTTGCCCTAATTTAAGATTAGTATTTGCATTTCAATTATTTCAAATTTTAAGCTTAATCCAACTATAGGGAAGTATAGGGTTTCTCTCTCTCTCTCTCTCTCTCATATTCTTCATAGATTGATTCGATTGTGCTAATAGCTTTTGGTTGATCAAATTGGATCTCTCCTTTGGGAATCTGGATTTAGGAGTGAATCTCATATTTCCCCCACACACTTACACATATAGAGGTGATTCCAAATTACCTTTATTCACTACCATAATACATCTAGCTAGACATGTTTGGCACTTCCTTGGTTATGTGCAAGATCATAAGGGGCCAGAAAGTGGCAATGAAAAAAATGTGATTTCTACCCCGCCAAAAATGTTGAAATCTACTTTAAATTTTTGTATTGGTCAAACAAAATTTGAATTTAGTTTGTTAATACCAAACTAAAATGGATATTTGTTAGTAACAAATATCTATTAGTAATAGATATATGTTTCCTAATGTCATTCTTGTGATGTTGTGTTTTAAAAAATGGAAATCCGTTTTGTTTAACCTAACAAGTGTGTTGTAGTAAAATGGGCATAACTTTTGTGTTTCTTATTGAAATATTGATTTTTTATAGGCGTTGAAAAGGTGATTCAAAGACCTACAATATGGATAAGGTAATTTTATTAGAATAGAGACCAAAAATTAACATGAAATATGGAAACTTGATGTTTTTGACCAAAAATTGACTATAATCATTTGAAGTTAATCCTTAATTTTAAAACTTTAAATAATCACAACTTTTGTATACAAAACATTATTTTTCAACTTATTTTTGTTAGATAACTGGGGGGGGGGGGTGGGTGAATTAGTTAAGTTCAGTTATCTTACAGTCCCAAATACTCCCAGATGTATATAACAAAATTTTCAAACCAATTAATCAACTTGGTAAAATATCAACTGTGCCTTTCTCTTCATATATCGATTACCAGTAAATTAAATACTGTGTTTACTGATCAATCTAGTTATAATAATGTGTAAAGTAAAATAACAATTCAACACATCCAAACACATATAACACTTATATTTTTAACATGGAAATTCTGTTAGGGGAAAAACCACCTGGGACCGGTAACCCAAAACAATTCACTCTTCTAAAGTGAGCTTGGTTAAGAGCCAACCCTGTTAAAGGTTACAAAACACATTGTGAGGTGTGACCTGGTTAGAGGATTTATCACCAACAGTTCTCCCTTGACCAAACATTCACTATGGGGTCAACTAGAAAAAAATCAACATTCATTGAATGTCATATTAAAATATAAAGACTGTTAAGTCCCACTCAGTTAAGAGATTTATCTGTATCAATGGTTAAACTGATGTAGTAATGATCAAACTCAAATACAAATGAATTTGTAGATTTTTAGATCTATTCTAAGCTCAAAAATACCTTTGATCAATAATCAATTCAATCCTCTTTGTTTCCTCCAACTCTTTTCTTCTCGGTAATTGCCTTCTTTATCGCTTAGTGTTGTCTGCAAAATTGCTCGGACTTGTCTTCAACTAGTTTGATTAGCTTTTCTTGAATTCAATCTTTTTCATGTGGAATCTTCTGCATTAGATTCAATAATGAATCTCTTATCTCTTTATATAGACATCATAAACTATTTTATTTCCATCCATAGATTTTGTCTCTTAATCTTCATCATTAATATTTCCTTTTTAACCTTCCTCGACAGTTGTGTCAATAAGACGTTTCATTCTCCTTCATTCGATCATCTTTGAATTTTGTCAATCGTTTGATCATCATAACAAACATTATCATTTACCTCGGAATCATAAAAAATTATCCAACTCATCATCTTTAGTCGATAGTCATAAGTTCCATTTATTTCTTTCACTTGATCAATACCATAATGCATAGGTAATAACTAACTCAGTTAACACTATACTCGGTATACACTACACTTTCTTGGTGTATATTGAATTCTTCATTTACCGACCACATAAACTTGTTCAATATTGATCTTCAATCCATAGTAGATTCATGCATTACAATCAAATCACTAACATAATCACAATGAAGATTATGAAGTGATATTTGTTACAGTGAACGATGATTCAAAAGAAGAGGAAAGGTATGTAGAAACATCACTCATATCTAAAGTTAGTAAAAATGATACTTAGATTATTGATCGTGGCTGTACACATCACATGACTGGCAATGAAGATAAAATTGAATACCTTGAAAACTACAATGGAGGATTAGTGAAAATGGGAAATGATACACCTTGTCATGTGAAAGGAAAATGGTCTATCTTATTGAATGATAGGATTAGATGTGATAATGCATACTAGGTAAAATGACTTAACTACAATTTTTTGAGTGTAGCACAGTTGAATAACTCAGGTCACCGAGTTGCATTTGAAAGTAAGAAGGTGAAAATCTATGATGAAACCAAAAATTTGGTCGGTACTGGAGGACAATCAAAAGGTAATTTATTCTATCTTGACAATGCTGAAACTTCTTGTTTGTTGGCCAAAATTGAAGATGCATGGTTGTGGCATAAGAGACTATGTCATGTGAAATTTGATAGCATGGTTAAGATCAGTAAAAAGAGAAGAGTTAGAGGTTTACCGAGTCTAACTAAAACTGATCATGTTATGTATAATCAATGTCAGAAAGGAAAGATAACCAAATCTAGTATTAAAAGAAAATACTATTCATCTAAAGGAATTTTAGAGTTGGTACATACCAACTTATGTGGTCCTATGAGAACTCAAAGTTACTACGGTGACAAATATTTCATTTTATTTGTTGATGACTACTCTAGGATGATGACAGTCATGTTCTTAAAATAAAAATCTAAAGCATTCAAATTGTTTAAGTGGTATAAGGCTAAACTTGAAAAAGAAACCAGGAAAGACCTAAAATACTTAAGATTTGATAGAGGAGGTGAGTTTATTTCTAATGAATTCACTAACTTCTATAATGAGAATGGAATCAAAAGGCAGGTTTCTACACCAAGGACACCACAATAGAATGGTATTGCTGAGAGAAGGAATCAGTCTATTGTTGATTATGCCAGAACATTGATGATTGAGAAAGATGTTGCACAAATGTACTGGAGAGAGGCAGTTAGCACTTCTGTATACACCTTGAACCAAGTTCAATTGAAGAAAGACACAAACAATAAACCTTATGGGTTATGGTTTGGCTATACACCAAATGTAAGTTATTTCAGAATTTTTGGAAGTAGGTGTTATATTATGAAAGGTGATAGAAACTGTAAATTTGACTCTAAAGGTGATGAAGGAATATTTACAGGATATTCTACTAAGAGTAAATCTTATAAATTTTTGAACAAGGCTACTAATAAAATGGTTGAAAGTGCTAATGTCAAAGTTGACAAGTTTGTTGAAAAGAATGAAGAAGAAAGCAGGAAGGAACCGAAAGACTATCGTAGGTTTACATATGTTGAGCATCTAGACTATCTATTGAAGCCACAGACTGAGTCTACTAAGCAACTGGAAAATGCTACCGAGAATCAACAAATGCAAACTGAGAACTAGGAAAAAGCTACCGAGGAACAAAATGAACCTAAATCAAATAATGAGAATAGAAGACAACAAGTGCAAGCAAGATTTATTAGAAGACACCATTCACATAACCAAATCATTGGAGATAAGAAAGCTGGCATGATGACCCAAAGTAAGTTAAGACAAACCACATGCTTAGTTTGTGATTTTGAGCCTAAAAAAGTTAGAGATGCACTTGAAAATGAGGAATGGATTAAGGCTATGAATGAAGAAATTAAAGAAATTGAGAAAAATAAGACATGGACATTGGTACCGAGACCGAAAGATAAAAATGTAATTGGTACTCAGTGGATTTTCAGAAATAAGTTAAATGAGAATGATGAGGTCACCAGGAATAAGGCAAGACTTGTATGCAGGGGATATGCGCAAGAAGAAGGTATAGACTATGGTGAAACTTTTGCACCAGTAGCAAGACTTGAAGGAGTCTGGAAATTACTTGCATATGCTGCACATAAGGGTTTCAAAGTATATCAAATGGATGTGAAATCAACATTTATGAATGGAATTCTTGAGGAGGAGGTCTACATAGAACAACCAGAAGGTTTTGTTGATCTGAATCAGAAAAACATGGTATGTAGACTACACAAAGATTTGTATGGACTAAAGCAAGCACCAAGAGCATGGTATGAAAGACTACATTCTTATCTTATCAGTATTGGCTTTGTAAGTGTTGACACCTCAATTTTTAAGCATAAAATCTTTCATCTTTTACAAATTGAGATATTTGCTAGTTGTTTTAAAACTGAGAAAATTTGCTGCAAAAACCCAGAAAAAACCTTGCAAAAAATCCTAGAGCTTTCATTTAAATCTAGAAAGCCCTAATTGAAAAACCATGCATGAAAAACCCTACAATGCCTTCACTTTTAAGAAAAAACCCTAAGTCACTCCTTTAGGTTCTATTCAAGAGTTACTTTTTACAAGGTCACTTAAAATCCTAAAAAAGCATGTGCTTTATTCTTATGTCATCAGGCGGGGTCATGTTCTTAACATTTCATATTACCTAGGCCCCTTTTAATTTTCCTAAGTCTAAAGCCTGATGATATCTTTAAATATTCCTAAGTCTTAAACATTTTATTTCCTAATGTTTTAGCATCATATAAGAACCTTGAATCTTTTATTGATCCAACGGTTTTCGCAAGGTCACAAGGAATCTTTTAGATCCTTGCAATCATGTGACAACTGTTGATCTTGTTCAAAAGATAACACATGGGCCCAATCTCTAAGGATTCTGTCAGACTGACAATTCTGTAGAGAATCAATGGTTGTCGTATGTTTGCAAGGAATCTTTTGATCCCTTGCTATCATGCAACAACCATTGATCTTACTTTATTCCCAGGTGCTTGTAAACAAGTGGGTCCGCTGCCAGGTGTATACACATGGGAACTTCTAATTGGTCAAAGGTATTTGCTGATGTGGCAAAAGTCATTGGGACTAGTGCGTGGTAAGAAAAAATAGCATGTCTGTTTGCTGGATATTGTGATGTGGATGTTTCTGATTGGTCGAGCTAAGTGGGGCCGGTTACTTAAGGTATCAACACCAAAGGAAAGATCTAATGGTTGTCATATGTTCACAAGGAATCTTTTGAGCCCTTGTGATCATGCGACAACCATAGATATGGTATCAAGGCCACGATGCCTTACTTTATGTCTATTCATAAAGGGAAATTAATACTAACCGTCAGATGTAGGATCTAATGGTAGCAATAAATCCAACATGTCAAGTGGGTCGTGTGTGATTCATTTGAAGGTTTACTGTTGATGCATATTGATCAGACTAATGTCGTATGTTCACAAGAAATCTTTTAGGCCCTTGTGATCATGTGATAACCTTTATATTTTGTTCTAAGAAGGATCAATGACCCAAATTCAAACTTGAAGCAAAATTGGTGCGAAATTGAATTTTCCCATTGAATGGTGACAGTTCAATTTCTTAGAGAAGTAATGGTGAGATTTTGTGGAGTAAACTGTTGAAAAGACTACCTTTGATTGCTGATATATTGAAGATTTACGCATTTTTAGAAACATAAAGAGAAAGAATTTGCAGAATCCTGGACAAGGAAATTTGCAGAGCTAGTTATCATCTCTTGAAGGATTTTCTAAGAAAGGTTGGTGAATGTGTATGCATTTCTTGTTAATATTTTCATAGTGCTTCTGAGAACTCTCTTACATAAACCATAAAGAATTTGTAAACCCTAGAATGGCACCGAGAAAGGATTTATCTAGTAAAATTGAGTACAGTGATAGGGGTTTGCATGAAGATTTGCTAGAACTATTACCTAAGTCAAAAATTGATATGGTGAAGGCCAAGAGTTTAGTACCAAAAATCCCTAGGGTAAAGGTAGCAGATGACCTGTATGATATGGGTAATTATATAAGGGATGCTAAGATTGGCACACTTAATGCAAGTGGCCTTTCTGATATTACTAGCCTAGGGTTGTTCAAAGTAGGGTTTAGTCAAAGAAATGCCCCTCCTCCTACTAGCAATATATGGAAATTTGACTTGGGAAAGCTTGTTTTACCTTGTGTTTTCATAGATGCAGATTTAATGATCCAAATTGCAAAGAATTATGACCCAATTACTAGGGTAATTAGGGATGCTAAAGGGAACCTGTTAATGAACATCTATGCTGAAGAAATTAGGAAGGTTTATAAGTTAAGTGAACCTTCCAATGACCTAGAAAAAAATGATTTTAAGGAATTGAGGAAAGTGTACAATGCACAAAGGGATTATCTTAAAAGTGGTCCTATGAAGGAATTCTGTGACAAGATTGTTGGAGATTTTCCAGCAAGCCAGTACTGACTGTATGTTTGTCATTGATGACAACATATGGAAAGTAGCATGCATGGAAGTCTTATGTAGTAAGATTTCAGTATATGTAGCATGGACATGATATCATCATGATATGATGGGCGCAGAGGTTAACTGTTAGTATAGACAATTATATAGTAGCTTATGTTAGCAGTGTTCCTGACAGAGTAACATGTAGTGTTCTGTGTATGGTTGTCTGTACAGTTATCATGGAGCCTTGCGCACTTGGATATATGTTGAAGACATGTTAGTGATGTTTTAGTCATGGATGCATAGTCTGATAATCAGTAGAAGTGAAGTTATGCAGTCACTATTCACCAGTAGCAGTTTCCTATGTTTGATCACAAGAGCCGACAAAGATTATATTGGTTCTGGAGTTTCAATTAAGAGCACATGAAGTAATTTAGCTTGAGGAGAAAGACCATTTGTTTTGGTAGAGCCAACAGTGTGTAGCATGCGTATACAATTATCTTATTGGACAGGTCCCAAAATGTGTTGCATGCTTAGTAGAGCTGACTGAATTATTATTGGAGTTTGTTATGGCTTCTCTAATATGATTTCAAGGTGGTTCTAATAGGCCAACTTGATTATATCATTTAGAGGAAAGATATTTATAGATAGTCATTTGTGATTGTTTGAGTGTGGTTCATAGTTGATCAAGTAGAGCAGAGCAGAGTGTGTGAAGTGTTGAGCCATCAGAAGAAGGTCTATGTGACCAATTAAAGTGTTTGTGCTATACATTAGAACTTATCTAGATAATAGGTATAAGCATAGTTCACCAAGATCCAAATATAGTGTGTATCTATTATTCAGAAGGTTGTAGCCTTCGCCCCTTTGAGTAGTGAGCTCTCGGACAGTGCGTCCTCTCCCCTAACAGGGACTATTGTAAAAGACTCCTAATAGGGTCTGACCCTTGACCAGGTCTACTATACTAAATATATTGTAAAGCAAATCCTAATAGGGTTAATGACCTTCTAACAAGGATCATAATACACTAGTGCAAAATATTAGTGGGTGTCAATTCCCACCGAGGTTTTTACCTATTTCCCCGTAACCAAAATATTGTGTTGTTTTCATGTGTTCTTTCATTGTGTTTATGCTTTATGTTTAAGTATACTTAATTGGATAAAGAATTGAAACTTGTAGATAACTGATTCACCCCCCCTCTCAGTTATCTCTTGGGACTATTCCTAACAATTAGTATCAGAGCCAAGTGCCTCAGAGAGAAAGTTTAACAACTTGAGGTTGTTCAGATGGCATACTTCAGGAAAGAAAGTCCAAAGTTTGATGGAGAGAATTATCTTGATTGGAAGAACAAGATGGTGACCCATTTGTAGTGCATTGCTTTTAAAGTTTTTGATGTAACTATCAAAGAAGTCAAGATCCCTTCCTTGGAAGACCTTGCAAAGGATGATGCTATTGAGAAGAAAAAGGAATTATTTCATCAGAATGCAATAGCCAAAGAAGCTCTTATCATTTCCCTATTTGATGGTGAGTTCTCAAAAATAAAAAAGGTAGATATAGCCCACAAAATATGGAAGCACCTAGAAGACATATTTGAAGGAGACAAACAAGCAAAGGATGCACGCAGAAAGACATGGAAGAAAAGATACAATGCATTAGAGATGCTACCTGAGGAAAATATCTGAGCTTACAATCAAAGGATAAATGAAGTAGTTGCTAGAATTAGAAATAATGGTGGAGAAATTTCAGAGGAGGACATTATGGACAACTTAATGACTACTCTCACTCCTGAATATGAAAGCAAGATTAACATCCTTGATGAGACCATGCAACTTACATTAAATTTCAAAAGAGAGACCTTGATCAACAAAATATTAGCTTTTGAGATTTCAAGATTGAAGACAGAACCAAATAGTGAGACAGCCTTCAAAGCAACAGTTCATGGTAAGAAATCTGCAAACACTTCTGGTAATTTTGATGATGATGATGAAGAGAAAACACTAGATGATTTCATTGCTATAATTTCCAAAAGAGAAAAGAAAGGAAAAGGAAAATATGAAGGTCAATTACCATTTAAGTGCTTTTCATGTAATAAGATCGGTCACTTTGCATCTAAGTGTCCTACTAGAGTTAGAAAGTTAAAAAAGGATTACAAGCCTAAGTACTCTAAGGAATGCTACTATGCTGGTGATGGAGTTTCAGATAATGAATTAGGTGAAGAAGAAATTGGATTCATTGCTATTATAGACAAAATGAATAATAAGACAAATCATAAAGATGAGAAAGAGGATCAAGAGCTACCATTGATTTCACAAGCTGATATAAGGACATAATGGATTATAGATAGTGGTTGTTCACATCACATGACAGGTGATAAAGGTAGGTTTGTTCATCTAGACAAATACAATGGTGGCATGGTTAGATTTGGAGACAACACTCCTAAACCCATAGTTGGTAGAGGAGCCATCACCTTGGATGGAAAGAATAGTATTGATGATATTCTTTATGTTGATGGTTTGAAACATAACCTTCTTAGTGTTGGACAATTACTTGGAAAAGGCTATCAATTAGGGTTTAAAGATGAAAAATGCATCATTAACAACAAGGATGGTGTTATGATTGCATCAGGTTCAAAAACTAGAGGTAATGTTTTCCAACTCAATTCAAAAGCAAGTTGTTTTGTTGCTAAAGTTGATGACAGTTGGTTGTGGCATAAAAGACTATCATATCAATTTTGATAACATAATAAAGATAAGTAATGTAAAGGCAGTAAGAGATTTACCTAGCATAGAAAAGCCAATTGATACTATATGCAGGGAATGTGTAATGGGAAAGCATGTGAGAAATTCATTTAGGAGCAAGCACAATTCAACCAAGAACAAGTTGGATTTGATTCATATAGACCTATGTTGTCCAACTCAAACAAGATCATACTATGGTGAAAGGTATTTCATTTTGTTTTTTGATGATTATAGTAGGATGATGTGGGTTGCATTCTTGCAAGATAAGTTAGAAGCATTTGAGAAGTTCAAAATATTCAAAGCTAAGGTTGAGAATGAATATGGACTAAAGATAAAATGTTTGAGATCAGATAGAGGAGGAGAATTGACCTCTGAATGATTCTATGAGTACTACGAAGAACATGGCATAAAGAGACAGTTAAGTGCACCTAGAATCCCTCAACAGAATGGAATTACAGAGAGAAGGAATATGATCATCCTTGATATAGTGCACACCATCATGATTGAAGGAAAAGTTGCACACACCTATTAGAGAGATGCGGTCAATACAACAGTCTACACCATCAATAGAATTCAATTGAGGCCAGGCACTAGCAAAACACCATATGAGCTATGGTTTGGTAATGTTCCCACAGTAAAATACTTCAGGATCTTTGGAAGCAAGTGCTACATCAAGAGGGATGAAGTAGTAGGCAAGTTTGATGCAAGAAGTGATGAAGGTATTTTTCTTGGTTACTCTACTAAAAGTAAAGGTTATATATGTTTCAATTTAAAATTGAAAAAGATCATTGAAAGTGCTCATGTTAATATTGATGAAAAGTTTACAGTTCAAGAAAGATATCATGATTACTCACCCATGATTGAAGAAGAACCTAGACCCTCCACTAGTGAGACAATTATTGAAGAAATGTTTGACAACATTGATGTGTTATTCAATGACCTTGAGACAAGTGAAGAATAAACTCCTATGACTGATGAGTTAGCATCACCTAAAGTTCCAAAGTTTACATCTAGAAATCATTCCAAGAAAGACATCATTGGAGATCAAAGTGGCAAAGTCTTAACAAGATCACAAACAAAGAACTCAGCTAGCAGTGAAACAGTATGTTTACTATCTCAGATTGAACCTTTAAGTGTTGAAGATGCATGTAATGATTTAGATTGGCATGATGCTATGAAAGAAGAACTTGATTAGATTGTTAAGAATGACACTTGGGAACTAGTCCCAAGACCTAGTGATAAGAATGTGATTGGAACAAAGTGGATATTTAGAAACAAGATGAATGAAGATGGTACAATAGTAAGAAACAAAGCAAGGTTAGTATGTAAAGGGTATGCACAAAGAGAAGGCATTGATTATTTAGACACATTTGCACATGTGAGAAGACTAGAAGCTATTAGGTTGTTTCTAGCTTATGCTACAGTCAAAAACTTCAAAGTATATTAGATGGATGTCAAGTCAGTATTCCTGAATGGAGATTTAAAAGAAGTATACATTGAACAACCAGAAGGATTCACCTTATCAGACAGACCTGATATGGTATGTAGATTGAAGAAGGCCCTCTATGGACTTAAGCAAGCCCCTAGAACATGGTATGAGAGACTAGATGGATATCTAACAAAGATTGGATTCAAGAAAGGAGTAGTAGATTGTAATCTATTCGTTAGAGAGACATCTGAAGGTCTACTACTTGTAGCTATATTTTTTGATGATATTATCTTTGGAGGTAATGAAAAACTTAGTGTTGAATTTGCTAAGGAGATGCAAAATGAATTTGAGATGAGTATGATTGGTCCTACAAATACTTTTTGGGATTGAATGTGCAACAAACAAAGAAAGACATTTTCATTAATCAGCCTAAGTATGTGAAAGAAATATTAAAGAAATTCAAGATGGATGATTGCAAGCCAGTAGGGACTCCTATGATTACTGGATGCAAGCTTACAAAAGAAGATGAATCACTAGTAGTTGATATAACATTGTACAAGTCTATGATTGGAAAACTTATTTATCTTACTCAGACTAGACCTGATATTTCCAATGTAGTTGACATTGTTGGAAGATTTGCAACAGAACCTAAGCAAAGTCACCTCATGGCAGTAAAGAGAATATTCAAATACTTGTAGGGCACTATAGATTATGGTCTATGATATCCTAATTCAGAAAATGTTGAGCTTCATGTGTACACTAATGCAGACTAGGCAGGATGTGTTGATGACAGAAAGAGTACATCAGGTGGAGCAGTGTTTCTTGGTGATAGACTTGTCACTTAGACAAGCAAGAAACAAAATTGTATTTCTTAGGCAACAATATAAGTGGAGTATGTTGTAGTAGCCTTGAAATGTTCTACAATTGTTTGGATCAAGCAGATGATAAAGGATTTTGGAATTTAGATTGATTATCCTATTGTTATTCACTATGATAACACTAGCACTATCAATATGTCGAAGAACCCTGTAATGCATGCAAAGACAAAGCACATTTAGATCAAGTATCACTTCCTAAGAGAGAAAGTGGTAGAGAAATAAGTCAAGTTGGACTATGTGAGTACTAAAGATCAGTTGGGAGATATATTCACAAATCCCTTGCCTAAGGATACTTTTGAGTATCTCAGGGAGAAGTTGGGAGTAATTCCCTTCCTTGATTCTGCTTAGAAGAAAGAAGGAAAGGCATCAGGCCTTAGGGACTGATGGAAGGTTGACTACTCTACCTCATGAGTAGTATTGGTGCTTAAAATGAATGGCACCCTTTTCCATTGATGTCAAAGGGGGAGTAATATTCAAAGTCATGAAAAACAAAAGAAGGAGTAGTATACTAAGGGGGAGCAATATTCAGTCTTGGAGGCAGTTCAGTTGAGGAAATGGAGAATATTGAAGATTAGTACAACAATAGGAGGATTCATCTTTGGGGGAGTTTTGAAGAGGAAATGGAGAATGTTATAATAGAAATATTCATTTGGGTTGGTGGTGGTTTTTCATTCCACATGTTGCCATCAATGCCAAAGGGGGAGATTGTTGGAGATTTGCCAACAGGCCAGTACTGACTGTATGTTTGTCATTGATGACAACATATGGAAAGTAGCAGGTGTGGAAGTCTTATGTAGTAAGCTTTTAGTATATGTAGCATGGACATGATATCAACATGATATCATGGGTGCAGAGGTTAACTATTAGTACAGACAGTTATATAGTAGCTTGTGTCAGTAGTGTTCCTGACAGAGTAACAGGCAGTGTTCTATGTATGGTTGTCTGTATAGTTATCATGGAGCCTTGCGCACTTGGATATATGTTGAAGACATGTTAGTGATGTTTCAATCATGGACGCATAGTCTGATAATCAATAGAAGTGAAGTTATGCAGTCACTATTCATAGGTAGTAGTTTTTTGTGTTTGTTCAGAAGAGCCGACATCGATTATATTGGTTCTAGAGTTGCGCCTATCTTTTGGGTATGTGCTCTTGGAGTTAAGATTAGAGGAGAGTTATTGATGTTTGATTAAGAGTGCATGAAGTAATTTAGCTTGAGGAGAAAGATCTAGTTATTTTGGTAGAGCCGACAGTGTGTAGTGTGCGTCTATAATTATCTTATTGGACAGGTCCCATAATGTGTTGCATGCTTAGTAGAGCTGATTGAATTATTATTAGAGTTTGTTATGGCTTCTCTAATATGATTTCAAGGTGGTTCTAATAGGCTGAATTGATTATATCATTTAGAGGAAAGATATTTATAGACAGTCATTTGTGATTGTTTGAGTGTGGTTCATAGTTGATCAAGAAGAGCAGAGCAGAGTGTGCGAAGTGTTGAGCCATCAGAAGAAGGTCTATGTGACCAAGTAAAGTGTTTGTGCTATACATTGGAACTGATCCAAATAGTAGGTCTAAGCGCAGTTCACCAAGATCCAGATATAGTGTGTATCTGTTATTTAGAAGGTTGTAGCCTTCGCCCCTTTGAGCAGTGAGCTCTCAGACAATGTGTCCTCTCCCCTAATAGGGACTATTATAAAAGACTCCTAACAGGGTCTGACCCTTGACCAGGTCTACTGTACTAAATATATTGTAAAGCAACTCCTAATAGGGTTAAGGATCTTCTAACAAAGATCATAATACACTAGTACAGAATATTAGTGGGTGTCAATTCCCACTGAGGTTTTTACCTATTTGGGTTTCCCTATAACCAAAATATTATGTTGTGTTCAAGTGTTCTTTCATTGTGTTTATGCTTTATGTTTAAGTATACTTAATTGGATAAAGAATTGAAACTTGTAGATAGCTGATTCACCCCCCCCTCTTAGTTATCTCTTGGGACTATTCCTAACAAAGATTGGGGGAATGATTACCATGGGACCAAGTACATAGGAGACCTTCAAAATAGAATATTTTAATTTAAGAGCAAGGGGTGCATATTGGTCATTATGTCAAGTTTTTGGAGAAGATGTTGAAGAGAGAATGCCAGTGCATTTAATGTACATGATGGTTCAAATTTTACACCCATACCTGTCAGTTACATTTGATTTTTCCCCTTTTATTACTGATTTAATTCATAATGGATTAATAGGAATCCAGAAAAGAAAAGTTGATTAGCCATTCTATTGGTACTCCTTCAAGATGTATATGTTCTTGTTTAAGGGTACTAGTTATTTTGAGAAGGAGATGGATCTGTTGAAACAAAAGGATGGTGAAGATATGCTAGTCCAATTGTGGAGCCTTAGCATGACATGGGATAGAGAGGATAATAGTTTCATCAATTTTGATAGGTGTTTTGCAGCCAGGCTCAGACTATTATTTGTCCTTGAAAACCCAAGAATCCCAAAGGCCTTGGCTAAACTTGTCAGGCCAAAACAATTTGTCAAGGGCCTCAAAATTGTGCATGATTGGAGGGATTTCATTTTTTATCTTGTTTCTATTGTTATCAGACTATATGGTATCAGAGGGGCCCCATTCATATTGCCATATCAAGTACCCCTAAAGATTGGTGTTTCAGAGTTCATTAGACAATTGGGGGAGATACTCTCATAGGTAAAGGCAGAGGAACTCTGTTCCCAAATATTACAATTGCACATCAGTTTATAATTACAAAGGGTGGATGACTTTATATGGATCAAGTCCTGGCACCGTATCATATGGCTACTTTAGTTGTTAGGACAACAGCCCTAGAGGGGTTTTACAAATAAATGTACAAGAAGAAGGTCAAGTGCTCCTTGATAGATCAAATTTTTAATTTCCCTGAGGATATTATCAGAAATGTCCCAAATATACAGGAGCAAGAAATCAGAAAGGAGAAATGGTTGGTATATAAGAAGACATTGGACTTTGTCTAGTAGTTTGACCAGGGATATGATCCCCTAAAGAGCATCAATCCTATGGGGAAGAAGATAGACACTCTCATGGATTATTTTTAGGGTATTTTTCAAACCCTAAATGAGAAGAAGGAGAAAGCCATGAAGGATAACCTAGAGAAGGCTCAATCAATATTGAGCAAACTTGTATTTGCAAAAGTATTGCCCCTAGGCAAGTACATGGTACAAAAGAAAATTGGTTACAATGTGGTAGTACTATAACCTGACAAGCAAAAACAAACAAAGAAAAAGGAAGATGTCCCTTCCACATCACAACAGGTGGAGAAGCACAAGGAGGTTGTATAAATTCTAGATTCACCTTAGGCTCAACCAATTGAGAATGTTCCTGATTCCCGATCTCCATCAAAAAGACAAAAGCTAGAGGAGAGGCATGAACACATTGAAGGGGATTATTCTCCATCTCAATCACCTCTAAATATCATGGATGATCAAGAGGTCACAAAGCAGGTACAACAAATGGGAGCTCTAGGTTAAATTTTTATGACCTATGAAGAGATAAATGAGGGGGTGCCAGAGCCACCAAAAGAACCTGAGTTAGACTTAACAATGGGAGAAATGGTAGGCATAGAGCTGGACCCAATAATCAAACTATTAGGAATGGGAACACTGAGAGGGGGGGGGGGGGTGAATCAGTGTTCACTATAATTTAACTTTTTACTTTAATCTTTATGCTGAACATAAATGCTTAAGAACTGAATTAAACATTCACATAAACATGAAACATGAAATTAACACATGACACCAATATGGTTACGAGGAAACCCAAATAGGTAAAAACCCTGATGGGACTTGATACCCACTAATATTTTGCACTAGTATTTTGTGATCCCTGTTAGAAGATCCTTTACCCTGTTAGGAGTAGCTTTACAATGCTTTAAGTACAGTAGACCTTGTTAAGGGTCAGACCCTGTTAGGAGTCTTTTACAATGATCCTCATTAGGGGAGTGGACTCACTGTCCTAGAGCTCACTGCTCAAATGGTGAAGGATAAAACCTTTTGAATTCAGATACACACTATCTACTGGTGAATTGTTACTGTGACACTTCTTGTTAGATCAGTTCCTTTGGTGCACTAATGCTTTGACCTCTAGAAAAGCTTTAATACATCTTATGTTGTCTTCACATACCTCTGCTCTTCTTATCACAACTCTATTGCTACTTCCATATCGAATACAATGGGTGTACCTTATATTTATGCGCTCATACAAAATACATAAATAGGTCAGCCCTATAACTAATTACAAACAATGCTTCTAAATGAATTGGCTTAAGCATGATTACAACTATACATATAAACATATTAGAAACCTAAATACAATAGGCGCATGGCCTTTATAATATTACATTACAATCAAAAACCAAAATGCTAACTGTTGGCTCCAAGCTTTGTTCTCTGCTGGCACACACTGGCTGTGCAACTTCAACTGACTGTAACTTTCACATCTTTGTATATCTACTTATGCGCTCATAGAATAAGCATAAGTATAGTCTAACAAGCTTAACTTCTAGAGTGCATACCATAATTCATCCTTACACATGTGCGTTGATGCTCTGAGTTGCAAGAACTCTGTATATTGTCTAGTCTTCAACACTTAACTAAATTATGATCTTTACACTAAGTGCGCTAACTTCAAACTGCTATATGAATTTGTTTCCATAATGAAAACACTATATATAGTCATATACTTTAGTATAGACATCTTTCCAACAATCTCCCCCTTTGTCATTGATGGCAACAAAGGAATATGGCCAAGTTGCTAACTGTTCCTTTACACAAAAACTTTTGTCTTCTATACATTTTTTTTATACATAATCTTATATCTCCCTATACATATATATACTCCATATTCTATCTACAACTCCCCCTTTGACATTAATGACAAAAGTGCATCAAAAAATTGTATATACACATACTCACTGAGGGAAAACATCTGGATATGCAATCTTGAGGTTTTGGATCTCCTTCTTCCAAAAGGTTATCAAAGAGTTAACTATCTGGAGATGGGCGCATAATGCATATTGAAGCTTCTCCATCTTCTCCAAGTCATTTATGGGACCATGATCATAAGTTACCATGGTGGCATCAATCTCCTTTAAATTTTGATTGAGGATGTCTAAAGAGGGTGCAAGACCATTCCTCAACCGAGTCTGTTTGGACCTTATTTGTGTTATCTCTTTTTCTTCTTTCTCAATCTTGTCTATCTATCCTTGGTAGACATTGTTGCACATGTTCACATCAATGGATGTGTTTGACACTAAATTATTTACCTTCTCAATCATAGCTTCTACTTCTTTTATCTTCTTGAAGTGAGCATCGGTGATCTTGTATTGATCCATGCATGCTGCAATGATCCTTCTTCCTTCATCAACAAACTCTTTCAAGGATGCTTGACCAAACTTAAGAGAATTCAAGTCTAGTGCAAACTTTCTCATTAACTCATTCAGTCTCTTCTTTAAGTACTTTTAGCACTTTCTTATCCTCGGGCAACAAACTGTTCAAAATATTCATTGATTCTATCTGGAGAGGATTCCTCGTAACTTGTTTTTATTTTTCCTTCTCCATAGCTAGGACACTGAACTTAATCATGTCTTCTTCTTTCCAAGAGTCCAAAATACTTGTGTCAGGTGTCAAACTTGACAATAATGCTAAGGAGGGAGTGATGGGAGTTCTGTCCATCACTTCTTGTTTTACCTTTGCAAGATCAACAGAAGTATCTTTTTCTTTCTTTTCTACCTCTTCTTCTTCTTTCTTATCAGATACATCTTCTATGAGTACTTATTCTTGCTGAGTGGGAGGTGTATTATTGCAAAGATTTTAGCTTCTTCAGTACTAACAAATGCTTCCTCAAATTTGTCCAAATCCTTATCAGTAGCCGCCATGGCTATCTCTACATTATCTATGATAATAGTGCTACCTTCGTGAGATTCTGAGATGGTTGCAGACTTGTTTGCCTCTATTTGAGTTTCTACTATGGGTGCTGAGTCCTGACGACCTGTGACTAGTACATTGAAGGTCTTTGCTTCCTTGTCTTGCTTACTAGGTGCATGAGAGATGGGTGCAGTAGGTGGTTTTATCTGTTGTTCTAATAACACCTTCTCAAAGGCCTTCTCTGCTTCCTTTGCTATCAGCTCATAGTCTTTGTTCATAATATGAAGAGTTCTCATCTTTGTCCTTAAGTGCAGCTTCACCAAATTTAGTAACAATGACCTTTCTTCAATAGAACATACTGGAAGAGTGTCTTCTAATACTTTTTCTCTGATCCTTAGATCTTCTTCATTTGCTTGTCTCTTTAGGTTTTCTAAAATATCCCATACTTTATCTAGAATGGAGGTTTTCAACTCAAGGACTGTCTTCTTGAACTTGATCATATGTTTAACAATCATACTATGAATTTTTAATTTGTCAATCTCACTGTATGTGTCATAATACTTCTCTACTTGATCAATTTTGCCCTCATCAACAATTCTTGCATTCAAAACTTTAAGGCTAGGTCTGAATGCTGCCTTAGCAGGTGCTTGAATGTTTTTCTTGCTCCTTAATGCTTGCGAGGATGGATGACTAGAGCTAGCTTCTTTCTTCCTCTTGAATAAAGGCATATACTTCAAAGGAGTGGCAAGATCAACAGTGTCTATGGGTGCAGAAGGAGTATTATCTTCTTTACTCTTTTGACTATCATTTGATTCAGTTTTTATCTTCTTCAACTTAGGATCTTCTTGTCCTTCCTCTACTGCTGCACCTTTCAATTCTAGGGAAATATTTTCATCCCTTGCTTTATCAAGGTTAGCTTGAGACACACCATGTATTCTCAAGATCTCAGAAGTGACCTTTGCAACCTTTCTTTTAGTTGCTGCACTATTAAGTTTTGCATTAACTTCTCTGGTCTTTTCCTCATAGGCTCCCCACCTAGGTTCATTAGGATCTTTAGGGGCTGTTAGTTGTACCTGTGCATAAGCTTCAAGAACTTTTTCCTCTACCTCATACCCAAGTGGATGAATCCACTTAGTTCTAGGCTCAACAAATTCCATACATGTAGTATCAGTCTCCACCATAAAGCATATTGAATCCTTATATTTCTCTACAATGCTTTTTGGAATCCTATTCCTCATCTGCATCTTAGCTCTAAAATTCTTCAATTCCAATGTGATATAATCCCTTAGAGTACTCTCTATGGATGCTTTGTTGGATATCTGAGGCATGGTAGGAATGTACTTATCCAAGTACAAATCTGATATCTTCCCAACAATATGAAGGTACATATATATGATTAGGGACCCAAACCTGAATATCTTTGTTTTGTCATGTTTGATGGCCTTGATGTTATCTATCAACTATGGGTGCAAGATCTCACACAAGTTGAATTCCCCATCTTCCTTCACAAGTCTGATAGCTCCTAGAATAGTGCCTACAGACACACTATTCACCCTGCTGGTGTGATGAAATCTGTACCCTAGTATCATTGACATCAATTTGATGTATGCTTGCTCAATAGGCTCGATGGTCATACCACACCTATCACTCCTTGACTTACATACTTGTTCTACCATTTTCCTGACATCCTTGCCCATAGGAAGGATGGCACCTGTTCTAGAAAGGCCTGTCATTTCAAAATTTCAAACTCGAGCTCCATAAATAATCAGCATGTGCACTCTTGCATGAAGGTTCCTATACACTCCAAAAGCTTAAGTCAAAAGGTGCATACTCTGAGGATGAGTATACCAGCCATGCAGGGGTCTAGAGTTAAATTAGCTCGCCCTATGACCCTGAGGGCCATTCATACAGATGTAGAGGGTGCATCCACTGGGGATGCATCCAATACATTATCTTTAGATTTCTCCTTCTTTTTCTTTGAACAAATCATGCTCACATCATCTAAGGCTTTAACAAAGTTAACTTCTCCTACAGGATCCAAAACTATTTCTTCGGCCTTTTTAGGGCTTCCCTGACCTTGCATTCTTGATCTACAGAACCTAGAGATGTGTCCAGCCTTGTTACAAGAGTGACAAATGACTGGAGGTCTTATATTCCTCGGTGCATTGACATGAGTCACCATTCTGCATTGCTTTGCTGTGTGACCATTATAGTTACATATCTGGCATGTAACATTCTAAGCACTTCTTATATTTGTTTGGTTCTGATTTCTCTGATCTTGCTAAATTCTATTCTTCTTACTAGTCTTGCAATTCATAGCTCTATGACCAAACTTGTTGCATGAATAACAGTAACCATTAAAAGGTTTTACCTCTGTACCATTCCTCGCAATGTGTCCATGCTTGTTACAAGAAAAACATGTGTGTTCTACTTGCTTGCACTCATTCTTAGGTGGTTCACCATTATCTATGGTTTTATCTTCAATGTTTTCAACATTAGTAGAGTCCTTTTGTGAATCCATTCTTGCTCGCATATTGTCAATTTGATTTTGTGCTTCATTGTATCCAATACAGCTAGTGTCACCTTTGGCTCTTCTTGCATACAACTAAGATTCTACCAAATCAACAATGGTGTGTAATTTGTCAATATGATTCTTTGCTTCTTTCAATTCAAATTCCAAGCTTTCTTTGTTATTTCTTAGCTCTAAGATTTCCATGTTTGCTTTCCTTAGTTCTTCATTCAGCTGAAGGTTCTCTTTGATCTGTTCATCAAGGACTACCTGATTATTAGTCAGCTTATCATCAACCTCTTCAAGTTTTTCTTTTAAGGATTTGTTTTCTTTATTGAGCTTCTTTACCATTGTCCCTAGATAACTGGTAGAGCATTCTTTCAAATCTTTCCTTAGCTTCTTGATGACTAACTGAACATCACTGAGTTTATCCTTTAGTTCTTCAGATTGTCTTTTTGACTTGTCTAGATCTTCAAGAGCAGCTTCAAGATTTCTTTTCAGATGTCTCATTTCTTCTTTGTCCATGATCTCCTCAAGTGGTTAAACTTTTGTGCTGAGGACCAAATCTCTGATACCAATTGTTAAGAATGAGAACACTGAGAGGGGGGTGGGGTGAATCAGTGTTCACTATAATTTAACTTTTTACTTTAATCTTTATGCTGGACATAAATGCTTAAGAACTGAATTAAAAATTCACATAAACATGAAACATGAAATCAACACCTGACTTCAATATGGTTACAGGGAAACCCAAATAGGTAAAAACCCTGGTGGGACTTGATACCCACTAATATTTTGCACTAGTGTTTTGTGATCCTTGTTAGAAGATCCTTTACCCTGTTAGGAGTAGCTTTACAATGCTTTAAGTACAGTAGACCTTGTTAAGGGTCAGACCTTGTTAGGAGTCTTCTATAATGATCCCTATTAGGGGAGTGGACTCACTATCCTAGAGCTCACTGCTCAAATGGTGAAGGCTACAACCTTCTGAATTTAGATACACACTATATTTGTTGGTGAACTGTTACTATGACATTGCTTGTTAGATTGGTTCCTTTGGTGCGCTAATGCTTTGACCTCTAGAAAAGCTTTAATACATCTTATGCTATCTTCACATACCTCTGCTTTGCTTATCAAAACTCTTTTGCTACTTCCATACCAAATATAATGGGCGCACCTTATATTTATGTGCTCATACAAAATACATAAATAGGTCAGCCCTATAACTAATTACAAACAATGCTTCCAAATGAATTGGCTTAAGCATGCTTACAATTATACATATAAACATGTCAGCAACCTAAATACAATAAGCACATGGCCTTTATAATATTACATTACAATCACAAACCAAAATGCTAATTGTCGGCTCCAAGCTCTGTTCTTTGTTGGCACACACTGGCTGTGCAACTTCAATTGACTGTAACTTTCACATCTTTGCATATCTACTTATGTGCTCATAGACTAAGCATAAGTATAGTCTAACAAGCTTAACTTCTATGACACATACCATAATTCATCTGTACAAATGTGCACTGATGATCTGAGCTGCAGGAACTTTGTATACTGTCTAGTCTTCAAAACTTAACTGAATTCTGATCTTTACACTAAGTGCGCTGACTTCAAACTACTATATGAATTTTTTGCCATAATGACAACACTATATCTAGTCATATACTTTAGTATAGACAACTTGCCAATACAAAAAAGCTTGTGATGAGTTCTTGGTTGATGATGCCTTTGTAAAGGCTAGGGCTTTTATGCAATTTCTGTGGAAATTAAACATGAGTCAGTTTGAAGAAACATGTGAAAAGAGGCATGAGGAGAATCCAGACAAGGACCTCAAGATCATAAAAAGTGAGGTAAGAAAGGAAATGATAGAAAGGTTTGAGAAAGTCACTCCAGAACAGGGAAGAGACTTGGTGAGAAACTTAGGAGTGCTTATCCTTCCAGAATGAGATATAGCTGATGCAGTGGTCCTAGATGTAGTTAGGAAATAGACCACACCAATCCACAAGACCAGAGAGGAAGCAGAGTAGGCAATTAAGGGAGTAAATTTTAGTAATGACCATCAAGCCTTGGTCATGTGGTCTTTAAAGAAGAATGAAAATAACAAAGGGAAGCAGGTTACCAAGGGTGATCTTTTAGGTAGCCTAATAGTTGAGAGGGTCACTGACACCTCTATAGTTGAGGCATCAAGCATGGTGGTAGCAACAACCCAACTCATAGCAAGAGTGGAAGAAAGAGAGGCCAAAGAAAAAGAGGAGCTCACACTAAGACTGTAAATAGTATTGAAAGCTTATGGGGAGTTAAGACAATGCATATGTGAAAAGGATTTGTTAATTGCAGACTTAAAGAAGAGGCTAGGTGAACAGGGCCCAATTCAAGCATCAGGGCAATTGCAAATTTCTTCTTCCCATGTTGGTCCTTCTTCTTCAAGCCCTATCATTGAATACCCCCTCTCCCCTCTTCCCCCTTCCATAGGTGATGAAGACATAGAGAAAAGAGAGAAGAAAAGGTATGAAAAGAGAATAAAGGATACTATTTTACAATTTGTTGCAAATGTAAAACCAAAGGAAATTTATAGAACTGCTAAATAGTTGTCTGACATTTTAATCTCTTTTAAGAAAGAGGTATCCACTATAGGCCCAATTTTGGAAAGATGGGTTGCTAGAAAGAACAGGTTGAAACCATTCTTTGATTTTATTAAAGATCAATGCATTGTGGATATACAACTAACAAATACTTATAGATTTGTTAAGGACCTTTTTGAGTTTGAAGTCAATAGGGATAGTTTAAAAAGGAAGGTAGAGGTCTTAAGGGTAAGATATTTTTAGGACAACTTTCAAATGTTTCTTGGTCTTGTCAAAGCATATGGAACTATAAAGGACATGGATCAATGGCTAGAACAAATTGATAGTGAAGTGTCAGCTAGAATAGATACCATTCTAGATACAGAAGACAATACCCCCTTTGTACAAAGAATTGAAATACTACAGGATGCTAGAATACACTTCACTAATTTAAGAAATGAGGTACACCAGGTAGTTACTAATTGGGACAAATTGCTACCAAAAAGGGAAGAAGTTCTGGCCTTTCATTGGCCAAGTGAAGAAACTTATATGTCTTGGGAAACAACATATCCTGTAGAAAGTGCTAAAGAAGAAGAAACATCCACAGAGGAAGCAACAAGTGGCAGTGCCCCAACCCCTTGAAAACAAAGAAAACAATACAAGGAACCTGAAGTAGTTAGAGCAAGCACATATACTACACTTGGCATGTTTTGAACTAACATTGGGAGTTGTTGAAATTTCGGGCACTCATGTGAGTGATCAGTTTTGTAAAATTGTAACAGAAAGGTGTTATATTTACCTTTTTTGTCTTATATGGTCACATTTTTGTCTCTTCTAGGAAGGATCCGAAGCTTGTATGTAATCCTTATTTTCTATAAAAGGATTACCAAGATCATTTTGAAAGGACCGAAACTTGGACATTCTTACTGATAAGTTTTGAGTCTAGGATATTGTAGACTGTATTAGGCAAGTTTTTTGTAAAGAGTAATATTGCTGGTTCAGTAAAATATCCAGAAAGTTGCATTTTAAAGCATTTTGTATACATGACATTGATATAGCATTTGAATAAAATCCAAAGTTTATATCTCTCCTTTGTGTATTTCTCTTTGAGTTATAAATTGATATAATTCATTGCATGGATAATCTCTGTGTGTATGTTTATATTCTTCAGCTCTGATCCAAGATCATATTAAATAAGCTTTAGATATGACATTAATTCTTTAAAGTTTTTACACAAGGATTTAAGTAAGTAGTATGAATCTAGGATTCCTTTGATAAAATCCACCATAGGGTGATAGCATTTTCAAAGGGCAGGGCCATCAAAGTTCAGTATATTTGTTTTATGTATTACAATTTTGTAGTGAGGGTGTTACCCAATGGATAAGGCACTAGCCAACAGTGGAGCTATTTTTATAGAGATTAGTGTTTGAGAAGGTTCTATTTGCATTCCTAACATTTTGATATAAATATGTTGAAATTCTTTAAGTACAATGACTTGCAAAGTAGTATTCCACCAAATGATAATGGAGAATCAATGAATGAATGGTCATCATTTAGCATTTTCTTATCATTTATCTATTATTATTGAATCCAGTCTATTATTGTTGAAGTAAGGCTTGTTGTTACTAGATTAGGAGTACCCTCCTTGGTTTTGTAGAGCCAGAAGTGCAGAGGGAAGTCTTGTCCCTATAGTTGGTCCAATCATCATAGAATTCAATATTTGGAATATAACCCCTCCTAAAAACCTATAGATGCATTGGTTTCTTATGAAAGCATAAAGTCCAGTTTGAGGAACCAACAGTAAGGACAAGTGAAAACAATAATTTGTACATGAAAGGAGAATTTGATGATACTATTTTGATTGCTGAAATTTTTGTTGATGATATAATCTTTTGAGGACATGATTTGATTTGCAAATCTTTTGCTGATGAAATGAGAAAGGAATTTGAGATGTCAATGTTTGGAGAGATCAAATTCTTTCTAGGTTTACACATTATACAATAGAATGATGGGATTTTCATCACACAATCAAAATACATTAAGGAAGTGTTAAAAACTTTTGGCATGGAAGATTCAAAATCGGTAGGAACACTGATGGTAACATGATGTAAGTTGACTAAGGATGATGAATCAATCGAGGTAAATCAAACACTATACAAATCAATGATTAGAAAATTGATGTATGTGGTACATAGTAGGCCTGATATAGCACATGTAGTTGGGATTGTGGCAAGATTTTCTGCTAATCCTAAGGATTCACATATGGTTGCTGCTAAAAGGATTTTGAGATATTTGAAGAAAAATGAAGACTATGGTTTATGGTACACAAAGGAAAGAAAATTTGAACTCTGAGTTTACACTGATGTAGATTGGGCTGGAAACATTGATGACCAGAAGAGAACAACCAATGGAGTATTCTCTTTAGGAGAAAGGCTTGTGACTTGGATAAGCAAGAAACAAGCATGCATTTCTCAGTCTACTACTGAAGTAGAGTATGTTGATGTTGCTACAAATTGTTCAAATATTGCTTGGATAAAACAAGTGTTGTAAGGAATGAATGAGGTGATCATTGACCCAGTGATTATTTATTGTGACAACAATAGTGCTATAAACATTTCCAAGAATCTGGTGATGCATTAAAAAAACACACATATCTATTAAATATCACTATCTGAGGGAACAAGTACATGAGTAGCAAGTCAAACTGGAATTTGTAAAGTCTAAAGATCAACTTGCTAATATTTTTACCAAGCCGTTACCAAAGGACACTTTTGAGTACTTAAGGACTAGACTAGGGGTTCATCCCCTATCTATTAGTCACTAAGGTGATCAGGAGGTTGCATCAACCTATACTTTATCAGAAAATGATTCATGTTGATGCACACAACTCACACTTTAGGATTCCTAAGGTTGTGAAAGATTGTAGAAGCTGGAACATAGAATTGTATATCAGTACATGAAGGTACTTGATCTAGATTGAACAATAGAGAATAACTTGGCTGCTGCAGAGCTATTTATTTTCTTTTGGAATTATTGTCAAAGGGAGAGAAGGACTTCATATGAAATATTTGTTGATAAGAACATGGAATAGGAAAAGAATCAGAAAATTGAAAGAGATCAAATTCACAGGGAGAGTCTGCATGGAATGCTATTTGTAGTGATTAAACATATTAAATTTCAAGCTAGGGAGAGCTTACCGAGCTACACCATTTACCTAAATATTTTTAGAGCTAATGTTTGGTATGTGTATGGCATATTTCATATTGTTTGTGTTGCCATCAATGCCAAAGGGAGAGATTGATGAACTACAATTGATTGAATATCTTGATGAATTGAAGAAACAATGATGAGAGATCACCGAGCTATTAAAGTGATATGTAAGATGATTATATCAATCAATATGTTGTCATTGATGTCAACTAGTTTTGAATATACTTATCTTGATAGTTACAAACATCTGAATATCTGTAGAAGGAAGAAATGGTGAAGAAATGAGATGTCTACATAAGGAAAATATGGATATGATAGATAAGGATAAGGTATACATTGGGTAACTTATTGATGAGTTTATGGCTTTATATTGTTGACTTGAGCATGTTAAATTAATCTATTATGAAGAAGAGATTTGATTTAAACAAGTTAATGTGGTCGGTAATTGAAGACTTCTGTATACACTGAGCCAGTCTTGTGTATACCAAGTGATAGTAATAAATGAGTGAGTCACTAGTACATTTGAGGCCAAATTCTGATGGCCATTTGTCAGATTTCCAACACCTATTTATCGACATTTTGACACATGTGTTCATTGCCATTTTTGCGTTGGAAATGGCAATGGGAGTGACAACCGTCTGTGTTTTGACATTAGCACCTATCAGAATTAGGCACATAAATAACAATTTCTATGTGGCCGATCTGTCAAAAAATCATTTTTACAACATTTTTTCAGTCGGCGTTCCGACAGATTGGCAGTATATTCCGATAGGACATTCTATTGGAGGTATAGTAGTCCTGTCGCACATGTCTGTTAGAGTGGTGTCCTATCCAACGGTGATTGGTCGACATTCCAAGGGTCTGTAATATACTATTGACGGACCAACCCGTCAGACATTTAGTGCATCTGTAAAAAATGCTTTACTAATTGTCAAAAAAGTGACAGATTAGCATATTGAAAAAAACAAAGCTCAAGAGACCATCATATTTGGTCTCTGTATTTGGTCCATATACGGACAAAACATTTTACATTTCATTATCTCATCAAATGAGGGGATTTGAAAGAATTTAATATAATATTTTCATGATAACGTATATTATTAAGTTGACATTGCATGAATTTATCGACTCCGGGCATTTGTAGACATCAAACACAATGATAAAGAAGCATCTCCTCCCATGGCCTACATTACTCAAGCCATGGGAGGGGATGCTTCTTTATAGCTATGTTAGATGTCTACAAGTGCGTGAAGTAGATAAATTCATTCAGTGTCAAACTAAAATAATGTATGTTATACATGCAAATATCATCCATTAAATTCTTTCAAATCATCGCATTTAATGAACTAACAAAATGTAAAATGTTTTGTGAGTATATGGACCAAGGAAGGAGACCAACTATGATGGTCTCTTGAGCTCTGCTATCTTTAGTCCTAGCTACTAGGTAAGGGCTGGAAGACTTATACCTGTCGATCATTGAGAATAATCACTGCCTTGCCTTTATGTACACTGCACAGTATCCAATATAAGAGGAGGCAGAAAATATGAATGGATAAAAGAAATGAAAGATACAATAAAATTATCTTGTTGTTTACCTTCTCATAATTGATCCTAGTCTCGTAAAAGTAATTTTATATGATCACTAGCACATTTCATGCATGGATGAGAAACAATATCCAAAGTTTATACATTTTGAGAAGAGGTATGAGTGAAGGCCAAAAAAGGGATATTTGTGAAGGTTTTATAGACATAGTACTGAATCATCATCTATGCATTGGTACTCAATCTGGAAACCCTCTCTAGCAAATATCCACATCTAGCAAATCTCCACAAAAATCCCTTTTGGCCTCCACTACATATACGTCTTCTCAGTATCTAAAAACTCTCCATCATTGATTCCCATCATTTTTCACCATCTCCATGGACTGAGACCTTAAATTATCGAGCTTCTCTTTGTTTCTAGAATAGTTTAACATTCTCTACTTAACAGGGCCAACCACATGAAGGTGGAAGCTCATCTGGCCCCTTCTAGGAGCCTCTTATGACCCTTTATGAAATTTTGAGGCCTCTAAGATGTGTATTCTTACGGGTCATAAAGGGTCATAAGGGGTCCTGGGACACAATAGCTGAGAAACATAAATGTAGGCATCATGGTCACAAGTTTTTGGAGACAACATAATTGAGTGGTATACCTAGACAATGCAAAGCAACTGATACTCCTTTGGAACCAGAGGGGTAGTATTTTCTTTGCATCGTCTAGGTATACAACTCAATTATGTTGTATACCTAGACGATGGAGAGAAACTCATGCACCTCTGATTCCAAGTTGACTACATCTGTTGCTCATGAATACAAGGTCCCCTAACAAAAATGTATTCAATTTGGAATTGAAGGTGCAGAAGTTGCTCTCCATCACTTGGGTATACAACTCAATTACATTGTCTCGAAACAATTGTGACCATGATGCCTATAATTATGTTTCTCAGCTATTGTGAAATCTACATTTATGTTTCTCAGCTATTGTGTTTATGTGCATATTTTTATGTGTTTGGGAAGACATCTTTCTAGCCCAGGCCTAGATCCTTTGGAAATTAGCTTCATAATAATGTAGATGACAAATGAGCAATTAGCTTCCCAAGAAAAATCCCATAAATGAACTATGCATACCCCAATTCTTGTGCCCTCTATGCATACCCAAATGATATATTTGAAACAACAAGGGCAAGGCTTAAAGAAGTTAATTTTGCATCACTAGACAAATCTATATGTTTTATCCACAATGACCAAACTTCAAAGGATCCAAGCCCAAGCTAGAAAGATGTCTTCCCATTCTATTTAAGCCATATTCCTTGTTCTTGTCAAAATTCCTTGGTATGGTAGGTGTGCTCTTTGTAGTACTTTCTTCAACTTGTGTTCAATGATAAGCATCTTCTTCTTCTTCCTAATTGTAGCTAGAGATTCCTTTTCATCAGGATTCAACTCCATTTCCCCCATCTCATCATCCTCATTACCCTCAGCTGCCATCCTAAGCCCTTCTTCCCTCTCTAGTTCTTCAAGCCTCTGCAAGATATTTGGATCAATAAAGTCTGCAACATTGTGTCCATACATGATCTCAGGAATATCATCTTCTTTCCACTCTTCATTTACCAAAATATACCACAATCTTAAGACTCACAACTCTTCATATTCTCTTGTTTCTTTCAGACCTCCAAACATGTGTACTATGAGATTTCCTCCAACAAATGGACTTGTGGTGATTTTCACAATAGTACATGTGTTGGAAGGAAAGCTCATAGTACTACTTGGGCCAATCTAAATGTTCATCACCTATGCATATAAGAGTTGATCATAGAAGGTATATGCACAGGTGAAAAACATGCATATTTGACCAAGTAATATTGGGAGCTAGACCCAACAACAAATAGATTTGTGGTGATTTTCACAATAGTACATGTGTTTCTGGGTAAGCTCCTAGTAGCGCTCAGGAAAATATGCATGTTCATCACCTATGCATATGAAGTGGCTCTAATGGCAGATACAATCACAAAATTTTGCATACTCCTTATTTTGTTCTTGGTTGATATTGTCAGACATTGTCTTTTTTGAATGGAATGACTCATTACTTGTACATTGACTAGAATGTTGGTGGAAGAAGGATGATTTGTTTGTAACCTATAGATACACAGACACTGAACAACCATTTTTTCAACTATAATTTTCTCAACAAAAAGGGACATTTATCATAGCCATAAAAACATGATTGTTTTAAAATGGAATACACTAAGGAGTACCATCAGAAATATTGACCATTTACAATCATGAATAGTTAACCTAAATCAAATAGCTTATTTTTTTATTAGCATGTGTAGTCTCTGTGTATATGAAAAATGAAAAATATATATCAAGCTGAAATAAAACAGTGAACAAAAATTCAAATTCAAGGACTAATTTATCAAGAGCAACAAATGTTAGGACTAAAGAAAAATCATTAAGACTATAGAAAAATCATTAAGACTAGAAAATAAAGTTCTAGAAAAATCATTACGACCATAGAAAAATAATTTAGACTAGAAAATCAAGTTCTAGAAATGGATGGTTCAGGTGCTTTTCTAGTACAACAATTGTGCATTCATCATTTGGTACTTCTTGGCGTATTCCATTTAAGTTTTTCAACTATCGTGTTTATGTGCATGTTCTTTATATGTTTGGATTATCTCCCTCACAAGGGATACGCCAATAAGTAATTGATTTGAAAGCATAATGATTTGATAGTCTTTTTTTAGGATAGGCGTAATCATCCCGCCAACCTTAATTAGCAATCTTTGTGATATATATCAAGTACTTATAATCAGTATGCCCAACAAACAGAGACTTTGTAGTAAAAGAATAAGGTTGCACATCCACATTCGTCCAAGTGTAGAAACCTTCAAAGATTTGTAGCGGTAAAGAGAATCCCCATATTTTATTAGCCTAACATAGTCTTTGGCCACTTTGGCAATGAGAACCTCAAAATAGAGAAAAGAAACTTAGTAAAACTAGTCTATGCCACTATTTGTGAGGGTATAGTCATGATAAGTGCCTCTCAAACCTCTCCAAACATGTAAGATTATCTTTAAATACTTTATTGATCTCTTCTAAACATTAACCAAATCAAACCTACATTTGAATCCACACACAATAACCCAAAATGAAGGGTTTTGTATCCTTTAATGAATCTCAATCACTGGTAACACATGGAAAGTCAAACCACTAGTCTCCAAAGCATTCAATAAGTGAATATGAATGTTTGAAAACTACTCCCAACAATTTTGAAACATCCTTTATTGTTTAAGAATTGTTGGGACTGGTCCTTTGGTGTGTATTACACAGAATAGAATTTTCAGCATATTATTATCATTCTATTTCTTTGTTGTAAACATGCCATCAGTTCAATTTTAATCTACTGGTGTCGTGCCCTAGCCCATGCTTTATCTCCATTATTTGATGTTATTCACTATTTTGAAATGTTGACTGTGGTTATCAAATGGAAAAAATAGAAAAAAAAAAATTAACACGAAAAGAAATTTACAAAACCGAACCAATGGCATGTTTACAACAAAGAAATAGAATGATAATAATATGTTGAACCAATGGCATGTTTACAACAAATAAATAGAATGATAATAATATGCTAAAAATTCTATTCTGTTTAATACATGCCAAAGGACCAGTTGTATGAAATTGTCAATCACATGGCATTTCACTATTGTATGAGTGGATTGTGCAGGAATAGTTAACATTAAAAAATGAGAAAACTCCTCAACACATCTTGGAAACCATTGAATTCAAAAATAAATTAAACCAAACACCAGCACTATTCCTTCCATTCACTTCTACCAAGAATAAAACATTTAATCCATTCAATATTACATATAATCATTAGACAGTTACATTTGCTGACTGTGTAGAGGAACAGTCACGACCAAAATGATCAAAAGTACTTTCACCCTTGCACAAGCTATTCCAAACTTCAAGTAAAATGAGAAATATGCTATATCAAATCATTCATATTCATAGTAACCATTCAAAGGATAATGATTTGACAGTCTTTTTTCAAGATAGGCGTAATCATCCCGCCAACCTTAATTAGCAATATTTGTGATATATGCCAAGTACTTATAATCAGTATGCCCAACAAATTGAGACTTAGTAGTAAAAGCATGTCCTTTGGTTTACTAGTTTACTTATAATCAGTATGTCCTTTGGTTTACTAGTTTAATCTGGTTTAAGAATGGTTTGTTTCATATTTATATGTACCATTTAATGAAGCTTGGCTATATTAAGTACAATCTTAAGACTTGTGACTCTTCAAATTCTCTTGTTTCCTTTAGACCTCCAAACATGTGTACTATGATATTTCCTCCAACAAATGGACTTGTGATGATTTTTACAATAGTACATGTGTTGGAGGAATACTCAAAGTACTGCTTAGGAAAATCTAAATGTTCATCACTTGTGCATATAAGAGTTGATCATAGAAGGTATATGCATAGGTGAAAAACATGCATATTTGACCAAGCAATACTGGGAGCTAGACCCAGCAGCAAATAGATTTGTGGTGATTTTCACAATAGTACATGTGTTGCTGGGTAAGCTCCCAATAGCACTCAAGAAAATATGCATGTTCATCACCTGTGCATATGAAGTGGCTCTAATGGAAGATACAATCACTAAATTCTGCATACTCCTTATTTTGTTTTGGGTTGATATTGTCAGACATGGTCTTTCTTGAATGGAATGACTCATTACTTGTACATTGACTAGAATGTTGGTGGAAGAAGGATGATTTGTTTGCAACCATTTTTTCAACTCTATTTTTCTCAACACAAAGGGACATTTATCATAGCCATAGAAACATGATTATTTTAAAATGGAATACACCAAGGAGTACCATCAGAAATATTGACTATTTACAATCATGAATAGTTAACCTTAATCAAATAGCTCATTTTTTTATCAGCATGTGTAGTCTTTGTGTATATGAAAAATGAATGAAATATCAAGTTGAAATAAAACAGTGACAAAAATTCAAATTCAAGGCCTAGTTTATCAAGAGTAACAAACATTAGGATGAAAGAAAAATCATTGACTATAGAAAAATCATTAGGACTATAGAAAAATCATTAAGACTAGAAAATGAAGTTCTAGAAAAATCATTACGACTATAGAAAAATCATTTAGACTAGAAAATCAAGTTCTAGAAATGGACGGTTTTGATGATTTGCCATTACAACAATTGAGCATTCATCATTTGGTACATCTTGGTTTATTCCATTTAAGTTTTTCAGCTACCGTGTTTATGTGCATGTTCTTTATGTGTTTGGCTTCTCTCCCTCGCAAGGGATATGTCGATAGGTAATTGATTTGAAAGCATAATGATTTGACAATCATTTTTTAGGATAGGCGTAATCATCCCACCAACCTTAATTAGAAACATTTGTGATATATGTCAGGTACTTATAATAAATATGCCCAAAAAATAGAGACTTAGTAGTAAAAGCATAAGCTTGCACATCCACATCCACCTTAGTAAGTATTAGAGCCTTTCAAATTGGTAAAGAGCGCAAATTTTGCAAATCAAATTGATAATTCATTAAAACCTATGTTCTTGACCAAGTTCTTAAAGATTAAAACATGAAACCATCAAGTTCTTCTCCTATGTTCTTCATGGTTGGCGAAGTGATAGAGTTATATGTAACCTTTGGAAGTCATTGTACGGCAGACTTAAGCCTGGAGTGTACGGTAGGAACATAGATTCAATAAAAATAGAAGTTTAAATCTGCAAGTCCATTGTGTTATGCATTATTGAAAGGCTTCTTTACTTATTGTTTTGGTTTCTAAATTCAAGGATGGAATAGTAAGCAATCTCCAAGCATTCATTTCATCGTGGAATATATTGTGAGCACTTTCAAATTATGTTCCTTACATTTTGACTGGTAAAACCAATGACTGTTCCAAGTAATGTTTTTAATCCTTTGAAGTTTCTCATGATCCCGATGTAAGTTGATTGGATTAAGCAATTTGGGGATCCAATAGGACTTTAGGGGAGTTCAATAAATGTTTTGGAAGACTTAGAGGAACTATTAGCATGACTGTTCCTTCATCTACATCAAGTTAGACTGAATTTGCTAAGTTTTTCCTTTGTTTTGAAGAGAATTTTGTAAAAAGCTTTAACATGATTTTTTTTTTACAAAACTGAACCAATGGCATGTTTACAACAAAGAAATAGAATGATAATAATATGATGAAAATTCTATTCTGTTTAATACATGCGAAAGGATCAGTTGTATGAAATTGTCAATCACATAGCATTTCATTGTTGTATGAGTGGATTGTGTAGGAACAATTAACATTAAACAAGGAGCAAACTCCTCAACACATCTTGGAAACCATTGAATTCAATAATAAATGAAACCTAACACCAACAATATTCATTCCATTCACTTCTACCAAGAATAAAGCATTTAATCCATTCAACATTACATATAATCATTAGACACTTACATTTCCTGACTGTGTAGAGGAACAATCACGACCAAAATGATCAAAAGTACTTTCACCCTTGCACAATCTATTCCAAACTTCAAGTAAAAAGAGAAATATGCTATATCAAATCATTCATATTTATAATAACCATTCAAAGGATCATTTTATCAATGAACCCTCTGAGTGTACCCCTGCGGTAGAGAAAGGAAACCTCAAAATAGAGAAAGGAAACTTAGTAAAACCAGTCTATGCCACTGTTTGTGAGGGTACAATCATGATAAGTGCCTCTCAAATCTCTCCAAACATGTAAGAATGTCTTTAAATACTTTATTGATCTCTTCTAAACATTAACGCATGGACAGTCAAACCAACAGTCTCCAAAGCATTCAATAAGTGAATATGAATGTTTGAAAACTTTCCTCTCAACTTCCCCAACCACTCCTAATTGGTTAGAGGGATTAGTTGAGTGTTTAGACACTAAAAATTCTTAAACATACTTTATTTGATATGATGAATTGTAATATCAACAAATGTGAATCCAAACATTTCAAAACAATGAATCGATATCCTTGAGCACAAGCACCAATAACATCAAATAATGGAGATAAAGCATGGGCTAGGGCATGACACCAATAGAATGTGGTCATTTCAGTGAGCATTCATGATCAAATAAAATGCAATGCATTTGAAATTTGTGGTTGAATATGATGCCAGAGGCTCGAAAGATATTTCCCGTCAAAGATACCAATCAAAGATGAAGAAATCACATACCTTCTCTCGCGCTCAGCTTGCACAAAGGAAGATTTGATAGCCAAATCTTCCTTGTACCACATGAAGAACATGCCATTGGTTCAGTTTAGCAAGTTATTATCATATCAGATAAAGTATGTTTAAGAATTGTTGGTGAGGATAGGAATAGTGGAGATTCTAGAAATATCCCTCTAATCGATTAGGAGTGGTTGGGGAAGTTGAGAGGAAAGTTTTCAAACATTCATATTCACTTATTGAATGCTTTGGAGACTATTGGTTTGACTGTCCATGCGTTACCAGTGACTGAGATTCATTAAAATATTTCCATGCGTTATCATTATATTGTCTATTTCCAATATGTTTGGATGCAGGGAAGACTAGGAGAATGAAGGATCACTCACTGATTGCATGATAACCTAGTTTTGAAGGGTCACTGGTTGAGGGGATAGTCAAGGTCCAGATGTTGATAGTGTTCGTTGAGGGAAGGGGGATTGTAAAAGGCTTGTTATCATTGTATTTTGTATTTCCAATATGTTTGGATGTAGGGCAGAACAAGAGAATGAAGGATCACTCACTGATTGCATGATAACCTAGTTTTGAAGGGTCACTGGTTGAGGGGACAGTCAAGGTTCGGATGTTGATAGTGTTCCTTGAGGGAAGGGGGATTGTGAAAGACTTGTTATTATTGTATTGTGTATTTCCAATATGTTTGGATGAAGGGAAGACTAGGAGAATGAAGGATCACTCACTGATTGCATGATAACCCAGTTTTGAAGGGTCACTGGTTGAGGGGACAGTCAAGGTCCAGATGTTGATAGTGTTTGTTGAGGGAAGGGGGATTGTAAAAGACTTTTTATCATTGTATTGTGTATTTACAATATGTTTGGATGCAGGGTAGAACAGGAGAATGAAGGATCATTCACTGATTGCATGATAACCCAGTTTTGAAGGGTCATTGGTTGAGGGGACAATCAATGTCCAGATGTTGATAGTGTTCCATGAGGGAAGGGGGATTGTGAAAGATTTGTTATCATTGTATTGTGTATTTCCAATATGTTTGGATGTAGGGTAGACCAGGAGAATGAAGGATCACTCACTGATTGCATGATAACCCGATTTTGAAGGGTCACTGGTTGAGGGGACAGTCAAGGTCTGGATGTTGATATTGTTCCTTGAGGTAACAGGGATTTTGAAAGACTTGTTATCATTTTATTTTGTATTTCCAATATGTTTGGATGCAGGGAAGAGCAGGAGAATGAAGGATCACTCACTGATTGCATGATAACCTAGTTTTGAAGGGTCATTGGCTGAGGGGATAGTCAAGGTCCGAATGTTGATAGTGTTCATTGAGGGAAGGGGGATTGTAAAAGAATTTTTTTTCTTGTATCGTGTATTTCCAATATGTTTGGATGCAGGGTAGAATAGGAGAATGAAGGATCACTCACTGATTGCATGATAACTCAGTTTTGAAGGGTCATTGGTTGAGGGGACAGTCAAGGTCTAGATGTTGATAGTGTTCCTTGAGGGAAGGGGGATTGTGAAAGAATTTTTATCATTTTATTGTGTATTTCTAATATGTTTGGATGCATGACAGACCAAGAGAATGAAGGATCACTCACTTATTGCATGATAACCCAGTTTTGAAGGGTCACTGGTTGAGGGGACAGTCAAGTTTCAGATGTTGATAGTGTTCCTTGAGGGAAGGGGGATTGTGAAAGACTTGTTATCATTATATTGTGTATTTCCAATATGTTTGGATGCAGGGCAGACCAGGAGAATCACTCACTGATTGCATGATAACCCAGTTTTGAAGGGTCACTGGTTGAGGGGACAATCAAGGTCTAGATGTTGATAGTGTTCCTTGAGGGAAGGGAGATTGTGAAAGGCTTGTTATCATTGTATTGTGTATTTCCAATATGTTTGGATGCAGGGCAGACTAGGAGAATGAAGGATCACTCAC
Organism: Chamaecyparis obtusa; assembly: GCA_027943335.1. Classification (NCBI taxonomy): domain Eukaryota; kingdom Viridiplantae; phylum Streptophyta; class Pinopsida; order Cupressales; family Cupressaceae; genus Chamaecyparis; species Chamaecyparis obtusa. The sequence continues at coordinate 406,985 of BSBK01002842.1, forward strand.
TGATTGCATGATAACCTAGTTTTAAAGGGTCATTGGTTGAGGGGACAGTCAAGGTCCAGATGACTGAGCCATTTGAGGACCCTATTTATTTGTATTAATTTCTATTCAAATTGGATGCATGGATTTCTTGTGAATTATCGGTTGCTATGTATACTGCAACTACATCCGTACATCTGCATATACTTCTCTAGGGTTGTAAGCCACTTAGGGATCAAAATAGAGAAACTAACTCAAAATCTTTCTTTGTCCTATTTCCTTTTAACAAAGTCTCAACTATCAATGATATAACAATACATTTGATGCCCTAAGCTATCAATACAAATGGCACATAGCTAGAAGCTCATGGGCTATCCATTTGATAACCATAGTCAACATTTCAAAAAAATGGATATCCTTGAGCACAAGCACCAATAACATCAAATAATGGAGTTAAAGCACTAAATCAAAATCTTTCTTTGTCCTATTTCCATTTAACAAAGTCTCAACTAAAAATAATACAATACATTTGATACCCTAAGATATCAATACAAATGGCGCCTAGCTAGAAGCTTACAGGCTATCCATTTGATAACCACAGTCAATATTTCAAAAAAATGGATATCCTTGAGCACAAGCACCAATAACATCAAATAATGGAGTTTTAAAGCACGGGCTAGGGCATGACACCAGTAACATCAAATAATAGAGATAAAGCACCAGCTAGGGCACAACACCAGTAGAATGTGGTCATTTCAGAGAGCATTCATGATCAAATAAAATGCAATGCATATGAAATTTGCGGTCGAATATGATGCCAGAGGCTCGAAAGATGAAGAAATCACATACCTTCTCTCACACCCAGCTCATTTTTTTCGGCTCCTTTTCTATGCCAATTTAAATAAAAATGATTTGGCGCTTCACTTTTTTTTTATGTATACCCGAAACTGTCAAAATTTTGATGGTCAATTTAAAACCCATCGGAATACCGACATCATCAAGGCTTTTTTTTTTAATAAAAAAATTCATTAAAAAAAATTTACCCGTCAGAAGTGTCTATCTAAATTTGGCCCCAAATGTAGTAGTGAGTTATCACCGACACATTAAATATTAACCGAGTATGGATGAAAACATTAAATGCTAAGAATAACCAACTGAAATTGATAAGCTGGAAATTGTTATGATTTCAAGGTTACAGATGAAGTTTGTTATAAGATCCATGGCTGACAAAATTTAAAGATGATCTAAAGGATGAGATTGAAATGTGTTATTAACACATCTACCGAGGAAGGTTTAAGTGACAAAATGGATGAATAAGATTAAGAGGCAAAATCCAATGGTTGATATGAAAATGGTTTACTTGTCTATTTAAGAGACATGAGTTTCATTATTGAAACATACCAAATGAAATATAGACTGCAGAAGATTTTTTGTGAAGATTTTTTATGCATTCCTGATCAAACTGGTTATAGACAGAACCAAGTTGCAGGCATAAGCGAGCATTAGAGAACTATACATTGAGTAAAGTAAGTTGGGGAAATATTGAGGAAGTGAATTAGTTTATTGATTAGATGAGTTTTATGAGCTTAACATAGATTTGAATATTTGCTATTGAGTTTTATTTGAATCAGATTAGAACTGTATCAATTTAACCATTGATTCAACAAAATCTCTTAACCGAGTGGACTTAATAGTCTTATTGTCTTTCCATATGAAATTCATTGAATGTTGATTTTTATCTTGTTGACCCCATAGTGAATTCTGGTCAAGAGTTAACTGTTAATGATAAATCCTCTTACTAGGTCACACCTAAAAGTGTGCATTGTAACCTATAACAGGGTTGGCTCCTAACCGAGTTCACTTCAGAAGCGTGAAATATTTTGGGTTACTAGTCTTAGGTAGTTTTTCCCTTAGTAGGGTTTCCATGTTAAATCATTGTGTTATGTGTTGTTTGTTATGATTTTTTTTCTATCATACTTTACATACTACATAGTTTATTTAATCGGTAATCACAGTTTGGATAATTACTGGTATTCGGGAAATGAATAGACAAATTAATATTTTACTTTACCGAGTTGCATAAATTGTTGAAATAGTTTTGAAAAGTACATCTAAGAGTTTGGAACTATAGGATAATTGATTTAATTGATTCACCCCCCCTCTCAGTTATTCTAACAAGTTCTTCCTTGCTCGGTGTCTAAACTTTCTTTGCCTTTATTGAAATTACCTGTCCCCTTATTTCCTTTTATTGAACAACTCTTTTGATTTACCAAATAGAATTTCCTTCTTTACCAAATGAATTTGACAAAAAATGTGACTTTGACATAACTAATGACAACAAAATAAGTTGTAGGAGTATTAGGAAGATTATCATGAAATATATTCATTTCAAAAGAAGATAACTTAGCAACCAATGAATCCCTTGTTACTTTAGAAATGATCGTGATGTCCTCAATTGCAATTTTTGTTTTATCATAGGTAGGAGGAAAGGATCTCATAATTTTAGAAACAATCCCATCCTCATTCATTGCTCCACCAACACTTTTGATTCCACAAAAAAATTTGGTCATCTTCTAAACACAGGATTAACTATTTTCATCTTCACCTATCCTCAAGACTTCTAGCTTTCCTTTCATGCTCTACAAATTCACTTTCTTCACAAGAGAATATCCTTTATGAAACGCTTCAAATTTTATCCATATCTCATTTGCGGTATCCAACTCCATGCCATTTGTATTCGACATGTGATAAGGAACTCAACAAGGCTTCCCTGTTTCTCATGTTATATTTGAATTCTATCTTCTCATTAGTAGTAGCAACAACCAACTTTGTAGGAGGCTGGTAATCTTTCTTTGTAACTATCCAATACTCTTCTCCAATGCATCTCAAGTGTGTAATCATTTTAAACTTCCATATATCATAGTTTATTCCATGAAATATTTGACTCTCCCTCTTAAAGGATGCCATCCTAGATCACCTCAAGTGGTTAAGCTTCAAAAAATGGATCTAGATCTGATACCAATTGATAGAAATAAGGAAACAAACACAATTGAGAGGGGGTGGGGGGTGAATCAGTTGTGTCAAAACCAAAACTTAACAATATTGAAATTATTTACTTAATGTGAACATATAAGAACTATACCATAAACACAACACTATTTTTGTGTGGAGACCTGGTTAAGCGAAAAACCATGGTGAGGATCAAACCCACTAGATGATTGTACTATATATATAAATCCATTAAAGGTACAAAGGGGAATGTAAATGCATTCAGGATCACTTCTTAGAGCTCACTTCTCAAATACAACTAAGGGAAACAATCTTGAGATTACAATAAGGAAGACAACCCAAGGTGGACTACAATCGACTGAATTATGAAGTGACTGATTACATCTTTGATATGAAAATATATCTCCAACTAAGCAAAAATCTCATCTAACTTTATTTTATATTCCACTCATACCTCTTCCCACATACACTGATATATCATTTCATCTAGCATCTCTATCTCACAATAGAAAGGATTACATATTTAAATACATTACATCAACATATTACAATAAGGTCATCTAGGGAACTAATTATAAAGTAATTAAAAATGATAATACACAATCCTTGATGCATCCAAGACATGTCAACTAAGACATATCTCATACCCAACCCTTCATCCAAATACACACTATGATCCATAGATCACTCGGTAAATCTTCACAACATGCTATCCATCAATTCAGCCAAGAAAATCAACATGTCAAAGATAAATCATTGAATTTGATCACAAAAACCAATGCAATCAACCAAAATGAATAGAAAATGATCCAAAAACATCAACAAGCAACATGAATTACCACAATAGAAACACAAACATTTATGTTCTTAGAATTCACTATTGTCTATGTACTGTTCATCAGGAACACTAAACATCAACCTCTATCACTCAAGAAAAATAGCTTTCCAACATCCAAGGCACAAACCATCCAAGATAAGGACACAAATCCATGTCCTAAACTCACCACTAGGTTATCAACCAAAAATATTGTGTAACCTATCCTCACCGATCCAAAAAATACAACACTTTCATCTCTTAAAATAACTAGAAATATGTCCTTTGATAAGTCAACCATAACTTCCTCAAATCATAAAGAGAACCTCTACAAATTGAAAAATATCAAGTACAAACATTCCAAAACACCTCTATATCTTCACAACAATTGATCTAAAATACACTATCCATACCAAACCAAAATGCTTAACTGAACAAACCAGGAAACTATCAAGAATAAAGAAATATGTTGGCATGAAAGAAAAAACATTAATGTTAGCACATATATGCATGAAATCTCCAAAAGAGAATTCTCCAACATGGTTATTAATAGAGGATTTGTATGGGTGCTTCTTGGAAACTAGTTGGGGTTTGTCTATCACATAAATAGCTATAGGAGTAGCCATTATCAATTTGAAAACCTAGGGTTTTAAAAAATACCTAAAAATATGATGGTAATGGTTTGTACATAGATACACTTGCACAATCTTCTTCAATCTTCCACACTTCACTCACACTTGACTACTTTGAATGAGGTTAAAATTGACTAAGTATGCCATGTATATCTTTTCCATCTACCTTGGCAACTTTTGTATTAAATGCTCATTTTATTTAGTAGCTTTTTACTCTTATGTCATAGAAAATATCACTCAAACACTCAAAAATATTTTTCAATACAATGATTAGCTTTGGAAAATAAATCAGCATTATTTATATTCCATTCATCATGCTCTCAACTTATTGGGTCAATGTGCTTAATATTTCAACATCTTTGCTTCTTAAGGGTTCTAAAAATCTATAGATATAATTACTTCCCCTAAATTATTATCTCTCTTAATTTAGTTTCTATTCGAACTATCTTCACTATCATAAGCTACATTTACAACCTGTACCTCATGATCTTTATTATATTTTGAATACTTTACCGATTTATTTTTCATGTGCTTTTTATCTATTTCAATCCTTTTCTATGGAACAAACAATTTGGCATTATTTCCTCTATAAAACTTTGTAGTATATCCTTGTCTCTGGGAATTAAACCATGTAGTACCAATACTAAGGATCATTTCTATACCTTCCTACATTTTATGTATCGTTATCTACCTTATTACAAAACTTGTTAGATGTATAGAAGTAACCTTTGAAGGATTAATTTCTAACATTGTTCAAGTCTATAAAACTATTCTTCATTCTACTTTTGCATTCACTAGCTTTGTGTCCAAATTTGTTGCAATTGTAATAGTGACCTTTAAATGGTTGAGACTAGTATGGCATAAATATATTCATATTTATATTGAGATGTTGGCATTTTTGTCATTTATTTCAAAACCATTGTATCATATGGATGTGCTTCAGGTATTACACATATTTGATCTATCCTATGTGGCTTGTTATGGCAATATATTATGTTGATGGATGCCCTTGCTTTGGTAAATGATGAAATATATTTTTGTTACATCTATGGTGTTTGGTAAATGTAGTAAAGTGAAGTTTTGGATGGATATCTTTATCTGCTATGTTTTAGAGCTCTTCCAGGTATCTTTTCTACTTGGACATTCATGTAGTATATGTTAATATGATTTAGAACAATAGAGAGGGGGGGTGAATCAGTTGTTCTTAGGTCCAGATGTATAAAAAAAACTTTAAAACTCTTCAACAAATCAGATCTAATAACCAATAGCTACTCAGTCATTACTGATTGCATAACATAAACATATAACAGTGCAGTCCACTTATCCAATAGCATCTAACTTGTAAAACACAGAAATGTTCAAACCAAAACATTCACACAAGAATCAACACCAGGATTTATAGTGGAAACCCAATTTGGGAAAACCCACTTTGTAACATGTTACTATTATGTTCACTCTTCTGAAGTGAGCTCGGTGAAAAGCCAACCCTATCAAAGGTTACAAATACACTTTCAGGTGTGACCCAGTTAAAGGATTTAAACCACTCTATTAAAAGTGCACCTTGTTATAGGACTTCATACACTCCATTAGCATGCAACCTTGTTCAAAGGATTTATACCTATAACTGTTAGGTCAACCTTTGTTAAAAGGATTTTGATTGTTACAATGGTTAGAAAGTAGCAGTAATATTGATTTGAAAAACATACAACTCACTTTGCAAATATCAGATCCATTTCCATACACATATGCTAGCTTATTGACTATGAACCTTTACCATATCCATCAATGATCTACTTGGAACTCTCTTGAAGCAATCACAACACTTCTCCTTCAGCCTTCTCTTCTTAGACAATCAATAACATCAACAACACTTCCAACGTCCTCTCTCTTACAACCTCTAGCTTAGGTTTCCTTAATACTTCCTCCATTAGGTCAATACATCTTTTGCCACTTAATCTCCTTCGTAGATCTTAGGGTTAGGTCAGATTCATTGAATCCATCCTACTTTATGTTCTTCATCTATTCTTCTAGAAATATCTTGAATCTCTTAATAGATTTACAATAAAATGTTTTACAGTGCATTAAGTGCTTTCATACAATCAATAAATAAAGTCAACACATTTTACATAATCCAAGAATTCAACGATGTCAGCTGGAAATTTGAATTCTTCCTCAAATGTAAAATACTTACGCTCGATCAATACTGTGTTCAACTTCTCGGTCTTCACTAGAAAGCTCGGTCACCTCAAAAATTGTTTCCTTGGCTAATACTATCTTGACAATTAACTGGTGTTCGGTCAACACTGAATTTACTCGGCATATACTAGCTTGGTCAACACTAACAACACTCAGCTTAAACTAGATTTCTTCACTTTTTCTCAGTCAAGCCTACCAGTTTAGTCTTCATTCTTACTTAGATAAAAAATACATTATCTTATCATTGTGCCACATAATCAAGTACTCATTGAAGTATCAAGATAACTCAACCTTTCCTTAGGTGTTATTGTTACCAACCTTGCCTTTCCCCTTAGCAACACTCAAATAGATATAGTACTTTCTTAAATAGAAACAGTCTTACCAGTTAAGGTTTGACATCAATGACAATACAACAATTTCTTCAATTACAGTTTCCAACAATCTCCCTCTTTGGCATTGATGGCAACACCATATGAATATCACATGAATTACCAACCAATCCAAAACTTATCTGTCCATCAAAAATATTTATAATATCCTTAGCTTCATTCTGATATATAATCAATTAGCCATTCTTGTATGACCATCCACTGAATCTCTCCCTCTGTCTTGATCTTCTCATTCTGTGTATTCATCTGTGATCATCTCCCTCTTTGACAAAAATGCCAAAGAAACAACAAAAACATACATCCTACAGATGTAGATATCATCTTTTCAGTTCAGTAACATTATTTCTCTCTCTGTCATCTTTTCTTATGACTGATTCTTGGCTTTGCTATACTTTTCACAACTCTAGGCTGCTCCTAAAGTGTGACTTGTCTCTACATCAACTTGTTAGATACTCTTTGTAGCACATTTGATTTAGTGCTCCTAGCTTGACTAGGTAGCCTTAGCGAGGGGAAGGACCCCTAATTGACTTCTCAGGTATTCATGAGCTTCTTTAGGTAAAGCCTTAGTGAATATGTCTGCTAATTGTTCCTTTGTATTCACATATTCCATTCAGACCTCTTTATCTTGTACTAATTCTCTCAAGTAATGATACTTGATGGCAATGTGTTTGGTCTTTGTGTGCATCACTAGATTCTTAGAGATGTTGATAGCACTTGTGTTGTCACAAAAAATGACAACTGGTTTAGTGATTTTTTCTTTCATGCCTACCAACAATTGCTTTATCCATATCAAATTTGAACAGTTCACAGCTGCAGCCACATACTCAGCTTCAACAGTAGATTGGGAAATGCAATTTTGTTTCTTGCTTGTCCAGGAAACTAATCTCTGTCCAAGAAAGAAATCTCCACCACTAGTACTCTTTCTATCATCCACATTTCCTGCCCAATCAACATCTATATACACTCTTAGTTCAAACTTCTCATGCTTCTTGTAGTACAATCCATAGTCAACAGTTCCTTTCAAATATCTCATTATTCTTTTGACAGCCATCATGTGAGTTTCCTTAGGATTGGCAGAGAATCTTGCCACAATCCCAAAAACTAATGCAATATCTAGTATGCTATGTACATCATACTATAGCTTTTCGATCATAGATCTATACAAAGTCTGGTTAACTTTGACAACATCATCATTTTTAGATGACTTTTGTCCAGTAGCCATGGGAGTACTTACTGGCCTCGAATCTTCCATACCAAAGGTTTTCAGTATCTCATGAACATATTTAACTGGGTGATGAAAATTCCTTTCTCGATCTGATATACTTGTAAACCAACAAAAAATTTGATCTCCCCAAACATACTCATTTCAAATTCAGTTTGCATTTCATTTAAAAATTTCTTACATAAGGCATCTTGTCCACCAAATATAATATCATCTACAAAAATCTTAGCTAACAAGATTCCTTTACCTTCTTCATCTTTCAAGTATAGATTGCTTGTGTCATTTTTCCTTGAGAATCCAATCTGTATCAAGTAGTTGTGCAGTCTCTCATACCATACTCTGGGAGCTTGCTTTAGTCCATATAGTGCTTTATTTAGTTTGCAAACCATGTGTCTTTTGTTTGGATCAACAAATCCTTCTGGCTGTTCAATATACACTTCTTCTTCTAATATACCATTTAAAAATGTAGACTTAACATCCATTTAGTATACCTTGAAATTTTTATAGGCAGCATATGCAAGCATAGTTCTTACTCCTTCCAATCTCGCTATAGGGGAAAATGTTTCTCCATAATCTATTCCTTCTTCTTATGCATAGCCTCAACATACCAGCCTAGCTTTGTTTCTTGTTATTTGACCATGCTCATTCAGCTTATTATGAAATACCCACTTTGTCCCAATGACATTCTTATTTTTTGGTCTCGGCACCAGAGTCCGGGTATCATTCTTCTCTATCTGGTCTATCTCTTCATTCATTGCTTCTATCCAGTCTTCATTTTCTAATGCCTCCTTTGTTGTCTTAGGCTCAAATTCACATAGTAAACATGTTGGATCTCTTGCCTTGCTTCTGGTTTTAATTCTAGTATCTTTATCTCCAATAATCTGTTCAGGCTTGTGATGTCTCCTTACATATTGTGCTAGAACAGGTTCTTCTCTCCTTTCATTTTTCTCATCAGGTTCACCGACAAGATTGTCAGATTAAGATTAAATGCTCAGCAACCTCTCCCTGATACTCGATAGCTTCTTCCTGTCGCTCGACATGTTCTTCTTCTCTCTCGACATTGTTATCCTAATGCTTGACATTGCTTACCTGAGACTCACCATCAGGTGCAAGTCTGTCACTTGCCTCTCCTTCTTCTATATACACAAAAGATCTGTAATCTTCTGGTTCTCTTTTACTGTCAACTTCATTTTTCTTTGCATACTCATCAACTTTGACATTCACACTTTCCACAATTTTGTTAGTGTTACAGTTCAAACACTTATAAGCTTTAATTTTTGTGGAATAGCCTAGGAATATACCCTCATCACTTTTAGCATCAAATTTTCCATTCCTATTGTGCTTTAATATGTAGCATTTACTTCCAAAAATTCTAAAGTACTTTACATTAGGTGCATACCCATGCCACAACTCATAAGGTGTCAGATTTGTAAATTTTTTGATCTATACTCGGTTAAGAGTATAAACAACTGTACTTATATCTTATTTCTAATACTTTTGTGCAACATTATTTTCAATCATTAATGTCCTTGCACAATCCAAGATAGATCTATTCCTTCTCTCTACTATATCATTTTGTGGAGGAGTTCTAGGTGTAGACATCTATCTTTTGATCCCTCTATCATTGCAAAATAGATTAGATTCATTGGATATAAATTCTCCACCTCGGTCAGATCTTAGACACTTTAGGTTCCTACCTATCTCCTTTTCAACCTTAGCCACATACCACTTAAAAAGTTGAAAAGCATTAGATTTTTCCTTTAAGAACATTACATGCATCATTCTGGTATAATCATCAACAAATAGGATAAAATATCTAGCACCATAATAGCTTTGTACACCCATCGGTCCACAAAGGTCAGTATGAACCAAATCTAGGATATTCTCAGAAGTAAAAGTTTTTCTCTTGAAACTAGACTTTGTCATCTGACCCAATTGACATTCTTTGCACATTACATTGTCAAGTTTCTTCAATCTAGGTAGACCTCTCACTTTCTTTTTGTTACTAATTTCTACCAGATTATCAAAGTTAACATGACATAGCCACTTATGCCATAACTAAATATCATCAAGTTGTGCAATCATACATGTTTCTTTTGATAGGTCTAGATAGAACAAATTACCTCTTGTCTGTTCTGCACTTCCAATCAGTTCACTGGTGGCATCAAATATTTTGGCCTTTCTGTGATGAAATTTCACTCGGTAGCCAGTGCTATTAAGTTGTGAAACACTCATCAAATTATAGTTAAGACCCTCAACCCAATAAAAATTTTCACAAGTGTTCTTCTTAGTCAACTCAATCAATTCTTTTCCTCTAACAGGACATGGTGTATCATTAACAAATTTCACACTCCTACCTTTATAATGATCTAAGGTATCAAACTTACTCTTGTCTCCAGTCATATGATGTGAACAACCACTGTCAATAATCCTGTTAGGGTTAGATAGAGTCACCATGTTAAAAGTGTCTTCGACCCTCGTTTGTTTATTTTAATTAAAGTCTGGTCTGACATCATCTCCTTGTTGTCTTTTCCTCAACAGTTCTCATAGTTTGCTGAGCCATCTATTTGTCAAGATAAAGCCTCCGAGATTGTTCCTTAAAATTTTGGCTTTCCATGGTTGAGTCTTTCTCAAAGCCTATGCTACCTATGAACCACTTTGAACCTCTTTGAACTCTGGTTCAAAGTAGTTCGAAGCAGTTCAATAAAGTTTTTTATTTCTAACGATTGGTTTATGCAGGTGGACCACTGTCTATGTCACCTTTTTGCAGTGAACCACTTTGAACCCCTTTGAACTCTGGTTCAAAGTAGTTCAAAGAGGTTTAAAGATAGTTAGTGGGAAGATTGATAAGTGAAGTGACAACTGATGGGACAGATGCTGTAAGTTGATGGTGAAGTAATGGTTAAGTTACCAATGTGGACAGTCTTGATTTGATGGGAGCCATGGCGTAAGCCTGAAGTAAAGTTTTGGGTTGCGATTAAGGAAATCTCTAACACGAGTGGGAGATATTACTTATGGAAAGATTAATGATGATTATAAAGAATGCAGATTTTAAGGATGTCTCACTACCAAGTCATTATTACTAACATCATTCCAAATTAATGCTCCCGATTAATGCTCATTAATTTGATCCTTCACGACATAATCTCTTAAAATATAAATATCTCTGTAAGCTCTCTCTTTCCTGTCATAATCTCACGGAGTCTCGACTATGGAAGAGGGAACTAGTTTATCTTGAGTCTTCAAAAAGTAGGTAGTTCTGAAAGCTCTCTCTTTTTTCCTGTTCTTGTTTGATTATTATTTGTTGAAGAAAGGGGGGGTTACTTTGGTTAGTCTTTCCAGTAAAAAAAGATGAAGTCTAGCATGCATTTCTTCTGGAATTATAGGAACATGGAGTGTCATGCCCCAGTCATAACAGACACAAACCTTTTAGGGATTGAGGTAGAAGAAATGGTTGTTCACCTTACAGACCATGCTGTGGAAGAGTATAGTCTTGAAATCCTTTCGAGTGGATTGCTTGAAGCTGCGGCTTTTTCCCTGTCAGTCATTAGCCTAGAGCTAATTAAATAGTGTATCAATAGATATGATGTCAAGTCCAAATGCATTCTAAATGCTGAGGGTCAAATTTTGTTATCTGTAAATAGGGAAACTGTGATGTCAGCTTTCAAAATGCCAGAAGAGTCCTTCGCCAGCTTTACCCTGACCTAGTCTTTGGCTCAGTTTTAGGAAAACATAGATAAAAATTGTAGTCATATGGCCTGGAAATGGACCCAAACTAATTACAAGGGAGGATCCCAATTGCCAAAAATTCTCACTAAAGACCATATGAAGCCACCTATTCATGATGTGAATGGTTTTACTTCATCAACTAAAGGGTTCAGAGAAGGTTCTCCTCTTTGAAGAGTGGATGTTTCACTTCATAGAAATAATTTTGGAAGGGAGACAACACCTGGATTGGGCATAAAGCATTTCCAGTGCCTTTAGGGATCAACTAAAGTAGGCTCAAGAAATTAAGAAAGAGTTCTTCATGTCCTCTTATTTGATTTATCATCTTGCACGCACACATGATTTGGGAGTGATTCCAGATACCCCATGGAATGAAGATTTAACTATTCCTGAGTACTGCCCTATGTTGAGAAAAGATAAGGTTTTGGGAGATTAGAGATGACTCCATGATGTTTTTCTTGGGAAACTATGTCAACAATTAGCGGGAGAATCAAATCAAAGAATGTCATTGAAAGCCCAGAAGCTAGTCCAAACCTATGGGAGTTTTTATGTTCAATTTCCACATTTCACTTATATTCGGATTGGAGGGTTTGATGAAGAACCTATCAGGCTCCCTAGATTTTTTTTTGATTGCTTCGTGTTAGCTGAGGTCTGTAGGAAATTGTTTGTAGTGATTAAGAATAGTTTTCTAGAAGAAAAATGAGCTCTGATGTTTCCAATTAAATTAGGAGCCTTGGTTTGCAATAACATGGTGGATGCCTCAATGATAGGTAGCAACTTGGTGAGTTTCCATATGCAGTTCTATCAACCAAGAAAGGGTTTTGATAGTAAAGGCTTTGCTAGATGGGTTCTAAGTCTAAGCATTCACCCATCTCCTAGTTCACACCTTGAAGATATGTGGGAAGACCTCAGTGATGAACATGCAGTAATGAAAAGGGATTTTTTAAGACTCTTGGTTCCACAAATTGAGTTGCTACAATTAAAATGTCATACAAGTGGGATAGAGGAAGATAATTCTAAAATCACAGTCTTAGAGGTTGATATTTCAGGAATAGAGAATCCCTTGGCTATAGACTGGGCACAAAAAGAAGATGATGATATAAAACTGAGGGCTAGAACTATTTTTAGAATTACATAAGCTTGGATGACAAAGAAAAAGCAGAAAAGAACAAAGACCCCCTCTCCTAAAAAGAGAAATACAGACTCTGTTTCAATAAATATGAACCATGACTTGCCTAATGTGTCTCCTTTGGTTCCTGATGCAGGTAATATCTCATCTCCTAAGAAAAGGGAAACATTCAGTGGACATCCTACAATACTTAGAACAAGAGCTAGAATGAGGTCTGAAAGTCACTCTCAGATGGCATCTCCTACATCCGATTACATTGATATTGAATCAATGATGAAGAAATCTCTTTTTCACTAGAGAAACAAAACAAAGGTTAGGAGGTACCTACCAATAATTTAGAGAATCTTCAAGCTGAGAACACACCTACCAAAACACCAAACAACTAGATGGTTTCTAATCCAATTCCTCCCTGGCTAATGGATTCAGTAAGTAAGAGGAAGAGTTACAAACCAGTTTCACTGCCCGTGAAAGAAGTCATCACCAAGTATGCTGTTCGAACTCCTAAAGCTAAAAGGATGAAAAGTGATGCAAGACTTTCTACTGATTCCTCTACTAGAAAGGTAATAGTAGAAATAGCGATGTTCAAGCCTAAAGAAGGATCTCATGAACCTGAAGCAGAAGACTTTGAGGTTACAAAAATGGAACTAGGGGTTTTGACTAGGGACTCAAAAGATCATATCTTCAAGTTCTCAGCTGATCATATGTTGAACTAGTCATAAAAAGATGGAAGGGAGAAGCGTGAACTAAAACAACTTGTTTTCACTATGGCTGAGTTCATTTCTTCCCTCACGGATGTTGGAGCATTTCCACTTGCTCAATCCTCACAAAGTTTCGATCCTAACTCAGCCGAAAGAAAGAAGTTGGTGAAGTAGATGCAGCAGGGTAAAGCCCTAATAGAAACTATGAAAGCCTAGATAGATGGCATCACTGATGAGGGCTGCACTTTCATATGGGAGTTTGTTTCCACTTGTATGGATGGTGAGGCTTTACTAGGTGAAGTAAAAACTCTGATTCCTACTTGGGAATTGGAAGAGGAAAGATGTACAACGGTCTATACTCAGATACAGGAGATAGAAACTTATGGGGTAACCCAGTTCCTGGCGGAGAATCCTATGAAGCTTGTTGATCCCTAAATGTTGTTCATCCTAAAGCAAAACCTTAGCTGGAAAGGTTAATTATTTAAAGGCTCAATTTCACAAATTCAGGCAATAGGAGAAGAGGTAAAGGACATGCATGGTAATGCCTTGAAAGACATCAAGATAGTGAGTCTGTTAGGTATCCTACGAATTGATGAAGGAAATAGGGATGCTAATGCCATATTTAAAGTCTTCGTTGATACCATGGGAGCTTTGAAGGAGAATGAAGAGCTAATGGTTCAAGACTTAACCAAGATTGCCAATGTGGAATCCATGTTGCTGTTGAACAAAGGACAACTGTCTAAGCAGTTACAAAGAATCTTGGAACTAAAATGGGAAAAGAATGCAGTTTGGGCAAAGTTAATGGGGTTAAAGATCTTGCACTTACAGCCAGCACAAGAATTTGTGAATGCTTTCAGAACTTGGAAGTTGGTTAAGATTGCCATGTCAGAGGATCTGTGAGTGAAGATGGCATAGTTAAAGGTGATTTTCTATCTTTCTTTGTTCTATGGACATATGTCTTAAAACTTTAGTCTAAATGTGCAACTTGTTATGTTAATTATTTTCTGCTATGTGTCTGAGAGGCTGGGTTTTTCTGGAGGCTATCTCAGACTTAAAACTATAAATGATGGAGAATTATAATATTTAAGGGTTAGAAAATACTGATAGAAAAGTAGATAGTTTTTCATGAATAGATAGTTTTAGTAGTCTTTTAAGTTTTGTTATTAAAGAAACAGTTCGTGACTTATTTTGAGGAGACTTTGATCCGATCAGATATAAATATATAAATGCATGGTTTGATTTAAATATTTGAATTGAAATTAGTAATGTATCAGTTACTTTGAGAGTTGATACATTTTATTTGTGCAAGTATTATTTATGTTTAGTCACTTCTGGATTATTTCTAGTTATCTCCCTTCAGTTATTGTATTTATTGAACACCTTTGTTTTAGAAGCAGATTAGTTGATCTTTATTTCTTCATAGTTTGAATCTATTGTCTGATTATTCTTGGGATCACCTCAATACCTAAGAGTATCTGAGTGTTCCTTCTACACTTTCTTGTTAAAAGTGTATGCATTTACTTTTATGTTGATATCATTGAATATCCTACAAGGAAGCTGAACTTTTAAAATTCAGAGGGAAGTAATCTCTGATGCTTACCCAACTATTGATGAATTATTTGTCTTTAGAGGCATAGAGTTTTTACTGATTTCATTTTAGAAGAGGAAGACAAATCTGTTCACCAATAGATTTTTGGCGACTCTACTAGGGAGAGTCCAGTATAAAACACTAGGTTATCAATTGATATAATGCCACAAGATGGTTTTTCCACACAATGATATGTTTTCTATGCTTCAACCTAACCTAGGATTTGAAGATACACAAGAAGACACAATTTGAAGCCTTATTGGAGGAGTGTGGAGATTTAAGCACAGTAATCAATAGTTTCATCAAGTCCAAGAAGTGCTTGAAAGAGAAGAAGAAATAGTTGAGTGCCTGAGGGGTATACCAGTTGCTCGAGAAGTAGTTAGTGTAAATAGGCTTGCACATGCCCACACAAGAAATTAAGGTTATAACTAATATTGAAGCTGGTAGAAAAAAGGTACACTAGAGGTGATCGGAGTAGGGGATTAGTAGATGAAGACTTTGAAGCCTTGAGAAATCTAAGTTTTGCACCTGATCGGGATACCCCTAAGAAGAAGAAGACCTGAACCTTTAGCCGACCTTCATCACCTCCATCCAGCCCTGTTGTTCCACCCACTTTCTAAGCTATTATATCCCCAGGTACTATGGTACCTACTATTCTTAATATCTAGCCTTTGAATTTCTAGTTACCTAACATGGCTGCCAATCAACCCTGGGGTCAGAATATCAACCCACTGAATTTAGGAGCTAACGCCCTAGAGATCTGCCTAAAGGTGCTAATCAAGTCTTGCCTAAATTCAGTGGAGATGGAAAGATAACCAATGATGATCATCTTAGTGCTTTCCATACTGCATGCAGTATTATCAGTGTCCCTACCCAAGAAGTAGCAGTTAGGAATTTTGTCAGAACTTTAGTTGATACTGCAACTGACTGGTTTAGTCATTTACCCAATGGTTAAATCACTAATTAGAATGACATGAGAGTTGCTTTTGAAACAATATTTAAAACTCCTGATAATGAGATGTCATTATTGCTCCAACTTAGTCAACTCAAGAAAGAAATTCATGAACCTATGTGGGAGTTTGTGGCTAAGTATAATAGAATCTTACAAAGGATACCAACAAATTCTGCACCAAGTGATGAGAATAAGAAGATCTTCTTCTTAAATGTTGTACTGC
Source organism: Chamaecyparis obtusa (assembly GCA_027943335.1). Classification (NCBI taxonomy): domain Eukaryota; kingdom Viridiplantae; phylum Streptophyta; class Pinopsida; order Cupressales; family Cupressaceae; genus Chamaecyparis; species Chamaecyparis obtusa. The sequence continues at coordinate 423,539 of BSBK01002842.1, forward strand.
CTGATATAAGTGTTCAGTTATTAAAAGATGGAGTGGCTGATTTGGTTACTGCACAAAGACAAGCTATTCAACTTGAAGATACATTTATAACAGTTGGTAAATGGAAGAGAGAAGTTTAGGCCTCAAGAAGCTCCTCATCTTCTACAACAATAGATCCTTTGATGTAGAGGTTGATGAATGATATGGCCATGCTTAAGAGACAGAATAATAGAACTAGTACTTCATATTAGTCTCCTTACCAGGATGTAAGCCGAAGGCAGTATAATCAACCTCATGGCAAAGTTCCTCTCCCAGCGGCTTCACAACCAAAATTGCAAATAGAGTCTGCGCCAAAGGAAATGATGTGTTCATTTCACTTAACAACTGATCATGACAGAGAAACATGTACTGATTGGTTGAGGTGTCTTCAAATAAATGCAATAAAAGACACCATTGGTATAGAAGAGCTTCATGAAGAGAAAGATTCACTTGACATTGGGCTCTCTAGTGATTTCTTTTTAGAAAATGAGCTAGGTTTTGATAGAGGTGGAAGTGTTTTGGAAACTCTACAAGATCCATCTTGTGCTATCCTAACAAGAAATCAAAGAACACATAAGTTCACTCCTGGCACTGATTCTGCCAATGCCTACCCCAAAGGAAAAGATGCTAGAAGTGGTGAGCTTCCTACAAATCCAAAGAGTTCAGAGGTGAAAATCTTGCCAAGAGGTAATCCAATTCCTTCCTCTCCTTTTGACTTTGTCAAATTCTATAAAACAACCACAATCTTCATTTCCCCTACCGAATACCTCAAAATGAATCCCAAGGAGATGGACAAACTGGTAAAATATGTTAAATGAGAGTTAGCTTCAAGTCCTCAATTAGATAAACCTCTCATAGGTGAGATGACCATAGTTGAGGAACCCCTTGTCTTTAAGCCCCAAGACACTCCACATATACTAGAAGATTGTTCCTTTGTCAATTCAACTGAAAGAGAAATGGAAGAAAAGAAGCCTAATCCCTTCTATATCTCCTTGCTGTTGAATGGCCAGAAACTCAGCAATTGCATTATCAATTATGGCACATCAGATAACATCATGCCTTCCCCAGTCGCAAGAGCCCTATGCCTCACCCTAACTAAGACCTTTGGCAAATGTTATTCTATGGATGGGAAATAAGTACCATTAATGGGTCAGGTTAAAGATGCCCAATCCCTTCTTGCTGGGTACCCTGACAAATGTTTGAAGTTGACTATCTTGGTGGCAGATATTCCAGCTAGATATGGTATGCTTCTCAGTAGAACCTTTTGGAAAGATTTAGGAGGAGACATTAAGATGGATTGGTCAGAAGCCTTAATCCCAATTGGAAAAAAGAAAGTAAAACTAGAACCTAAGCCTAAAAATAAATATACTGTGGTATCCTCAGATAATCCAAAAGCTCAAATCCTATACCAGGAATGTCACTTCGGTAACTATGTCATTTTAGCCGATCTTGAAAAGGATGGTGAAGCTTCTTCCCCTTAAGGAAGAGGATGTATGGAAGATGGAGTTTGATGGTAGCTAATCCAATTTAGGTTTAGGCATGGGGGTAGTTCTTTTCCCTCCCAATGAAGAATGTATTCCTCTTTCTTTCAAGTTAGATTTCAAAAATACTAACAATACTGTAGAATATGAAGCTTTATTGCTGGGATTGGAAGAGGCAAAAGTGAGGGGAGTTAAGAAATTGGTTGTAAAAGGTGATGCTGAGTTAATCGTGAAGTAGGTGAGAGGACAATTCTCTATTAAGAATGAAAGGTTAAAGCACTATAGGAATTTGGTATGGGATGAGCTCAATTTCTTCGATGCTTTCTCCATAGAATTTATACCCAAAAATCAGAACACTAGAGCAAATGCCTTGGCAGTATCCGCTTCATTATTGTTGCCTCACCCTAACTTTAAAACTCAAAAATATCAAATTGAGATGATCTACAAGCCAAGAATACCTAATAATGTGGAGTATTGACAAGTCTTTGATAGTGACTCCCAGTTTAGAGATTTTCTAGAATGTGCTACAGGTTTTTCTGATATATATTTTGAAGGATCTAACAGTGAGTGCAAAGAAGTCTACCAAGATGCTACAGGCAGTGATGGAGTGATTCAGTTGAAAGGAAATAAAATTCCCAAAGGCCTTGTCTCCCTAGAGCATTTGTTTAGGAGAAAAGATGACAATACTATTAAAGATAAGGTATCTTATGTGCATAATTCCAAAGAGTATGACAAGATTGATATAGGAGATTAGGGTGATCCGAAATGGATTTCTATTGGTCAGACATGTACTTTGTCTGAAAAAGAAGACTTGAAGAGGTTACTTATGGAATATAGAGATGTCTTCTCTTGGGGGTATGAGGACCTGAAGAGTTTTAGAGGAGGCCTATTTAAACATCAAATCCCTTTGAAGCTTGGTGTTACCCCATTTCGTCAAAAGTTAAGGAACTATAACCCAAAAGTATCTAAAGCCATATTGAAGGAAGTGGAAAAAATGCTCCAAGTGAGAATTATCTATCCAATTCATCATTCAACTTGGATCTCTAATATAGTTCCTGTGAGAAAAAAGAATGGCGAGATCAAGATCTATGTTGATTTTCGTAACTTGAACCAGGCAAGTTTGAAGGACAATTATGCATTGCCTGTGATGGAACATGTTCTTTAAGTTGTATCAGGGTCTAAGGTCATGTCTATGCTAGATGGCTATTTCAGGTACAACCAAATTAGTGTGGTAGAAAATGACCAACACAAGATGGCCTTTATCACCCTGTGGGGAACTTATGCCTATAGTTGTATGCCATTTGGGCTGATTAATGCAGGTGCAACTTTCCAGAGGGAAATGAATTCTTCTTTCAAAGATCTCCAAAACAAAATTATAGTGGTTTACTTAGATGATCTTACCATCTTTTCAAAGAAGAGGAGTCCACATTTAAAAGATCTTGAAACAATGCTCCTGAGATGTAGAAGTCACGGTATTTCTTTGAACCCCAAGAAATCAACATTCTTCATGGAGGAAGGTAAATTAATGGGTCATATTGTTTCAAAGGATGATGTCTAGATTGATCCCGAGTGAGTTAAGGCCATCCAACAGCTCAGCCTACCATCAAGTAGGAGTGGATTGAAGTCTTTTTTTGGCCAGTTGAATTTTTTGTGAGAGTTCATCCCTGAATTTTAAGAGATTACTAGGTATATGGTTGATATGATGAGTAGGAAAGTTCCTTTTAAGTGGAGTGAGAATGGACGTAAAGCCTTCAATGATATTAAAGATGCAATATCTTAGGTGCCTGTGTTAAGGAGTCCCAATTTCAAAAAGGACTTTATTATTTATTGTTATGCCTTTGAGCACACTCTGTCGGGCATTTTGATGCAAAAGGATGAAAAGGGACAGGAAGCGCCCATAGCCTTTATGAGAACACCTCTAAAAAGACATGAGCTCAAGTATTACCAGATGGAAAAACATGCCTTCACTATAGTAAAAGCGGTAAAATAGTTCAGGTATTATATACTTCATTCTCATTGTATAGTTTACGTACCTGAAACTGCAGTGAAAAGTATTTTAACTCAAAAGGAGATTGGTATGAACAATAGAGCAGTCTAGATAGCAAAGATTCAAGAGTATGACCTGATAATCAAGCCGACTAATTTGGTGAGGGGGAGAGGCCTATGTAAGTTAATAGCAGAGAATGGTGAGCTGTCTAAAAAAATTGATGAAGTGCCCATGGCATTGCTAGTCAGTCTAACTGACCCCTGGTTTTCGGACATGACTTAGTTCCTTACCTATGGTGAGTGTCCCGGTCACCTAAACCCCAAAGAGATGTGTAACTTGAAATAGAAGGTGAGTAAATATGTGATATCTTAGGGAATTCTATATAAGCGGGGCATATATCAAACCTTTCTTAGGTGCGTAGATGTTGAGTAACAAAAAGAGTTATTGAAAGCATTTCATGACAAAGCTTGTGGGGGACACTACTCTTCAACCGTAATAGCATTTAAGATTCTTTAGAATCACTTTTATAGGCCTAGAATGTTCAAGGATGCATACCAATATGTCTGTAATTGTGAAAAATGTCAACTTTTCACTCGGAGACCCCATCTTGCTGTCCTGCCCCATAAACCTGTGATTGTTGACAAACCTTTCAAGCAATGGGGAATAGACTTCGTGGGACCTTTGAATCCCCCATCTAGCGCTGGGCATGTTTACATTCTCATAGCCACTGATTATTTTACCAAGTGGGTGGAAGCAGTCCCCACTAAAAAAGAAAACTCCCAGGTTGTGTGTGAGTTCCTTTTAAATTATATTTTTGTCAGGTTCGGTGTACCAATTAAGATAGTAGCAGAAAATGCTACATATTTTTCTTCTGAAGAGATCTCAGCTTTTTGTTATGAACATGGCATATCTTTGGATCATTCTTCTAATTATTTACCACAAGGGAATGACCAAGCAGAATCCAATAATAAGAACCTTGTGGCAATAATGAAAAAATTAATGGATGACAATCCCTGTGAATGGCATAAGAAGCTATATGAAGCTTTATGGGCAGATCAAACTACTTTGAAGTGAGCAATTGACATGGCTCCCTTTGAACTGGTGTATGGAATAGGAGCTCATGTATCTCTACCTTTGGAAGTTTCCACAACCAAGCTCCAAGCTGTCATCAAAGATTAGTACTTTAAAGACCCCCTGGAGAAGCGTGTCATTCATTTTAGTAGATTGGAAGAAGAAAGAGATGATTTGGTAGTTCATATTACAAGGCATCAGCTTAAAGTAAAATATATTTTTGACATGTGGGCATGGCCTCGTAATTTTATGAAGGGTGATGAAGTGCTATTATGGGATAAAAGACGGCCACCCAAAGGGTCTCATGGGAAATTAGAGTCTTTGTGGAAAGGCCCCTTCATCATTTCTGAAACTCTTGGTTCAAATGCTTTCCGATTGTCCTACCCAAATGGTGTGAATCTTCCTTTTACTTACAATGGGTAGGACCTCAAGTTATGCAAGCTTTAACAATTTAACCAGTCCCCCCCTTGTACATATTAGGTAGTTTTTCCCCACTTTCCATTTTGGTGTGTTTTTGTGTTCAATTTTCTCTCCCTTTAGTTGTCTTTTCAGTGAAACTAGTTTTTCAGAGTTCTCTGCACATTTGGCAATATGCAGTACCCAGATAGAGCTGATGTTAGGGTCAGATAGAGTTTCCATGTTAAAAGTGTCTTCGACCCTCATTTGTTCATTTTATTTAAAGTCTGGTCTGACGTCATCTCCCTATTGTCTTTTCCTCAATAATTCTCATAGTTTGCTGAGCCATCTAATCATCAAGATAAAGCCTCTGAGATTGTTCCTTAAAATGTTAGCTTTCCATGGTTGAGTCTTTCTCAAAGCCTATGCTACCTATGAACCACTTCAAACCTCTTTGAACTCTGGTTCAAAGTAGTTCGAAGTAGTTCAATAAATTTTTTATTTCTAACAATTGGTTTATGCAGGTGGGCCTCGATTTACGTCACCTTTTTGCAGTGAACCACTTTGAATCCCTTTGAACTCTACTTCAAAGTAGTTCAAAGAGGTTCAAGGATAGTTAGTGGGCATATTGATAAGTGAAGTGACAACTGATGGGACATATGATGTAAGCTGACAGTGAAGTAATGGTTAAGTTACCAATGTGGACAATCTTGATTTGAAGGGAGCCCTGGGGCAAGCCTGAAGTAAATTTTTGGGTTGTGATTAAGGAAATCTCTAACATGAGTGGGAGATATTGCTTATGGAAAGATTAATGATGATTATAAAGAATGTGGATTTCAAGGATGTCTCACTGCCAAGTCATTATTACTCACATCATTCCAAATTAATGCTCCCAATTAATGCTCATTAATTCGATCCTTCACGACATAATCTCTCAAAATATAAATATCTTTGTAAGCTCTCTCTTTCCCATCATAATCTCACAAAGTCTCGACTATGGTAGAGGGAACTAGTTTTTCTTGAGTCTTCAGAAAGCAGGTAGTTCTGAAAGCTCTCTCTTTTTTCTTGTTCCTATTTGATTGATATTTGTTGAAGAAAGGGGGGGTTACTTTGGTTAGTCTTTCTAGTAAAAAAAGATGAAGTATAGCATGCATTTCTTTAGGAATTATAGGAACATGGAGTGTCGTGCCCCAGTCATCACAAAAAAACCTTTTAGGGATTGGGGTAGAAGAAATGGCTGTTCACCTTATAGACTATGCTGCGGAAGAGTATAGTCTTGAAATCCTTTCGAGTGGATTTCTTGAAGCTGTGACTTTTTCCCCGTCAGTCATTAGCCCAGAGCTAATTCAAAAGTGTATCAGTAGATATGATGTCAAGTCCAAATGCATTTTGAATGCTGAGGGTCAAATTCTGTTATCTGTGAATAGGGAAACTCTGATGTCAGCTTTCAAAATCCTAGAAGAGTCCTTCACCAACTTTACCCCGACCTAGTCTTTGGCTCAGTTCTAGGAAAACATAGATAAAAATCATAGTCATATGGCCTAGAAATGGACCAAAACTAATTACAAGGGAGGATCTTGGTTTCCAAAAATTCTCACTAAAGACCATATGAAGCCACCTATTCATGATGTGATGGTTTTACTTCACTGGGTAAAGGGTTCAGAGCAGGTTCTCCTCTTTGAAGAGTGGATGTTTCACTTCATGGAAATAATTTTGGAAGGGAGACAACACCTGGATTGGGAAAAAATCATTTCCAGTGCCTTGAGGGATCAACTAAAGTAGGCTCAAGAAATTAAGAAAGAGTTCTTCATGTTCTCTTATTTGATTTATTATCTTGCATGCACACAAGATTTGGGAGCGATTCCGCATACCCCATGAAATGAAGATTTAATTGTTCCTGAGTACTACCCTTTGTTGAGAAAAGATAGGGTTTTGGGAGATTAGAGACGAGTCCATGATGTTTTTCTTGGGAAACTGTGTCAACAATTAGCAAGAGACTCAAATCAAAGAATGTCATTGAAAGCCCAGAAGCTAGTCCAAACATATGGGAGTTTTTATGTTCAATTTCCACATTTCACTTATATTCAGATTGGAGGGTTTGATGAAGAACCTATTAGGCTCCCTAGATTTTCTTTTGATTGCTTCATGTTAGTTGAGGTTTGTGGGCAATTGTTTGTAGTGATTAAGAATAGTTTTCCAGAAGAAAAATGGGCTCTGATGTTTCCAATTAAATTAGGAACCTTGGTTTGCAATAGCATGGTGGATGCCTCAATGATAGGTAGCAATTTGGTGAGTTTCCATATGTAGTTCTATCAACCAAGAAAGGGTTTTGATAGTAAAGGCTTTGCTAGACAGGTTCTAAGTCTAAGCATTCACCCATCTCCTAGTTCACACCTTGAAGATCTGTGGGAAGACCTCAGTGATGAACATGCAGTAATGAAAAGGGATTGTTAAAGACTCTTGGCTCCACAAATTGAGTTGCTACAATTAAAATTTGATACAAGTGGGATAGAGGAAGATAATTCTAAAATCACAGTCTCAGAGGTTGATATTTCAGGAACAGAGAATCCCCTGGCTATAGATTAGGCATGAAAAGAAGATGATGATATAAAACTAAGGGCTAGAACTATTCTTAGAATTACATAAGCTTGGATGATAAAGAAAAAGAAGAAAAGAACAAAGACCCCCTCTCCTAAAAAGAGAAATGCAAACTCTATTTCAATAAATATGAACCATGACTTGCCTAATGTGTCTCCTTTGGTTCCTGATGTAGGTAAGATCTCATCTCCTAAGAAAAGTGAAACATTCAGTGGACATCCTACAATACTTAGAACAAGAGCTAGGATGAGGTCCGAAAGTCACTCTTAGATGGCATCTCCTACATGTGATTACATTGATATTGAAATCAATGATGAAGAAATCTCTTTTTCACCAGAGCAACAAAACAAAGGTCAGGAGGTACCTACCAATAATTTAGAGATTCTTCAAGTTGAGAACACAACTGCCAAAACACCAAACAACTAGATGGTTTCTAATCCAATTTCTCCCTAGCTAATGGATTCAGTAAGTAAGAGGAAGAGTTACAAACTAGTTTCACTGCCCATGAAATAAATCATCACCTAGTATGCTGTTTGAACTCCTAAAGCTAAAAGGATGAAAAGTGATGCAAGACTTTCTATTGATTCCTCTACTAGAAAGGTAACAACAGAAATAGCGACCTTCAAGCCTAAAGAAGGAGCCCGTGAACCTGAAGCAGAAGACTTTGAGGTTACGAAAATGGAACTAGGGGTTTTGACTAGGGACTCAAAAGATCATATCTTCAAGTTCTCGGCTGATCATATGTTGAACTAGTCATAAAAAGATGGAAGGGAGAAGCGTGAACTGAAACAACTTGTTTTCACTATGGCTGAGTTCATTTCTTCCCTCACTGATGTTGGAGCATTTCCAATCACTCAATCCCCACAAAGTTTTGATGGACTAACTCAGCTAAAAGCAAGAAGCTGGTGAAGTAGATGCACCAGGGTAAAGCTCTAATAGAAACTATGAAAGCCTAGATAGATGGCATCATTGATGAGGGTTGCACTTTCATACGGGAGTTTGTTTCCACTTGTATGGATGGTGAGGCTTTACAGGGTGAAGTAAAAACTTTGATTCCTACTTGGCAAGTGGAAGAGGAAAGATGTGTAATGGTCTATACTCAGATATGGGAGATAGAAACTTATGGGGTAACCCAGTTCTTGGCGGAGAATCCTACAAAGCTCGTTGATCCCTGTATGCTATTCATCCTGAAGCAAAACCTCAGATGGAAAGGTTCATTATTCAAAGCCTCAATTTCACAAATTCAGGCAATAGGAGAAGAGGTAAAGGACATGCATGGTAATGCCTTGAAAGACATCAAGATAGTGAGTCCGTTAGGTATCCTACAAATTGATGAAGGAAATAGGGATGCTGATGCCATAGTTAATGTCTTCATTGATACAATGGGAACTTTGAAGGAGAATGAAGAGCTAACAGTTCAAGACTTAACCAAGATCACCAACATGGAATCCATGTTGCCGTTGAATAGAGTACAATTGCCTAAGCAGTTACAAAGAATCCAAGAACTAAAATGGGAAAAAAATGCTGTTTGGGAAAAGTTAATAGGGTTAAAGAACTTGCACTTACATATGACACAGGAACTTGTGAATGCTTTCAAAACTTGGAAGTTGGTTAAGACTACCATGTCAAAGGATCCGTGAATGAAGATGGTGTAGTTCCAGGTGATTTTCTAGCTTTTTCTATTCTATGGACATATGTCTTAAAACTTTAGCCTAAATGTGCAACTTGTTATGTTAACTATTTTCTGCTATGTGTCCGAGAGGGCGAGTTTTTCTGGAGGCTCTCTCGGACTTAAAACTATAAATGCTGGAGCATGAAACTATTTAAGGGTTAGAAAATACTAATAGAAAAGTAGATAGTTTTTCCTGAATAGATATTTTTAGTAGTCTTTTAGGTTTTTTTATGAAAGAAACAATTCGTGACTTATTTTGAGGAGACTTTGATTTGATCAAATATAAATATATAAATGCATGGTTTGATTTAAATCTTTGAATTGAAATCAGTAATGTATCAGTTAGTTTGAGAGTTGGTACATTTTATTTGTGCAAGTATTATTTATGTTTAGTCACTTTTGGATTTTTTCTAGTTATCTCCCTTCAGTTATTGTATCTACTGAACACCTTTGTTTTAGAAGTAGATTAGTTGATCTTTGTTTCTTCGTACTTTGAATCTATTGTCTGATTATTGTTGAGATCACCTCAATACCTAGAGTATCTGAGTGTTCCTTCTACACTTTTTGGTTAAAAGTGTATGCATTTTCTTTTATGTTGATAATTCATTGAATATCCTACAAGGAAGCTAAACCTGTAAAATTCAGAGGGAAGCAATCTCTGATGCTTACCCAACTATTGATGAATTGTTTGTCTTCAGAGGCATAGAGTTTTTACTGATTTCATTTTAGAAGAGGAAGACAAATCTGTTCACTAACAAATCTATTTATCATTTTTGTTCACATAAGATATCGATTCAGTTTTCTCATCCTCATTAGATTCATCTTTCATTGCAACATAGACAACTTCAATTTAAAATTCATCACTATCAGTGTTAGTCTCTGCTTCGGCAATATAGCAGGATTTCTTACCTTTTCCTTTGTAGTCCTTGTATCTTTGCTAACCTCTATCTTCTCTTTTGTCTTTATGCTTGCTGTCTCTTTCTTCATCCTTATCATCCCTGTCAGGACATCTAGAAGCTATATGACCTACTTTATTATGTGAAAAACATATAATAAGGAGTTTACCTTTGTACTTTCCTTTTCCCCTTTTCAGTCTTCTAGCCATAAGAGCTTCTAGATCCTCAAGTTCTTCATCAGATATGTCACTGTCACTTTCACTTTCACTTATGCATCTTTCTTTTTCCTTCTTTGACTTACTCAGAACTAGTTGTGACTTAAAAGAAGATTCAATATTACCAACAGTGAAGTTATCATAGTTAGAAAGTTCAAAAGAAATAAGCTTACCAACCAAACTTTCCAAAGTAACAGCATTTGTAGGGTTACATCTAGATTCCTGAATTGCAGAAATTTTAATTGCATAGATATGATGCAGAGTTCTCAATACTTTTCCTATTATAGTTTCATCATCAATAGTTCCATTTTCTCATCTAATAGCATTTAAAACTTCTTTTAATCTACCACAATAGTGTGCAATATTCTCACCTTCTTACATTCTCATTTCATCAAATTTACCTCTTAGGCTCTTGGCTTTTGCTGTCAACACATTTATGTCACCTCCATAAATGTTTGCAAGGGTTTCCCACATTTTATTTGCATTACTGCAGTCTTTGATGTCTTCAAATTATGGATAACTTAGGGCAGACACAATCTCCAACATTTCTTGGTTGTGCTCTTGTTTAGCTTTCATTTCCTCGGTAGTCAGAGGTGCAACAGGTGTGACATGGTCATGCTCAACATAATACTTTGCAGAATCACCAATACCGGCTAGATGCAGCTTCATCAAGCTTTTCCATGCAGGGAAGTTCTCCTTATTTGGCTTTGGTACCTCCTTATACATCCTGATCATTTGCTTCAAGTACCTTCAAAATTGTTCTCTATAAGCACCAACAGCTTTGATAGCAATTGTTAATATGATTTAGAACAACAAAGAGGGGGGGGGGTGTGAATCAGTTGTTCTTAGGTCTAGATGTATAAAACAAACTTTAAAAATCTTCAACAAATCAAATCTAATAACCAACAACTACTCGGTCATTATTGATTGCATAACAGAAACATATAACAATGCAGTCCACTTATCGAATAGCATCTAACTTGTAAAACACAAAAATGTTCAAACCAAAACATTCACACAAGTATCAACACCAGGATTTATTGTGGAAACCCAATTTGGGAAAAACCACTTTGTAACATGTTACTATTATGTTCACTCTTCTGAAGTGAGCTCGGTGAAAAGCCAACCCTGTCAAAGGTTACAAACACACTGTCAGGTATGACCCGGTTAAAGGATTTAAACCACTCTATTAAAAGTGCACCTTGTCATAGGACTTACATACACTCCATTAGAATGCAACCTTGTTCAAAGGATTTATACCTATAACTGTTAGGTCAACCTCTGCTAAAAGGATTTTGACAGTTACAATGGTTAGAAAGTAGCAGTAATATTGATTTGAAAAACATACAACTCACTTTGCAAATATCAGATCCAATTCTGTACACATATGCTGGCTTATTGACTATGAACCTATACCATCTCCATCACTGATCTACTCAGAACTCTCTTCAATAAATCACAACACTTCTCCTTCAGCCTTCTCTGCTTAGACAATCAATAACATCAACAACACTTCCAACATCCTCTCTCTTACAACCTCTAGCTTAGGTTTCATTAATACTTCCTCCATTAGGTCAATGCATCTTTTGCCACTTAATCTCCTTTGTAGATCTTAGGGTTAGGTCAGATTCATCGAATCCATCCTACTTTATGTTCTTTAGCTATTCTTCTAGAAATATCTTGAATCTCTTAATAGATTTACAATAAAACATTTTATAGTGCATTAAATGATTTCATACAATCAATAAATAAAGTCAACACATTTTACATAATCCAAGAATTGAACAATGTCGACTGGAAATTTGAATTCTTCCTCAAATGCAAAATACTGACGCTCGGTCAATACTATGTTCAACTTCTCAGTGTTCACTAGAAAGCTCGGTCACCTCAAAAATTGTTTCCTTGGCTAATACTGTCTTCCTCAACAATTAACTGGTGTTCGGTCAACACTGAATTTACTCAGCATATACTAGCTCAATCGACACTAACAACACTCAGCTTAAACTAGATTTCTTCACTTTTGCTCGGTCAAGCCTACTAGTTTAGTATTTATTCTTACTTAGATAAACAATACATTATCTTATCATTGTGCCACATAATCAAGTACTCATTGAAGTATCAAGATAACTCAACCTTCCCTTAGGTGCTATTGTTACCAACCTTGCCTTTCCCCTTAGCAACACTCAAATAGATATAGTACTTTCTTAAATAGCAACAATCTTACCAATCAAAGTTTGACATCAATGACAATACAACAATTGCTTCAATTGCAGTTTCCAACAGTATATCATATTTTTTTGGTATGATAGTTGTATTCAGTTTTGGATAGGTTCTATCTAGTGCTACCCATCAGTTGGTTCATAATTTTTCTAGATCAAGATTTGGTCTTGGTTGTGGCATTCCCATCAACCCTAGAATATAATTATATTTTAGTGTTTGTGATATGTTATGTTCTTATCTTATGTGTGACCTATCCTTGGGTCCTATGAAAGAGTAGTATTAGGTTCTCATATGTGCTAGCTATCTTTTAGGTCTAGTGCTAGCATGTTGAATTATTTTGAAATATATTTTTGTATTAAAGATCAACATGTTTTTGCTAGGATGACACATGTATTGGTTCATTAGATATGTATATATGTATAACATCTATTTAGATTTGTATGTATGAGAGAGAGAGAGAGTATTGAAGGTGATATGATGTGATCATGGTTATATGAATGAATTCTTAGTGTTGAAGTGTGTAAACTAAACCAAGAAGTGAAAAGAATAATAACTAAGGTAGACGATAATAATAGAAAGATGTATTCAATTTTGTAGAAAGTTGGTAAATGTTAGCATAAGATCTCTAACATAATCTTCTACAATTGGCTGCTAGAGTGCTATAAATTGGAACTATTTCAAGCATAAATAGATGCAAATTTATTAGTTCACATTTTGTCTATACGATATATTTTTAATAAATTTTTGTATTAAGGGAATTATCCCAACCGATGGTGAGCTAACCTGCTATTGGTGCTAAAAAATGAAGGACCATTTTTGGCCAACTGACAGGCACACAAGTGCCTCTACAATTCTGGCTTGATTGAGCCAAGGCTGGTAGGCCTGAATTCACCAGTGCCCTATGTTGCAAAAATGCATGCATAGACAAAATGATAATTCCTTCCAAAGGGGTAAACAATCCTTGGAGGAAAATAATACTATCTCCTAATAGCTATATCAAGTATGAAATCTAAACAAAGATTGCACTAGTACTAAAACCTAATTATGAATGCTTTATAAAGAAGAGATTAGATTGATTTGAAAACTACAAAGAAGGAACCAAATAACAATTTCAAATGAAATGTGATTAGTGCCTAATGCAAATTTGGGTATAGAGTCAATTTATTTTCAATCATACGTATAGTCAGAGACAGTTTTTAGAGAACTTACTCCTTTAAAGTAAGACTATCATCCAACAGGCTTCCGCTTGATTCACAGTTCAATTCAATTTATACAATTAATCCTATCGATTTTAACCCAAATTAAGAGACCGATAGGAACAATTGTAGGTTCATAGACCATACAATTGCTATTCAAATTGCATATATTAACTTTGAAATAATAAATCAAGGAATAGAACATAGTAGAACACCCTGTTACAAGAGTATCTGAAAAATTAACGAAAAAAAATGATATATAACCTCAAAAAGCATAAAAAGACTTATCTGACATTAACATTTAAAAGATTGCTTATTAGGTCCAAATCTGTAGTTGCAAGAGATATTGTCCCAATTGTTTCATGTTTTTTGTTTTCAAATTGTATCAATATAAATATATTTGCCAAAGGTTTCTCATGAAAAGACATACCTTTTCACAGAACCTAATCCCTAAAACTAACCCTAAAAATTACACATTAACCATATAAATGGTTTTTAGGGAAAAAATTTTCCTGTATGACAAAATTGATTTGTTATATCTTAAGGCATGTGCATAATGATCCGCATATTTAATTCCTGCACACAAATATTCAAAGTTAAATAATCTTTCAATAAAATTTAAAATTAAAAACATTATATTTAATAATGTTTTTAAGCTTTCATAAAATCACTATTTAAGATTATTTATTAATTAATAATTGTTGGTGTAATTAAATATTCCGAATTACACTTTAATTAATCTTACTTAGGTTAATGCATTGCATAGTAGTTTGTGATTGAGACATCTAGGAGTGTGCACATCCATTAAGCACATGGTGTAGGAGGAATTCCACTTTTGGTGTTAGATCCACCTTTAGTGCTCTTATCACATTATCATCCTAATCCATAGCACATAATTTATTGCATAATGGAGGATGATCCACATTTGGTGGACATGTGATTACACCTAGCATAGGAGATAGCTTATCAGTTCCTTTTCATTCTCTCTTATCTCCTTTCCTATATAAGGAGGCCTATTATGTAATCATTCATCAATCATTCAAGGTGAATTCATTGGATCAATTCAATATCATCATTGCATTCATATCATCTCTCTTGTGCTTTTCTTTAACCTCTAGATCCTTGGTTCAATCTTTTTTATTTGCAAATTCTTACATGGTATCAGAGCCATCAGAGTGTTTAGATCAGCCGATTTGAAGAGATCTTGATGCAAGCTTTGAAGGTCTAAATCTCAGATCTGAGAACCAGCATATGATAGAGGTGTCTTGGAGTAGATCTGATCTCACCATTGCATCCGGGAGGCTGTTTCGGTTAAGATCAACTATAAATTCACCTGTATTTGGTGAAAGTCAAAATCGAGGCAAATTTTTTTTGCAAATCGGATCGCACGGCCCGATCTACACCTCTGCGGTATGATTTTATTAAATTTTTTTTATTTTTATTTTGTTATTATTTGGAATATTTTTTTCTTGCAAAATTTTGGGCTAGGTACGAGCCCCTACCCTAAGCATTAGATAGAGAATATTCTCTATTTTATACAACACTGAGATAACATCATCAGAGGATCATCAGAGAACGGTACCCATGCTCATGCCAAGCGACCACCAAGGTGAGCCCAGCTCACTTCTTTATTTTTTGTGGGGGCCTTTGCATATATTAAGGGTCTAAAAACCCTTTGCACTGCAAATGTGGGATTAAAATCCTGCAACACACCACACCTCCCGATCCCTCCGCCTCCGCTGCTCCCCGCCACTGGTAGCACACCACTCCTCCGCCACCCTAGTGCTGCCCCTCCCCAGTCGCCACACAAGATCTACCATTGAGTTCAGCCCTACTCCATTAGTGCCACATGGTAGAACCATAGGCCACCAATCAATGCCAACGTCGACGCCCCATCACCAGGCCCGCCAGTGGCCCCATTAGCACACCCTATCAGCATAGTAGGTGCCACATCAATGCCCCCTACCACATCCTAGACATAGTCACATGTTGATGTCATCACATGCCAGTGTACCACATGGATCGTTCGTACAGTACAGACAACACAGTCAGCAACCACGTCATCCTTGGATTTTTTTTGCTTACGTCATCTGAGTTATGAGCCCAAATTTGATGGTTGTTTCACCAAAACATGGTAGAATTGGATTTTTGTGAGGACCTCTAGACCATCAAATTTAAGCGAGTCATTTTCTGACATCAGCAGGGTTTGAAAATTCTTTGCCCTCACCATATGCAGTTTTTATTTGACAGTCCGACTTTGGGAGGCCATAACTTGGTCATCCGAGCTCCAAATCGGGTGCATTTTTTTTGAAATTGGGTAGAATTTCTTGAAGAATATAGTGGTGTTGTTGATTTTTCATTTTGGTGTCTACATTTTTCAAAAATTGCATATTTTTTTGACTATTCCTATCTGTTCTTGATTTCTGCAACTTCCAAGGCTTCGTTTGGGCACATACGGTAACATTTTGAGGTGAATTTTTTTTTGAAAGTGCATGATTTTTTGTCTACTTTCCAAATCTGCAATCAAATTTCAGTGATTTTGGGTGGAAATATCACTTTCAGAAATAGGTCATTTTGGGGCTATAATTGCACTTGGTTAATCCTTGGATTTTAGTTTTCTGATTTGCATTAGTCATTTGAAGGAGTTATTAGTAGTTATTAGTCATTATTTGGTTGTAATATGGATAATTCAAAGGTTAAAATCCTCACTCCATATAACTACCATGAATGGAAAGTATCTTTAAGTGATCATTTGTTAAGTATTGGATTGCTTAGAATGACTCTTTTGCAGGATCAAGAACCTCTAATAGGTGTTGCAGAAAGGTGAAAATGGTTTGATCGAAGGGATAAAGCACTTGGCTCTCTTAGATCATCCATCTCTCGTGACTTGCATTTTCATATTGCATCTTGCACACATCCTCATGATGCTTGGGTCATATTGGAAGGACTCTTTGGTAAACCTGATAGAATGAAAAAATTAAGATTAGAGAATGATCTTATAGGTCTAAATCCTAGTGATTTTGACAATATTCAAATTTTTTTCTCTAAGTTCAATTCTATTAGATTGGAGCTTTCTACATGTAGCATTGTTAAAGGGGATGAATAATTGATCTTTTCTATTCTTTCCAAGCTAGGTCCTGATTATTCTATCTTTGTTTCTACATTCTATGCTACTATGGATGCTCTTGGTAGTGCATACAAATTGCCCTCTCTTGATGAATTTTCAGCGCAAAATAAGGGAACAAGCAAAGTTGGCACACATGGGTCAGTTGAAGCCTTACACATCAAGCATTGATTGCAAGTGAGTCTACATCAAAGGCTTCTAATGGAAAAGGAAAGAAACATAATACAGATCCTAAGCCTCATGACAAAGGTAATGCATCTTCCTCACCGAATACTACTAAATCCAAGTCCTCTTCAAGAGAGGAGTCATCTAGAAGAAAGAGGGAGAAATGTGCATATTGTAAAAAGCTAGGACATGATGAGCATAAGTGTTTTCAAAAGAAGATTGATGAGCTAACTCACATTATTTAGAAGCACACCATTAAGTTTCCCTCATTAGTGTCTACTCCTTCTTCTACACATTCAGCAGCTTCTACATCTCCATAATCATCCAATGATAAAGGTAAAGGACAAGCACTCTTGGCTTCCACATATCCTGAGCAAGGTAAATGGCTTCTTGATTTAGGTGCATCACATCATATGGCATCATCTATGGATGTGTTTTCTTTTATTGAACCTTGTAATTCTCCTAATATTTTGATGGGTAACAACACATTCATGAGAGTTTGTGGGAAATGTTCTATTCCTATGGGAGAGGGGACATTTAATGATGTTCTTTGTGTACCATCCTTGACCACTAATCTCCTTTCTATTTACCAAATTACACATGGGGCACAAGGTAAAATTGTTGAGTTCACTCCTAATTTTGTCTACATTAGGGACATGGAGACTAGAGATGTCATAGCTATGGGAGTTGTTGATCATACATCATGCTTGTATTCTTTTTCAAATTTTGTTGACAATGATGATGATATTCATGATGTACCCATCCCTTTGCCAAGGGATAATTATGAGGAGAATTTTGGGCACTTGAATCATTTTTTTGTTGAGACAAGTGTTGATCTTCCCACTCCTCCACCTCCCACTTCTTCAGACATGGGCTCTACTATTCAATAGGATGTTCACAGTGTTTTAGATCTTGCAGAGTGTGATGACTACTTGGATGCATCTTCAACATTTGTTGATTCTCATGATGCAGATTTGGAAGACATACATGAGGAGGTTTCTCTTTCCCTTGATGGTAGTTTCATCATAGTTGGGGACACTTCTTCACCTTCTTTGGAGATTGGCACTCTTGATTCTTCTCCTTCACTTGATTTGTCACATGAAGTGATAGATTCTTTGGGCTTGGAGATTCCTATTCAGTCTTCAGAGATTCATACATGGAGACCATCTTCTTCCTCATTCCATTTGCACATGGATTGGCTTCTTCATCATTTGATGTATCTATTTCTTCCCAAGGGAGACATGTTTCTTGTAAGCATTGGTTGCTCTATTATTTGCAGGTACTCATCATCAACATGGGAGCTTCTACATTATGGGGGGGATATCATGTCTCCAACTATCCTTCTTATGGGGGGATACTTCTTTGTATATACATGATGTATGTAGTTCTTGGGGGATCTTGAGCACTCCATCCATCCATGCATCTTGTTTTCTTCTCTCTTTTTGGGGGAGGGTTTTTCCCATGAGGTTTTCCCTCTTTCTCCCCTTTGTGAGAGTTATTGCATTTCATGTATTACATTTTGTACATGGGTACCTAACATGGCCTAGTAGACGGGACCCATCTTGCATTGTGAATTTAAGTGCATTCCCCTAAGTTGCACTTAAGGGGGGGTGTTGGTGTAATTAAATATTCTTAATTACACTTTACTTAATCTTACTTAGGTTAATGCATTGCATAGTAGTTTGTGATTGAGACACCTAGGAGTGTGCACATCCATTAAGCAGATGGTGTAGGAGGAATTCCACTTTTGGTGTTAGATTCACCTTTAGTGCTCTTATCACATTATCATCCTAATCCATAGCACATACTTTATTGCATAATGGAGGATGATCCACATTTGGTGGACATGTGATTACACCTAGCATAGGAGATAGCTTATCAGCACCTTTTCATTCTCTCTTATGTCCTTTCCTATATAAGGAGGCCTATTATGTAATCATTCATCAATCATTCAAGGTGAATTCATTGGATCAATTCAATATCATCATTGCATTCATATCATCTCTCTTGTGCTTTTCTTTAACCTCTAGATCCTTGGTTTAATCTTTGCTATTTGCAAATTCTTACAATAATATATCAAATAAAATTATGACATAACTTATACAAATGTATTTGATAAATAAAATATAAATACCAATAAAATTAAATCATTAATCTTAGGTACTTACTTTATTTATCAAAACATATGAAAATGTTATCAACACCTAAAATTATTATATAGGAATATAATGTTTAAAATTAAAATTCACTTTTAAAAATATTAACCATAATGCATTCATTTTAAAAATATCCTTTCACTAACATAAGATAATATAAATTACATAAAGAAATATTCTTAAAACATCAGGGTAAAAAGATTTTAACTCACCCTAATATCACAATATTTAAAAATAATTTACATTGGGCAAGTATATTAATACTTTAGAAAAAATAACAACCTTAATGCTTAGAAATATTTTTTAATGTAAAAATAAGATAAAATCATACAATCATTTAATAAAAATGCATAGAGTTTAAGGCAAAATAATCTCACTTTCTAAACAAAACCCTAAATATGCATTTCATGAAATGAAGGTGAAAAACAATAATAATAACATATATTCAAGTCACCACATTAATATTTCCTAAAATGAAAAGGTTAAAAACAAATCACATATGGTAAGATACAATCAATTATGCCCTATTTACCCTAATATTTTGATTTTAAAAAATAAAATTACAATAGGGTGAAGTAAGGGATTCTATTTAGGTATTTTGAAAATTAAAGATTAATGCTAATTAAAATTATTTCAAAACCCATAACATAGTAATTCTTTTTAAAAAGAATTTCCCTTTTTACACTTTTCACTTTAGGGTTTATGAGGGTAAATTAGAAATTAAATTTAAAAAGGATCACATTAGTAAAAATAATCTAAATTTCGTGAAATGTAAAATCTTTTTGAAACACATCATATAAAAGAAATTCAAATACATTAATTATCCTAATAATTTATTTCTAAATTACTAAAGGGAATAAAATAATTTACAATTTATCCCTTTATCTCTACCCATATTCTCAAAGAATAATATAGGACAATCGGTTAGGGTAGGTCGGGTAGTTAGGATAGGAAGAAAGGGTGGGTTGAGAGGTCAAGTGTTCAACTCCCTCTCCCCACTCTTTTTTCCTTAAAAATAATAAAGTAAATAATACATAAGAAAATAGTATTCATATTTGAATTTAAAATTATGAAGGCAAGAAATACTCCTTGTATGAGAATTTGTATTAATTTTTCACCTGCACATGAAAATGTAAATAAATTAGTTCCTCTTCCAAAACCTTTTGAAGAATAATAGTAGATTAATAGGTTAGAGGGTAGGAGGATAGGTAGGTAGGAAAAAAGGTTGGCTTGAGAGGTCGAGTGTTCAACTCCCTCTCGCCACATTTTTTACTTAACCTATTTATTATTTTTATAATTATTTTATCTCAAAATATATATGCATTAAATTTATTGAAATAAAATAACTAAAAGCCAATTTCATGAACATAGAATAATGACAAATATTTATGCCCTTTTTAATTGTTTTAATTTTTTACATAGAGAAATTACATAAAAATAAAAATGAGGATTATACTTCCCTGATGTCTTGCGTATTTAGAACCTGATTTTTTAGGTGTCAACAGTGGCTCTTATTGGGGACGTGCATTCATGCCTAGATGCAGTGAGAGTCTAGTTATCTCTGGAAAAGAAGACCACTTGAAACATAATGTTAATTTCATAATAAATTAAAATAGTTACTCAAAATCATTAACATTTATCACAATACTCATTTGAAGGCAAATTACCTCAAATACTAAAAAGATGTTTCATAATAACATGTTTTCCTATTAAAAATGTAAATAATAAAATCATAGGAAAAACAATAATATTTTAAATATCAAAATAATTAAAGAAAGTTTTATTACCTCAATATTTACCTTGTAATGAATTACCCCTTGCCACAGACAAAATAAAATGCATTCCGCACGTGTGTGAATTTTGATGCTGTGCATTACATTTTTGATAATGTATTTCCTCTTTGTTTAAACCGTAAGCACATTTATTTGGATGCTTACACCCAAAATTCTCTCTAGTTGTCATGTGCTGGCCACTCGCCTCTTCAAATCTTGGCATATCTTCATGTTTATTTCTGGTTTTAACATGCTGACCATGTGAATTATCATTTGACAGTAGGTAAAAATTATTCTTATCCTGTGTGTAAATTCTGGGGTGCACTCTGGGGTGCATGTTGTGACTCCCTTTATCATTATTTCCCATATAATAATATTGTTGCCTTGGGTTGATTTGTTGTAGATTACCTTTCTGAAAACTCACATTTTGACTGGGAAATTCACCTCCATAATGTGCATCTCCATATTCATTTCCAGCGCTAATATATTGCTCACTTATAAGGTTATTTGGCTGCACATTTCCATATCACTCAAGTCCATTGGCAGCATAATTTCATTTGCGATTTCAAAATTTGCTGGCCGTCATTTACAAATCTGGGCTATTTATGATCTCACCAACACTCCATAATAGTTAAAAACACTGTAAAAATGCCCCCCAAGTTGAGGCATATGATTGGAGCATTCATTTTAAGTTTAAAACTATCATTTACAACACTTATATAGCCCCCCAAAATGTCTCCAAATATCTGCACGGGATTATAATTTGTCTGGCCGTTTTTAGAAATGTTTGGGCGTGTTTGGGCATGTTGGTATCCCAAAAACACATTGAAGTGCCACAAAATTATCCTCTGGTTATGGGAAAATGCTTGGGAGTCATTTTAGATGTAAAAATACTCATTTGCTGTTAAAAAATGGCCTCAAATTTTGGAGCCTAAATGCAAAAATGTGATTCATTTTGAACAAGAATAAATTTATTTCCAATGCAGACAAGAATCAAAAGAATACATATAAAATGATTCACTTATAATGCTTATGATATACAAGACAAAACTATAATGAATGAACTTGATATTTTAGGTTTTCCAACGCTTTGATTTTCAAATGCAAAAAATAATAAATATAAAATAAATATAAACGTACATAAGAATGAATGTCAAATGTTATTCAATTACATATTACGACATGATTTTAAAAATTTGAAAGGAAATACAAAATATTAAAAACTATAAAATATACTTATCTGTTTGGTGCTTAATAGAGAAAACTTTACCTCTGTCGTAAACCTGGTTTTGGTCATGCAACATGAAACTTACCATTGATGTCACTTCTGAAATACCCATAATGTGCAAATTTGTCCTCACCAAATTTTTGCAATTATTATATTGTATTTTCCCTATTTGTAAAATCTCCTGATACACTAAATATATTTTATCTTCCTCAAAGAACAAATTAGAGTACATATAATTTCCAAGAGTATCTTGCAGAAATAATGCATTTATTTCTTCACATGTAATTTCATTTTCTATCACACTATATTGTTTTTCTAAATTATTTTCTATTTCACTAGAAAAAAGATTTAGAAACGTACCTCCGTGAATACTTACCTCTGGTTCTTCATCATTCTCGACTTTATTTTCAAATGTACTATAGAGTATGTTGAACCAACTTTTCTGAGATTCATCATCTTCATAAATACTATTCATACCAAGTTCTTCATGTCTATGTAATTCATACTGTAACATTTCATCCTCATTGTTTAGAAAATTTGAAGAGTTTTTAAAACCTTCCATAGAAATATCTCCTCCTTGAAATATCTCTCCCTCTTGATATTCATTAAACACCACTTGATCATGCCCATCCTGATGACTATAATAAAAATTTAATTTAATCTTTTGCACATACTTTTGATATTCGGTAGCCAACAAATCTGAAATTTGTTCTGTATTGAGAAGATTTTCCTCCTGATCATGATTTTCATTTGTTTCCACACAAATCTGATCCGGTGTATATGTTTCTTCAATCTGTTCACAAATTTCTTTTTCATATGAAATTTCATTAGGGCTCTCTGTAGATTTCAAAATGCACTCATTTTCTTCATCTGAATCTAGAACTTTATTCAGGCTTTGTTTCTCTTTCTTTGATTTTAAAGTACTATTATGTCTCAATGCTTTTTCTGTAACTTTATCATTTTCTTCCATTACATCATCATATACAATTTTAAGTATAAGCTTTACCTGCTCACGAGTTACTCCTAAACTGTATATTTTGTTTAAAAAATTTGGCCTGATATCAAAAGGTATTTCACGGAAAATATCCATCATCCTTATAAACAAACTCATCATATTTTCATTATCATACCATTCTAAAGTAATAATTGCATCCAAGGGAGACATAGATGATTCATCCCTGTCATGGAATACATCAAGGAACCATTGTTCAAACTACATCCATGATGAAATGCATTGTTCAGGCAATGATTCATATTTTTCCCTTGCATTATTCTTTAGTGACCATGCAAATATCTTCATGGCATCATTTTCTGTAGCAATCCAATATTTATCAAGGAATGCATAAAGATCATCTAAATGATCAATAGCTGATTCTTCATAATTTCCGTAGAATTCAGGTACCTTATGTGAATATTTTGAAAACCATTCATTAGAACTGCATTTGAATTTTCTAAGATCCAAAGGCTTGATGTCAAAAGGAATAAAAAACCTTTTGAACAAAATTATAAACATCATGTAATTGATCTTCTATTACTAATTAAAGGAAAATGTCTCATACCTTCTAGGCTATCTTCCTATCTCCTTCTGAGTTTTCTCCCTTAGTAGAGTTACTGACTGAAATGCTTTGTTCAATAGAGTCGTCACCTTCTTCATAAGAAGGATAAAATCATATAATTGATTCTGAGTTCTGTCTTCAGTAGAGTGTGACTAAACTATAACCAAAGATTATGTAGGTATCTTTTATTGATAGCTTCCCCAACAGAGTTGCCAATTTGTTGGTGTTCAAAAATGCTGGACCATTTTTGGCCAACTGACAGGCACACACTAGTGCCTCTGTAATTCTGGCTTGATTGAGCCAAGGCTAGTAGGCCTGAATTTACAAGTGCCCTATGTTGCACAAACACATGCACAGACAAACGTTCCTTCCAAAGGGGTAAACAAATCCTTGGAGGAAAATGATCTAATTTCCTAATAGCTATATCAAGTATGAAATCTAAACTAAGATTGCACTACTACTAAAACCTAATTATGAATGCTTTATAAAGAAAAAATTAGATTGATTTGAAAACTACAAAGAAGAACCAGATAACAATTTCAAACGAAATGAGATCAGTGCCTAATGCAAATTTGGGTATAGAGTCAATTATTTCCAATCCTATGTATAATCAGAGATAGTTTTAAGATAACTTACTCCTTTAAAGTAAGACTATTGTCCTACAAGTTCTGCTTGATCAAAATTCAAAATAATTCACACAATTAATCCTACTGAGTTTAACTCAAATTAAGAGACCGACATGAACAATTGTAGGTTGACATACCATACAATTGATACTCGAATTGCATAAATTAACTTTGAACTATAAAATTAGGGAATAAAACACAGTAGAACATCTTGGTGTTAAGTAAATAATAAATAATGAGGTGGTTAAGTAAAAAAGGTGGCAAGAGGGAGTTGAACACTCGACCTCTCAAGCCAACCTTTTTCCTACCTACCTACCCTTCTACCCTCTAACCAGTTAGTCTATTATCATTCTTCGAGAGGATTTGGAAGAGGAACTAATTTATTTGCAATTTCATGTGCAGGTGAAAAATCAACACAATTCCTCACAAAGGGAGTATTTCTTTCTTTAATAATTTTAAATTCTAATATGAAATATTCCTTTCCTATGAATTATTTATTTTATCATTTTTAGGAAAAAAGAGTGGGGAGAGAGAGTTGAACACTTGACCTCTCGACCCACCCTTTCTTCCTAACCTAACTACCCGACCTACCCAAACCGATTGTCCTATTTTATTCCTTAAGAGTATGCATAGAAATAAAGGTATAAATTAAAGATTATTTGATTCCCTTTAGTATTTTAGGGATAAGTGTTAGGATAATAAATGTATTGAATTTCCGTTGCATGATGTTTTTAAAGAATTTATATTTTACGGGATTTAACCTATTTACTAATGTGATCCTCTTTAGGTCTCATTTTTGTTTTACCCTAAAACCCTAAAATGAAAGAGTAAAATATAGTAATTTGTTTTGGTAATGTTATGGGTTTTGAAATTGTTTTAATTAGCATAAATCTTTAATTTTCAAATACCTAAAAGTAATCTTTTCTTTTACCCTATTATATTTTTAATTTCAAAATCAATCTATTATGGTAAAGTGGGCATAAATGATTATATCTTACTTTATTTGATTTTAACTTTTCATTTTGTAAATACTAATTAAATGATTTGTAAATGTATGCATTTAGGGTTTTTGTTTAGAAAGTGAAATTGTTTTATTTCAAAGACCTAAATGCATTTTATAAAGTGGTTGTAAGGTTTTATTTTTACATTAGAAATATTTCTTAAACATTAGGGTTATTTTTCTAAAGCATCGATGCATTTGCCCTAAGTAAATTATTTTTAAATATTATTATGTTAGGGTAAGTGCTCTCCTCTTTTTAAGGGTGAGTTATAAATCTTTTTACCCTAATGTTTTAAGAATATTTCTTTATGTAATTTATATTATCTTATGTTAGTGAAAGGACATTTTTAAAATGAATGCATTATGGTTAATATTTTTTAAAAGTGAATTTTAATTTTAAACATTATATTCCTATGTAATAATTTTAGGTGTTGATAACATTTTCATATGTTTTGATAATTAAAGTACCTACGATTAATGATTTAATTTTATTGGTATTTATATTTTATTTATCAAATACATTTTTGTAAGTTATGTCATAATTTTATTTGATATATTATTAATTAATAAATAAATAATTTTAAATAGTGATCTTTATGCAAGCCTAAAACATTATAGAATATAATAAATTTAATTTTAAATTTTTTTTGATGAATAGAGGCCTTTACAATTTTATTACCTAATGCCGGGTGTTTTTGTGCAGGCATTAACGTAAGGATTTGGATTTTCATACACAAACACCTGAAGACATAACAAATCAATTTTGTCATGTGAGAAATATTTTCCCCTAAAAACCATTTATATGGTTAATGTGTAATTTTTAGGGTTAGTTTTAGGGATTAGGTTATGTGAAAAGGTATGTCTTTTCACGAGAAACCTTTGGCAAATATATTTATATTGATACAATTTGTAAGCAAAAAAAACACAACACAATTGGGACAATATCTCCTGCAACTACAGATTTTGGACTTCAGATGCAATTTTTCAAATGTTATGTCAGATAAGTTGTTTTATGTTTTTTGATGTTATATATCATTTATTTTCAATTAGTTTTTCAGATACTCTATGTACTAGGGTGTTCTACTGTGTTCTATTGCCTAATTTTATAGTTCAAAGTTAATTTATGCAATTCGAGTATCAATTGTATGGTCTGTGAACCTACAATTGTTCCTCGATTTTATAGTTCAAAGTTAATTTATGCAATTCGAGTATCAATTGTATGGTCTGTGAACCTACAATTGTTCCTGTCGGTCTCTTAATTTGAGTTAAACTCAGTAGGATTAATTGTGTGAATTATTTTGAATTAATCAAGCGGAAGCCTGTAGGACGATAGTCTTACTTTAAAGGAGTAAGTCATCTTAAAACTGTCTCTGATTATACATAGGATTGGAAATAATTGACTCTATACCCAAATTTGCATTAGGCACTGATCTCATTTCGTTTGAAATTGTTATCTGGTTCTTCTTTGTAGTTTTCAAATCAATCTAATTTCTTCTTTATAAAGCTTTCATAATTAGGTTTTAGTAGTAGTGCAATCTTAGTTTAGATTTCATACTTGATACAACTATTAGGAAATTAGCTCATTTTCCTCCAAGGATTTATTTACCCTTTTGGAAGGAACATTTGTCTATGCATGCGTTTGTACAGCATAGGGTACTTGTAAATTCAGGCCTACCAACCTTGGCTCAATCAAGGCAGAATTGCAAATGCACTAGTGTGTGCTTGTCAGTTGGCCAAAAACGGTCCAACATTTTTGAGCACCAACACCTGCATTGAGAAAAATGACACCGAGCCTTTATAAAAATCACCTTAACTAGTGCTCTATTCATAAGAATTAGTTTCTCTATGGTTTTTCCCATCTTGGGTTTCCACATTAATTTTGGTGTTATGGTGTTTTCTATGTGTGTACTTTCAAATTTGTATTATTTTCAATTATCTAAGTGGTTTAAGTTTGTGCCAAATTAATTAAGTTCAAGAAATTTTTTTGGAATAACTGATTCAACCCTCTCTCAGTTATTCACGTATTCAACAATCAGTATTAGAGCTTTGTCCCTTAGAGATAGAGATTAACTATTTGAGGGAGATCTTGGCAGTTTGACCAGATGGCAGGAAAATACTACTATTATAAATATTGATAGATCATGATGGATAACATGGAAAACATTGAATCAGAGAATGAGGAGTTGAAAGAAAAATTAAGGAAGCTAATTGTAGTATCCCCAAGATGAGGGAGTAGATCCAAAAATTCAAAGAAAGACACAATGAAGTGAGCCAGGACCTAAAGGAATCAAATGAGAATGTGGTGAATTTGTAACAACAATTAGATAAATGAAAAAACATTGAAGAATTACTCAAATAAAATATCAAGCAAAAAATGCAAGAATGGAAGAAGACCGAAGGAGATCTAAAAGACACTATCAAGTAGAAATTATATGAAAATGAGAAGCTAAATCATGAATTAAATAAGTTGAGATCTGAAGATTTTTTTTTTTTGTGAAATTAGTACAATTTTGGATCACCTTTTGGCCATGAAAAAATATCACAAGGACAGGAAAGGATTAGGTTCCACCATTGAATGTCCAAATCAAAAGACCAAAGGTAAAGACAAGTAAGTTGATGCTGAAGCTAAGTTGAAGGTAATAAGAAAGGTTAGGAATTTAGGAACATATACAGGAGGGCCTCTAGTAAAGCAATTGAATGCTCAAAGGTACTTATATTTTAATGGTCATTATTTTATATTAAAGAATTTTGGTCATAAGGCTGTAGACTGCAAGAGCAAGAAGGAACATAATGTTCAATGTTTTAGTTATTAGAAGTTTGGTCACAAGGAAAATCAATGTAGAAGTCAAGTATCTAAACTATTTAAGAGAAATGAAAGGAATTATTTATTTCATGGGAATTTTTATGTATGCCACAATTATTGTCACAAACCTAATAAATGTAGATATAGGGTTTAATTGATGAGATTAGGATAGAGAAATGTCAAATGTTTCAAATATGGTCAGACTGGTCATTATGCTAACACTTGTAGACCTATTGCTACTTTATTTTTTTTGGAAATAATAATATTGTTAAATTTTTAGGTGAATCTCAGAAGATAGTCATGGTGTGGAAGAAGGAAGTTGGTGAAGATAATTCTACGGTACTGATTCTTGGTGCTAGATCTTCTAGTAACTAAGTCTACTATGTTGGCTTAGGGGGATTATTAAAATGATAAATTTGTCTCTTCCCCCTCATAGGTATGATACTGGTGGTATTTTTTGTGTCTATGGTATGGTGCATCTATTAAGGAATATTATAAATAGTTTGGTTGATTGATGTGAGATGTACTATTGATTGTGCTAGTGATATAGATTATCAATAGGAAGAGTAATTATGAAAAGTTAATGTTAAAAAGGTAAAGTTTCAAATCTTTAATCACTTTTGTGAAGGAGAAATTAAGGATCTTGTAGAGCTTGTGAGGGTTTGATAAGTTTTGTCAAGAGATAAAATGAAATCAAGGTTGGTTGTTCATGAATTTGATGCTATCATGTCACAAAAGATGAAAAGAGTAGAATTAGAAGAATTTGATCATGAGAAGATGAGGAGAGAATTAAGGAAGGAAAAAACATGATAAAACCATGGGAGAGAATGAAAGCCCATGTTAAGAGTTAATTTTTACCCATTGATTATGAAGTTCATATGTATAGAAGGTTGTAGAATCTTAGGAAGAAAGACCTAGATGTGAGTAGTTACACAAAGGAATTTCACAAGTTGAGTCTCAAATCAAAGAGACATGAAGATGAGTTAGAAAAAGTTGTGAGGTAATTGAATAGATTGAGATTGAAGATCAAGATGATTTTTCTATGTTGGCACCAGAGATAGTGCACAAACTCTTCCAATTGGCCCTAAGGGTAGAGGAGAAGTTAAGAAGAAAGGAAAAACAATGAAGTAAAGAGGTAAAGGAGGAACAAGTTTCAGAGGAAGAGGCAATTTTGGAGGGAGAATTCCTAACCAAAGGTCTTATGGTGAGTCTAACCAAGGAGATCAAGTTGGGGACTCAAGTAGTAGAGGAGGCTACTGTAGATGCTTAAAATCATCCCATAACGTTATAATTATTTAATTATTTCAGTTATATTCTTCTTTCTTATTTAATTAAATCTGGCTCATTATTATATAGTATTTAAATTTTAAATTTAAATACCCCTCTTGCAAGTGTATTCAATTTTATTTAATACCTTTTCCCCATATAAATACTTGTTAAATAAATTTTAATTTATTTAATCCCTTCACATTCTATTATTCTTCTAAACCATGATTAGTTTAATTTTTTAATTAAATTATTCCTAAATCTGAACCTAGATCCTACCCTACACACATCACTCTCAACAAATAGACCTATTTATTAATTAACTAAGGTTAATTAAGCTAATTCTTTGATTCCTATACCTATTGGCCTTAATTATTTGCTCACACATGTGTGAGCAAATTTCCAAAATTTGCCTTTTCAAAATAATCCAAAAAAAGACCCAACAAGGTTTCTTACAATCTTGATGACACCTCTTACACATTCTAAAAACATGAAAGTGGACCTTTTCTCTTACACCCTCTTACACCTTCTTACACGTGTACTTGAAGTACACATTGACCCATCACATCTCAAGTTGCTCACACATGTGTGAGAAAATTAATTGGAATCTTACATGGCTTATGTGTCCCTCATGGGGCACCTATGTGGATGACACATGTGATCCACCTCACCCTAGTCCTCCAAAATCCTATAAATAGGAGTCTTGCCAAGAGTAATTCATCCATTATTTTGCATTAGAGTTATTATGCTAGCATAGTCTTAGAAATTCTTGCATTTATGTTTTTCTAACTTGTTTGGTAGCTCTTTACATTAATGGTAGCATATTTTTCATAATTACATCGTAGTAATTTATTTTATTTCTTCATCCACTTTGCATGCTTGAGGCTAGCTCTTCATAACTAGTCTTTGAGCTCATTCAATGCCATTTTTATGGTAGTTGATAGGTTGTATCTTGCATTGATCATATTGATAGTCTTTAGTGGGATTTAGTATATTATGTTGGGAGAGCACACCCACATACTCTCTAAGAGATACAATAAAGCAAACTTTGGGTGTGTTTACTTATTGCTTATGAGAGGTTGTGGAGAAAATTTTCATTTGTTTTCATGCAAGCTTCTTTAAACGTTAAGTTTTTATATCTGACTAACATATTTCACTAATATTTGACTGTTTTATCTTGCTTGCAACAGATTAAGTTTTCCTCACATTTTGGCATGGGTGGTGGGACCCACATCCCTGTCTAAACTTCTCTTTCTTCTTTTTTTCTTTCATTTTCTGCAACTCTCAGAAACTATCACGCTTTGGCCTCTGCGCCTTGGAACTTTCATCTATGTAGTTTGATGTCTGTGCCTAGGGACTGTTGTCTCTGCCCAACATTAATTTTTTTTATATTTAAGAGTGTTTTTTAGATCATTTCACATTTTTAACTCTTGGGTCTCTGTTAGACAACTAATTTTGCAGAGTTAAATGCTGAAAAAATTGCTTCAAATTCATTTTTGAGTCTTACAAATTTGACTTTATTTATGATTGTCGTTTGTGCAGGTCCTTTGTCATCTGTGCAGTTTGGCATCTGTGACTGTACTTTGTTGTCTACATTCAAAAACCATACCGCCAACTGTCAGGTATAATCTTTTGTAGTTTTTTGTCTACGTTTTCACACTATCATCTGTGACTTTGACTGTCGTCTATGATAGTTGACTGTCGTCTGCGACCTAGTTTTGTCTTCTATGTTTTTCTACTAATTTTTCTAGTTTTTTGCAGCACACCGAATCTAAAGATTAAAAAATTCCAAACTACTAATATTTTATGTTGCAAGACATTGACAAAAGAGTCATACAAGCACCACAACTACTCACATTTCTTATTTTACAGGTTTCCTAGGAGATACGAATAAACAATGTGTCTTCCTTAATTTGTTTCTTAGGCATTTAACAAAGGTTCACTTGTAGTGTTTTTCTAAGTGGTAGGGGATTATGCTCTTGTCTCTTTGAGATAATAAAAAACCTAGACCCGTTTGACATCACACTTTAATAGGGACCTTGGAAAAGAACAAAGTGTGCTTGGTGTGTTTGGGAGAAAACCACGTTGGATAGGAGATTATGCTCTTTTCCCCTTGAGGGAAAATTAGAAATCCAGACTCCTCCTTGTGGCCAATCCATGCATTTTCCTTTAATCCTTTAGATGGGCCTATCGATGAGGTAAAAAGCTCTTGGGAATGACCCAAGAGAGAACGAGGTGTTAGCCCACCACTCCAACTCATGTTAATAAAATTTTCTTTTGGGGTTAAACCCTCAAAAGTCGGATGACATTTGAGCTTATACACGGCTCTCACTAACATTTAGTAGGACCTCATGGTCTAAATCATGTTTACGTGACTACTTGTGTCAAGGTTCTTTGTGGGGCTATATGTCCTAGTCGTGCTTGCACAAACACAAAGAGTGTGTTCGAATGGATACCCTTACTAAAAGCCATTAGTTAGAAGCCACTTGGCTCACCCCTAAAAGGTTGATAATATGTATGCAAGGAGAATAGTAATCTACCCAAGACACTCACCATATTGAGCCCCCTTCAATGTTAACACTTTGATAATACAACATCATGAATGAAGCCATTGAGTGCTTGGTGATGACCATATTCTGAGGAGTTTTGGGTGTGTTCCTAAGTCAGTGAGAAAATATTTTCAATCTCATCCAATTTCCTTTTAGGGATAAAGAGTATGATTGTTACTTTCATTGCAAAACAAATCTGTACACTTGAATCCTACAAGGTTGCTTTGTCCCTTGCAAGACTATTTTTGACAAACGTGCATGTAATCCAAAAGTTTGATGTATGTATGAAGATCAGTTCTTTCCATTAAAAAAATTGATAGAAATCAAATCCAATATTTGATTGATTAAATTCTATAAAAAACATTTTGAATCTTGGATTGTCGTCTGCGACCTGGTATTGTCATCTCCGCAGATTGACATCTCATACCTGGTATTGTCATTTTTGTAGATTTTCATCTGCGTTTGAGAATTGTCATCTCTGCCTAAAAATAGTGAGCAATCTAATTTGACCAAAACACCTAAAAATTGATTTCCTTAGAGGCCTTTCAAATCATTTGACGTGAAACATTGATTTACCCTATCAAAATTGGTATTTTCTTGAGACACGACTGATTCAAGAAAACACGAGAAGGCCAAACTCCTAGTTTCACAAGTCCATAGAGAAAATAAAATTTCTTATCAAAAGATTAAATATAATTAATATTATTTGAAACCTATCCAAGACATTCTAGGGGCTATTGAAAAATCAGATTAAATCATCTACAACAATCGGTTTTCTAATTTTGTTGCCAAGAACAAAGTGAACATGGCCTTTTTCACATGGGAATCTTATTATTAAGTACCATCAACCTTCACTCTCCTCCAAGTCATTCATTCCTTTCTCATCTTTAAACACCTCTTTCTTCATTCACATTCCAAAACATTAGGAGCATTAATCAAAATCTTGGACTTAAAATCAAAATCAGGATCAATCCATCTTGCACACCTTCATCAAGCAATAGGGTGAAAGAATTATTCTGATAGTGTCTCATAGACCTTAATTTCAAAGAAAACATTAATCCCTTCCTACTTTTTAGAATTGAGTCTAAATCTAAGTAGTATTAATCCAGTTCTATTTTGTTTGGGGATCATCAGTCTATCACCCAAATAAGAGAAGACTTTAAATAAAATCCAATGTCATGTTTTCATTATCACAAGGTCTTGTTGCACCTAGGTTTGTTCAAAAACTTTAAATCCAACCAATCCTTGAGGCTTAGTTCCTCTTTAATCCAATCTCATGAATCAATTTAATCCTCAATCAAATCAATTAATCTAATTCGATCAATCCAATCAATTATCAAGACTTAATCATTAGTCCAAGTTTCTCCTAGTTCACCAAACCCTTCCCTTTTCATATCTCATCAACCATTCATCCTTCTTCAATTAAACCATTCTAAGGTCACTCCTGCATGCTACTTACCCAATCACAAGGAAAACTAAGACAAGAATATCTCACCATGGATAACGATCAAGAAACTATCTATCAAGAATACTTTAATGATGAAGAAGAACCACACATGGAATCTAACACAGTCATACTTGAAAGCATCAGTGCCAATCCACAAGATAAAGAATTCATTGAGGATCCTAAAAATTTAAGCTTAGTGGAAGACCTAATCCAAGCCAATAGTTCCAACATCTTTATGAATCTTATCGAAAGGGGTGTTACCCTCCTTGACAATTTTGGTGAGACTTTGCTTGAGAACAACTTGATTCGAATCAACAAAAGAAAAGTAGTACCCATAATGCCATCAATATCTAATAATACAAATCAACCTACACTTGAATTAATCCAAAAACTCTTAAAAAAGCCTAACTAAAACAATGGGGTGAGTAACGATGGTTTAAATGTGGGTCGTGAACCTGAGCAACAACCAAGGTCCTTGGGACAATGCTCTGCTTCCATTTTCTCAAAGCCTAGTGGAGTCCTAAAAAATAAAAAATCTGCACAAATTAACAACACCAATCAGACATAACACCAATCCTCCCCCTCTGGGAGAACATAATACATCATCAAGAGGAGGAACACATCAAGTCCAGATGATCACTACTAGTAATCCTCCCGAATTAGTCCAACAAATCGATGAGCTCAAAGGCATGATGATGACTATGCAAAAAGGTGAGAAGAAGGAATTCTCTTTTTCAGAGATATGTCCTTATCCCTTTGACAAATCAATCACTCTCCAACCATTCCCTACCAATTTTGAAATTCTAAAATTTGATGTAGTGGCACAAGAGGTTTCCCACAATGATCATCTTCTTCTAAGAATCTTCACTAGGAGTCAGAGACTCATGCCTTGTGCAACATATCAAGGAATTCTATGTAGCAGCACAAGTGGTTTCCCACAATGATCATCTTCTTCTAAGGCTCTTCACTAGGAGTCTTGGAGGACCAGCCTTAGAGTGGCTATCAGTGATAACTTTAAGAAACCCCCTTTTAGGAAAAAGTGTAAAATCCTGGCGAATCGTACATTATTTTAGTGGGGAATTTGTTTTAATGCAGGCAAATTTTTTTTTTCAAATCCACAATTTTTCATAGTTTGTATTGACGATTTTTTCTCTGCTGAATGAAAATTTCATAAATTGCTGGCAAATAATTTTCTTTTTGAAGTAAAAAATTATAATATATGAGGTGAATAATTTTCTTGTCAAGTAAAAAATTATAAAATATGAGGCAAATAATTTTCTTTTGAAGTAAAAAATTATAATATATGAGGCGAATGATATTGTTTTGAAGAGAAGAAAAATAATTGTATTGGCGAATTTTATGTACCGTTTAAAAATTTATTTATTTTATTGGCTAATTGTTTGTTAATTATGGGAAAAAATATATTTTATTGGCAATTTCCAAAAGATGGGACATAACACGGACACATAACCTAACCTAACATACATAGTCATACATTATTTTATAATGTTAAATGTATTATTTGAGACCGTCTGATGATCCAAGATCAATGACTGAAGTTTAATTTTGGCCCCAATTTCTTGAAGGAAACAAAGTTGTCGAGGAAGTCACCAGAATGTTGACATGTAGCAAATTAGGGTTGTCAACTTTTCTGCATACTACAGTGTACACATTCTTTAGCTGTCACGCACCACTTCCAAATTTGTACAGGTGATCTAACTGATTTTTGACAGTTTTGCATTTATGAGAAAGATTTACTGTCAGATATGAAAGATTAAGGACAAAATTTTAATTTCTCACATGCATGCATTTAGGGGAAAGATTTACATGAAAGATTTAGAGGCATATTAAGGACAATGGATTTAATACTATTAAAGACAACATAATTTATTGCTAAGTAATGATCAAGGATTGAAGGGCTATTTATAGATGATCTAGCTTCATTATTCATCGATTCATCTTTGGCCTTTGCTAGTCTGCTAGATAATTTGTTTGTTTAGGGTTTGTAGTTTCCACTATGCAAATAATTTTTTTTAAAGTTTGCTGAAGTTTTACTGTTTTAGATGGACACTGTAATTAGGCTTACATGCACATTTGAGGAGGCCCAGAAGGCTTTTCTGGGTTCCTTTTTTGATGAAACCTTAGAATCTATTTGTAAGGAGGGTAGGCCTTTCGTAATAGAGGTTGTGAAAATGGCGGTGGGCCGAGAGTTTTTGAACAATGAATATAGGCACCGAGTCAACACAGACATTACGTCCCATTTTTTGGCATCTCTTCTTGACCTCGGAGGAGAGAAGGTGGACATGTTAATGCTGCTGAGGAGGGTTTTTAAAGAAGAATACCTGGGGGACAACATTAATGTTGTCGTGTTTGTAGAAATTGGGGTGGAGATCCCTTGGGCAAGTGAAATACCCAAACTTCTCCTCCCAGGATAGAATGTGGCCATGTAACCTTTTCTGTTGGGCCTGACTACTAGGCAGTTGAAGCGCCATAGGAAATGGGCACTGATTGCCAGGGATTTTCTTTGTAAGTGGTTTATGCTTGATGAAGAGGAGGCTCAGGCGGGGCAATACAGGTGGCTCGACGAATTCTCATAGTTAATCCTCTCTGTAGAATTCTACGTAGATGGAGCTGAAGGGAAAAATCACTAGTGGACTACTAGTGGTTTTTTTTGATAAAAACATACCTTGTTTTTGGGTTTTTTTTGTTTATAGTATAATAGTAGGTTTCTCTTTGTAGTATTGTATTGGAAGTGGACAATGTAATTATAATTTAATGAAAAAGTACAATGAAAATTTTCCAAGCTTTAGCTCATTTCAATTTGTGTTTTATGGGTACAAAAAATGGTTTTTAGACTTCTCTGTCACTGTGATTGCAATATTTTAATTAGTTGCTTTATCTATGTATTTGACATGTATGATGTAACTTGTAAGTATGTTTCAGTAGAAATAAGGAAACATTCAAATGATGCAAATTGTATTTCCATTTTTAAATCTGAATATTTAAAATGTATCACAGTTGTACAATGTAGACAGTGGTAGTTAATATGAAAGATTTATAGAATTTTGAAGGACAGATTAATTAATAAGGTTAGAGAAAGAATTTATGGTTTTCTAATTATAATGTATGAGAATTATATGTGATTATAATTATCATCATTAAAGTTATAATCAATAAAAAATATAATTTTAACATTAAGTATACTATATAATCAATTTGAAGGACAAATGAATTAATAAGGTTAGAGAAAGAATTTATGGTTTTCTAATTATAAGGTATGAGAATTATATATGGTTATAATTATCAACGTTAAAGTTATAATCAATAAAAAATATCATTTTAACTTTAAGTATACTATATAATCAATAAAAAATATTACTTTAACTGATAACTCATGTTTGGGAGACCTAGCGAGTCAGTGACCACATAAATGAGAAATCTCGTAATCTCTAAACACTAACTTAAGTAATATTATTAGAAAATAGTGCATTTTGAATTTTTACTATTCAATTAAATAACTTTAAATGTTATTAACTTATTATCCATTATTAATTAATATCTATAAAGGAAATAATAACAGTAAACATTTAACAATGTCCACTATAAATAACTACCGTTGGATGAGCACAGAGTGATGATGTACAATGGACTTCAAGATGAAAGGGAAAAGAAACCCCATCTTTTCAAAACTGTTCTAGAATCATGACATGTGTCACTAAACACGTTCCACTCGCAGTCTCGCACGGTCTACCGACAATGTCATTTCAATTTGACGATGACGTGACATGTCTGACTTGTGAGGTGAGTCAACCTAACTAGGTGAGTTAATGGGACCTACGGGGCTACCACACCACTCAGTGCACTCCCAAGATAGTGACTAATAATTACATAATGACCATTGGATGATTGTAGATCAACGATCGAAGTTGTATTTCAGGCTGAAAGGAAATAGAAACCCCATCTTTTCAAACCT
This sequence comes from Chamaecyparis obtusa, assembly GCA_027943335.1. Lineage (NCBI taxonomy): Eukaryota > Viridiplantae > Streptophyta > Pinopsida > Cupressales > Cupressaceae > Chamaecyparis > Chamaecyparis obtusa. The sequence continues at coordinate 460,954 of BSBK01002842.1, forward strand.
ATTCCAGAATCATGACATGTGTCACTAAACACATTCCACTAATCCACTCACAATCTCACATGACTTACCAACAATGTCACTTGATGATGACGTGACACATCTGACTCATGAGGTGACTCAACCATTAGGTGACAAGGTGAGTTAATGGGACCCATGGTGCCACCACACCAGATAGTGACTAACATTGCATTGACATTATGACTATTGGATGATTGTAGATCAACGATCGAAGCTATATTTTAGGCCGAAAGGGAAAATAACTACAACTTCTTTGCAAACCCATTCTGGATTCATGACGCGTGTCCACTCACACGGTCAGTGACAAGTGTGATGACTATAGATTGTACACTTTTTGCGCTTTAAGTTTCCAATCTAATTTTTCATTTATAAGTATAAGTTATTAAGTAGTCTGTAGTATAAATTTCTATGTTGAGGATTGAGGTCTGAGGAAAGCAACAAAGAGTCTCAGCTCTCGAGTCTCTTCCTAGTCATAGTCTACAAAAATAAAAACTAAGGGTAATGGGTAACTACTAAAATCCTGAACACCTAGGTCCTGCATTTTAAATTTTTCAAATCTCTTGATTTACAACTTTACTGTTTATATTATAGAAAAAAAAATTAGCCTTTTACTTGTTAGGGTTTAATTTTGAATCACCCCTATAAATTGTAGGCTTGTAGCTGTGTATAAATATTTGAATTTTCCTACGAGTAAATAGTGATACCAATTTAGGTTACTAGCTTACCACGATGGGCAAAAAAAATATCAAGAATAAGACTATGAGTAAATAGCCAAGTCAGATAATAGAATTCCACAATCTGCTTAAAACACCAGGTTTCACTGATTTATTCCATGATATTTATGATCCTATTATTCATGGAAATAAGGGAATAATGGAAATTAGATTTGCACTAGAAAACAAGTGGAATGATCCACATAAGGGTTCAAAATTTTCTTCATTTAACCCCATGGTAAATGCAACGACAAATAAAATTACATCGTGGAATGCTGGGTTGGCATGCATGGAGTTACCTCAAGTATTCCCTTGCCCATAAATTGTCATGGTCTGTGCCAAAAATTATGATGAAAATAGAAAAGCAATTGTGAATAAAAATACTTAGGAGGAAATTTTGTCCATAAATGAGAGTGAATTTGCTAGTTTGTTGAACCTAGGGTTTAAACAACAAAACTCAAACGTGCACATTGACCTGGGAAAGCTAGTAGAGGATTATGAAAAATTAGATGCAACATAGAGAGATTCTTATATTAGAGGAATAAAAAGTGGTTCTAGTCTGAGTCCAGATCATAAGCCTCCTTATGATTATGAAATTTTTGTGTCATGGGCATAGGAAAATATTTACTTGCTAGCATTTTGTTTGGGATTGGATAGTAACAAACAAGTGGGTGCCAGCATTCTTGAAATGATTTTTCATATTCATTTTGAAAAAGAACCAGCAAAATATTGTTTTATTGAGCACATTGTTCATTTCATGCAAGAATAATTACTAATGATTAAAAAAATTTCATAGATGACATTTAGATTCACAACCTACTTGTGCTATCATCTCTTAGCAAAGCATCATGCAATATTTCAAACAAACAAGCTTTGCAGTCAGGGCCAAAATCCAATATATGAGTGGACACCTTAGATAAGGGTGATTGATAATAGAAGGAACTACAACAATTTTTTAGACTTCTTTTTGGCACCAATGTACGATAAAATTATAGGCACTCCAATGCCTAGATTGCCTGCTACTTGTAGAGATTTAATTCAACTTGGAAGTAAAATACAATTGGCTGACTGGTACTTCATGGAAGAGTACACAGTGTTAAGGTTTTACGGTTCAGTGGTAGAACCCTACAAACTTCCAATACATGTAACAAAGAGGGTATTTGCATTGGAATATGTATGGTAGATGGAGAGCACAAATGTACTCTTTAATGGTCAGCAAAAGAAAATGATATTTCCTTCCTTGCCTTTCTCATTTGGAGGGTTCACATTTGAGAGAAGAGGATTCAAAGTGGCACAAGCCTTTTTTACAATTTTTCGCTTTGATGTTGATAGTCATTGGTAGTATGATCCACTCAACATGATTGGAACAAAGATTAGAGAGAATGGGAACTCTGCAAGAAAATGTCAACATGAAAGTATGCCATTGATTGAAAAATTTAAAAACATGGATTCTTGGGATGAGGTCAAAAAAGAGATGGAGAAATATGTTGCTGAAAATAATATGTCAATATAGGAATTGTCATCACAAATTATGGCATTGCACAAATAGAAAGGAAAAGTGCAGGCCATGACATCGTACAATTTCTACCAAAAAGCTGCTCAACCATCTACAAAATCTATTCCAAATGACCTAATGGATGAATGTATGGATGATAATTGGAGTCGAACCAAAATTTATGATTTTTGGGAAATGAGGAAGAATCTCAGCGAGACAAAGACCTCTAAAGATCTTTATGAGGTGGAAGAGGATAAAATGTTTAATGACTTGTGGAATAAGGAGCATCTAGCTAAAACATATGTCACTGATGGTGATACTATGACTAGGATTCTATGAATCCCACATCTAGTGTGAATCCCACAATTAGTAGAGGAATTGATGAGTCCATAAAAGATAAATATACCAAAGGGGTAGATATTATACAAAAAATGGGCTATCTAGGTTTTGGTGGTCTAGGTCCCAGTGGACAAGGGGTTTGGTCTGCACCTGACCCACTAGCTCCACCAAAACATGGTGAGAAACTAGGCCTTGGGCTTGGAGTTCAATCATTGTATTCATCAACTCAGTCAATTCCATTAGTTCCAGCTTCAAATACAGTTCCACCTATTACAAGCACTCAGATTCAATCTGAATCAATTGCCACTCCCACAACTGTGGATATCAATCCGAAAAGGACATTGTAGATAGACATGAAAATAATGGTTCCCAGAGATCAAGGCAGTGTAAAGAAGAAAAAGGTTATGACAAGTATTAGTACAACAATTTCAATGGTGACTGTGAGTCCAACAATTGCCCAACCTTCAGGACAAAACCCTCAAAACAATCCAAAAACTCCACTTGTAATGGGCCAGGGTGTTGCTAATCCTCATGGTGGAATTAGCAGAACCACAGGAAACATAGGTGGAATCTCGTACATCAATACAAGTGCTATTTCACCATGCAAACATTCAATTGTGTCACAAAAACCTAATTTTCATTACAATGATTTTGTAACTAACTATGAACAATAAAAAAATAGGAATAAACAAAATAATAAGACAATGAAGATGGAAGCAGTTGCTGTAGCTCATGATGCAGAACCTGCATCCAATAGGTTATTTCCCACATATGACCCAAATAAAGATATGATGGAATTCATGGTTGTTATGCTCCCAACTAGAGATAACAATCCACCAGAGAGTCAATTAGATCCATCTCAATTTCAAGTTAGCACCCTCCAAATGGATTTATCCAAAATTTAAAATGTGGACAAGATAAATGTGTCAAAAATGACCAACCAAGTGGTCTACAATTCATTGATGAAGTTGGAGAGAGAGAAAGGAAAGCTTCAGGGCACAATAGATAAGTTAAAGGCAGACCTGGCAAATGTAAAGGCAACTAAGAAAGTAGCAGAAAATAGGTGCAAAGAATTAGAGAGAAGGATACAAATTCATCCTCTAAAGAAGCAATTGGACAACAAGAACATATGGACGCAAAACTGAAAACTCTGAGGGAAAAATTGGAACAAAGTGAAAAAAAACTTGAGGATGAAAAAGCATCTTCATTAAGTTTATACAAAAACTTGGAGAATGCGGGACATGCAAACAATAAGTTAAAGAAAGAATTGGAGAATGAGAGGGTAAAAATAGAACAGTGGGAAGAGAAAGCAAAAGAGTGGGAAGAGAAAGTAGAGCAAATAAGACAACATAGTGAACACCAATTCTCAGAAATGAGAGAAGACCTAAAGAAGGCAAATAATACAATTAAAAAATTATGAAAACATCTTGAATGACCATGTAAATAATACAGTCAAGCAAATAAAAAAATTCTTCTGGGGGCAAATAAAGATGTCTGGTGATAGGTTGTGTGATTGGTTTGAACTAAATGAAACTCTTACATATATTTTTGGGAAGCTGAAAGAGCACATTGAGAAGAACAAAAGTTTTTGTTAGAGATAGAAAACTATAAAGCAAATTATGCAAGAAATCAATAGAACCAGTGATAGGCATTTGGCAAGCAAGGGAATTCAGGACTGCATTGGTGCAACAATAAAGGTGACCTCTATCTTTAAAAAATGTCAGAAACTAATAGAAGCAGAAGAAACTCTTGCCTTATTTGGGCCAAAGCTCACCAAGATGAGTAGTACAAAAACCAAATTGATATCTCTTGGTTTTCCGAGTCATGGTCTTGATTACTCATCAACGAGTTTCATTGGAAGAGAAGCTTACAAAAAAAAGTTGGAGGACACAATGACGTCTGATTTAGGCAACCTTCCTTAGGATAGAACACATGAAGGCATTGCAAAGTGCATCAAAACATTTAAAAATTTGAATGCAGTAATGGAAGGAACATTTCTTTCAACTCACTCTTCCAATTATGGATGGTTGATGAGGTTGCAGGTCATTTACTATAACATCAAAAATTTTTCCCTTCCAACTGACGAAGAATGGAGCATACTAAAGAAACTAACAGAATCATCTTGATCTCATCAATGATAGTATGTGAAATTGCTTTTAGTTTCAATCATATCTATATCTTTAGTATATATCTTTGATATTATCCTAAATACTAGAGTCTAGAATTGAGTTTAAAGTAACAAGTTTGAACTTTGTTTTTTGAACAGGATCAATGTTGCAGTCTTGTAGATGCTATTGCCAATACTAATTTACTAAACCGGTCTGTCAAATGCATAAATGTACAACTAAAGTTGTAGAGATGTTGTAGAATTGTAGTTGTCTTACTGATTTAGATTTTGAGACTTCACATTAGGCAAATTGACCTAAATTTGTTGTTGGTCCCTTGTTTCTATAAAAGGGAATTCAAGGTCATTGGCTTAGGGTAATGAAATTGAAATTGGGCAATGTGTGAATTGCGAAATTGCCAATGGGTATTGAGTCATTGACTTTTGTAAAAGGAAACACAGAGTTGTGTTCTTACTAGTATTAATGAATGAATTGTTAGATTGTATCATATTTGTAATTAAATTAATGAGAATTAGTATTTCTAACTCTAAGAATTGTAACATATGAATTGCTATGTTGTCAAAAAAATAATGAAAAATCTACAAGAATTATACCATATGAGCTAAATAATGCAAATGAAAACCATTATTAATTGTGGAATTGAATCTTGACCCTTGATGACATTATCAACCACATTCATGTTTTTGACATTAGAAATTTGGAATATGTTATTATGCATGATTGATGATGAGATACATAAACTGACAGTAGACTTCAGGAAAAATTTTAATAAATACCTAGGACCTGCTACTTCTACAATGGTTCAACTTCAAGATGCCACATCATATCATTATTGAGATCGTCAGATTCATCACCATCAACTTCATAGCTTCCTTGGTTCTTCGATATGTTTTCTTCACTCTGCATACCTCTGCTTAACTGATGTTCACCGCTAGCAGTACCAGTACCAGTAAATGATTCAATGACATCACTATCTATGGCATTCCCAGTCCCACTTTGGTTTGAAATGTTTCCCAACCCTCTTCTCTGACCTTTCTTCCTCCACATTTTTAGTGCCCTTTCGTAAGTAAAAGTATTGACTTCATACCTGGATGTATAGAGCCTAAAGCAATTTTCTAAATTCTTGTCTAGTTTGTTTCTTACCTTTGACTTTAGGAATCCCAAAGCATTGAAAACTCTCTCATCCTCCACCAACCCCAATATCATGATCATACATAAATCAACAAGCTTGAAATATTCTGATATTGAATCAATCAACATTTCGCTCTCAACTAGATTTTTCCAAAGCCTTGATACCGATCCATCTTCGCCAGGGTTTTGCATAATATTATATTGTTCCCTCATTGTTATTGAAAAATGACTTGATTTCCCTCTCAAATGATTTGCATCTAAAATTCCATTTAGAGTTACTCCATTTAACTCCTTGGTTTTACAGAAATGATCTATCAAAGTTAGTAGCTTAGTTTTAAAATATTTCAGACTGTTTAGACTCCAATATCGAGGAAACACAATAGCCATGGATTCAAGTAGTTTGACTGGAGGGAATCTTTCTCTAATATGTGCGGAAAGATCAAAGGCAATGTGCTTCACAAAAGTTGTTACAGACTCAATGATCTTGGTAAAGTCTTCCATTTTAATACTTGATACTCGCCTCTTGGGGTTCTTTCCTGGTTCCTGAGACTCAATCCTGGCAAAGTAGTGCATTGGTATCTCAACTCCATGAACTTTTGCACATAACTCCCTGTTTGCACCAATTTTTCAAAAGTTATCAGGATTGTCCAAATCTGTGATTTTTAGCCAGCTGGAAAATTTTACATCATCGACACATAATCGATAGAGATTATCGAGCATCACACATGTCAATTTACACAGCGCAACATATTCTACAATATACATAGCTCTTTGCAGGGCCTTTTTCAATAAATTTCTCATTTCCTCAAGCATGGGGAGAAGACCTTCTAATGTTAAGAGTGTCTCTACATTACTTAACATTGCCAGCAGCATAGGAAATTTTAGTTGCCCTACTTCATCATGACTTGAGTTCATTAGACCAAGTAACGATTGATATTCTGAAAAAACTTGATGTGCTGGTCCATCCAAAGAGATCCATCTGGTATCATTATCCTTAAGAAGCTTTTTCCTGTCGGTTAGTCCTTTGGCAAAGTGTTGAAATTCCCTCAATCATTTCAAACTTTGAAAAAAGTATTAGTAGAGCTCTTTGATTAAAAATTCAATTTTTTGTACTGGAGCATGCTTGCTGACACCTCCAAAAGCTAGATTCATTCTGTGGGCGATGTAGTGAATGGGAGTAATGTAGGCTACACGAGAAAATTGTATCTTTTTGCAAAGACCACCCCTATGGCCTTGCATTACTAAAACTCCATCTGCTCCAACACACACCAACTTTTTAGCAATCGTCATGTCATCTATACCTCCATATTCAATTAGAGAACTCTTTACTAGTTCAAATAAATTTTTCGCTATCACATTATCCTTCATTTTAGCAACAGTTAGTAGATGAGGTTGGCGAAATTTTTTTTGTATAGTATAAACATGCATGCATACCCAGGAAGTATTGTCTATTGATGTAACCTCGTCTAAAGATAATGCAATAAAATTTGACTCTTTAATTTTTGCCTTCAGATCCTCTTTTTCAACCTAGGCAAGACAACTTGCCCATTCCCATCCACTGTTTACTGACTAGTGACTGTTAGGATAGTTATGAACTTTTAGAAAGTGTAATAAAGCACTCAATGATGGGTAGTCTATCATAGGATGCCCTCAGCTCAAAATATTAAACACAACACTTAACTAGACAACTTTTCCCATTAGTTCTACTTCCAATGCTTTTCCAAAACAAGCTTCAATAGAGCCTTTAACTTTACCAAGCTTCGTATTTATATTATGCTGAAATTCATATAATTATGCATTCCTAACATGCTAAGATTCATCCTTTGTTTTCCATCTTATCATTGATTTTTGAACTCCATCTATGGTTTTATTTTCGTAAACTTTACCCATATGCTTCTCTATGGTGTCAATTTTTAGCTACAACCTCTTTTCCTTCTTATTTATCTGGATGCAAATCTTACATCTGCATTCTACTGGAGGCTCCCCTTCAATTGGATTATCCACTGGTTCAATGAATGGATACTTTGACACCTATTCTACTTGAAAATTCCTTAATAGATCCCACATCCTATCATTCTTTGATTTGTATTTTCTTTTCTTCTTCCCTGCACCATCATCTTCTCTGACATTCTCAGTCTCATCCAAGTTGATTATATCATTATGGCTACTCTAGGTATTTAACTAAAAATATTCTTCAAGTTCATTGTGATATGAGATATCAGGTTTGCTGACTTCTTCAATATGTCGTGTAAGTTCAGGTTGTGAATCTTAACAATCTTCTTGTGATGAAGTAGCTTCCCAATTTTGGTTAGAAACATTTCCAACACCATGACCAAAGTATGATGATAAGGTTCTGCATTTTTATGGCCTCTCTTGGCTTTCCCCATATGCTAGAGCCTTACCCTTATTCTTGTTCGACATCTTGGTTCTTCAATGAAATAAAGGCTACCAGCCTACCAGTGAAAAAAAAATGTTTACTTGTTGAAGAAGTGATAAATGACAATAGAACTATAATATACAATGTTTACATAGTCATAGAATAATAATCACTTACCTTTGCCTCAAATTCAATTACAGTCGCGACTCACCAAAGTTGTTAAGACTAACAGTCTGAACTTCGCCATCGATCAAATTGAACCGATCCAAATTGTGTACAAAAACACTGATCTATGAATGTATTTATACTAATCTTTTTTGGTGAATTGGGTGGGAGGTATTAGGTCAGTGTCCAAATATTTGGTGAAGCCCTCATAATTATAACACGTCTTGTATTATTTCCTAGGTGATTATGGGTCGTCCAATACCTTGGTATGATTAATAAAGTTGGAAAAAATGCATCGGTTTGAGACACGCATCCGTAAAATGGCTGGTGAAGTTGGGGCCACCTAAATATATATATATATATATATATATATATATATATATATATATATATATATATATATATATATATTGGTGAATATAGGCCATCCATTTGGGGCTGCTTTAAAAATATAGGTGAATGTTTAAAAAAAATGTCATCCTAAAAATATATGCCATTGGCGACAATGTCCAAGAAATGGGCAAAATTAAATAAAATGATGGGTGATGGGCCCAGGCTTTGGACCCAATTTTAATAAACTCGGGTTGATAGGGTTGATCCCATTTGTGAAATATATTCGCCAAATTGCAGGATGCTGACATGTGACATTCGCCAAATGGTGAATAATCACCACCTAAAGTTTTTTGTTGATCCATTGCACAAGTCGTAGGGTATGTAAATACAACCAAGTACAAATACAAATAAATGAAAGAGTAGGAACAAATCTCCAAGGATGAAAGAATAAGAAGAACCCACAACAATGATCATTTGACACTGGTATAGGAACACCAAAGTCTCAAATAGTAAGAGAATCACTACCTCTCGACATTATGGAAACTTGTGGCTCCACTCCCACTATGTTGAGGAGATAATATCAGACCCCACTCGGATAATAATACCAACACCAATCATCAAACAATACTAAGCAAGGGATCCTATAAATTTCCTATCTCAAAGGTTCAACTCAAAACTCAAAGGTACACATACTAACATAGAGGACACAAACACACATAGGAAATCTAAGATGAAATTAGGGAAGTGTCATCACATATGTCAACAACCCCTTGGAACTATCTCATTGGACTTCGAATGCCAAGTGTGGACACATGCGGAACCCAAAATCCTCTCATGTAGACAAGAAAAACTGATCATGCCAGAACTTACCGTCACTACTAGATGAGAAAGCATCTTCTCACACTCCCATCCTTAGCCTATAATAGCACTCAAGGCATGTGCGGGGAATCCATTATCTTATTAATTCATCTTAAAACCCCATTTAATGTATTATATTATCACTTATTTAAGTAGCCTACTAAGGATACACTTATGGGCTCCGACACCTCCAAAGTAAGCCACTTCCCCTTTTAACACCTAAATAACATACCCTAAGCTCATAAATCTCAAAACATCTCATAGATAATCATGAATCATAGAAGTAGGGATCGGGATCTAAACTGTCACACGAACACACACGACCAACTTCCATCACATATACATCATAATATAATCAAGAGCTTCCATAGGGTTGGGCTATTAGAGAGTCGAATGCCATACAAGTATGCAAGACAAACAAACAAAACACATTAACCCTAACCTCGCCTCTGGTAACAATCCTAAAAAGGGATAACGTAAACATATTCCCTCTTAACCACAATTATAGAAAGAAAATATTCATAAGAATTTAATAGTAATAAACTAATTTGTAAAACACCATTACAAAATTAATTTATTAAATAATTACTAACAAAACTATAATTCCATCTTCCAAAAGTAAATTCCATTGCTAAGAAAATCAATTTATAATTTAATAAAATAAATTAATTCTAAATTAATAATTACTAAAACAATATGATTTACATGCATATATATCAAGAATATTCCTTACCTATGAATTTTAGGAATAAATATCAAACATAATTTTATCAATACCTTTAAATTTTTAACAAAATATTAATTTTAATTAGTATCTATTAATCATTCAACAAATATTAAAATTTCATATTAAAAGAAAACTTAATTAAAAAAACTATTAATTTTTTTAAATAAAATAAAAAAATTAACAAAAAACATATTAAAAAGTGAGGGGGTCCAACCCTCCCCACGACTACCTTTGACAGTACTACCATAGCAATGGCTGCCAACGACAGTCACTACTATAGTAGCTAGGTTGCCTACGACAGTCTGTCGTGGCAACAACTACCGTAGCAGCAAGTGCCTACAACAATAATTGCTGTAGCAGCCCCTAGTTGCTAACGACAACAACTGCTATAGTAGCCAAGATGCCTACGATAAATGTGGCTGTAGCGGTCAGCTACTGCAGGGTGGGGGTAAATAAAAACCTGGCCCCAATACATATATTTTATATATATTATTTTTTAAATAAATAATAAAAGAAAATCAAAGGTTTTCTCTGATCCAAAAACAACAACCCCTATATATATATATATATATATATATATATTTTAACAATAACTTTTCTAAAAGAATTTACCCTATATATATATATATATATATATAGATATGTATGTATATATGTATATATATGTAAGTATATATGTATATATATATCTATATACATATATATATATATCTATATACATATATATATATATCTATATACATATATATATATATATATACATATATATATATATACATATATATATATATATATGTATATAGATATATATATATATATATGTATATATATGTATGTATATATGTATATATATGTATGTATATATGTATATATATGTATGTATATATATATATTTTAACAATAACTTTTCTAAAAGAATTTACCTATATATATATATGTATATATGTATATATATATATATATATATGTATGTATATATGTATATATATGTATGTATATATGTATATATACATATATATACATATATATATATCTATATACATATATATATATATATATATATCTATATATATATATGTATATATATATATAAATATATATATATATATATATATATATATATGTATGTATGTATGTATATATGTATATATATGTATGTATATATGTATATATATGTATGTATATATATATATATATATATAATATATATATATATATATATACATACATATATATACATATATACATACATATATATACATATATACATATCTATATATACATATATATATATACATACATATATATACATATATATATATACATACATATATATACATATATATATATCTATATACATATATATATACATATATGTATATATATATATATGTGTATATATATATATATATGTATATATATATATATGTATATATATATGTATATGTATTTATATATGTATATATATATGTATATGTATATATATATGTATATATATATATGTATATATATATATATATGTATATATATATAGGGTAAAATAAAGATGACTCCCAAATACTAATTGAAATTTTCTAGATCTACAAGGTGGCCAAACCATGTGCAAAAATTACAAAGATATATCAATCTGATTCAAACCCTAGGTTTTCAACAATGAATTTTGGCAAACCCTAACTGATTGAAAACAAGATCTTTTTACAATTTATTTTTACTATAAATTACTAGTTATTCACATTACCAGATTTGTTCAAACAAAAATCTTTCGAAACAAAAATTGATACAATAGAAAGTTTCCAAAATAACTAACAATAGAACAAATCTTATAGGCACAAAGTAAACAAACTTTCTTAAACAAAGAATTTAATCTATGAGGGTTCCAAACCCTACTTCAAACCACCAATTGGTAGAAAATATGAAGAACAATCAAAATCCCTAAAAATTCCAAAGCTTTCTCAAATCCTCCAATTCAATCCTTAGAGCCCAAACCTACAAATTTGTCCTTAGTATAATGGCCAAATCCTCCTCATAAAGAAAAGAGTTTAGAATTCAAACTCAACCATGCAAAACCAGAACTCAACTCAACTCCACAAACTTTGTTATCATCAATCTCTCTTTTGCATGATTTTTAATTTTCTAATTAATAATTTAATGCACTTTTAGTATTGCTTGTTTATATCAATTCACTTAACTAATAAAATATACTTTTTCCTTTTAATTTATTTTAATTGATTGTGCAACTAATTGCATATCAATTATAACTAAAAGAATATTATTTTAAATCATATTATTATTTATCCAATTGATAATTCATTATCAATTAGGAGATTTTATCTTAAATTGCAAATTTAAATTTAATAATTAATTAAACCTTAAATTTCACAATTAGACTTTTAATTAAGTCTTTTTAAATTAGTAAATATAGTTAATTATTTTTATTAATAAATACCCTCACATTTAATTTATATTTAATAAGATTTATTATTTAAACCACATAATTAATCTTAGTAAAATATTTAACTATTTCACAACAAACACACCAACTAGCCAAAGATCAGAAAAAAACCAACTTAACCTAATAAAATGATAATCATGCTCAAGGGAAAGGCTTATGAACTCATGTCACCTAGACAAACTTAGAAGGTAAAATATCATAAACTTGTCTAGTATTTTAGGACAATAAAATGTCTTAGGTTGAGATTGGACCTAAATGTTATCTCCCATCTCTTACCATTGAGACATTGCGATAGGGTACACTCATCCTGACAATTCAAGGAAGTCAATGCACAATACTTGCAAACCTACATAAAAGACAAGCATGTACATCTATATATATATAATAATAAATGATGGGGATCACGACATCATGTGGATCTCACAAGCAAGTAACTATGATTTTGTTCCTCAACCACATCAAATAGAAAGATAAAACATACATGTTGGCCATACACATGCAAGTATGGGGTAAAAAAAATCATGAATATAAACACCATTTTAAACATATAAATATTCATCATCAAAGTAACTAACATCATCTAACTGCAAACACATGATATCTCATAACTATCTAATATCAAATAATCATGTAATGTCATACATCCAAAAACCTCATAATAAAGTTGAAATATTCAATGCACACATGAAAGTGGCCTAAAAAAGTTTGGCAATATAAAACTGAAAATGAAAACTATGGGTGGGAACTACATCCACCTCCCCTAAAATTAGGCTTACTGTTGGATTCTTATAAACAAATAGGGATATAAATCCTGTAATATTGTTGCATCCTCCCAAGTCGTTGATGACTCATTAGTAGGGTCCCATTGGACCCTTACCTACTTGATGGTGCGATCCCTAAGGGTCGGATCTCACCATTGAAGTATGTAAATGGGCTCCAAAGCCAACTACCCATACTCTACCTATAAATAATTCCAATCAAGAACATGTACAATATCTATAATATACTGTCTAAGTACTGAAACATGGAAAACATCATGAATGCAAGATAAGATGGGAAAAAAAGAAAGACGGTAAGAAACTGGTCCTATCCTCTCAAGAATCTCAAATGGGCCAATAAAGCTAGGTACCAACTTTGAACCCTTTCCATAACCGATTGGACTTTTCCATGGGTGCACTCTTAGAAACACCTTAATGCAAATTGGAAATTACCTATCTACTCTATGAGCATCTGCATACATCTTCTGCCTATCTTGAGCTATGGCCACATGCTCATGAATGTGCTTCACCTAATGCTCCATATCTCAAAACATCTTAGAACCTAACAGAACACGATCCTCTAGCCTATCCTAATGCAAAGGTGTACCACAAGGATGACCATACAAAGCCTGAAAAGATAAAATACCAATCAAGCTATGGTAACCATTGTCCTAGGAAACCTTAACCAAATATAAATAGTCCTCCCAATGAGTCTATCTATCCATGACATACATCCTCAACATATCCTCTAGAACCTGATTAACCCGCTCTGTCTGACCATCTGTCTCAGGATGATATACCAAATAAAAGTTCAAATGTGCTCCAAGATCATGTTAAAAAGAAGTTTAAAAAGCAAAAGTGAATACTAGATCCCTATCTGATATAATCCTATGGGGAATACCATGTAGTCTCACAATATCCTACATAAACCCTCTAGCTATTGAAGTTGATGTATAGAATTCTCTCATAGGAGAAAAGTGTTCCACTTTGGTCAACCAATCAATAGTGACCATGATGGTATCATGTCTATGAGGAGTCATAGGCAAACCTATGATGAAATCCATTGAGATGATATCCCATTTTCATGTTGGAATGAGATTAGGCTGTAAGTCCTATTCGATGCTGGTGGTCGGCCTTAACCCTCTGACACTCTAGACATATTTCCACAAAGTCAACATTTTTGTGCTTCATACTAGACCAATAATATAGCAATCGAAGGTCCCCATGCATCTTCTTGACACTTGGATGTGCCAAGAAAGGTGCACAATGAGCCTCAGATAAAATCAAGGTACAAAGATCATCTAATGGAGACACATATATCTAGCTCATATAATGCAAAAGACTATCCGACTCTAAAACATAACCTAAAAACCTGCAAAGGTCTCCTTGACTCAATCCCAACACTCACTTCCTTATACCAAGTATATGTAGGAAGTGGCTAGAGTATATGACTTTGCAAATCTACACCAAGAGTCAAAGATGATATCTTGTGCCTCTTGTGATTCAAGGCATCAACTACCATGTTTTCCTTACCTTGGATGTACTTGACCTCAAATTCATATGTAAGAAATGATAAGGAAGAGCAAAAAATGATCTTGTTTAATCTAATGAGCAAGGTGTGAGGAAATGCATACCATGAAATAAACCAAGTCAAGAAGCATTCACCATACAATATGAGATAATGTTTTGAAGGGGGAAAAGTGTAAAAAAACCCCCAAGATATTATTATGAATGGGCCAAAAGGCCTAAGAGAGAGAGAGAAAGAGAATGGGAGCAAAATGCTCATACAATGCTTCAAGAGAATGAGAATGATCAACTAAGTGTTGCAAGTGAATGTCTAAGAATGAGAAAAGAAGCATCTCTTATGTAGAGATGAGAAGGAAGGAGTTGAATGTAACTCCCATGTGCATGTGAGCCACATTCATAATGTGTGTGCCACTTGTGCTATTTCCTCTTAAGGAGGAATCTAGAATAAAAAGAAATTACAAATAAATATTATGTCCTCACACATGGAAAAGAGGACAAGTGTTCATGTAGGGATTCTATAGGAATCTCCTACTTACATAATAAATAAACTAAACTAAACTACCTTGGTTTATAATATATTTCACCAAGGAAAGATTATACTTCTAACATCCCCCTTTAATCTTTACTTGGGGAAATGAGCTTGATGGGTACGAGACTCAAATTATTACAGTAATCTGCAACATGTTCATGGTTGTGAGACACTTTCTTTGGTAAAACTGATCTTCTTATGTAGCATGGTGAGTGAGCAAAATTTGAATGCTTCAAAGATGTGGATTCACATTGCTGTTGGTCCAAGTTGTCAAAAGGAGTGTCTTCATAATCTGCATCATTATAACCTAAATCTAGAAAACAATTACTTCTAGTGGATTGCCCACCTAGATTTGAATATGGATAATAACTTTTAGAATTTAATAGAAATTTTGTATCATTATCAGAATTAGAATCAAAGGTATTATAACCAGAATTTGAATCAAAGGAAAGAAAATGAGAATTTGAATGATAAACAACATTTGAATTATAACCAGAATTTGAATCAAGCATATTGTAACCAGAATTTGAATTATAACCAAAATTTGACTTAAAGTCATCATAAGCAGAATCATCATTCATGGTAAAAATAGAACTTGAATCAGCATCAAAAGTACTATAAGGATCACTTGACACATCAGAATCATCTTTCATAATATTATCAACATTTTCCTTAGAAGCAAAAGTAGAATTTAAATCTTCAAAATTAGAATAATAGAAATCATTATTATTTTTAGAATTAAAACTACTCTGAATATCATCATTTGTATTAGTTTCATCAAACTTTTCAAAAAGATTAGGATGCATATTTTTTGCACAAACAATAGGATTAGGAAAATGAATAATGGATGGGTCATGAGAAGTAGTTTTATGCAAGGATGGTAAGGTCACATCTAGAAAAGTGGATATAATGTCATTTTATTGATTAAGTATTTCATCAAAGGATACATAGGGAGCATTATAAGTATAAGGAATAGGATCTTGTGAAGAATAAGGTTCAATAAAATCAAAGACAGCTTTATGAGATGCACCAGTATTAATAAGAGGTTTAACAGGATTAAAACAAACAGTAAAAGCATGATGAGTTTGAGGTCCATTTGATTTGTCAACGAAATTATTTTGATTAGGGGATTGATCCCTTTGTTTCTTAAAATAGTTTTGAGTTATGTGGCCATCCTTACCACAGTACGTGCAATGTGGTCTCCTAGAGTTGTAATTATTATTATATTGTTGTCTAGAATTATTGTTGTTGGACTGTTGATTGTTTTGATTATTGTGATTATTATTATTAGATCTATTGTGAGTTTTAGCAACATAAGCAAGGTCATTAACTTTAAGTATGCCAAACTGAATTAATTTTGCCTCCTCTTTCCTTAACATAGTTTGAAAAATAGAATAAGTAAGTTGATTAGCTAAAGATGGAATAGCTAACTGAGAGTAAATGTTTGTAATGAATTGTTGAAATTATCGTGGTAAACATTTCCTAATTATGATGTGAATAATGCAAACATTAGATAATGTAACTTTAAGACCAGAAAGCAAAGAACGGATAGAATCAAATTTTAACAAAAAATCATCAACAGAATTGAAATCAGAATATCTAAGATCTTCTAACTGATCTTGAAGTCGAATCTTTCTAGCTTCATCTACACTATCATAAGTATTCTTAAGGATATTCCAAGCCTCATGGGCTTCATCACAAGCAGAGATTAAAACATACAATTTAGGATTTAATGATATACCAATCAACCCTAATGCTTCCTCATTTTTAGTTTTCCAGGTATCCTGGTCAGCTTGAGAGGCAGTAGAGGCTGGTTTGGGAGTGGCATTAGTAACAATATCATAAAGGTGTCTAAAATGAAAAATAAAAGCCATATGGATAGCCCAAGCATGATAATTAGAACTTGTTGATTTAATTTCAGGCATTAAAGTCGACATGATTAAAAAGAGTATGAGGAAAAACTAGAATAGAAATGAGCACCAAAGTCAGATTCTGACATGCAATGAACTTGCATGCAGAGTGGATGACGAGTGAAAGATAAAACAAGATTACAGAATGAATTTAATTAACGGAAAGTAACATGCAGATGGATGTGATTATACAGACAAATTAATCCAAGATTGATATTTGTGAATGCCTCTCTGTTAAACCTGCACAACACCAAAAATGTCAAAGCATGATCAGAATAAGAGATATATAATATAAAAATGGTATGAAAATAGCAGATTAAAAGAATAGATGTTAAGATATTAAATGTAATGCTGATAATATAAAATAGATAATGAAATAAATTAGATGCTACACAAAATGTTAGTAGAGAGTTCCAGAGATAAAAAACACAGAGATGAAATAATGACTAATGCATGTATTTGAATCTGCAAAAAAGCCGTTAGGATAGAACTTTGTGTTTCTCTCAGAGGTAGGTGAATTTTGGAAAACTGTCCGCTAGTCAACTAATTTGGAGGGTTCTGCACAAAACCTAGATCACTAAATTTTCAAATTCTCACTTATCTATCCATAATATCAAATGCAAAAAAGAGATATTAACAACAAAGCTTAAATAGAAGTGATCAAACAATAGCGAGACCAAGTGAAAAAAAACTTTTGACAATTTAATTGAATTGAGATGGACTCAATCTGCAAATATATACAACCTATAATAATACAGATCAAACCTATTTATTAAAAAAAATGTGCAGATCCAACAGAGAGAATAAAATATGTGAGCTTCCTTTTTTGACAAAGTGAAATTTATACCAGCAAATCGTAATATGCAAGAAACCGAGTATTGATAACATGCAATGGTTGAAACCAGTAGTTAACCTTAAATACAAATATAAATGTTAACAATGCAAAAATACAATGGTTTACAAACCTGATCGAAAGATACCTGCAGAATAAAAGATTTTAATAACATGCAATGAATCGAAATGGCAATGAAAAAAAAGAATAAGGGTCAATATCAATCCTAGAAGAACAAAAACATTAACCAATCTAAAAAAAGATAGTGATAAAACCTGCCGAGAATGTGAATATGCAAAGGAAATCCTTGGCGAGTTAGCAGAGAATGTGATTGAGATGAGATTACATGCAGAGAATTTAAGAAGTATGGGAGAAATAAAGCAGAAACTTTTACTCTCGTCAATGAAGTTTCAGTTTCGATCAATGTATTTTGTTTTATTGAGGCTGAATTTCAATTTACAGTAAAATGTGCAGAGCGAAGGGTGTCAAAGGATCGAAAAAGGCAAGGGATAAGGATAACCATAGCAAGGGTTCGCAGGATGCACACAAAACCCACGCGCCCAGTAAAAAAAAGACCAAACACCCTAATCCTTTCTCGTGAAAGGGTTTTAAAAAGCACAAGAAAATGACACTTATGAAAGTGATAAGAAAGGGATTCACTAAAGACAGTGAGAATAATAGATACGCACGCCCACACGGGGGAAGACCAGGCTCGCAACTAAACAAGACAAACAGGAAACAAACAAAGAGCAATCTTATTTTATATGCACTTCAATAAAGGGAACCAAATATGAATAAGAACGATGATACAACTTATAACAGAAATAGATCAACCTCAGCAAGTTATAAAGGAGATACTAATGGATCTTGGCAATTCCAACAAAAGAGGGCTAAAAAGGAACTTAAAAAAGTTGAATACGAATAACTTGCAAAGAACGAGGAAGCCAATGAACAGAGATCTAAGAATGAAAAAATCTCTATATGCTATAAGCACATAGAAACTACAGCTGCTATACAAATCGCCTCTTTCGAAAAAATGTAAGTAATTCTGAGAGCTAAAAAACATGCAATCAAATAAAAGTTACAAAGAAGATTTGCAATGCTTAACCGTGCATGCAAGAGCTGCAAACAAAACCAGCAAAGAATGATACAAGCAAGAACGAATCCCACAGCATACACAACCTGATTAAATGCAATCTCTAAAAGAGAAAAAGAAACTCAGCATTAAAGAATGAATCAATACCCAATATGGAGATAACCTGCAAGGTGTTTTTTTAGGAGACCACTGAGATAGCACACTGAACTGTTTACAATAGCAAAGCTGTCGATGTCACCAAAAAAAATAAAGAGGTGAAAACAATACATAGATAATACTAATAAAAAATGCATGTAGTCAATGATTAAACAAGATGCATGCAGAGAAAAGAAGAATATCTAACCGAAAGAATGATTGCTAATTTTGAAAGAGATTCTAGAACTGCAATAATAGGAAACTAATGATTATAGTTTATTTTTAAAAAAAATTATTAATGTTTTTTTTTATGAAAGTATATATATTTTATTAAAAGTATACAAGATATATATATATATATATATATATATATATATATATATATATATATATATATATATATATATATATATATATATATATATATATATATATATATATATATATATATATATATATATATATATATATATATATTTTAAAAAAACAAAAAAAAATTAAATTGAATTTATATGACTTTTTTTTAAAAAACAAGAACTAAGAATCAAAGGAGATAAATTTTTTCTACAACTAAATTTTTTTTTTCTCAAATCAACTAAAATGAATAGAATAATAATGAGAGGGGAAATTTTTTCCCAAATACTTGAAGGACAACCTGCAACACAAAGATGTTAGAACCCAAATCCTCTCTCAACGTCTCCAAATAGAGTGCTTCAAAAAATGGTAGCTCCTCCACCTGTACGCTCAAACAAAGATTAAACCAACCTGCTCTGATACCATGTAAGAAATGATAAGGAAGAGCAAAAAATGATCTTGTTTAATCTAATGAGCAAGGTGTGAGGAAATGCATACCATGAAATAAACCAAGTCAAGAAGCATTCACCATACAATATGAGACAATGTATTGAAGGGGGAAAAGCGTAAAAAAACCCCCGAGATATTATTATGAATGGGCCAAAAGGCCTAAGAGAGAGAGAGAAAGAGAATGGGAGCAAAATGCTCATACAATGCTTCAAGAGAATGAGAATGATCAACTAAGTGTTGTAAGTGAATGTCTAGGAATGAGAAAAGAAGCATCTCTTATGTAGAGATGAGAAGGAAGGAGTTGAATGTAACTCCCATGTGCATGTGAGCCACATTCATAATGTGTGTGCCACTTGTGCTATTTCCTCTTAAGGAGGAATCTAGAATAAAAAGAAATTACAAATAAATATTATGTCCTCACACATGGAAAAGAGGACAAATGTTCATGTAGGGATTCTATAGGAATCTCCTACTTACATAATAAATAAACTAAACTACCTTGGTTTATAATATATTTCACCAAGGAAAGATTACACTTCTAACACATACTCACAAATAAATTCCATCCATTGTCTCTTCCTAACATTCAGATTAGGCTGGGTAAAGATATACTACAAACCATAGTGATCACTATGAAGCTTAAATCATTGTCCCAAAATAAAATATCTACATTAGACTAATGCATGAACTACTTCTGCTAACTCAAGATCACGTGTAGGATAGTTCAACTCGTGATCCTTTAGTTTGCAATATTCATAAGAAATCACATGTCCTTCCTATATAAAGTTGATGCAGGAGCATCCTGGGTGTAAGAGCAATCTTGCATCACTCAAAAATATTTCTATTTGCTTTTCAATAAGGGCTATCTTGTGTAGAGTTGCTATTTATGGAAACTTACTATTTTTAATAAGTTGGTCATATGATCTTAGAATGTTTTGATTTCATAGTTGGAGGTTCATCCTAGTCATTTCAGCCTACCAGTTGAGTTTCATTGCCACATCATCAGTATTGGTGAAGTTATTGAGGTTTTTGGGTACGAGATCTTTCAGGTCAATTTTGAAGGCCTTAGAGGCTTCGGATTGTGATTGACCCTTGGCTGACTAGCACTAGCACGTGTCAAGCGTTATAGATCTTGTCATGGTGTTTCTGAAAAGTGGTTACAATAGAAAAATAGAGTTATGGTTAGAAAGTTATGGCCTCCGAAAGTTGGGTTACCTAAAATCATATTTTGTTATTTCTTTTGAGCCGACCCTATTGTAATAATTGTGAAAAATAAATAATTCTATGTCTAGTAGGCCTAAAGAGCTAAATTTCTAGAACCTTCTCGGGTGGTGGAAATTGCCTATATAAGAAAGGTCTGTAGTGTTGTCTTAGGCAGTTTGGGATAGTTCTAGGTAGTAGATCTGGGTATTGATTTGACACTTTGTCCTACAAAATATTGAAGGGAATGCCCATGTGGCTTTGCATATTGTAATTCTAAAAGTTTGTAATTCCACATTTGTGGAGATAATAAGAAGCCAATTTTCTGTTCTTGCATATTGTTGTTATTTCTCTATTTCTGTTATGTGTTTGTGGTATTAAGGGGAGCACCCTTCATCAAGTGGTATTAGAGTAGGAGTTCTTGAGTGTGTAAACAGATCGTTGATTATGAGGTAGTTTGCACCAGGACCATGGGTTAGGGTTTCTATGTAAACAGATTACCAACTGTGAGACAGTTTGCATCAGGACCATGGTTAGGGTTTCTGCGAGAAGCACAAAAATGCCTCCACGAAGGGAATGTGGTGGAAGAGCTAGTGTTGTAACACCTGAGGTTAGAGAATTGTAGAGACAAGTGTGAGCATTGCAAGAGGAGATTCACAGAGGAATGAATCTTAATGTCAGAGATGAAAGCGAGGATGAAGCCAAAGAAGAAGATCAAGAAGGAGAAGTCAAAGTTTTGAATCAAGAGGAAGAAAGGCTTTTCCAGGCCATTTCCAAGATCGGGAAAAGACCTAAGATCGAGGTTCCTACATTTTTAGGGAATCTTAACCCAGAGGAATTGATCGACTGGATCAATGAATGTGATGAATATTTTGAGTATGAAGATATTAAGGATCTTGATCGGGTCAAGTTTGTGAAGGCCAGACTAAAAGGCCATGCGAAGATCTAGTGGCAAAAGATTCAATTGGAGTGAAATAGAAGAGGGAAAGATAAAATCACAAGATGGGATTAGATGGTGGATAAATTGAAGTGACAGTTCATTCCTGTTGATTATGAGCTTGACCTACTGAGGAAAATGCAAAGTTTGAAGCAAACAGGAAGATCCATTCAGGAGTATACAGAGGAGTTCTATCGAATCCTCATCAGAACAATCCATGCAGAAGCTGACAAGGAGAAAGTTTCCTATTACCTTAATGGGTTAAGGCTGAGCATTCAAGAGGAGTTGAATCTAGTTTGAATGAACAGTACTGAAGAGGCATACCAGTTTTCCCTAAAAGTAGAGGAAAAGCTGAACAAGAAGTTTGAGAGTAGACAAAGTGGAAGAGGTCATGATGGAAGATCTAGTGGATGGTCATATGGAGATCGAAATGAAGATTTGAAAAAGAAGGATGAGGCCAGTAATAGTCAGAATCAGAGAGGATATAATTCTAATCATTTCCATGATCAGAATAATAGAGATCAGAGAGGAAGAGGAAGAGGACAAGGATCTGAAAGAGGAGGTTTTCGTGGAACATGTTTTCATTGTGGAGAAGAAGGTCATAGGGCATTTGAATGTCCTCAATGCCAAGGATGGACAGATAGGAGGAATGAAGGCCAGGCCAGAGTTGCATATGTAGATGAAGATGCCAGATCATCAAATTCTGAAGATGCTGAAAGAGGAGAAACATTGATTAACAGAAGAGTCCTGTTGAGTGGTGAAAATGAACTTGAGAAAAGAAGGAGCCTGTTTCGCACCAGGTGCAAGTGTGAGGGTAAGTGTTGTGATGTGATTATTGATAGTGGTAGTACTGACAATTTGTTGTCAGAAGAGATGGTGAAAAATTTGAAGCTCAAGAGGTAGAAACATCCACATCCATATCGGGTTGCCTGGGTGTAGGATGACCATAAGGTCATGGTCAGTGAACAGTGCCTAGTAAAGTTCAAGATCAACGGGTACCAAGATGAGGTACTATGTGATATCATATCTATGGATGCATGTCACATGTTGTTGGGTAGACCTTGGTAGTTTGACAGATGTGCTATACATGATGGTCATGCGAATACCTATTCCTTGACAAAGGATGGAGTGCGACATAAGCTAAAACCATTGAAGGAAACAGAAGAAAAGGTATGTGGTAATGCTAGAATAACTTTTGTTGATAGAGGAAATTTCTCAAATGGTATGAGGCATGAGCATATGTGTTTTACCTTAATTCCAAAGGCTGTGAAAGAGGAAGTAGAAGATGTACCTATAGAAGTTGCAGAGTTATTAAATGAGTTTTAGGATATTGTATCCGATAATGTGCCTGATGGATTACCACTAGTAAGAAAGATCAGTCATCAGATGGACTTGATTCTAGGAGTCAGTTTGCCAAATAAGGTAGCACACAAAATGACACTAGCAGAAAGTGAAGAGTCAAAGA
Organism: Chamaecyparis obtusa; assembly: GCA_027943335.1. Lineage (NCBI taxonomy): Eukaryota > Viridiplantae > Streptophyta > Pinopsida > Cupressales > Cupressaceae > Chamaecyparis > Chamaecyparis obtusa. The sequence continues at coordinate 484,881 of BSBK01002842.1, forward strand.
CAAATTTGAAGTTTAGTTCATCACATCATGGAAGTAGTCCTAGAAATGCATTTGAGTTGAGGAAGATAGATAAAGGGGAAATAAGTAGTGTTGAAGCTGAGGATTTTGTAGAACATTTGAAGAACATCCATGAGGAGGTGAGGAAGCATATTACCAAGATGAATGTGCAATATAAGGTTATGGCAGATGAGAAAAGGAAGCATAAGGAATTTTAGGTTGGAGATGAAGTCATGGTTCATTTGCGGAAGGTGCGATTTTCAGTTGGTACATATCACAAGTTGAAAATAAAAAAATTTGGGCCATGTAAGATACTGAAGAAGGATGATTTAGGAAATGCATATGAGATTGAGTTGCCTACTGAGCTGAATATTTCACTAGTGTTTAATATTTTAGATCTGACAGAGTATCATGACAGAGGTGTTGAAGATGAGGTTACAACAACACGGTGGAGTATTCCAACAACTAGTTCAGATATGAAGGAGATTGAAGACATACTGGATAGTCATGTTGGCAGAAGCACAAGGAACAAGACATATGAAGAGTATTTGGTCAAATGGAAAGGATGACCTGTTGAAGATTCATCATGGCTAGCAAAGGAGGAGGTTAACCGTCTTGGTTTTCCTCTACACACCTGAGTCGTGATAGGGTCACTTCTCAAATTACCTCGGGTGTTTGATGTAGGAGCATCCTAGGTGTAAGAGCAATCTTGCATCACCCAAAAATATTTTTGTTTGCTTATCAATAAGGGCTATCTTGTGTAGAGCTGCTATTTATGGAAACTTACTATTTTTAGTAAGTTGGTCATATGATCTCAGAATGTTTTGATTTCACAGTTGGAGGTTCATCCTAGTCATTTCAGCCTACCAGTTGAGTTTCATTGCCACATCATTAGTATTGGTGAAGTTATTGAGGTTTTTGGGTATGAAATCTTTTAGGTCAATTTTGAAGGCCTTAGAGGCTCCGGATCGCGATTGACCCCCAGCTGACTGGGGCTAGTGTGTGTTAAGTGCTGTAGATCTCGTCATGGCATTTCTGAAAAGTGGTTACAATAGAAAAATGGAGCTACGGTTAGAAAGTTATGGCCTCCGAAAGTTGGGTTACCTAAAATCATATTTTGTTATTTCTTTTGAGCTGACCCTATTGTAATAATTGTGAAAAATAAATAATTCTATGTCTAGTCGGCCTAAAGGGCTAAATTTCTGGAACCTTCTCAAGCGGTGGAAATTGCCTATATAAGAAAGGTCTGTAGTGTTGTCTTAGGCAGTTCAGGATAGTTCTGGGTAGTACATCTGGGTATTGATTCAAGGATTTGTCCTATAGAATATTGTAAGGGAATGCCCATGTGGCTTTGCATATTGTAATTCTGAAAGTTTGTAATTCCACATTTGTGGAGATAATAAGAAGCCAATTTTCTGTTCTTGCATATTGTTGTTATTTCTCTATTTTTGTTATGTGTTTGTGGTATTAAGGGAAGCACCCTTCATCAAAAGTCTACTCCAAGACCTTCCAAAGAAACATCATAACACACCATGAAATCACCTATTGGGTCGGGTATTGCCAAAATAGGTGTACTAGTCAAACGCTCCTTGAGGTTCTAAAAATATTCTTCATACTTCTCTATCCAAACATACTTCTTCCCTTTCCTTTGAGGAGAATTATTATGATATGTAACCCTAGGGAAGTCCTTAAAAAACTTGCGATAATATCCCACCAAGCCCATGAAACTATGAACTTTGGATACATTGGCGGAGGTTAGCCAATCTACTATAGCCTAAATCTTGGAGGAATCTACTGAAATACCCTTACCTATATCACATGCCCCAAGTACTAAAATTTAGAATGAAAGAAGTCACACTTTACCACATTGACATAGAACTGATTGTCACAAAGACACTGCAAAACCAGTCGTAGATGTTCCTCATGCTCTTCTATGGATTTATAATATATCAATATATCATCCAAGAAGATGAGAAAAAAATGGTCAAGGTAAGAATGAAATAATCCATTCATTAGGCACATGAAAATAGATGGAGCATTTATCAAATCAAAAGGGACTACTATGAGCTCATAATGTCCATAGTGAGGGTGGAATGCAGTTTTGTGAATATCTACATCTGGGATGCATAACTAATGGTATCCTGATTTGAAATTAATCTTTGAGAATACCTTGGCCCCTTTTATCTAATTGAAGAGATCATCAATCCTTGGAAAATGATACCTATTATTGATCATTACCTTGTTCAACTGTCTATAGTCGATGCACAAGTGTAAAAATCCATCTTTCTTCTTAATGAAGAGTACAAGTTCTCTCCATGGAGAAACACTTTGACAAATACTACCCTTTACCAAAAGATCCTCTAATTGGAGCTTAAGCTCATTCAACTCTTGTGTGGTCATCTAGTAAGGAGCTCTAGATATAGGTTGTGCTCTTGAAACAAGATCAATGTGAAAATTTATGTCACACTTTGGTAGCATGCCCAGAATCTCACTAGGAAAGACATTGGCGAATTCCTAAAGAGTAGGATGATCAAGAGTCTTTTCCTTAGTTTTAATTTCACCTAGCTCATTCATAGTAATAACAAATGCCTAACAACCCTTTTGCATATTTCTCTTGAGTTGCATAGCAAAAATCATATGAAGAGATATAGGATGTTGAATTCCCACAAACTCAAAATCCTTGCCAACATCATCCTTGCATTTGATTATATTTTGTCTACAATCAATGCCAGCTCCATGAGAACCTAGCCAATCCATCCCAAGGACAATATCATATGATCCCAAAGGGATGAAACAAAGATTAACCAAGGTAATGAATTTACCTAGAGTTGGTTGGTACTCTTTTTCTAGAGGCTAACTCTATTTTCCAACCAATGTCTTGCTTTAATTCCACTAACCTACGTTTCTCTACTAAAAAAGGAGATATAAAAGAATCTGCAGCTCCCGACTCAAATAAGATAGAACAAGAAATACCTCTAGAAGCACTTGAATTTTATACCATAGTGCCTTGATTCTCATCCTATTGATGATCCACTATTGCAAATAATTTGTGAGATCTACCAACATCCCTTATTGTAGGCTCAGAAGCTACAAGTCTTTGTCTTAAAAAATGTGATGCATGTTGAGGGAAATTCACTAAAATGTGACCATATTGTCCACATGAGAAATAACCATTGCCACTACCATGACCTATCCCAGTGGAGGGTGTACTAGACTACTAAAAACTACCCCTTCTAGTAACTGCATGCATTCTCTATGTAGGATGACTGGGCTGGTTGCGCTTGTTGCATGGAAATTTAATGAAGTTCTAAGATTGAGGACTATCACTCTATGTTGGAGGGTTCATTCTCTTCTACTATTGAATATGAAAGTAGAGAGGAGGTTTCTTGAAGTTCTCTTCCCCTTGGGACTAATTCCCTCTATAGATTGAAGGTGTAGTAACACCAGTCTGAACTCCCACCTAACTACCATGACCCAAGGTCAAATTTGCCTCCACCAAGGTAGCTTTAATAACCGCTTCCTTGAGGGTCTTAGGTTTGAAAACCTTAACTCCTCCAACGATGCAACCATTAATCCCCTTGATGAAGTAATACAACATTAGTGGTGACTTATCACTAAAAAAATTATAAGGTTTGAGCTCAAAAAAATGACGCTCATAATCCTAGACAATCATAGATAATTGCCGCAAATTGTGGAACTCATTTGCATACTGCTGCTACCACTGATAAGATAATAATCATTCATGAAAGTTATTAAGAAATAGTTCTGAAGTGTTAGTTTCCATGGTAAGCTCTAGTCTCTACTCCTAAATCTTCCACTGACAAGTTGCACAACCTTCAAGGTGCATAACGACACACCTTTCCCTAATATTGGTATCAAATTGCTGTATGGTAAAACATCGATCTAATGCTATGAGCCAAGTCTCTTTCTCAAGACAAGTATCAAGACCATTAAAAGGAGGAGGTCATGATCTCAGAAGATCTCTCATGTGATTGGCCTTTCTAACTCCCTAACCAAGGGTAGTGTCCCTTCCTCTAGGACTACTAGATCTCTATCTCTCCTTATTATCATAATAGTGTGATGCTTCTTGTTCAACCTTGTCTTGCACAGGTAGATATTCTAGAATAGTCTAGATAATGTGCATAAAAGTAAGTTCTCCTAAATCTACATGATGCTCACCACTATTCTCTTCTCTACTCTCCTGACCTCTATGACTCACACGAAGGCTAGAAAGTCTACTCCTTCCATGTCCTCTACTATATCCTCCACTATGACCTCTAGCAATAGATCTAGTCTCACTGACCATCTTTCCTAAAACATTCAAACAAGAAAAATGATATCTTAAAAAAATCAGAAATAAGATGTGAAGTAATTTTAAAGAAATAGTTTGCATTATAAGAGTGTTATATGTCTAAGTTTTTGCTTCATTTTTAACTATTAGACATCTAATACATGTACAAAATTCCTAGAGTTCCCAGTGTAGAAACATGAGCTCTGATACCAAGTGTAATCCACCCCTAGGGAATATAGGAGAGATTAACCTAAAATATGTTACTAAGTTTACAAAATAATTTTTTTCTTAAGAGTTTACAAATAATATTGAATAACAAAGTGGAATTAAAACATAAACTCGATATATACTTATATACACCATCTTAGTTACAATTATAAATCTCAAGGGTTCCTTGATGTAGAGTTACACAAATACATCTTAATCTAGTAAGTACAATAACCATAAAAATATTCTACATAATACATCATCTCATAAAAGAGTAAACAAATATATCTAAATCATAAGGTATACATGATAATCTACATCCACTGCAAAATTCACAGGGTATGTAAATACAACTGAGTACAAAGTAAAAATAAAAGAAAGAATAGGAAAAAATCTCCAAGGATGAAATAATAAGAAGCAACCACAACAAGGATCATCCAACACTGGTATAGGAACATTAGAGTCTCAAATGGTAAGAGAATCACTATCTCCCAATCTCATGGAAACCTGTGGTTCCACTCCCACCATGTTGAGGAGATAACATTAGACCCCACTTGAATAACAATACCAAAATCACTCATCAGATGATACTAAGCAAGGGATCCTAGAAGTTTCCTATCTCAAAGATTCAAATCAAAACTCAAAAGTACACATACTAAGCCAGAGGCAACTAACACACATAGGAAATCAAAGATGAAATTAGGGAAGTGTCATCACATATGTCAACCCCTCAGAATGATCTCACTAGACTCTGAATCCCAAGTGGGGGAACATGCAGAACTTGAAATCCTCTCTTATAAGAAAGGATAACTGATAATGCCAGAACTCACCATCACTACTAGATAGGAAAACATCTTCTCCCACTCCCATCCTTAGCCTATATTTTCACTCAAGGCATGGGTGAGTAGTTCATTATCTTATTAATTCATTTTAAAATACTATTTAATGTATTATATTATCACTTATTTAAGTAACCTACTAGAGATACCCAAGCAACCACTTCTCGGCTTCGACACCTCCAAAGCAAGCCACTTCCCCTTTTAACACCTAGATAACCTACCCTAAGTTCACAAATCTCAAAACATCTCATAGATCATCATGAGCCATAAAAGTAGAGATCAGGTTCCAAAATGTCATAGGAACACACATGACCAACTTCCATCACATATACATCATAACATAATCAAGAGCTTCCATAGGGTTGGGTTATTACAAAATTGAATGTCATACAAGTATGCAAGACAAACAAACAAAACACATTAACCCTAACCCCACCTCTATTGACAATTCTAAAATGGGATGACGTAAAAAGATTCCCTCATAACCCATAATTATAGAAAGAAAACATTCATAAGAATTTAATAGTAATAAACTAATTTGTAAAACACCATTACAAAAATTAGTTTATTAAAATAATCACTAACACAACTATAATTACATATTCCAAAAATAAATTCCATTACTAAGAAAATCAATTTATAATGTTAATAAAATAAATTGATTCTTAAATTAATAATTACTAAAACAATATAATTTACAGGCATATATACCAAGAATATTCCTTCCCTATGAATTTCAAGAATAAATATCAAACATAAATTTATCAATACCTTTATACTTTTAAAAAAATATTAATTTTAATTGGTATATATTAATCATTCAAAAAATATTAAAAGGGGATTCTTTTGCTAATAGATGTTACTTGTGTATGGAGGAAGATGAGTCTTGTGATCATATTATGTTTCATTTCTCCTATACTCGTATGGTCTGGGAGATTATTTTTAGAAAATAGAACCTTTGTTGGTTTTTCCCCCTCTCATGGAAGGACTTTATTACCCAATGAAGAGCTGTCCATACTCGAACAAGATGGGTAAATATTTATGGAACTTTCTCCTCCCTCATTTTAGTTTGCACATTTGGAAGGAAAGGAATAACAGAGTGTTACAAGAGAAATATGCTAAAGCTGATTTTATTGGTGATCAAATATGAAGAGGGTTGGAGGAAAACTTCTATATAATTGTCAACAATAATCCTACTATGATATCTTCTCAGGAGGATATTGAGAAAATCAGAAATTGGTAGTTGAAAAACACTTCTCCTAAAGTCCCTCATCCCAAAGATGATGACCAGTGGTCTTCCTCTCCCCAAGGCTGGCTCAAAGCTAACTTTGATGAGGCCACCAAGGGAAACCCAGGCATTGTTGGTGGTGGAAACATCATTAGAGTCTAGGCTGACAACTGTGTTGGGGCTATTGCCTTTCCCTTGGGAGTCCAATCTAATCACAGAGCTAAAGCAATGGTGGCTCTCAACACAATTATGATGGCTGATGATTTGGGTTGTAAGAACTTGTGGCTAGAGGGAAACTCTCTCAACATCATCAATAATATTAAAGGTCATAGTAAACCCTCATGGACAATTAAGCGTATAATTGAAAAAATAAAACTAATTGCTCTTAAATTTGAAAAATTCCACTTAACCTATGACTACTGCAAAACCAATATGGTTGTGGATGGGCTTGCTAATATTGGGGTTACAAATGACATCACCTGTAAGTGGCTTGGGATGAACAATATTAATGATGATATAAATAAGTTCATTTATTATGATAAGATTAACCAAAAGGAGGGAATCATACAAAGTAATAATGATTTTGAGTGATATGAAGCATATTTTATGTACTCATAATATGAATTGGCAAGAGGAGTGCAATATCATTAAGACTCATCCTTTCACACATGCTTTATGGGTATTCAAGACATCTCTTGCAGTGAAGGTGTTTTATTCTATGCTTTGTGTGTTCTATTTGAGAAATTCTACTATCAAACTAATGGTGCACAATTTTAGAAACTATATTCTAGAACCTAATTGCATGAAGGAAGAGATAGGACAAGATCTAAAGAGAGAAGAACCATCAGAATGCAAATGGGTTCAAGAGAAAAAAGTTTGGAAGAAAATTAAGAAGGGAAAGGTTGACTAGTATCTTCAGCGCTTGCATGGTAATGATAAAGACCTAACTATGGAGTTTTCCTTTGGTTGGGATAATGGTGTGATGCACTTGGTGGGTAAGTCTTTTCCTTTGACTTTGGACCTAATTGTAGATATTACGGGTCTCCTTCTTGATGACATTAATTACTTCAAAGATAGGAAAATTGGTAATAAGGCGTATAAGGATTTTCCTAAAATTGTTGAAGAGAGGGAAATCCTAGCTTAGGGCATGTAGATTATATCAATATCAACAATATTAATCTCATCTAGGTACAAGTCTTGAGGGTTATTATGGAATACTTCACTTTAGATGAAATATTCTCTAGGGTTTATAATTTCCATTTTGTTCTTGTGAACTATTTTCATTATAAAACTAGGGTTGCTTTCCCTTACTTCCTACTGAGTTCTTTGAATCAAAGTATCATGGATAATAGAATCAAGTCAAGCCCTCCTATCCTTCATGAAGGGTTGATTTTTCTTATTGTTGAGTACGCTAGAGATAAGATTCTAGAGCCTTTGCCTAAGAAAGTTGGTAAGTAGAAGAACAAGAGTGCTGAGACCAGTTCAGGGAAGAAAGTTAGCCCGTCTCCTAACAAGAAAAGAAAGGATAGTCCTGGAAAGAAAGAGGATCCCCTCTCTATATTTGAGGAGGTAGAGGGTATGAAGTTTGATGATGATAAGGAGGAAAAAACTTCTGAGGAGGAAATTTTGGAAATAGAGGAACCCAAAATTACAGAGATTCTTGAGAAGGAAGTTACTCTGATGGCTGAAAATGATGAGGACAAGAACATCCTAGTTTTTTTCCCTCCTTCTCTGGATGGTACTGGTGATATTAGCCCTGAGGCTCCCAAAGATGTGGCTAGTAAGGAAATTGTGTTAGATTCCCACCAGGAGATCTCTGAGGACACTATAAATGTGCTGGATTAGTACGAGATTAAAAAAAATAATGCCCAGGAGGGAAGTGGTGAAGATGAAAGAGAAGGGAAATGTGGAAGATGAGAATATTGACAGGGAAAATGATAATGGGAATGATGCTGGCAATGGGGAAATTGGTGAGATGGTAATTCCTGATAATGAAAAGGGTTCTACCCTTCTGGAGTCTCTTACCAATTTTTTTGATTCCACTATCAACTGGGATGTTGATGCTCATCCAAATACTTCTACTAAGAACCTAAACATTGAGGATAATATTAAGAAGGTAAAGACTACCAAAAATTAGAAAAAGGGGAGATTGTGTCTCTTGAGGAACATGACTTCAACACAAAAAGAGTCAACAACATGAGTGTCCTGAATGTGGCTAGAAGTAGAGCTATCATGTCTTTCAACCTAGATAAATGGGCTTTTCACGACATCCAAGATCTAAAAATTAAGTACAGAGCCCTGGATGCTAGGAATGAGGTGCTCAAAGAGATGGTGGATAAAATGAGGAATGATGCTTCCATGTACAATAGTAAAGGTAACAATGTTTTTATTGATTTTAGAGTTCTAGTTTTCTAGAAGAGAAGATTAATAACATCATCGAGGAAAAGCTTACCCCCATCCTCAAAAGAGATAATAACAATGATATGATGCTCAGGAAGCTCTTGAATCTCAGTAATAAGGGCACCAAAGCTACTGTCACTAACCTGAATGCTCTGTATGCACTATTGGAAGGTAATCAAATAGATATTAGGGCCATTGTCATCTATGATGATACTGTTTAGTAGGATGAGCAGACCTTTGGACCTGGCTCTAGAACTAGAGCTAGCACAAAGAAGAAAATGGTTTCTTAGCCTAAGGGCCTTTCGAGCCTTATGGATTCTATCTAGAAGATACAGGCCCTGCTGGTGGACTTTGAGGGGTTCCTCAACAAGATGGATTGATTCATGTTGCTGGGGGCTTTTTTTTATGTTAGTTTGCTGATCAGTGTGCTGGTAGTTTTTTGTTCTTTTTGAGGAAGGAGATCTTATTGTAATATCATGGGGTTTGCCCTTTTTAGTTCTGCCATTTCCTTTTGGTAGTAGTTTTCTTCTCATTGCTTTTAATGTTTTTTCTTGCTTCTAGATTGTAAAGGGTTTCAGGGTCCCTTTTCAAAACCTGTTGTTACCTCAATAAAAAATAAATATTAAAATTTTAATAAATATTTAAATTTCATATTAAAAGAAAACTTAATTAAAATGAATCTCTCTCTTTTTTTAAATTATTAAATTAAATTTATTTAAAATAAAACAATTAATAAAAAAATATTAAAATGTTATAATTGATATGAAATTAGTTGCACAGTAACTACCTTAGCAACAACTACCTATGATAGTAACTGCCATAGCAACGACTGCCTACCACAGTAACTGTCGTAGCAACAATTGCCTACCACTGTAACTGTCTTAGCAACAACTGCCTATGATAGTAACTGTCATAGAAACCCCCAACAACTAACGACAACAACTGCCTATGATAGTTATTCTTGTAGTGGCTAGCTTCCATGTGGTAGGGGTAAATAAACCCCCCTAATACATATTATATATATATATATATATATTTTAAATTTTTTTTAAAAAGAAAATTAAATATTTTCTTTGATCCAAAAACAACAACCCCTATATATCTTTTCTTATTTTTATTTTTTAACAATTTTTTTTGCTGAAAGAATTTACCACAAATAATAATACTAATAATAATAATAATAATAATAAAGGGGACTCCCAAATACTAATTGAAAATTTTCTAGATATATAAGGTGAGCAAACCATGTGCAAAAATTACAAAGAAAAATTAATTTGATTCAAACCCTAGGTTTTCAATAATGAATTTTGGCAAACCCTAACTGATTGAAAACAAGATCTTTCTACAATATCTTTTAACCATAAATTATTAGTTATTCACATTACCAGATTTGTTCAAACAAAAAGCTTCCGAAACATAAATTGATACAATAGAAAATTTTCAAAACAACTAAAAAAAAAACAAATCTTACAGGCATGAAGTAAATAACCTTTCTTAAACAAAGAATTTAATCTACGAGGGTTCCAAACCCTACCTCAAACCACCAATTGATAGAAAAATGAAGAACAATCAAAACCCCTAAAAATTTCCAAAGCTTTCTCAAATCCTCCAATTCAATCCTTAGAGCCCAAACTTGCAAATCTATCCCTAGGATAATGGCCAAATCCTCCTCATAAAGAAAAAGAGTCTAGAATTTGAACCCAACCATGCAAAACCTAGAACTCAACTCAACTCCACAAACTTTATTAACATCAATCTCTCTTTTGCATAATTTTCAATTTTCTAATTAATAATTCAATGCACTTTTAGTATTTCTTGTTTATATCAATTCACTTAACTAATAAAAATCACTTTATTCTTTTAATTTATTTTAATTGATTGTGCAACTAATTGCATATTAATTATAACTAAAAGAATATTATTTTAAATCATATTATTATTTATCTAATTGATAATTAATTATCAATTAGATTTTATCTTAAATTGAAAATTTAAATTTAATAATTAATTAAATCCTTAAATTTCATAATTAGACTTTTAATTAAGTCTTTTTAATTAATAAATGTATTTAATTAATTTTCATTAATTAAATACCCTCACATTTAATTTTCTATATTTAATAAGATTTAATTATTTAAACCAGATAATTAATCTCAGTAAAACATTTAACCATTTCACAACAAACACACAAACTAGCCAAAGATCAGAATAAAAACTAACTAAACCTAATAAATTGATAATCATACTCAAGCAAAAGGCTTATGAAACCACGACACCTAGAAAAATTTAGAAGGTAAAATATCAGAAACTTGTCCACTATTTCAGGACAATAAAATGACTTAGGTTGGGATTCAAACCTGAATGTTATTTCCCCTCTCTTACCATTGAGACATTGCGATAAGGCACACTCATCCTGACAATTCAGGGAAGTCAATGTCCAATACCTACAAACCTACATAAAAGATAAGCATGTACATCCATATATATATATACAACAAGTAATGGCAGGGACTGTGACATTGTGTAGATCCCACAAGCAGGTAACTACAACTTCATCCCTCAACCACATCAGACACATCAAATAAAAAGGTACAACTTATATGATAGCCATACACATGCAAGTATGGGGTATGAAAAAATATGAATATTCAAACAACATTTTAAACATATAAATATTCATCATCAAAGTATCTAACATCATCTAACTGCAAATATATTCAATATCTCGTAACTATCTAATATCAAATCGCCATGTAATGTCATAATAAAGTTGAAATGATCAATGCACACATGAAAGTGGCCTAAAAGAGTTTGACAATATAAAACTAAAAAATCAAACTATGGGTGGGCACTATAGGTTTCTAGTATAACAAGGAGAGAAAGAGGGAGAGATATTGATGGATAGAGAGAGGGAGATATGTCTAGAGATAGAGAGGGAGAGAAAAAGATATTGTTAGAGATAAAGATGGACCAAGAGAGGATGGGAGAGAGAAATATATAGGGAGCTATAAATTGGTGGAGGGAGAGATAAAGATAAAAAGATAGGGAGAGGGAGAGAGGAATAGATATAGAGAAATAGGGAGAGATATACAGAGATATGGTGGTTGAGATAAGGTGATAGAGAGATAAAGATATAAGGAGTTATAGAGAAGTAGAGATCAAGGTAGAGATATAGATACACAGAGAGAGACAAACAAAAAATGGGATACACAAATAAAAAGTAGAGATGAAAATATAAGGTGGATAAAAAGAGGGAGAGAGGAAGATATATATATATATATATATATATATATATATATATATATATATATATATATATATATATATATATATATATATATATATATATATATATATATAAAGATGTTATGTATTTAAAAAAAGCCTTGAATGATGTGATTGTCATATGTTTATGCAAGGAGAATTTACCAACCTTCTTTTTAGTGCATTAATTTTTATTAAGGAAAATATAGGTTTTGAAGGGAACCCAAAACCCTTTACATGCTAGAAAAAGATTGAAACATAGTGATTAAGCATGAAAACAATAATTGTCACAAAATGCTGACATAACCAAAACAAGGGCAAGGAAAAATTATAACAGTTTAAATGCTCTATCTCACAAAAAAGAACAACATCCAACAATAAAAACAACCAGTAGAAAAAGTACTAAAAGAAACAACTAGCAACTAGCAACAACAGTCAATCCAACATATTCAGAAATTCCTTGGAGGCCTTTTGTAGGTACTAGATCTTTTGGATCGACTCTTTCAAACTCATCAGCTCCTTGGGTAGAGTCTCCTTCCTCATCTTAGTGCTTGATCTAGTTTTAGTACGTGGGCCAACAACTTGCCCATCCAACTTGACTAGTTCTTTATCTACTAGGATAAAATTATTTTCCATATAGTTTCCATCTAGCAAGGAATAAAGAGCATTCAAGTTCATCACAATTTTTTTCATACCTTCATTACTATATGGCACAAAATTTTTCTGAGCATAATATCATTATTTTTAATTTTGCTGTAGATGGGAGACAACTTATCCTCAATGATGCTTGAAACATTATCTCCTTGCATTCTCAAAGTATTATTTTCCTCAATGAAAATACCTTTACCTTTACTATTATCCATGACCATTTCATTTCTCATATTTTCAACAACATCTTTCAGCATATCATATTTTGCATCTAGAGCTCTGTGCTTGATGCTCAATTCATTAATCTCATGAAATGCCCATTTATCAAGGTTAAAATAAAAGACTACTCTGCTTCTTGCTGCATTAAGAAAACCTATGTTAGGCATTATTTTTCTGTTGAAATCTTCCTCTTCCAGCGAAGTGGCTTTCCCTTCATTCTGGGTTTTATTGTTCTTCTCCTTATCAACGTTCATGTCCTCTCTATAAAAAGAAGGGGACTATGGGTAAAATCATCAGTAGAAACTCTAACAGTTAGCGAAGCCACCCTAAAAGAGTTCTTCATGAATGAAGAATTCAGATCAATAGATCTTTTCTCAACATCTTCAGAGAAATGTTCCTTTCCCAGATCTTCTTTTTCTCCTTTGCTCTTGACATAATCAAAATTATCTTCACTACCCCTATGAACATTCTCACATTCCATGTTTTCATTAGAGAAAGGGCTCTGAGCTTGATCATCACCAAACTCCTATTGGGAATTTTCAAAATCTTCAGGGCTAAGTCTTGAATAATATCAATCTCATCAAAAACCTCATGCTAGGATTTATTATCCTCTTCCCCTGAGGATTCCATTATTTCATTGATAATATCTTCCCTGGGCCTCTCTTTATTAGGAAAAAAGTCATCCTTACCTCTATTCTCCAGTGAAGGGACATTGTTGTCCTAGGCCATTAATTCAATCTGTTCATCATGAACTTCAACAATATCAACATTCTCATCGAGGGTATCCTTACTTTTCTGTTCATCCTTCCCATGAATAGCTTCAACAATATCACCGGTCTCATCCATGACATCCTTAATTTGTTGTTCAACCTTCTCAGCCATATCATCCTCAAAAGTGGGGTCGTCCTTAACATCCTCGGTTTGTATTCCCTTATCGACATAATAAATAGACAAGGGAGTCTCCTTCTGGCCTGATTTTTCCTTTTTATTCTTCTTCTTGGAAGATGAACCCACATCAGTTGGAGTCTTCTTTCTCTTCCATTTACTAGAATCAAATTGTTTGGGCTCAAAGTCTGAGACTTTATCTCTTGCTATTCAAAGATTAGCTGAATTAGGCCTTCATGGATAATCAAGGATTTGGGTTTTACTCTATTATCCATAATACACTGGTTCAGAGAACTAAGTAAAAAGAATGGGAATGACACCCTTGTGTTATGATGGAAATGATTTAAGAGGACAAAATGATAACCTGTAAACCCTCATAAATCTCTTGTCAAGGGTGAAATACTCCATGATGACCCTCAGAACCTTAGCCTAGATAAGCTTAATATTTTCTATTTTAACAAAGTCCTCTTTCTCCTTGATCAACATTTCTTTCTCTTCATCATACCTAGGAAAATCCATAAAGGCTCTGTTTCCGATTCTTCTATCCTTGAAATAATTCATACCTTCCAAAGGTAGCCCATGATTTCAGCAATTAAATCTAGATTAAGGGTAAAGTACTTACCAGGGAGGTTAACGACCCCATTATCCCATCCTGTTGTAAACTCCTTTGTGATATCCTTGTTATGACCATGAAATCTCTGAAGGTAGTCCACAACACCCCCCTTCTTAAGATTCTTCCATAATTTTCTCTCCTCACACCATTTACATTCAGTAGACTCTTCCCTTTTAAGCTCCCCTCCCATTTTATCAACCTCACAGTTATTCTACAAATTACAATGCTTCACCTTAATCAATAAAGAAAACACAAAGCTATTTAAACACAATTCCAAGATCACTATACATCTCACATTCAAAACCTAGTCTATTTTAGATACCCACAAAGCTTGCGTGATAAGATGGGAAATAATGAGAAAGAACTCCAATTGCCACTTCACACCTCTAGTACTTTTAATCCGACTCATATCAATAAAATTTATTATTATTTTGAATCGCTCCTCCTTTATGATTAATCTTATCATAATCAATGAACCTTTTTTAATGTCATCATTAAGGTTCGTCACTCCATACCACTTGTAGATGATGTCACTCTTAACACCAATGTTATCTAACCCATTTGAAACCATGTTAGTTTCACGGTAATCATGGGTTACGTAAGAATCTTCAAAATTTTGGAGAATGAGTCTAATTTTATCAACAATTTTCTTTATAGTCCATGAGGGTTTATTAATGCCCTTTATGAAATTGATAATGTTCAAGGAATCTCCTTTCAGCCACACTTTTTTACCGCTCAATTCTTCTGGCAGCACAGTAGTGTTGAAATATGCCATTTCTTTAGCCCTGTGATTGGATTGTAATCCATAAGGAGAAGCCACCACTCCAATGTTATTACCATCCCAGTATCTGATAATAACACCACCACCCACCATTCTTAGGTTTCCTTTGGAAGCCCCATCAAAGTTAGATTTATACCATCCTTAGAGAGGAGAAGATCACTAAGCCCCTTCTTTGGGGTTGTGAGATTTATTAGAAATGGTTCTAAACTGCCAGTTTCTAACCTTTAAGAAATCCTCCTGGGATATAACTAAGGGATTATTATGGGAGATAGAGGTAAAGTTCTCCTCCATACCCCTGCATATGTGATTAGAAACCATCTCAGGCTTGGTATATTTCTTTCAAAATAATTAGTTATTCCTCTCCTTCTATATTCATGAACTGAAGTGAGGGAGGAGCAGATTCCAATAATCTTTAGCCAATCTATTCGAGAAGGGACATCTCCATTGGTTTAGAAAGTCCTACCAAGAAAAAGGAAAAAACCAGCACATACTCGATTTTCTAAAGATAATTTCCCACACCTTACAAGTATAGGAACAATGCAACATAATATGATTACAAGATTCAACCTCTTCCATGCACATAAAACGTCTATTAGGAAAGTTAAAAGCCTCTTTTACATAGGTTATCAATAGTCAAAGGTTTTTTCTACGACAAAAACCAAAAGAAAATGTTATTTTTAGGGATAATAAATTTGTACCACACCTTAAAAAAAGAGGTTGTTATCTCCAGTATGCAATAGATCACAAGCAGAGGCAACATAAAAAACACTATCCATTTTAGGAGCCCAAATAAAATGATAAGGAATTCCATCCTTGACAAACCAAATTTGTAGTTGATTGTTAAGAGGTTGGAGGATTCTATCAATCTCCCCCAAGTTGATCCAATTACCCCCTCTCCAATAATCCACAACATTCTCACCTATGGAAACTTTACATCGCTAGATATCTTGACTCTAATCTTGATTATTAGAAAGGGGACCTTCTTCAAGCCAGGAATCCCTCTAGAAGTTGATTCTCCTTCCATTTCCAATACTCTGTCTTACCCCTTTACTCACCAGATCCTTAGCATAAAAGATACTATTCTAGATAATAGAGCCTTGAATAGTTTCTTTGGAGAAAAGAAAATCTTCTAGAGAGGAATTATTAAATAAATATTTATTAACCAGGATGGAATTCCATTCCTTTCTTTCCCGAAAGATTCTCCAAATTTTTTTTGCCAATAGGGCTTTGTTGAATCTTTGAATACTCCTCAGCCCTAGCCCTCCATATCTTTTAGGTTTGCACACTTTCTCCCAAGCCACTAAGTTCATTATTTTCTTATCTTCGACACCCGACTACAAAAACCTTTTTTGAATCCTTTCAATCATCTCAAAAAATTTATGGGGAATTTTAAAAATACTCAGAGCATAAACAAGATGGTTCTGCAAAGTTGATTTCAGCAGTTGGTTATTTCCTTCTTGGATTAAGAGGAAACCCTTCTAGCTAGCAATATTTCTATTGAATCTTTCAACAATAGAATTCCAGAACGCTTCAAGAGGTTTAGAGATCAAAGACATGTCAAGCTAAGTAGAAGGAAAAGATCCTATACCACAACCAAGGATAACAAAAATCCTTCTTTGTCTTTGTTCAGGGGTATTTATGAAGAAAATGGAACTCTTATCCCAGTTAATGAGTTGCCTCGAAGCATTAGAATAAGTAGTACACACATTTTTTAAGTTACGAGCTTCCTTGATTGATGCAACTCCCATAGAAATGGTATCATCCAAAAATTATTCGTGGGAAAAAAAAACTATAGTTGAGGAAGGTTGCAGGCCATAAATTAGACCTTCACCCACTAGTTTACTAATCTATCTCCCAAGACATTCAACATGAATGGAAAAAAGAATAGGGGATATTGGATCTCCCTATCTTAAGCCTCTTGAAGGTCTAAAGAAATTAGAGGATCCACAATTAATAATAACCAAAGAAGAGACATAAGACACTAGTTGCATAATAAGATTGATAACCCCCCTGTAAAAGCCAAAGGCTCCCAAGAATTTCATCAAGAAGTTCCAATCCACTCTATCATAAGCTTTATATAGATCCAATTTCATAAAAAAACCCTATTTTAAAGAAAATTCCAACGAGTGGATATTTTCATGCACCACAATGATTGAATCCAGAATTTGCCTTCTAGGCACAAACCCATTCTATTGAGGGGAAATGATTGTAGGGAGAATAGAAAGCATCCTCGAGGTGATGACTTTAGAAATAATTTTATACAGAGAGGTGCAGAGACTGATAGGTCTAAAATTCTCAACTGAATTCACACCTGATTTCTTAGGAATCAGAACCAAGAATGTAGCATTAAGTTCTTTGAGGAGATATTTGGTACCAAAAAATTCCATCATAGCCGCGGTCATCTCTTTACCAACAATTTCCCATAAATGCTAGAAGAAAAACATAGGGAAGTCATAAGGACTTGGAGATTTTTCCCCTTCAAAGGAAAATATAGCAGCCTTAATTTCCTTAGCTGAAGGAATAGCTTTTAATATCTTATTAGTCTCTTTGTCAATCACTAAGGGGATAGATGACAACAATTTATCCTGATCAGAAGAACAACTGTTAGGATCTTTTTCCAAAAGAGATGCAAAGTAATTCAACATTTCCATTCTTATATCTTCTTCCTTAACAATCTTACAACTATTTGTGATTAAACAGGGGATTCTATTAAAAGACTTATATTTTATAGTGGTCATATGGAAAAACCTTGCATTTTTATCTCTAGATTTAAGCCATAAAGCCCTTGACCTTTGTCTGCAAAAAGTTTCCTCTTTGGAAATGATGTTATGATATTCCACCAACAGGTTATTTTCAAGAGCTTTGAGCTCCTCAGATAAACCCTCCCTTTGAATTTGGTCTTGAATATCCTTAATATCAATCTAAACTCTACTTTTAGATAAGAAGATATCACAAAAAATCTCTTGATTCTAGACTTTGACTTTTCTTTTAATAAAATTTAATTTCTTAGCAACTCTATACATTATTCCCCCTTCCACTTTTAATTTCCACCAATCAATAATATTCTCTGATAAGCTAGGATGAGCCATCCACATTCTTTCAAAGTGAAAAGGGGAATTTCTTTTCCCATCTAAAGAACTAGCGGAAAAAGAGATGGGGAAATGATCTGAACCAATCCTTATTATAGAAGTAAGGGAGCACAATAATTTGAAAGCCAATCTAGGGAAATGAGAGTTCTATCTAACTTCACCTGAATAAGATCAGATCCTGACCTTCTGTTAGACCAAGTATAAGAGATACTCTCAAGATCCACATCAAGAAGAGCTTCGTTATTAATAAAATCCATAAGGTCCAATCTACTTTCCAGCTGAGAAAGATTTCCTCCTGATTTCTCAATCTCTTTTAGCGGGGTGTTGAAGTCTCCCATAACCATCCAACTCTTATCTTGATTTCTCTTTCTCAAATCCTGCAATCTTAACTAGAGTTTATATCTACTTACTTTATTATTAGGAGTGTAGATATTTACAAGAATCCAAGAGAAATTATCTCTGATATGAGTAATATTAACCATCATTAGATTACTTTTAGCTAGAATAAGAGTACAATTGATAGAACTTTGATTCCAAAAGATCACTAGACCACCAAAGGCTCCCTCAGAATCACAACCTAAAATACCCCCCTTACTAATGGGCATGATCTTTTCAACTTTATCTTTGAGTATCTTAGTTTCTTGAATCAACAAAATATCCGGTTTACAATATCTAACCAAATTTTTTAAAACATCCTGTTTGTGAGGACTATTTAGTCCTCCAATATTCCAAGAAATAATCTTCATTTACGGATTGTGGAACATACCTCTGGGACAGTGAATTGCCGACCATCCACTATATTCTTTTTTGCTTCCTTTTCTCTTGCATTTTTGGTGATTTTCTACCTCTGTTGTCCCCTTTCGGAGAAATCACATCAGCCTTATATTGACATCTTGTCTGAACTCCTCCTATGTTTTAAGTATCATTTTTCTTGGAAGAGCTAGGCATTGAAACTCCCTGACTATTCCCTTTCTTACCTGAATTTCTATTATTTTTTTTACCACTTACTACTAACCAAGTATCATCTTGTTGTTCTGAAAAATAAGTTTGTTTATCTATTGTTTCCTCCTTCCATATTCCAGCTATTGATGGGGATAAAGGATCATCTTTACCTCTATCTTGTATAGTCTCACTATGTGTTTGTCCATCCAATATGTTGCATTCCAAAGCATCAAAGATATTCAAATTCTAGCATGATTCAAATAAATCCTTAAAAGAGTCTTTGATCTGTGAGATAGGAGTTGAAAGGTTTACATCCACTTCCTAGGAATCCACACTTTCCTCCCTAATGTTATTGTGAATGATGCCTTCATTTACTTCATCTTGGGCCTCACTTTGTTTACAAGTGTTGTTTTTTTGGTAATTTGTTATCCTCATGTTCTTTTCCATTTTCTCCATTATTAATATCTTCTTGATTTTTTTCCCTATATTCTTTTCTAGTTCCTTTAGTCCTCTCCTAGTTATGCTTTTTGTCTTTAAGTAGTTTCTGAGGACATTGCTTTGTCCAATGTCCAAAATTTTTACATGTGAAGTAGGTAAAAGGAATAGATTCAAACTCCATAGTCCGAATACATTTTCCCAACTTAGACATGATAGTTATAACCTCCGATAGGTTCACTGATTAGTGAATATGGTGTAGAGTTTTTTTTGTCATCAACATTTCAGATTGTGTTTTTCTCTCTTGCATCCTAATGATGGATCATGTAGTATGATCTGAAACATTGATGACAAAAAAACTCTACACAATCGAATCTAGAAACTGATATATCATTTACATGGACTGTGGAAATCTAATAGATTTGAAATTTAATTTAATTAAAAATCTTTAAATTTTACTATAATAAAACAAAGTAGTTGTAAAAAATAAACCATATATATAATACTAAAGTATAATTAAAACATTTGAACAAACATTTATAAATAAATATTAAATATATTATGTAAAGATACATATTTAATAAATAATTCAATAAAAAAGAAAGATTAAATATATATTATATTTTTATTACATTGTGAATAAAACTTTTGACATCAACATACAAATATAATATTATAATTCTTTATTTATTTTACTTTCATTAAGCGCATATAACAAAATAATTATATTTATTATATTTTTTTATTAAAATTAAAATTATGTTTGTAATATTTATTTAATGTAGATAATTAAAAAACCTTAATTATTATAGTTTGCTATAAATATTTATAATATAATTTTAATATTATAATTATAAAATATATCTATTATTTTATTAATTTATTTTAAAATCGCATTTAATATATTATATTATCACTTATTTAAGTAACCTACTACGGATACCCAGACAACCACTTCTGGGCTTGGGTGCCTCCAAAGCAAGCCACTTCCCCTTTTAACACCTAGATAACCTACCCTAAGCTCATAAATCTCAAAACATCTCATAGATCATCATGAACCATAAAAGTAGGGATCATATTCCAAAATCTCACAGGAACACACATGACCAACTTCCATTGCATATACATCATAACATAATCAAGAGTTTCCATAGGGTTGGGTTATTACAAAATCGAATGCCATACAAGTATGCAATACAAAAAAACAAAACACATTAAGCCTAACCCACCTCTGGTGACAATCTTAAAATGCGACGACATAAAAAGATTCCCTCATAACCCACAATTATAGAAAGAAAACATTCATAAGAATTTAATAGTAATAAACTAATTTTTAAAATACCATTACAAGAATTAATTTATTAAAATAATCACTAACACAACTATAATTACATCTTCCAAAAATAAATTCCATTACTAAGAAAATCAATTTATAATGTTAATAAAATAAATTGATTCCTAAATTAATAATTACTAAAATAATATAATTTACATGCATATATACCAAGAATATTCCTTCCCTACGAATTTCAGGAATAAATATCAAACATATATTTATCAATACCTTAAAACTTTTAACAAAATATTAATTTTAATTGGTATATATTAATCATTCAACAAATATAAAATTTTAACAAATATTAAAATTTCATATTAAAACAAAACTTAATTAAAAAGAATCTCTCTTTTTTTTAAAATTATTAAATTTATTTTAATTAAAATAAAATAATTAATAAAAAAACATATAAAAAAGTGGGGGGTCCAACCCTCCCCACAGCTGCCTATGGCAGCAACTACCATGGAAGAGGCTGCCCACGATAGTCACTGCAGTAGCAGCTAGGCTACCTATGATAGTAACTGTTGTAGCAGCGGCTGGCACCTATGACAATAACTGTCGTAGTAGCAACTACCTATGATAGTAACTACCATAGCAGTCCCCTGCTGCTAATGATAGCAACTGCCTACGATAGCTATTCTCGTAGCGGCCAGGTGCCATGGGGTAGGGGTAAATAAAACCCCCGGCCCCAATACACACACACACACACACACACATATTTGTAATTTAATTTTTTTAAATCAGAGATTTCCTTTGATCCAAAAATAACAACCCCTATATATATATATTTTAATAATAAATTTTGTAAAAGAATTTACCATATATATATATATATATATATATATATATATATATATATATATATATATATATATATATATATATATGGTAAAACAAAGGGGACTCCCAAATACTAATTGAAAATTTTCTAGATCTAAAAGGTGAGCAAACCATTTGCAAAAATTACAAAGATAAATCAATCTGATTCAGTCCCTAGGTTTTCAACAATGATTTTTTGCAAAACCTAACTGATTGAAAACAAGATATTTCTACAATATCTTTTAACCATAAATTACCAGTTATTCACATTACTGGATTTGTTCAAAAAAAATACTTTCAAAACATAAATTGATACAATTGAAAATTTTCAAAACAACTAACAACAAAATAAATCTTACAGCACGAAGTAAACAAAATTTATTAAACAAATAATTTAATCTACGAGGGTTCCAAACCCTACCTAAAACCACTAATTGATATCTAAAAAATGAAGAACAATCAAAACCGCTAAAAAATTCCAAAGCTTTCTCAAATCCTCCAATTCAATCCTTAGAGCCCAAACTTGCAAATCTATCCCAAGGATAATGGCCAAATCCTCCTCATAAAGAAAAAGAGTTTAGAACTCAAACTCAACCATGCAAAACCTGGAACTCAACTCAACTCCACAAACTTTGTTAACATCAATCTCTCTTTTGCATAATTTTCAATTTTCTAATTAATAATTCAATGCACTTTTAGTATTTCTTGTTTATATCAATTCACTTAACTAATAAAAATTACTTTATTCTTTTAATTTATTTTAATTGATTGTGCAACTCATTGCATATCAATTATAACTAAAAGAATATTATTTTAAATCATATTATTATTTATCTAATTGATAATTAATTATCAATTAGATTTTATCTTAAATTGAAAATTTGAATTTATTAATTAATTAAATCCTTAAATTTCACAATTAAACTTTTAATTAAGATTTTTTAATTAATAAATATATTTAATTAATTTTCATTAATTAAATACCCTCACATTTAATTTTCTATATTTAATAAGATTTAATTATTTAAACCACATAATTAATCTCAGTAAAATAGTTAACCATTTCACAACAAACACACCAACCAGCCAAAGAATAGAAAAAATCTAACTGAATCTGATAAAATGATAACTATGCTCAAGGGAAAGGCTTATGAACTCACGTCACTTGGATGAATTTAGAAGTAAAATATAAAAAACTTGTCCACTATTTCAGGACAATAAAATGACTTAGGTTGGGATTCAGACCTGAATGCTATCTCCCCTCTCTTACCATTGAGACATTGCGATAGGGCATGCTCATCCTGACAATTCAGGGAAGTCGATGTGCAATACTTGAAAACCTAGATAAATGAAAAGCATGTGCACCCACACACAGATACACACGCACGCGCCCACACACACACACACACCAAACAATGGAAGGGATCGAGACATCGTGTGGATCCCGCAAGAAGGTAAATGATGTAGAGCATCCTTCACAAAATTCAACATAATAGGATCCATCTGATCCAATCTTAATTTCATTATAAGAACAATTTATTAGAGGTATCTCACAAGATCAAACCCATCATTGATTAGAAAACAAAATAATTCATTGTCAAAACTTGTTGGCCACACTGCCATGTTTTACAGATCAACACTCAAGCATATATAACTTTTGTTCTGAAATATATCATCAAAATCCCTTTGGTGAGTTTGTGTTAAATTAGGATAACAACAATATATAAAAACAAAATAATTCATTGTCAAAACTTGTTGGCCACACTGCCATGTTTTACAGATCAACACTCAAGCATATATAACTTTTGTTCTGAAATATATCATCAAAATCCCTTTGGTGAGTTTGTGTTAAATTAGGATAACAACAATATATACCAATATTAGAAGGATCCAACAATTAGATTAGTAGTTATGGTGTCTGCACCAAGACCCATTTTTACTGTCATCAACTAGAATTAAATCATGTAACCCTACCTAGAGAATTCAATATATTTTACAAAAAAAATCCAATTTAAACCAAACTAATTCCAAATTTATCATTTCTAAGGTTAGTTTCCAAATTTGTAAGCAATTTATTTTTCCAATGAGTAAATCATTATACAAGCACAAATATTTGCCTGCAACTCCATTGAAGAGGGTTTAAAACCAATCTTCATTAAAAATGTCATAGATTCCACAAATCATCATAAAATTGAACCAAAACAAAAGGAAATGAAATATTACTCAAATATATTTCCAATGAATATAATTAGAGGTCTTAACTCTTCCAGAAACATTCATACCACGCATTTCAATATGATTATTCTCAGAAATCCCAAATTTGTAAATACTAACTTTCACCAAAAACCTCATAACTTCCTCCAAAGTTAATAAAAATTGATCAAACAAAAAGAATAAGAAAGAGGATTCATTATACTATCTAACCATTATAAATATATAGGGTTTCCAGGCTGTACATGATCGTACAAGGCCTGGAAACAATAACTTAACAAAAAAACTAATCAAAATGAGAGATTCAAACTCACTCTATTATTCCAAAATGTTCTCCCCTTTCTCTATTTTTCTTTGAACAACCAATACATCATATTTATACATATTTAGGTAGTTAGAAACCACCCAACTACCCTTATGAACTTTCATTTTCCTTTTTACAATGTTTAATGCCTTTTTGCATTGTTTCATGGTTTGCAACTTTTATGCATTTTGACAAATTTTGTGACACTTAATAAAAATGACTCCACACTTTGTAAAAACACCCTAGACATGTCAAAATAACCTATTTAAGACCTTTTATGTGATTTATAGCCTTTTCATGGCTTTTTTTTAATAAAAAATTGACCTTTTGACCAATCTAGGTCTTGAATGACAACTAAATGCCAACTTCACAATTTTATTGCCCTTAAGCATTACAATTGATTCCATTACATGGAATACCACATCCAAACATATGGTTTTACATTAAATCATTAAAATATCCTTTTGGATCATCTTCAATATCCTGATGTCTAGGTGTTCCTGCCCCATACTCCTGACCTTCAAAAATTTCCAAGTCCCTTGGAAACATGGATACAATGACCCGCAAGAAAAATTTGAGTGAAATCTTCACCTTTTTCTTGATTTGACCTTTTCATCTTTATGCCTCTTTTATCATCTCTATTCTTTTGCTATCTTCCTTCAATAAATATTTTTGTGACTCCTACCAATATAGTTTGTAGTGGTGTCCATCCACGGTGCTTTACCAACATCTCAAGTCCACCCTCCAATGCTGCTTCCTTGTGCCTCACCCAGGAGGCCTTTCTTGCCTCTCACCCTAGGTCTTTTAGTAACCAAAAGACCATCTCCTCTGTGGCCCTAAACCATATTCTATGGCCTTTTGGTAGACCTCCATGTCCACCTCTTGCAGCAAGTGAACAAGAACCTGCAAACATAAAAACTTCACAACAAGAATCACAATACCCAACACTTCCTGGTGTAGATTGTCTTCTATCTACATGCTCATAATCTTCTGAGCTCTAATACCAATCTAATGCAAAGAATCCTTCACAAAATTCAACATAATAGGATCCATTTGATCTAATCTTCATTTCATTATAATAATAATTTATTAGAGGCATCTCACAAGGTCAAACCCATCATTGATTAGAAAACAAAATAATTCATTGTCAAAACTTGTTGGCCACACTGCCATGTTTTATAGATCAACACTAAAACATATTTAAATTTTGTTCTAAAATATATCATCAAAATCCCATCAGTGAGTTTGTGTTAAATTAGGAAAACCACAACATATATCAAAATTAGAAGGATCCAACAGTTAGATTAATAGTTATGGTGTTTGCACTGAGAACCATTTTTACTGTCATCAACCAGAATTAAATCATGTAACCCTGCCTAGAGCATTCAATATTTTTTACAAAACAAATCCAATTTAAACCAAACCAATTCTACATTTATCATTTTTGAGGTTAGTTTCCAAATCTGTAAGCCATTTATTTTTCCAATGAGTAAATCATTATACAAGCAGAAATCTTTTCCTACAACTCCATTGAAGACGGTTTAAAACCAGTCTTCATTAACAACGTCACAGATTCCACAAATCATCAGAAAATTGAACCAAAACAAAAGGAAATGAAATATTACTCAAATATATTTCCAATGAATATAATTATAGGTCTTAAATTTTCCAGAAGCGCTCGTACCACTCATTTCAATATGCCTATTCTTTGAAATCTCGAATTGGCAAATACTAACTTTCACCAAAAACCTCATAACTTCCTCCAAAGTTAATAAAAATTGATCAAACCAAAAAAATAAGAAATAGGATTCATTATACTATATAACCATTATAAATATACATGGTTTCTAGGCCGTACATGGCTGTACAAGGCCTAGAAACAAAAACTTAACAAAAAACCCGATCAAAATGAGAGATTCAAACTTACTCAATTTTTCCAAAATGTTCTCCCCTTTCTCTATTCTACTTTGAATGACCAATACATCACATTTATAGATATTTAGGTAGTTAGAAACCACCCAACTACCCTTATGACCTTTCATTTTCCTTTTTACAACTTTTAATGCCTTTTTGCATTGTTTCATGCTTTGCAACTTTTATGCATTTTGACAACTTTTGTGACACTTAATAAAGATGACTCCGCACTTTGTAGAAACACCCTAGACATGTCCAAATAATCTATTTAAGACCTTTTACATGATTTATAGCCTTTTCATGGCTTTTTAATGCAAATTTGACCTTTTGACCAATCTAGGTCTTGAATGACAACTAAATGACAACTTCACAATTTTATTTCCCTTAAGCATTACAATTGATTCCATTACATGGAATACCACATCCAAACATATGGATTTACATTAAATCATTAAAATATTCTTTGGGATCATCTTCAATATCCTAATGTCTAGGTGCTCCTGCACCATACTCTCGACCTTCAAAAATTTCCAAGTCCCTTGGAAACATGGATACAATGACCTGCAAGAAACATTTGAGTGAAATCTTCACCTTTTTCTTCATTTGACCTTTTCCTCTTTATGTCTCTTTTATCATCTCTATTCTTTTTCTATCTTCCTTCAATAAATCTTTTTGTGACTCCTACCAATAGAGTTTGTAGTGGTTTCCATCCACGATGCTTTACCAAAATCTCAAGTCCACCCTCCAATGCTGCTTCCTTGTGCCTCACCCAGGAGTCCTTTCTTGCCTCTCACCCCAGGTCTTTTGGTAACCAATGAACCATCTCCTATGTGGCCCTAAACCATCTTCTATGGCCTTTTGGTAGACCTCCATGTCTACCTCTTGCAGCGAGTGAACAAGCACCTACAAACATAAAAAATTCACAACAAGAATCACAATACCCAACACTTCCTGGTGTAGATTGTCTTCTATCTACACGCTCAGAATCTTCTGAGCTTTGATACCAATTTGATGCAGAGCATCCTTCACATACTTCAACATAATAGGATCCATCTAATCCAATCTTTATTTCATTATAATAATAATTTATTAGAGGCATCTCACAAGATCAAACCCATCACTGATTAGAAAAAATAATAATTCATTGTCAAAACTAGTTGGCCACACTGCCATGTTTTATAGATTAGCACTCAAGCATCTGTAACTTTTGTTCTGAAATATATCATCAAAATCCCTTAGGTGAGTTAGTGGTAAATTAGGATAACCATAACATATATCAAAATTGGAAGGATCCAACAGTTAGATTAATAGTTATGGTGTCTGCGCTGAGACCCATTTTTACTCTCATCAACCAGAATTAAATCATGTAACCCTGCCTAGAGAATTCAATATCTTTTATGTAAAACAAATCCAATTTAAACCAAACCAATTCCACATTTATCATTTCTGAGGTTAGTTTCCAAATCTGTAAGCCATTTATTTTTCCATTGAGTAAATCATTATACAAGCACAAATCTTTGCCTGCAACTCCATTGAAGAGGGTTTAAAACTAGTCTTCATTAAAAACGTCATAGATTCCACAAATCATCATAAAATTAAACCAAACAAAAAGGAAATGAAATATTACTCAAATATATTTCCAATTAATATGATTATAGGTCTTAAATCTTCTAGAAGCATTCATACCACACATTTCAATATGTCTGTTCTCAGAAATCCTGAATCTACAAATATTAACTTTCACCAAAAACCTCATAACTTCCTCCAAAGTTAATAAAAATTGATCAAACCAAAATAATAAGAAAGAGATTCATTATAATATCTAACCATTATAAATATATAGGGTTTCCAGTCCGTACATGGACATACAAGGCCTGGAAACAACAACTTAACAAAAAACTTGATCAAAATGAGAGATTCAAACTCACTCAGTTGTTCCAAAATGTTTGATCCCCTTTCTCTATTATGCTTTGAACAACCAATACATCATATTTATACATAGTTAGGTAGTTAGAAACCACCCAACTACCTTTATGACGTTTCATCTTCCTTTTTACAACTTTTAATGCCTTTTTGCATTGTTTCATGCTTTACAACTTTTATGCATTTTGACAACATTTGTGACACTCTATAAAAATGAATCCACACTTTTTAAAAACACCCTAGACATGTCCAAATAACCTATTTAAAACCTTTTACATGATTTCTAGCCTTTTCATGGATTTTTTTAAATACAAATTTGACCTTTTGACCAATCTAGGTCTTGAATGACAGCTAAATGACAACTTCACAATTTTATTGCACCCTTAAGCATTACAATTGAATCCATTACATGAAATACCAGATCCAAACATATGGATTTACATTAAATTATTAAAATATTCTTTGGGATCATCTTCAATATCCTGATGTCTAGGTGCTCCTGCACTAGTAACTACGACTTCATCCCTCAACTACATCAAACATGTCAAACAGAAAGATAAAACATGTATGATAGTCATACACATGCAAGTATGGGGTAAGAAAAAACATGAATATTTAAAATTTTTTTTAAACATATAAATATTCATCATCAAAATACCTAACATCATCTAACTGCAAACATATTTAATATCTCGTAACTATCTAATATCAAATCACCATGTAATGTCATAATAAAGTTAAAATAATCAATGCACACATGAAAGTGGCCTAAAAGAGTTTGGCAATATAAAACTAAAAAAGAAAACTATGGGTGGGCACTACGGATTTCTAGTATAAGAGTGAGAGACATTGATGGATAGAAAGAGAGGAAGATATGTCTAGAGATAGAGAGGGAGAGACAAAAATATTGGTAGAGATAAAGATGGAGTAAGAGAGGATGAGAGAGACAAATATATAGAGAGCTAAAAATGGGTGGAGGGATAGATAAAGATACAAAGATAGGGAGAGGGAGAGCTGAATATATTGTTGGAAATATAGATGCAGTAACTGAGAGGGGGAGTGAATCAATTAACCACAAAAATATTACCACTGATCCCTTAAATATCTTAACAAATTATTTACTGTGCCACTCAGTAAATATACTGAAAAATGCTGAAAACTTGATCCTTGAAGTGTGTAATAATTAAACTGTTCTTAAGCATTCATCACTGATTAACTTACATGAATAAAGAAAATAACATGAACACAAGAGACACCAGATTTACCGTTGAAACCCAATATGGGAAAAACCACCAATGTAACTAGTTACTGTTTTTCACTCTTCTGAAGTGATGCCTGGTTAGAAGCCAACTCGGTAAAAGGTTACAAAACACACTGTTAGGTGTGACCTTGTTAGAGGATTTAATCACCCTGCTAGGAGTGGCCTTGTAAGAGGTCTTGAAACAATTCAATAGAACTGTTACCTTGTTAGAGGATTTATAAAATGGTTGTTAAACCAACTCGGTTAAGAGATTTTGATATCACTGCTATAATTGCTAGAGAGTAACAATGAAATAACCTCCAACTGAATTGCTGAATATAGATCTATGTTCTATTTCACTAGATCCTTACTGATCAATTAAATCTTTGTTGCTCCTCAAGGATATCTGACCATCCTTCAAAATTCGCACACACCTTTCTTCAAAATGATTTCTGCATGCTGTATATCTCTTATTCACCATTTGACCTTCTATATATATATGCCATTTCATAATCATTTAGATTGTCAAGTCAGCACTAATAATTATTATAACAGTCGGCTGGGATAAACAAACTGTAATAACAAAATTCTTTGAAAGGGCCGACTTTGCTTGGTAAACATTAATCCTAAAAAGATTTCTTTCGATGACCGAGAGAACTCGGTAACCACAGCGAATTCTGCAACATCCTTTGGAGACCAAGAGAGCTTGGTAACCACTAATTTTCCTTCGATAATTGAGGAGGCTCGGTTAACACTATTATCCTATCATGTTTCTTTTAGACACCCGAGAGAACTCGGTAGACACTAAAAACCACCTAGCTGACCGACTGAGCTCGGTAGATACTGAGAACCGCTTAGCTGACCGACTGAACTCGGTAGATACTGAGAACCGCTTAGTTGACCGACTGAACTTGGTAGATACTAGGAGCGATAATTGATATGACATTTGTGTGACATCAAAGACAACACATAGCTAATCCAACAATGTCCTTCAGACAATTGTATCCAACATATATATAGAGGAATATGGAGAGATAGACAAAGATATGGGTAGTGAGATAAGATGATAGAGAGATAGAGATATAAGGAGTTACAGAGAAATAGAGCTCACGGAGAGAGATAGATACATAGAGAGAGACACACAAAAAATGGGATAGACAAATAAAAAGTAGAGATGAAAATATAAGGGGGATAGAAAGAGGAAGAGGGAGATATATATATATATATATATATATATATATATATATAGAGAGAGAGAGAGAGAGAGAGAGAGAGAGAGAGAGAGAGAGCTATATAAATTTAGATGTCATGTATTTTACAAAGGCCTTGAATGATGTGATTGTCATATGTTTATGCAAGGAGAATTTACCAACCTTCTTTTTAATGCATTGTGGGAAATAGTGTTGGTAATGATCTCATGACAATTTATACATATTTATATAAAAAAAGCTTCAATTAGGTAATATATATCTTTAATTTATTTACTATTAATATATTTATTTGTAAATCTATTTTTTTGAAAAATATGAATAAATTTAATTTACCGCTATATCAGTTTCTGAATTCAATTGTGTAAAGGTTTTTTTCATCAACATTTCAGATCATTTTTTCTCTCTTGCATTCTGATGATGGATCATGTAGTATGATTCAAAACGTTGATGACAAGAAAACTCTATACAATCGAATCTAGAAACTGTTATAGCATTTACATAGATCATGGAAATCTAATAGATTTAAAATTTAATTTAATTAAAAATCTATAAATTTTATTATAATAAAACAAAGTAGTTGTGAAAAATAAACCATATATATAATACTAACAAGTATAATTAAAACATTTGAACAAACATTTATAAGTAAACATTAAATATATTATGTAAAGATACATATATAATAAATAATTCAATAAAAAATTAAAGATTAAATATATATTATATTTTTATTACATTGTGTATAAAACTTTTGACATCAACATACAAATATAATATTATAATTTTTTTTATTTTACTTTTATTAAACATATATTACTAAATAATTATAATAATTATATTTTTTATTAAAATCATAGTTATGTTCTTAATATTTATTTAATGTAGATAATTAAAAAACCTTAATTATTATAGTTACTTATAAATATTTATAATATAATTTTAATATTAAAATTATAAAATATACTCATTTAATTATTTAAATTGTTAATAATATATATCTATAATATATAAATAAATATTTTACTAATATCTATGAATAATATAATATTATATATATACATAATATTAATGTTTATAATGCATATCTAGGTAATA
This sequence comes from Chamaecyparis obtusa, assembly GCA_027943335.1. Classification (NCBI taxonomy): domain Eukaryota; kingdom Viridiplantae; phylum Streptophyta; class Pinopsida; order Cupressales; family Cupressaceae; genus Chamaecyparis; species Chamaecyparis obtusa. The sequence continues at coordinate 516,772 of BSBK01002842.1, forward strand.
TTTGTGGAAGTTATCCGAAGGTACGTGGGAATTCGCTTTATAAATTTGTTTAGACATTCCTTTCTCATGACTTTATGCTCTCTTTAATTAGATACTAACAATGATAGGAAAAAGATATCATCCCAACCCTAGCAACTAATTATGATATCCTATAAATTTTTTGAAGTCCTCGAAATTGTGAAAATCAGAGGGAATGCCCTCTTAAGTATGCAATGTATTAGAATCCAGACTTTGTCGCAGGCAAGGCTGGAGGTTTTCTTGACCCAGTTCTTTCCTACCAGGATTTGCACTGAATGGGGTTTTATGTACTCATCTTTATATTAATAAAATATTTGGCTTCGGCTTTTTATTGATAAAAAAAAAAAAAACTATTTATAATAAAATAATATATTAAAACTTTGAATTATTATTATAAAATTAAATTATATAAAATTTAATTCTTCTAGTGGTCATTGTACCAATCACATGTCTATGTGCTCTTTAAAACAACACTTCACTTTCAGAAAATATTTTTCCATAAAATATTTAATAGAAAAAGTAATAAAACTCCAACAAAATCAAAACTAACCAATCAAAAAAATAAGAAACAGGTGATAATAATATATAAAAAATCAAAATCGTGAAAATTATAGGATAAATGTTTTTTTTTTGGAAAGTTCAGACATGCAATTGCTAGAATCATTGAGAACCATTAAACTTCACCAGCAAACGAAAAGTCCATTGACTATAAGATAAAATATTGATATTTATATTAGCACGAGAAAAATGATTAATTGCAAATAAATTGAAACTAAAACATTAGTCTCGACCTATAAAGGCGGTGAATAATATATACACTAACAAATCTCTTCCTAAGAAAGGGACCAATAATAAGCCAAACGGACTTTTCTAAGTTTTGACTTATTATTCTGCGAAGATTTAGGGAGTAAATAATTACAAATTGCCGCGAGCGAATTTGCAGCGGAATTTCCAAGCGTAGATAAGATGCCTTTCATTGCACTCGTTGTACTTTGCACCGACAAAAATATGATAGTAAATTGTTCGCATTTTTTGAGCGAAAAGGCCGGCGCTAAAGCCCTCTATAGAAAATAATAAATCTCTGTTTAATTTACTTAATACCTACTTAATACCCACCCAAAAATTCGTTGTTGAACTGTTCAACTTTTCGTAAACAAAGAATAAAATCATTTATCACGTTCTTCAAATAGAATAAGAAATTCCGAAGACAAATTCTTGAGATGCCAATTGATTGAATCACACCCGACCGAATCTAAAGGGAACAAGATGACATCAGCGTGATCTCGTTATGTTGTATATCAATGTCTATAAATATGGTCATATGGAGTCTCCAATTACGCACATCATCACAGTTTAAGATCTAGAAAAGTTGAGATTATAGCATTTAGGAAAATTTGAGACTTCATCATCAAGCTTTTTATTTTATTTTTAGATAAAAAAGCTGAAATTTGAGAGCTCATAGTTAAACGATTGTAAGATCTGAAAAACCTGAATTTATAGCATCTAGAAAATTTGAGCTCTTTTAGTATCTTTAAAGCAAGTTAGAATTCTTCTAGTGTTGTCAGTCAGAAGAGAGTAAGTTTTACAAGTAAAGTTAGCCTGGTAGCAATGGAGGTGGTGAAATCTGAATCTAAATGGGTGGTGGAGAATGTGCTGGCCATGAAGGGTGGTCATAAGGATTCTAGTTATAGTGTTAATTCTCTTTCAGTTCAGGTATTATGTTTCTTTATATTTTTTTTTTGGGATGGGTCGGTGAGGATACAAAAGATTGAATTGTATTGTCCTAACGATTCTAGTTATATTGTTAATTGTCTTACTTCAGTATCTTGATTCTTTATATTCAAAGTTTTTTTTTTTAAGGAGTGAAATTATAATGATCTTGAATGCTGAAAGAGTTACATAAAGATTTCTATACAGCGATAGCTGTGATTAGGAGTTTAGAAGAAAAAAAAATTAAGTTTGTCCTAGATATCATTCTTGGCACAATCTTCTTATTCTTTTTGAAATGGTGATTTGTAATATGTTTTTTTTTTCATAAAATTATGTGTATTTTTTTATTAAAATGTTTGGGATCATATAGACGTAATTTTTTTATAAAATTTGAATTTGTTTTATGATTGTAGATAAAGATGGTTAGGGCTGTGAAACCGATTCTGGAGCATGGTATTCATGAAAACATGAGATTGAAGCTCAATGGAGGAAGCACATTCAGTATAGCAGATTTTGGGTGTGCCACAGGATGGAATACTCTTCTTGTTGCAGACACCATAGTCAGAGCTGTGCAATGCACTCTTGGAGAAGGGGAGGAACCAGAATTTGAAGTTTATTTTGTTGATCTTCCCTCAAATGATTTCAATTCACTGCTTCGAATGATGCCTCCAACCCAACAATCCTCTGCCGATGCAGACAACGATGGTGATAACAATCCAGTAGTGGCTGCGAGATCTTATTTTGCAGCCGCTGTTTGTGGGTCACATTTCAGACGTCTCTTCCCAACCAAAAGCCTGCATTTCTGCCATTCTTCTCTCAGTCTCCATTGGCTTTCAAAAGTGGGTAATAAACCATAACTTGTCTATACCTGAATTCTATGTAGTTTTCTCATGATAAGATGTAAATGCAGGTGCCAGAGAGTGTTCGACAGAGAAGCTCTCGTCGTGTGTACGTTTCAAGTGATTGTGAGGAGGCAGTGGGAGCAGCTTATCTGCAGCAATTTGACACAGACTTCACAAGGTTTTTAGATGCCCGAGCAGAAGAGATAGTTGATGGGGGATGTGTGTTTATATCTCTGGTGGGTCGCAATGGAGGTACACACATAATGGAGGAGCAAGGTACACTAGGAGATATCGCTTGTCACTTCGAATATGCATTCCAAGAGCTACTGAATGAGGTAGATATATAGTATTCTTTTTTTCTACCATGTTTTTGTTTTCTTCTTCAATACAATATCTGTAAGAGTTGAAATCCAAATTACCCTGACCATTTGAGGATATAGGATGATTAAATGATGGTGTATTGTTTACATGGGACAGGGTTTTATTGAGAAAGAGAAGTGGGAATCCTTCAATCTACCCTGCTTTGGTCCAAATCCAGAAGAGTTGGAGAGCATAGTGAAGAGACAAGGGACGTTTAGAATAGAGAGTGTAAGGGCGTTGGGAGAATTTCCTTTGCATCCCATGACAGAAGTGAGGAGAGGAGAGGAGGAGGCGTTTGGGACAAGTGTAGGGAATCATTACAGAGCACTTTTTGAGAATATAGTGGAAGCTCATTTGGGGAGTGAGCAATTGACAAATGAATTCTTTTCTAGAATTGGTAAAAGAGCGGCTGTTAAGTGTGAGGAGTATCTTTCCAATCAAATAGAGTTGGTTGTTGCTCTTTTCATTAAAAGTAAAAGTAAATAATAGAATAAAGTAAATAGAGTTAGTTGTGGTTCTTCTTATTAAAATTTGAGTTGTATTAATTGTAAAAGAGGGTCTTCTAAGTTTGAAGAGAATCTTTCCAAGTTTATATAAGATTAGCTGTTGTCTCTCTTTAAAAATAATTCTTAATAACTGAATTATATTTAGTATAAAAGAGGTTTCTAAGTTTGGAGATTCTCTCTAATTACATAGAATTAGTTGTTTTTTTTTTTATAAATAATTTTTAATTTTTAGAATTTTATTGAATGTAAAAGAGTGGCCTTTAAGTTTGAAGAGTATTTGTCCAATCATATAGAATTAGTCGTTATTTGTTTTGTTAAAACTATTCTTAATAGTTATGTTTTATTAATTGTAAAAGAGGGGATTTAAGTTTGAAAAGTATCCTTCCAATCATATAGAATTAAATATTATCTTTTTCCTTAAAAACAACTCTTAATTGTTGAGTTTTATTAATTGTAAGAAAGGGACTTCTAAGTTTGAAGACTATCTTTCCAATCATATAGAATTAATTGTTGTCTTCTAGTTAAAAAGAACACTTAATAATTGAATTTTCTTAATTGTAAAAGAGGATCTTCTAAGTTTTAAGTGTATCTCTCCAACCATATAGAATTACTTGTTTTATTTTCTATTAAAAATAACTCTTAAGGGTTGTAGTGTGTGTGCTTATCCTATGAAAATATCAACTATAGTATTTTCCATCATAATGTAACAATTGTTCATATTTTTACTTCATTGTTGATGGTGTGTATGTGGTTCAGTTTGAAGGTTATAGAATCATGTTTAATTGTCACATTTAAGATTTATAGGGGAAAAATATCAACTTATGTAACATTGCAATAAAAGTGTTTAGTGCATCTTAAGTTTCAAATTAACTCCATTAAATCTTCAACATCTACTATTTTAGTTTTTATCTCTATATTCATTTAAAATATTTTTAGAAATTAAATATTATTAATTTTCAATTAAATGTTATTTTATTATTATATATTTTAATAAAAATAAACAATATTTAGACATTGCTAGTGAACTCCAAATAGATGAAAATTGTGTGATTAAAATAAGACTCATTGAGTTGTTAAGTCTATCAGAATAAGAAAAGTTTTCCTAAGATCAATCCACTAGAGAATAGGTGGTGAAGTGATTGTTTGACAAGTAGGAAAAACTTGGGTGCCACTATAAATATAATGTAATTTAGACTAATCTTATACAAGCATGCTAATGTGATTATAAAAAAATCATGCATTTTTTAATATTTTATTTAAAAGATCAAAGAAAAAGATTATTAAGAGGAAGATTAGTCATGAAAGAGAGAAAATAATCAAACAATTAGATATTGAATATAAGAGTTTGACAAAGTCATTACCATCAAAACAACTCTTAATATTTATGTTAAAACTACTCTTAATATAGTTATGTTTTATTAATTGTAAAAGAGGGGCTTTTAAGTTTGAAAAGTATCCTTCCAATCATATAGAATTAAAGATTATCTTTTTCCTTAAAAACAACTCTTAATTGTTGAGTTTTATTAATTGTAAGAGAGGGACTTCTAAGTTTGAAGAGTGTCTCTCCAATCATATAGAGTTAATTGTTGTCTTTTAATTAAAAAGAACACCTAATAATTGAATTTTCTTAATTGTAAAAGAGGATCTTCTAAGTTTTAAGACTATCTCTCCAACCATATAGAATTACTTGTTTTATTTTCTATTAAAAATAACTCTCTCCAACCATATAGAATTACTTGTTTTATTTGCTATTAAAAATAACTCTTAAGAGTTGTAGTGTATATGCTTATCCTATGAAAATATCGACTATAGTATATTCCATCATAATGAAATAATTGTTCATATTTCTACTCCATTATTGATGTTGTGTACGGATTTTCAGTTTGAAGGTTATAGAATCATGTTTAATTGTCACATTTAAGATTTATAGGGGCAAAACATCAACTTATATAACATTACAATAAAAATGTTTAGTTTGTCTTAAGTTTCAAAGTAACTCTATCATTAAATCTTCAATGTCTACTATTTTAGTTTTTTTATCTCTATATTCATTCAAAACATTTTTTAGCAATTAAATATTATTTTATTATTATATATTTTAATAAAAATAAACAATATTTAGACATTGCTAGTGAACTCCAAATAGATGAAAATTGTGTAATTAAAATAAGACTCATTGATTTGTTATGTCTATAAGAATAAGAAAAGTTTTCTAAGATCAATCCACTATAGAATAGGTGGTGAAATGATTGTTTGACAAGTAGGAAAAACTTGGGTGCCACTATAAATATAATGTAATTTAGACTAATCTTATAAGCATGCTAATGTGATTATTAAATATCATGCATTTTTTAATATTTTATTTAAAAGATCAAAAGAAAAGATTGTTAAGAGGAAGATTAGTCATGGAAGAGAGAAAAATAATCAAACAATTGGATGTTGAATATAAGAATTTGACAAAGTTGAAAATTCTAAACATCTGCCTAGTTTGAAAATATAATACTACTATCATGAAGGTTATCTAGGTTCGTAATTATTGAAGGATGTAAGCTAAGGAATCTAAGATCCTTGATTACATGCCATAGGAAGAGCCTATAATATGTGGATGCCTTAATAAGGAAAGACAAAAATTGTGAGCTATTTACTCTTCTAAAATATATATTAACCATCATATATATATTTATATATATATAACATGCATATTTTAAAGTAGTTACATAGTTAATTATTTACTATAAGGTACTTATTTGACATTAGCAAATAAAATGACTTGCTACTTAGTCACTTCATATAAAATGTCACCACAAAATACCTAGGAAAAATCATAGAATGAACTTGCACATGCACGGGAAAGGAAGCCAAAGGTCTTGAATACAAGTCTAGAAGTAGTCATACAAAAGGTCACTGCAAAACCAAGTACCCTTTTCCATTCTTTAGTAATTTATATTCCTGCAATAGAATTGGGCATAAAGTTGTTGAATATAAGATTAGAATAAATTGTTGAACTAGTTGAATTATTGAAAGGGGGGTTGAATTAATTAAACGCTGAATTTTTTTCTCAAACTTAATTAATCCATTACAAACTTAAACCATTCCGATAATTAAAACATACAAGAACTTGAATGTACACAGATAGAAAACACCATAACACTAGAATTAATGTGGAAATCCAATATGGGAAAAACCATGAAGAAACTAATTCTCATGAATAGAATGATGATTAAGGTGATTTTTTCAAGTCTCACTACTAGTTTTCTCACTGTAGGTAGGCTCACTTTCAGTTGGGCTAACTACCCTAATAAAAAAAATTGATTACAAAAAGGTCTTATAGACAAAATGTGAATTAATATAGTTGCATATATATATGCATGATGTTAGAATGTGAAGTTAATTCTATTTATGTTGTTCTCATTAATGGTTGTCATTGATGTCAACATATCCTATTCATTTTCATGTTTTAGTTGCATCAATTGATGTGTACTAATAGTCTTGGTGGTATTGGTGTGTGAAAACATAATAGTGTGTCCCACTTTTGTGACGAAGAAAATTGACATTCTACAAAAAAAAAATTTAGGGCCTTCGCTCAAAGTGAGTACTTCGGGCGAAGGGGAAGACCCACTTCGCGCGAAGTACCCAGTATAGGGTACTTTGTGTGAAGACCCCACTTCGCGTGAAGTACCCTACACAGGGTACTTCACGCAAAGTGGGGTCTTCGTGCGAAGCCCCTTTTGGCCGGATTTGTTTATAAATTTCCATCATTCCTTTTTTATTTTCATTGTTTATTGTTTGGATTTTGTGGACCCAGGGCTTAGAGAGAACCAGTGACGTCCAGTACAACATCAGCACCTCCCGAGCTTTTTTGACCTCTTCAGATTGTTAGTAGTATCAGGTACACACATTTTTCTTATTTTTTATTGTAAATTAAATGTTTTATATTTATTTTAGTTAGTTATTTGTTTTAAATAATTTTTAGTTTGTAGAAATGTTAGAAAATTGTAGTTCAATATTAGAATATGTTAGAAAATGATAGTATAATTGTTAGAAAATATTAAAAACTATAGTATAAATGTTAGAATATGTTAGAAAATGATAGAAAATTGTAGTAGTTTGTTAGAAAATATTTACAAAGCATTAGAAACCATAGTAGAAATGTTAGAAAACATTAAGATCTTACAGAAATTATTAAAAATATTTGTTTTTAAATTTATTTCAAAGTTAGTAAATATTAGGAATCTCTCTCTCTCAAGTACATGCATTTTTAGTAAAGTTAGTAAATATTAGTTAGTTATTTGTTTTAAATGATTTTTAGTTTGTAGAAATCTTAGAAAATTTCGTACTTAAATTCTAGAAAATGATCTAGTAGTATGTTAGAATATGTTAGAAAATTGTAGTAGTAAGTGTCTAGGACCCTTATCCCTCCCTTACGAGATATTAAGACACACAGGATCCCTTAGGAATCTCAAGACCTTATAATACATATTAGGATGTCGTAGGACTCGTTGATGTATTTTAGGTTCCATTAATACATACAAGGACTCACTGTTTCCCTCAAGGCTCCTTAAGACATATTAGGATGAATTAATGTAACTTCTGATCCCTTAGGATAGGTATTATGATGCCTACAACCCTTAAAGACATTCTACGACCCTTACACATCTCTTATGACATCTTAAGACACATAGGACCCCTTAGGACCCATACGACCCATTATTATATCTTAAAATGTCCTAGGACCCATTCATCTATCTTAGCTTCTGTTAATACATATGCCAACCCATCATTACCCACAAGAACCCTTAAGACATACTAGTATCAATTAATGTAACCTAAGATCCCTTAGACCACTTATCACACAGGTACAACCCATTAACATTATTGGACCATTATACATCCCTTATGTGACATTTTAAGACACATATGACCCCTTCAGATCCTCAAGACCCATTAACATATCTTAGGTTGTACTAGGACACATTTATACATATCTTAGATTCAATTAAGACATACGAGGATCCACTAATGTAAACTAGGACCCCTCAGGACCTCTTATGTTATCCACGACCCCTTAAGACACTCTAGGACCCTTATCCATCCCTTACACTATCTAAAGACACATATGACCCATTGTTTCCCTCAAGAAACCTTAAGACATACTAGGATCAATTAATGTAATGTAGGATCCCTTAGGACCACTTATTGCACCTATGACCCATTAACATTCTAGGACCCTTATCGGGATCCCTTATGAAATCTTATAAAAAATATGAAACCTTAGGACCCCCAAGACCCATTAAAGAATATTTGGATGTCCTAGGACCCATTAGTGTATCTTATGTTTTATTAATACATACAAGGACCCATTGTCAGCCTGAATACCCCTTAAGAAATACTAGGATCCCTAAGGACCTCTTATGACACATACGACCCCTTAAGACATTCTAGGACCTTTATCCATCCCTTACAACATCTTAAGATACCTAGGACACATTAGGAACCCCAAGAAACATTAATTTATCTTAGGATGTCCAGGGACCCATTCATGTATCTTACATTCCATTAATACATAAGAGGAACCATTTTTTTTCCTCCAGGACCCTTAAGATATATATTTGGATCAATTAATTTAACCTATAATCCCTTAGAAGCATTTATGACACCTATGTGTGTACACCAAGATGTGGTACACTTCTGTGAATCCTTGCATGCAAGGAGACTCAATAATGAGTCCTCACAAACTGACTCACAGCTCTCTATCCGAATATGTGCAGGGATCAATATTGTGAGGCCCTTAGATCAACTAACTTACCCATGCAAGTACACATTTAGAATGAGAGATTCAAAGACGAATAGAAAACATGCTAATCTCCATTGAATCTAGTTCATGCATGCAAATGAAATACTATTCTAAATGATTGTAAATGCAAAACTAATTTAAACTATATGATTACAATGCAACTACTTTGCTAATTAATATATATGAAAATCCAACTAAAGCAATGAAGTGGATTAAGCTACAATGCAATGAGATTAAACTATATGCTATTAAACTAAGATGCTTATGAAATTAACTAATGTGCAATCTCAAATGATAAAGCTCAAGAAAATCTGTAGCATAATAATGATGTGAAAATTCAGGGATTTTTAACTGAGAGCGAGAGGGCTCATTTTATAGCAAAATGTGGATTTGAATGCAAATCTAGAAGCAATGTGGGATAAATGGAAAAGAGGAAACAAATGTCATTTTTAGAAGGTTTGTAGGAAATTGGAATTTCATTTATTTCATTTTTTTATTAATTGATTTATTTCCTTTTCCATCACAAAATATCTTGAGAGAATATTTTATTTATTTAATTTAAAAGAATAATATCTCTCTTAATTAAATAAAATAAGATTATATAATTTAGAGATGAGTATTAATTAAATAAAATAAAATCATTTAATTAAAAATGGACTTTAATTAAATAACATTATTTCATTTAAGGAATATTAATTTCAATTAAATAACATTATTTTATTTATTTAAAAGGGATTTATTTCTTTTGATTAAATAAAGTTAATGAAATATTCAAACCTTAGGGGAAAATTGAAATAATTGAAATAGTTTTAATTTGATCAAGAAGTTTGATTCGAATATGTTGCAAAGTATTGATTCAGGGATTAATTTTTGATAATTGAATAAATGGGGCCCAAAGTCTAGGCGACCATTTTAGGGTGCATACACTATGAAGCCTTAAGACATTCAAGGAACCTTATCCATACCTTATAACATCTAAAGACACATATGACCCCTTCAGATTTCCAAGACCAATTAATGTATCTTAGGATTTCAACTTGATCTGGTGCATCCTGAGTTAAGCTCATTTCCTTAGTGGCATCTATTGTATCAGGTACCTTGATATCTGATATGTCAATTCTCTATTTTGGTGCCATATCTGTATCATCATTGTGAATTCCCTTACCTTTTCTTTTAAGTCTCTTATCAGGAATAATGGCTAAGGACATCTTTTTTGACTCTTGTTGGGCTTATACAATTGAAGTCTAGATGAGTTGACTATTCTCATCTATGTCTGCCAGATTTTCATCAAGCATCTGCAATGCCCTGTTCTTTACTTGAAATCTCTTTGAATACTTACTCATTAATTCCTCAATTTTAGGAATCCTCAATGTAAGAATTGCTAAAACTAGGGATTGTTCCCTCATTCTCTTCTCAGTATTCAAGGCACAGGACCATTTCTATGAAATTCTTTCTTCTAATGCCTTGGGTAAGTGTTTGGAAAATTCTATTGGTACTCTCTTGAATCTAATCATCATTTGGATGATAGCCTCTTCAATTTTATTCTAATCCTCAGTTGACAAGTGCTCAAACTGACTAATTTTAGGATCACTTAATTCTCCATTTTAAATTATCTCTTCAAAAACCTCATCAATTAACCAACTCTTGTTTACAACAAGTTTGAATTGATCATTATCATCTTCATCATCATCTAAATCATCTTTTCCTCTAATTAACTTTATTATTTTCTTAGGGGCCTTAGTAGTAGATTTAGTACCTCTCTTTTTATGTCTTCGTTGGTGTTGTTGCAATTGGCCTTGAAATTTTCACAACTCCCTTCTTCGGTGGAGGTGAAGCTATAGTTGTTGACCTTGTACATGCCCTTGTCTACACTTCTAACTACTTCTTTTTTGGAGTGGGGGAAGGATAAACTAGTGTAGAATCTATATCATTGTCTGACTCAATTTCTTCAATGTCATGTTGTTTGTCAGAAATAAGTAATTGACCTTTGGTCGCTACCTCAATCGGTGTACTCTCAGATGATCCAGAATCATCACCAAATTTATTTACTAGATTTTTTTACATTTTTTTTGACTTCTTTGTTATTTTATTGATAGCTAGGCCTATTTTAATTATTGTCTTGGCCTCTTCATAGGTTCCAAATCTTTCTGTATTAACATCCTTAGGTACAACCAATAAGGCTTTTATTGATTTGGAAGCAAAATCAATGTCCATTTCATATCCCATAGGGGCTAACCATTTTGTCCAAGGCTCCACAACCTTAATCAATGTGTGATCGGTGTCAACTAGAAAATATATATCCTATTCATAATCTTCAACTAGTTGCCTTGGAATTCTTCTCTGAGAATTCATTCTACCTTTGAATTGCTCAAACTAATTTTCTAAAACACTATTAAGATTATTTCCCAAAGTCTTAATCAAATCTAAAATTTAAACTATGAATGGCTTGTCGGTTGACCATTCTATATTACCGACCGATGGGAAAAACCTTTGCACATAAAAGAATATTCAAACTAGCAGGGATCGAAAATTACATGTGTTAGACTTCACCGACCAAATTGTCTTCATGTTCTCTTCAATCTACTTCAAACAAAGCTCGGTGAGGTCCAACTGAAAACCTTTCTTGATCATTTTGAATGCTATGTCAACGGCTCTACATGGTACACTATTCAATTTTCTTGATTGATAAATCTTATAACCAATGATATGAGCTGAAAATTTACCTCTGGGTCTTTGATTGTGTTAATCTTCATAGCTCGTTTGTCCCACTCAGCTCCTATTTTCTTCTTAATTTATGCTCTAGATGCACTGCGAAGTGCTTTTGTCTTATCAATGGTAGGATACCTGGTGACATCACAAATCATGTTCTTAGTTATTTTAACGGGCTCATCCAACCAAAACTTTCCATCATGAAACCAATTGAGAACAACCCTGATCCATTCACTCTTGAAGTCTTTCAGAGAATTTAGGGCATTCACGAGACCTATTACTTCCAATTTCTTATAATCGAATTTCATTTTTCCATCTTCTCCACATAGCTTCTAATAAGCTGGATACATATCAAAATCTCCAATTTCTCCTATCTTGGAGTGAATGTACAACCACACATCCTTGACCAGTAGAACCCTAGGGGGTATGCTTGAGAAATCTCTTGTTTGATCAATTTGCAATGCAACTTTGGGATGGAGTTTGTATCAGGGTTCATTAAATGTTGCAAAAATAATAAGATTGACTTCTTCCTCCTCTACAAACTTAGACTTGTTCACCTTTGATGCAGATGCCATAATTTATTAATTTAGGGTTTTGATAAATACGAGTATGAACAACTCGGTAATAACAATACTTACATGAAAATGTCGATGAAATCACTCATAAGACTTTGAAACTACACTCAATTACTCATAAAATCCTTTGATTGAAATCACTCTGGAAACTCTTTGCTCTTCGTAAATGCTGGTGAAAAATGAACTAAGTTCATTGCATATTTATAACTTTTTCAAATTCCTTCTCAAAACATTTTGCAATAAATGCTCAACCTACTCACAGCTCGACGAAAAATGTCAAACTCGGTGAGTACCGCAAAATACCAACAGCTCAATTAAAATATAACTTTTCACTCGGTTAATACTAATACTCAGTTAACCTTGCATAATAGTCACTGGCAGGTAACATCTTACTCAGTTTAGCTTAAATCGACTGTAAACTCTTTAAAGTCCAAAACTTGTAAAACCATAATGCATCTTAATTCATGTGGATTTTGTATGTGTACATCTAATATAAGGAACTGTATGAAAAATGTGATCAACTTGAAATATTAGTTCCATACATACCTTTTTCAGCTTAGGTGGAGGTGCCGATGTCACCCAATCCAATGGATGAGGTTTCACCAACTGCATTGCTTGACTCAACATTATCATTTGATGCATTTCTCCACATAGTGTTTCTTATTCTCATGATATCCGCAATTGTATTTCTATTTTCAAAAACTTGTGCTTCTGGTGCTCGGTCTCTGTAATCTTTACTTAGGTGACCGACTATGTGATAGTGTAAGCATGCCATACCAATTCTTGTCCAGCTTCGATATTTTCCATCCTATCTCTTCCTCATACAATTAGCTGCAATATGTCCATTCCTTCCACATACTGTATAGTTAACCCATGTGTTATAATCCCAAGTGTAAGCATTACCTTGTCTTCTCAGTTGATAGGATTTATTTTGTCCTTTCAATGTCCAGACTTTCTTCATCTTTGTTCTACATTGTTGTGAGGTGTGTCAATGCAACATTGCAAGTGTGAAAATGTTTCTCCATGTAGGGTTTTTTAGGATTCCTATTCAACTTAGATCTACATTCATATGTTTGATGTCCAAACTTGTTACAATTATAACAATGACCATTAAACTTAGGATTGGTTTTAGGTTTACCTTATGCTTTACTCCTGCAAACATTTGAAGTGAAGCCCGGTTTACCACAATGATAGAATGCCAGTGTCTTAGGTATTTGAATTTGGTTTTTATTCATCTGTTCAACTTTCTTAGATGATTCTCCTTGCTCAGTGTATCCTAATCTAGTAGTACTTCCAAGTCCTCTTTGACTAATTAGAAAATCATCAATTTTATTAGAACTATCTTCAACCTTTTTCATCATCTCATTATGTTGCTACTGTATCTTCACTTCATTTCTCAGTTTTTTCATTTTCTTCCTTGAGTACTCCAATGTATTCAAGTTTCCTTGGTAACTCATTATTCACTCGGTTGATCTCCTGGCTTACAACAATCATCTGATTGGGTATTTCAAAATGATGCTCAGTAAGTCTCAGTATTTCAGTTTCCTTCACTTGTAGTTGTTCAGTCATTTGTCTTTTGTCTTCAACATCCAAATTTCTCTCTTGTTCAACTTGTCTAGCATTATTCATCACATCAATCATTCTTACCATTTGTGTCTCTTGATCGATTTGCAGGGCTTTCACTTGTTCAGTCAAATGAAGATTTTTCTCAGATAAATCAGAAATTGTACTTTCAAAACTGTCAGATATAATGCCTGAACTAGATGCAATATTATCAAATAGATCATCAATATCTTCTTCATGATAGTTAGTCTCACATTCTAGAATAGCCATGTTGTTTCTCTGAACAAGTAATTTTTTCAATGCATCCTTAGCTTTCTTGTATTGCTCAACAAGAATCTACATTTGAATCTTTTGATTTTTTATAGTTTTGTCTAGCTTGTATCTCTCCATGTTTAGATCTTTCCTCTCTAGTGCTTAAACCTTCCAATAAGAGATCTAGCTCTGATACCAATTATTGGGATGGAAATATAAGGGACTGAGAGGGGAGGGGTTAATCAGTACCCTCAAAAACTTTTATCTAAATACTCAATCTGCAAATAGTAGTAACTAATCTATCCAACTGAATCCATTGTTTGCAACATTCATTCAAATGACTTGTAAATGTAAAGTGCATGAAAAAAAACAATAATTCAATCACATAACACATATATTTTGGCTACGCAGAAACCCTTGTTAGAAGGTAAAAACTACGGTGGGGATGTCACCCACAAATTCTTCACTATTGCAAATAATAAAGTATGCCAGTTAAAGCTACAAGTTGTGATCACTTCTGGTGATCTTAACCTATTAGGAGTAACAATTAGATTGACTAGATCTACCTTGTTAAAGGATTTAAACAACACCACTTGAGTGTGTACTCAGTTAAGAGATTTACAAATAGACTGTTAAGTCTACTATGTTAAGAGATTTTGCTAACTCTGTTACAATGATTAGAGAATAATAGAAAGTATCTGTAAATGAAAACTATAATTTTTCAAAATTAGATCTATGATATACTAAATAAATATCACCTCAATGTGTAGTAGTCTGGCCTCTGTTATGTTCGGTAGCCTTGACTGATTCTAAATAAACTGAATTGTATCTTTGATTATTGCTCAAACCATGTCTAAATTCTGATGTCTTGAAGGTGGCTACTGCTTCAAGATCTTCTTGATTTTCTTTCTTTCCTTACTTGCTGTGTATCATCCTTATGTCAAAATTCAACATGAATTAAAATTATATAGCAAAATGCTATGATTTTCATGACTGCCATGACCTAATTAAGTTTACATCTTCTTAGGAAAAACCTAAGATCTACGATGTACAAAATTAACCTAGATCTGACTATTAGATAGGGATCATCATTACATTTAATGATTACATCTACAATAAATAATCCTCAATCTTGGTAAAACATTTTATGAATCTGTTGTAACCATTTACATAGATAAATGTGCCATAACAGATTACTATACCTTTTCTTGAATCTCTCAGTAAACACAACCAATACTGCTTGGTGAGTATACCGGTGCTCAATATACTCTGATTCTTGGTAAAACCGCTATGGTGCCCAGTTAAGCCTATTTCAATTTAGTTCTTGGTACTGCCTTATGAATACTTGGTATGAAGGCTTATTTATTTTAACCAACTAGCATATTGTATCTCGAAGTTCTTCCTTTTACCGACTGATCAACATAGATAACCGACTGATCCACTTTGATACTAATGACAACATCTAATGCTCAAATAGAGATAACATCACTTTATTTGATGTAGAAGCTTCCTTATATGTGTTCTTTTTTGTAGTAGTAGCCTTCTCCATAGGTGTACTGAATGAATTTTGGATTATGTTATTGTAGGGGTAGTGTTCAATGTAGTCTAGTATCAACATCAACATCATTAGGCTCATCCTTATTTTCCTTCTGATTCTCCTCTTTTTCTCTTCTTTTCCTCTCTCCCTTCATTTTATCAATAGGAATCCCAAAATCTTCATCCAAGTGCTCAATTTTTCTACTAATTTTTCTTTCTCTAGTTGGTCTATTAACCTCTAAGTGCACCTTGAGAATCTTCTCTTTATATGTCTTGAACATTTCTTCATTAGGATCTACAAGTTAATTTAGTAAATCTTTAACATAAACTTCAAGAAGGGTAGGATCAACCTCATATCTTGAATCCTCATAACCCACGATGTTCAAGTATCTACTGCCTCCATAAAGCATTCATTAGTTTCCACCATGAAACATATGTTATCCTCATACTTCTCAACTATATCCTTCTGGATTATATATATCTACATTTTCTCTTGGAAATATTTAAAATATCTTGAAAGAGTACTTCTCCTTGAATGACTATCAAGAATTTAATAAAAGTCTATAATCTGAATAAAAATAGGCTTATCCTTTTTCCACTGAATATTCCCAATGCTAGGAAAATAGTTCATGAAATATACCACCAATGAACCATACTTGAAATTTTTCTTCTTATCCTTCTTGATATTTTTCAAATTATCCAAAAGATGCCTTGTCAATTCTTCACAAATATCATAATCAACATTCTCCTTCACCATCTTGTAGGTGACATAAACGATCATTCTTGAAATGTAGTTCTCTTTTCTAGAATGGAAAACTTTGTAACCCAAAATCATTGATGCAAACTTGGCATCTAGATGTAGGATGTTTTTAATAGTCATATCACACTTACCCCACTGAGAACTGGTCAATTCAATGACCAAATATTTCTTTTTATACTTCAAGCCAGGTACCTCATTAGTAGCACTAAAACCAGTAACTACTTGTAAAACCTTCTTTGTAATCTTGTATGGTTTATCAAGCTAAAATAAATTATCATGCATTCTACTAAGCACATACCGTAACTAGTTTGGTACTTAAAAATCAATAAAATACATAAACTAAGAGAATTTATTTTCTTCTATAACTCTATATTTATCTTTCAATTTTGAATCCACAAATAATTGCTTATACCAATCATCAATTTTATTATCCCCTATCTCTTCTAGATTGTAGTGTATGTAAGCTCTAATATCCTTATCATGAAGAACACCATAAGGAACTTCTGAAAATGTACCATTTGGATCATTCTCCATATACTTATACATATGTTTCTTAAATCTTGGTCTAGGGTGTTTGGTGACATCAACAATTTTTGTTTGGTGACTTGAATTATTGAGCTGCATGGTGAAAAATACCTATTTTCATCAAAATTAGGGGTGTCCCATGAAATCTTTGCAAAATATTATTAATCTCCTTCAAATCATGTTCAATCACTCTCCAATTTCTTCCACTAACTCACAAGATGAATAATGATGTGTGAAAATGCCTTTTTAATCATTTTCATGCCAAAATGTGACATGCATTTAATGCATTGATCCCTAGAAATAAAACTACCCTCAAATGGTTAAACAAAAAATCCATCTTTGAACCCTAAAAAACTTCATAGAAATATTTTCAAATTATTTATCCATGTTCTAAACTCTTCAGTTCATTTGAATATACTAATTATATTAATCAATCCATCTAAATTGGGGGATTATAATGTTTTTTCATGAAGCCTACCCCTAGGGAAAAGGCCTTTGTTTAATTCTAAGAGAAAATTTCCACACTATATTTAGGTGCAGACCCACCATTAGAATTAGAGTTACTTTTTAGTACCCAGATCATGTTCATCTTCTTCTTGACTTCTTTCACATAAATATTTTTCTTGCCCTTGTCATTGTTCTACACATTTTTGTAGTTCACCAAACATCTTCTATTTATGTTCACATTATTACTCTTGCATTATATTACTCTTGTAGTATAACCAGATCTATTTCATTTGTAGAAAATAAAATTCCTTTTATTAGTATTTGATAGTACTGAGAGGAGAGGGGGGGTGAATCAGTACTTATAGGTAACCTACTAATTCAACCACAAGTCTAATTAACTTTACTAGCAACTTCCAAATAACAAAACATATAATTGATGCAATGACATAAAAATAAATAACATCAGACATTCACACATGCATCACACATAACACACTATTTTTTCACTTGGAAAACCTTAGCTACAAGGAGAAAAATATGGTGGGGATGACACCCACAAGCCCTTCACTACAGTGAAAAAGGTTTTCCCTGTTAGGAGCTAAAAATAAACTTTTTGAGGGTTCATCTTGTTAGGAGTGACTACTAAACTATTAGGAGTACAATACTATCTGTTAATATATAACATTCAATAGGATTTAAGACTCTTTCTATGAGTCCATCCGGTTAAGGGATTTATAATAGAAGACATGTTAAAGTCCACCTGGTTAAGAGATTTTTCTTTCTACAACTATTAGTGAATAACAAGTAATGATCTAGATGTCTCACACCTTTCTCATCAAATCCAATCTTCTCTCTTCACTCTATTACTACTCTCTGATCTTCCTCTACTCAAAATCCTAATCACAACCCTATAAATTATGAATTTCACTTCATACAATCATTAACAACTTACTTCATCATCTTATTCAATAAGAGAAGTACCCAATAAATGCTTGACTAGCACTACCTTAACCTTCACCAAAATTCAACCTTCAATCTTGCTGCTCAAATGAATCTTGCCTAAACACATATCTCGATTTTGTAAAACATTTTCTAATACCGCCTTGATCTATCATGGGATATACATGTGATATTACCAAGAACAGTCAAATACCTTTTGACTATCCCAAATATCTTATGGAATCTTCCTTCCTTGCTTGCCTCAAGCATATAAATGCCAGCTCATCAAATCCTTATTATCTAAGATACATTACTATGACAACTATACAAGTTGTACCACAATATGCATACTGGTCATTGATCTAAGATCTACCACCAGTAGCTCAAGAACTTAAGCTCTCTAGCCTCTGACCTCTTATGTCATTGAAATGCTTGCACACCAATCATCCAAATGAGTTGCACTCGCGATCATAAAGTTTTATGAGTATATCCATGCTATGTTTAAGACCTCTCCACTTAATTCCTTCGAAAACATTACCACTAAAAAAATATCCATCTATAACAGTTCTTCCAGTACACCACTCACTGTACTTAGCTGATTGCTTCTTACTGATTGAACAATGACCTTATCGATTTTCCTAGTCATCTTATATGACTATGTTTTCACTAATGACAATCAAAATCATAACTACCTATGACCGCTCACCAAAATACATCACAATATCAACAATCTCCCCCTTTGGCATTGATGGAAAATATTGGGTAAAAATATTAGTATCTCCTCAAAATTATCTTAACACTGATCAAAGAAAAAAATATATTATATATTGTATGACTCCCCTTGATACTATATATCTCCTCCCCCTCCTCCTTCTTCTAAAAAAATATTATATATTGTATGACTCCCCCTGATACTATATACCTCCTCCTCCTCCTCATGCTTCTTCTTCTTCTTCTTCTTCTTCTTCTTCTTCTTCTAAAAGCACAATGCACCATTGTAAGGAAAATAGGCTAGAGAAAGGCCCTAAGCTTGTGAAAGAAGACACTACCAAATGTATGTTGATTAAAAACAAGGGTGTTATGAAATATTGAACCAGTTAGCCAAAGATAGGCTTTGATATCCATTGAGACATGCCAAATACTTTTTGTCATAAAATTTCCTTTAATGTGAATAAAATCTTCTATAATCATAAGGGTTGAAATCCCATCCCTTTATAATCTAGTTTCTTGACTAGATAACCCATAAATATACAATGTATGAGAAGAAATTTATAGGCTTCATTACCAAAAAGTGACACAAACAATCCATTTAGAATATTGGGTTAAACATTACTAATGTGCTAAAAGGAGTCATTATAGTCATGCACTAGATAACAAAACCCCCCAAATGACCTTATAAAGTTTATTTTCATCTTCCAAAGAAGCCCATTAAAAATATATCAACAACTTCTCTAGTCTTAAATAGGAGGCTATGAGGGAGCCCAACAAGAGTAGTAATATTCATGGGTGGCTACTGAAAGTAGTTTGGTAATTTAGTGAAAGTAGCTTGGTAATTGAATAAGATAGCTTCTGTTAGGATAATAAGCAGAAAATGCAAATATTAACAAACAAGAGAGAACACAATAACATAGAATTTAATATGGTTCACCCAATCCCTGGGCTACGTCCACCAATAGTGAGTCCAATATCTTTATTATTATCCAGTGATTACAATCTGAAACCTGCAACTCAATACCCCCACAGGGAGCTACAATAATCCCTCATACATTCAATCTCAAACCCTAAGCCCTTTTTACAAGTATTTTTGACATAATAAAATTAGGGAAAAAATACTCTGACTAATAGAAAAAAGATGGCCGACACTTTACAATATTAAAAAGCTCTGCCCCTTGACCCCACTCGGGGCTCTGCCCCAGGACCCCATGGATAAGTCTGATTAGGCTCCACATACATAACAACTTCTTCTTGATTCTTGCAAGGACCGCATTTTAGAGGTCCATGAGAAGCATGGAATGTAAAGGAATTTCCTTTAAGTCTAAATATTTCCCAATGAGAAATCAACTTCCACTCATACTACAACATCTAGGGTGGAATACATTTAGGTAAAAGCACAATTGAGTGTCACCTTTTAGGCTAAGTCAAGTCACTCGGCCTAGTTAGACTCAGCCAAGTCTAATTGGGCCGAGTACACGTAGGCTCCACGTAGTGCCGAATGACGTCTATGTGGCCCAATAGACTGGGCCGAGTGGTACTCGATCAAGTCTAAATGATAATTTTAATATAAAAAAATATCCCAAGCCCCTCTTTGGCACACTATTTGGTTGATTGTGTGGGGCCAACCCCTAGGGGGACTCGGCCCAGTTAGACTTGGCCTAGTCAGACTTGACCGAGTCTCCCTACATGGCATGCCATGTGTATGCACCCTAAAATGGTCACCTAGACTTTGGGCCCCATTCTCCAATTTATCAATTTCCTGAATCAATATTTTAAATCAAATCAATTTCTTTGATCAAATCCTAATTTTATCATTTATTCGATTATATTATATGGGCTAGCCATTTTTATCCTAAGTCTTTATTTAATTAAAAATAATTCCCCCCCCCTTTTATTAAATAAAAAGCCCCCACTTACCTTTTATCCTAAGTTGTACAAATAAAGTATTATTCCTATCTTATAAAAAGATGAAAAAGCCTTTTTTGTCTCACATGGGGCACAAAAGTCAACACTTCTTTCTCATTTGAAGAGACTTGTGCACAAGGATTGATCCCACTTTCAAACTCCACGCTTGATTAAATCTTTTGCCTCTTAATCTCCATGGTCCATTCCTTTTCAATTCCTTTAAAAGGAGAGCTCTTTTCTCATTTTAGGATCCCCACTTTGAATACTAATCTTATGCTGCAGGATTTTTTGGAGACTTTTGGAGCTTTGGAGAACATTCTTGCATTCTAGTTTCATTCTTGCATCATAGCTTCATATTTATGCTTTCTAGCTTAGTTTCCTTTATGCTCTAGATTAGCTCACATAGCTTAATTAGCAAGGCTTGTAATCCTTTCATTTTCATAGCTTAGCTTTCATCTTCATTCTTATCATAGTTCTATTGCATTTCCATTGTTGATTCTTGAGGATATTGGCATTCTTGCCCTTGTCTCTTTGAATCTCCCATTGTGTGGTTTACTAGCAAGGTTGGATGCTTCAATAGCTCTAGCTGAGAGCACCATCAACATCCTTGTGACTCCATGCCTAGGGAGCTCTAGGTCACTTTTTCAAGGTTTCCCATTCATGGATTCTCTTGGAAGTAATGACTTAGAGAAGTGCACGATTTAGTGTGTACATTTTTGGCGCCCACTGTGGGGTAGAACACTCTTGTTTTGTCCTTTTTATGCATTTCCGTCATTTTTTCAGCACCATTTTAGCTTGCTATTTCGGCTGTCTATTTTTCTAATAGAATTATCATGTGATAGTCTTCTAGTGTTGTACGATAGTTTCATGTATATCAGTGTGATACTTTACTAGTTAAAGTATCGCGTGCCCTTGCAGATTTTGTCACACTGTCATATTATTCTCTGTCACATGCAGGTATCATGAACTATTGCATAGAGATAAAATATTGCAACAGTATACTGAGAAGTATCATACGATTCTTTCTCTGACAAAACTATCACCCAGGCCTGGCAGTGAGTGATTTTGGTCATTTCTTTACAAGATTTGATTTATTTGCTTCAGATTTTTGATTTTCTATGGTAGAATAGGGTTTGATTTGCAGATTTCACTTGGTTTTGATGTGCTAACCTTTGTAGGGCTAACAAGTTGTGCTTGTAGGTGCTCTCATTGCTTGAAACATTTTCTTAAAAGAATGCATGTCAAAGCTCCAAATGCACAAGGGTTACTAATGGTTTTTGTAGGGCTGCCCAAAGCATAAAAAAAATCAAGTGCTTGTTTGATTGCTTTCATTTTAAGTGCAACATATACTAGTTGTTTCTTTCATAGGTACTTAATATCTTGTTGTAGGAATCTTTTGGTGGTAGGAGAGTATGCTCTTCACCCTTGTGGTGAAACATAAATCTTGACCCATCTTTGGATTTTGAAGGCAAGAGGGTAATTGAACCTTTTCTTGGTGTGTTTGGGATAAATTTTTGAGCTAGGAGAGTATGCTCTTCACCCTTGGGGTGAAACAAAAATCTTGAAACTCAAAGGTTGATCCACTCTTTTTTTAGTTTTAGAATCCTTTAGCGGGCTTGCTCTTGAGCAATCAAGAGGAACGAACCAAGTGGGGACAAGCTTTTCGCCGACTATTCCAACCCACTATAAAATCAAGGCTATCAAGGACACAAAACCTTGGTAGACGTAGTACTTGTCTTCTCTTGATGTGAGTACTTGTGGGATTGTGACCATGAGAAAAATGTTGAGCAAGAATGCTTAAGGTACTCTTGTGGCCGCGAGGTCCGTTACTTGCTGCAAGACAAGGAGTTCCTTTGGGGAGAAATATGGATATTACGAATGGAAGCCCTTACTAAAAACCATAGATAGAAGCCACCCTATTTTTCTGCTTAGCTTCTTGGTGCAAGGATTGATCCTAGTGGACTAACCCAGATCACCCCAAGATTACTCACCATCTATGTTCCTTTGGTTGTGTCATTGGCACTTCCATGAAAAAGCCAATATCTATTGTGGGCAACCACTTTGTGTGAGGCAATGGAGCATCAAGTGTGGGCTGTAATGCCCACCCTAGCATCTTCCTATGTTAGACTGACATGACTTTTGTTTTGGACACTTTGGGTTTTATGATGGACTATGATTATTATTTAGTTAGAATTTTATGAGACATTTGAACATATATATTTGGTTAGTGTAGTTTATTGGGAAATATTAAATTAGTTATAATATAATAATGAATGGCTAGAAATGAACTATTAGTAAAATGTTTTACATTGATTGGTGTTATGATGTTTATATTATGATCTAACCCTACTGACCCTATTATGGTTTAATGTTCACTGGTTGATGTGAGTGTAGGATGAGGAGGGGTAGTTGTAGTTACTCCTACGGGAGATCCACACGATGTCGCACTCTCCCTTCTTGTTTATATATATATATATGTGTATCAGTTGGTGATGCAAGATGCAGGTACCAGGCATCATTCCACCTGGCTACACAGGTTTGAGCGTGCCTTCAAAATCCTTGAACTATTGTTGTGTGGAGATTTAACCAAGCTACTCTCAAGGTTACCCATGGACTTAGAATTCTGTTTAGGAAGTTATCCTAGTTGGGAAAGTAGAATGCAGTTTATGTTATGAACTTGAATTGATGTTGATCTGAGTTTATGTTATGAGTTAGAATTAATGTATTTAATATGTATAATAATTATGTTATAATTGTTTGTATTTTATATAGGTAGGTGTATATGTGGGTGCACACACATATATCCTTGCTTATATAAATAATAATAATAATTATATGTTTTCATTATTTGTGTAAATGGTATGTTATTTAAGTAAATAAAGTGAGTTAAATAAAGTATATTTAATAAATGTATTAAATAAAAAGTAAAAATAACTATAATAAAAGGGAAATGACTTTTTGTAATAAAATTAGCTGTCTAGGAGGGAGTTGAACTCAAGACCTCCTAGAAGTTAGGCTAGTTGGTTTCCATGTGTGCTATGTGTTTTACTTGATAGTTATTTGTTGAGTTTTCTTGTTATGGTTTTCTTTTGAGACTTTTTTTATTCAAATTAACAAAAGCTTTATTATTGTTTACGGGAGATGTTGATTATATTTTTCAACCAACTATGGAGGTTGGAGAAGTTGCTTCCCGTAAAGCAACTCCTCCAACCATATAGTTGGAGGTTAAATATTTGTGTTTTGGATTTGAGGGGGATGATTAGGAGTCAGGATTTGAGGAGAGATATTTCATTTGGGTTGAAAAATTTTATAGAAATTTTTTTATAGTGGTGAGAAGAGAATTTATTATTCTCTGGGATTGTCCCGTTGTTTTCTCTTGGAAGAGGCTGGAATTGGTGGCTTTCAAAAGGAATCTGAAGGAGTGATTGGATGGGTTAAGGTCGTTTGAATCTTCTTCTCTCCCATGCTTTGATCTTCACAGGACTCTAGGTAGGATCTATCCTGGAGATGATCCCTTTTTTTGTTTTCCTGTGTGTAATTATATTTTGGTTGTCTTCTCCATGGATTGCAGTTTAAAAGTTAAATTTATACTATTTTGTGATGTGAGGATTCTTATGTATTTGCAAACTCTTCCAAAATTGTTATTTGATATATATTAGTTGGTTCTCTTTTATGTATTTGTCGGAAGCTATAGAGTTCATGGTGCCTTCTTTGTTTCTACTTTCTTATTCTGAATGTTTAGGAGTATTTTCAAGCCTTAGAACAATTGTTCATCTTTGCTGGTTCATGTCAGTTTTGCACCACCTTTTATTTGCCCAAATTTTGAGTAGGTTTGGATGGTTGGGAATCATAGTTGGAGGGTCATCTTAGCATGAAAACTAGGAGATCTCAAATGGGTCTTTCCCAGATTAGGCTTCCACAGCTCCCATAATGCCCAGTTTTACCCGCAAGTCAGAACTGTTAGTTGTTTTTTTAATTTTCTGGCATTCTATACAAATGCGTAGTTATCTTTAACATATGCACAATTACTTTGAACAATCGCGTAGGAACCTTAAACAAATACACAACTCTATTAAACAAATGCACAGTCTGATCTCACAAATGCGCAGTGACCTAGTTCAAATGCACAGTTACCTTGAACAAATGCGTAGGAAACTTGAACAAATGCGCAGTTACAGGAAACCAATGCGCAGGACTGCAAAACAAATGCGTAGTTTGATCACAGGTTAGGGTTTAGGCAGAATTTATACAAGTATAACATTTAAGTATAAGTTTACGTACTTTAATTTGTTTACTTTAAAGTATTTGTTAAAGTAATTTGTTTACGTAAGTATAATTTCTTATAGAATTAAAGTACTTAAACAAATACTTTAAAGTAAACAAATTAAAGTACGTAAACTTATACTTTAAGTTATACTTGTATAAAGGGTTTAGGTACCTTCCGGGATGATTGGGATAGGTTTTAGATTCATGGGAGTTAAGATACAATTTCTAATTTTGAGATTTCTTAAAAATTTAGACTTAGCCAAATTTCAGGCACATGAGACTTTTTCCTAGAATTTTGAAATAAGCTATGGAATGTTGTGTCAATGAATGTGGGAAGTTTTATGTTGTGAATTTCTGTACATGGTTTTGAGTTTAAGCTTTTTCTCATACTTGGCTTTTGATAAAGTCGATAATATAAGGTCAGAACTTGTTCGGGTGGCCTGAGTGCACCGGAAGGTTTCCTAGACCTATGAGATGGATCATTTTGAGATTATTTGAGGTTTTCATGGTTTGAGCGTGTGTGGGTAAGGGGATAGGAACCTTAAGTGAGTGGCTCACCATAGGTATTGGAACCCTAAAGTGGTTGCCAGGTGATCCTATGAGTGGGTTTGTAAAAAGTGATAACCTTAAAAATTAACCTGGGAAGGGGGGATTCAAAAGATAATGAAAGAGAATATAATAATGGCCACACAGACCTGATTAGAGTACTGGGACCAAGGATAACTGCTAGGATGGATCCCTATTCATAAAGGGGGGACCGGGGTTACATGGTTTCCAGGAAGGATCCCAATATACAGGTTGTGTGATGACACTCACTTAGGTGGTATCCTAGAACCTTGACCTCTATGTTATAGTATGATGATATTCTATGTTCTTTTGAGTCTTGGATTTCTTTCTCTTCTAAGCCTTAGATTTCTTAGGTCCTTGTGAGTATCTTGGTTCTATCTCCTAGCACAGGGGGTGGAACCTCACTAGTTCCACATGGTTGGGTGGCAAAAATCTTTCGAGGTCCTGTTCATGGTTCATGATTTGGATGCGTACAAATTTATGTTTTGAAGCAGATATTTGTATTTTGTATTATGTATTCTTGAAAGGAAAGATGAAAATATATGTTGTAATGCCTTTGGGTCATTCATGTACTTTTTATTATTATGAGATCTATTATCAAAAAGATGTAATTGAAAAGAAAAGAAATGTAATTGGGAGGGATAGTTCTAGGCTTTGTTTCAAGGGTTGCTATTTGAAAGACTAAAGTTGTAAATGTATATTGTAATGTTGAAGGATCTTTTCTATCTCTCCTATGTTGCAATGGAAGAAAATATTTATTATGTTAAGGTTAAAATGAAATTTGTAATGAATAGCTATTCAATGTGTAGGAAGGAGAAATGAACTTAGTATATAAAGTATAGAATATGATTGTAAATGAAATGTTATTTTCTTACCCTATCTCTTAGTTCTAAAATGTGAAAGTAAAGAAAGGAAATGAAATTTAATCTGGATAAGTAATGTAAAGATGTTAGTGAATGAATTCATTAAGGGAACCTTAAGGAATGTAAATGTGAAGTAGTAATGATGTAATGTAATGAAAAAAATTGTTAGTTGCAATTTTTGGTCATAAGACCTAATTCCTTATGGGCTCCCTGGCGGGGACATTACATGGGCCAAGTTGTTAAGTATTGAGCCATTGTCTTTTTAGGCTAGTAAGTACTTGAAGTGTTCTCACTGTGATCTACCTATGTAAACGTTCTCAAATATCAAACATCACGGTAGCATTCATAGGATTTTATTACTTTGATATCACAATTGCTTGTCTTGGCAAGGTTGCTTTTTCCCTTGTGCAAGTGTTTTATGACATGTTTGATCACCTACTATTTGCTAACTTGTCTAATTATTGCTAGTACTATGTTTGAAATCAAAAAATCCAACCATCAGATTGAAACTTTGACCGAATTGCCTTAAAAACTAAGATTTTTAGCACTCCCTGGTCAAGAGTCATATGATCCTGAAACTTCATCACCCACTGTACTGAGATTTATCGTGCGATAGTTCATTGCTGCAAAACTATTGCACTGCTTGCCTGGATTTTATCGCACAGGCTGCCTGGAAACTGTTGCACTGCTTTGTGCGCAATATCACTTGGTCAGATTGTATCATACTGTTTGCCTAGAAACTGTTGTACAGAGTCTTTTTGCTGTCTGTCTGATTTATGCCATTTTCAGTCTTTCTTTGGTCGACCAGATTTTAGTAGGTAACTTACTTTGCCTCTAGAAACTTGTTTGTACCTTGGGTTCCTATGTTTAGACCCCTTGAATTAGTATCCTTTGAATTTACAAAGTCATCTTGCTTGGAATTGATAAGTTAAGAATCATCCTTGTTGAAAAAGTACACCTTTAGATTCTTTGGTAACACACTTAAAGAGTTTCAGTAGTCTTTTGTCCAAATCCACTTCCATAAAAATTCAATTTCAATTTAAAATATATTTGGTTAAATCCATCCTCCTAGTCCATATGTGTTAGGATACTTATCCTTTTATTATACACCTCTATGGTAGTGTTGGTTTACACCTTTTGCAGCTTTCTATCTCACAATCTCTTTTTGGACAATTGAACACTTTTACTATCCTAGTTTTGTATTAATGTTTCATAGGGTCATCTTATCAACAAGGGTCTTTTCTTTCATGTTGGTTACGACAAGGTACCAAGTTAGTCAAGGAAAATGACCTCAAGTTGTCTTTGATCAATTACCTTTAGTCCAAACTTGTCAAAAGTGAAAGGGAAAGGAACCCATCTTTGATCAATCACATAGGAGTGAGTCTGAAGCTTGGTTTGACCCAAAGAACAATCCTAGTGAGTTGAGTACCTCTTTAGCACCTTCTCAATCAGATATGGACATGAGTTACACCATGACTAGAAAGGAGAGAGAAGTGATGGATCAAAATCTTGATGACATTTTCCAAAGACATAGGGATAACATGCTATTTGGTGATGACAATCAACTAGAATCACCCCCTATCAACTCAAGATATTTAGACGCCCATCAAAGAGCTGAAAGACATTATGGATGAGCTCACCAAGATGCACGGTCAAAACATGAAGACCAAAACAATGAATCTAGTGATGCTCATGTGAATGCAGTATTTACTAACAACTTGTTCAAACATTCAAGGCCCAACTCTCCACTCAAAACAACCTCAAGGTATGAAAATGAGAGGCTTAAAAAAATTGTCCATGAAAAGAAAGCCTTTTTGGACAAACAAGCCACTAAAGAAGAAAGGTTTAGACTCCTAGAGGTAGAGCAACAAGCCTTGTTATAGTTGAAAAGAAAAACATTTCAAGAAGAACAAGATAGGCTTTTAGCCCAACAACTCAATGACCAATTCAATAATAGGGGTACCAACAATGGAAACAACTCAACACCACTAGTACATTTGACATCATTTTTCGACTGTTATTTTTGACCATTAATGAAAATGGTTTAGGTTGGTCAGGGTATAGAAGGAAAAATTTATTTTTTTAAAAAACCATGCCTGTGTTCGTCAAACTTTTGATCACTATGATGACAGTCAAATTTTTGATGAATACGGGCATATTACTTAAAAAGAACATATCAATTCTCATTTTCACTTTTAATGGTTACAGTGAGTGCACGAATTAGGATTGTCATTGCTAAGCTAAGGAGCGGAGCAGAGCTTATTCCTGAAGCGTGTGCCTACAACTAAGGTTAATAGCTCATTTCATTACTATCTTCCATGGAGTTTGTTGAGGTATGTTAATTCATGTTTGCTATATTTCATTACCGCGCACTGCATTGTCATTTTCTTGTACTCATCTCTGGTAATGTTGCTTGATATCTTCGATGGATTCTGATCCTAAAGTTAACAGGTTCCCAACTCATTCCATTACAACATTTATCATGTCATTAGTTACATTTATGAAATGTACCCAATTTAGGGCTTTGGCCTTGAAGCATTAAATCGGTCTCCCCAAATTCTGAGCCTTCTAATTACTTGCATACATTACCTTAACTTGCTCCCCTTCCAACAACATTGGATTCCCGTGGAGGAGATACAAGTTAAGGGTTGAGTCCCATAAAAAAGCCAATCGGAATACCTTCAAACATGGTCTGTCAGAGAATGGAACTCTATGGAAAAAATGTAAATAATACTACACAATCAAACTTAAAAATGCATGAGTATGAATTTGGGGTGCGTTATCCAAAGTGTAAGTTTCTAACTAGTGGCAGACTGTGTCTTAACAAAACATTTAACTGCACAATGAACAACAGTCACAACAAATACATAGTAGTCTAGTAGAACCCGCAAATGTAAATTATGGGTTTCTATAATAATAGGGACTACATATAGTTCCAAAACACTAGTGCTCATTTAAGCAAACTGTTCCATAAAAATAATAGATTCCAAGTGGAGATGCATTAGGAACCTTATTGCTGTTCACTAAGATGTAATAGAAGTTCCTTTTCATTCATTATTTGTTTGAACAAGATTGATACACACTGTGCTGAAAGTTAGATGCCTGGTATCAGTTGACAGATTATAATTTTTGAGTTTTCTTGCAACAGTCTAGGTTCTTTTCATAATATGACCATCCCATGAAAATCCAAGGGCCCTGGCTTCATGGGATGTGTTATTCTAACCTGTATAATAGCCTACTAACTCCTGAAATGTAGAAACAATGTAGCATTGATTGACTGTTATGGAACAGTGAGGGTTTTGTTACATCTCAGTTATGGAATGGTTATGTTAGGAAGGGAACGATGATAGTTGGTTATGAGGTGAATTCTTTTAACATTGAGGGAACGATGATAGTTTGTTGGAATGGTTATGTTATGAATGGTCATAGGGAGTCTCTATTACAAAACAGTGAGAACATACTGGTGTATGTTTTTATTGGTGTCTGTTACAAAAAAAGTAGATTGCTTCAATATAAGGTTGGCTTTTGGTATTTGTTGCAGTACTAATTGCAATTGAATGATTTAGTATTTTTAACATTCTTTTGTTGTGTAATGTTACTAAATTGTTTGCAGCAAACAAGTGCATTGAGTTGTCAAATTTATCTTTTTTGTTTTCGTAAGTTTTTTTCTTTTGCAAGTCATTAAGATCTCTCAATATTCTTGTGTTGGTTCTACATTATGTATGTTTTGTAACACTTGACAAAATTGTGATCTTGATAAATTTAGATGTTTTCATGGACTGTAATCTTGACGTTACATGCATTTACTTTTGGTCAGTTTTATTTAAGTTGTGTTACCATTTCACATCTTTTAATTGAAATCTAGGTTTTCTCAACAAATACTTTGCAATGGCATTTGAGCCAAAAATCACAATAACGAGTAATAAGGCATTTTAGTTTTAAGAAAATTAACAATTTTATTTAGTTGCACAGTGCAAATACTACATAAATTTCTCACTTGAATAACATGTGAGTGATCCATGAATCATTTTCAGTCAATAAACTCAATGCTTTTTAATCCCTTTTTGGACTATGGCTGAATCAGGTCTCATTCATAATTATGAATAAATAGAATTTATTAGCACCACGTAAAAACAATGTCACAAGGCTTACATTAATGAATTGGAAAGTCTTAAAAGTATGATAACTATTGCTAATATATACCAATGAGAATAAATGTTCACTGAGTTTGGGATTTCCAATATGTCAAAACTAAATTCATGTGTCTATAGAGAAATTAAATCCTTTCACAATCATGAACAGAAATTGATGCTAGCTCTTCTAGCTTTCTTCAAAAGGCAATTAGATTGATGCAACACTTTGTTCAAAAATAGTATAAAATGCATTTTTTCGTCATTCAAAAATAGTAATTAGAGCTTTTCAAAATTTAACACTTCAGAAGGATAAGTTTTACTTTGTCTTCATCTAGAGGATGGGAATAGTGAACTTACTAATCCCATTCACACTGAAGTGAATACTTCTATAAATAAAGGCATGAATTGGGAGCCTCCAAATTTCATGTTACCCCAGCTTAACAAGCATTATTGCTTTGAATTATTAGCATTTTGTAAGTTAAGGAGTCCTAGTTTTAGACTTTAAGCTCCACAAAACTAATCTGTAATCTTACTTCATTAAATCAAATAATAGAAACAATTCATGCACCAGAGCAAGTTTCTTGGCATTCAAATATTGCATACAAAAAATTTGTATTGATTCCACGAAATACGAACTTGGAGTCTCTAAAGAAGCAGTTTTGTGTTAGGATTCTTAACACAATAGTACCAAGGTTTATACAATTCTTTTGGAAACTAAATGGAAACTAGGGAAGTATAGAAGAACCTATTAAAATGCATGATTGTAGTTCCTAAGTATGCTCTTCAATAGAATATTAAAATGATATATGATTTTATCCATAACAACGTTCTTTTAATGTTACTGTTACACATTCATTGGATTGCCTTCACTTGAATTAGATACAGACAAGTGAAAACAATTATTTACAGTTAAAATTTTACATGGATGTGCTTAGATACAATGCAACTGATTCAATCACTCATGTCTAAAACATTACCATCGCCTATTTCCATTTCTTTGTAGATTTCTCCTACCATAGTAGCTGCTCTTCAATCCTCTATTCCCTCGTAAGCCATTAGCACTATCAAAATTGCTGAATGCCATATGCAACCACTCAAGAATTTCTTCCTGTGTATAATATTCCTCTATGTTTGTGGCTGTGCTAGCATGGCCACTTCCTTTATGAGTATGAATGCTTCTATATACAACATTATTCCCCATACCATTCATGTGAAAACTTGGGTTGTGAGTGTTTGATAGGCAATTCAAATCCTATGGAAAAGGAAAAAGATTCAGGGAGATTAACCATTGCGATAATTTAGTAGTACATGATCTTCTATTAGGAGTCAAGGTGGATATTTAGGGTGAAATAGCAGAGCCCAAAGGACAACAACTAAAGGTGTTTCAAAAATGCCAATTCAGGCTCTACGCAGTGACAGTGGAAGTAATTGGATAGAGGAATGGGACACTTCCCAAATTTGCAAAACTTTAAAGAGACTTACCTTGACACACTTATATAAGGAAATGAGAAAGCCAACTTCCTTATAAATGGAACAGTGAGCCTACATAAGCAAGGGCTGATAGATCTTTCTTTGTAACCTAGGAAACATAGATTCAACAATTATAGAGTTCAAATAGAAAAGAAGGCAATCAATTTATAAGGTGAATCCTGAAACGAGGATCAACAAGAGTAAAGCTTAAGAGCTCTCTTGCATTTAGACAGGAAACTAGGAACATCTATTTATATGATGTATAATTTTGGAAGTGAACTAAGGTATTTCTGCATGCTTCAGCTGGCATTTTCTAGTTATTCAGTTTCCATTCAATTGTTTTACGTGCATTTAGACATTTTGATATATATTGTCTTTTGTATACTTCAAAGCATATTGTGGGGTATTTATTAATAGGAGGGACTTTTGAGATATCATCTGGGATCTATGTGAACATGAAATCTATTTCCATTATTTCAAGAATGGCTTGGTAATTACATATTTCTTGTTGGCCTCCAAATAAAAAGGTCTCACATTGTAGATGGGAAGTTTTTCATATCCATTTTTTTGCAATTGTGATGATATATTTTAGCTATCCTTGTGTCAAAAATATTCAGTAGTAATACTATTATATATTTTTTAGCTGTTTAATCCTGATTGTCATTTGTCTTAAAGATGTCAACTAGAAGTATGACCTGATATGTTGCTAAATGCTAAGTGATAATGAATTCTATGAGGTCACACTTATAAACCTAATGACAAATATTTATTATTCTATGATGTCTTGCATATATGTTTCCATGGCTGTCATCTAGATGTCAGAACTTTATAGGATAATATAAGATGATGAAAGCAATGATTCATCATTGAGATTTTAACAACATTTCTGACAAACTAAAGCTAACACTGGGAATTGCCCACAATGTCTTGGAACATTTTAGGTTAACATAAATATTTAATTTTGCAAGAAAAAGGGCCAAATATGTTGGGCAATATCGGATTACAGACACTAAATCATTGGAAGCAGCTATGGAGGCAGCTGGGACAATCCGGTTTGCTAAAGAAGCTAAACTTTCTCCTGGGCCACCAATACCAAGTCTTCGTCGTCATGGTGACAATGATCGTTGGCATGGTGTTGGAGTTAGTGTTGCTAGTGGTAACTTTTTGGCAGCCAAGGTTGGTTGACAGGAATGACGAGGTTTAAGTTACTCATGTTATGGATGCATTGATTACAAAATAGGTAGAAAATACTAGTTGTATAGTTAACATGATGGTCTGCTTTTGAGTAATTTGGAGTATTAGAGAGCTTTCAAGTTACAGCTTAAGCAGTTGTTTTTGTTTAGTTTCCTTTAATTAGGTCGGTGATATTACTCATTAGAATTCTTTGATGAATCTGAAGGATTTAATGTTTGGTCTGAGAGTGTAGTACTTCATTGGCTTTTAACATTAGCCCATGAACATTTTGTATTGTCTTGAGACAACGAAGAGGTGTTGTTAGTGGAATTGACTTTGTTGCTCTCACTCTACTATCCTATCTTATGTCACATCCTATAGTTCTATGACTTAGTTGATCACAACTAAAATAGGACCTTGGTTGTCTCTACTTCTGGTATCTGTGTTTCCTCCTATTTCTAACTTACCTGTTTTCAGTTCATGGAGGCACCTTAAGGACTTATGTGCATATTCTAGTTTGTAAGTAAGGATTCTAGTTGTTTATCCACTTTATTTCACAATGTTGGTCCTCATGCAGATATGTCTTGCACTTCACCACAACGTGTGATGAATATTTTATATGATGCTTCTTTCCTTATGATCTGTGCATATCCTTTACCAATCTACTTGAGTAAAATTTCTTTTTTTATTGGTTAGTTCCTCTTGCATCGTGACCAGCTTAAATACCATGACTGATAGGTGTCTCTTCTAGTCAGTTCAATTGGGATTTGTAGTAGTCCAAGTTTGTTGGGGTATGTCATACCTAGAGAGTTGGATGTGTTATCTTTCCCAATTTCAACACTTTGTCATTTCTTCTGAGGATTTAACTTGAATATCTATAATAGAAGAAGCCCTAATATTTTTATCTCTTGATCTCATTTCATTGGACTGTAATTTATGCTATATTTTAGTTACCATAAATCCCACACATATTATGAATTCATGCTGCATTTGACACTGCAATGCTAATTATAGACAACCAATATATTCAACTAAAACTAGGAATATATCGAAATGGTGCACCACAATTTTTTTTTAAACAACATTTTAGATTGGTCTCAATTTCAACCTTTCAACACTATTATTTTCGACCAGAATGCTATAAGTTTGATGGTTTTTTCCATGAACAACCATGGATATTTTGATGCTATTTTTGACTAGAATTCTATGCATTCGACGGTCTTTTCCACAAACCACCATGGATAGTTCGACTCTAAAATTTCCTAGTGAATGTCTCAATTTCGACCTTCACACCAATTGACCCAGCTGAGGTGGTGGTTTTATTCTTCCACTTCCAAGGGATTGTTGCAGTGGATAATTTGACCACTAGTCTAGTCAAAATTTTGACTATTAATCACCACGTAGACAATTTGATGAAAAAAGATCGACAACAGTTTTAGTCACCTATTCAACCAATTGTTGTAGACAATTCAACTTTTTCTCATCAAAATTTAGGGCAAAATTTACTAGTGCACCATCTAATCCTTCAAGAACCCCAAGAAGCAGAAGGCAGTCAAGAGCCCCTTCACGATCTCCTAGTCCTAGAGGAAGGAGGATTTCACAACATAGGAGACAAACACCTCCTAGGAACTCAAGACAACCCTCCCAACGAGCTCATCATGGCTCTCAACATGGAGGAAGTAGTGCAAGTTTTGATGATCAAGATTTTATGAGGATGCAACAAGAGCCACTATTCCAACAATATGTGGAGAAATAACTTGATCAAAACAAGGATAGGTTCCTAGAGAGCTTGATCAACAAGGGTTCCAAGGTCCCTTACAACTTTGATGTGGATAGAAGAATCAAGAAACAAGGATCCTCTCAAGAAGAGGAGATCAAACAACTCAAGTGTATGATGGAAAAGGTGTTGGCACCTAAAATTTCCTTTTCACTTGACTCTATTTGTCCCAATCCTTTCGACAAGAGTGTGAGTATGAAGGATTTTCCTCGAAAAGTTGAAATCCCCCAGTATGACAAGTATGACGGCAATGGCAACCCACATGATCATGTGTGTTAGTTCTACATCATGAGTTTTGAGTTTTACCAAGATGACTCCTATCTTATGAGATTATTTCCAAGGAGTCTCAAGGGCCAAGTCATGGAGTGGTTTACCAACATAACCCCTTTCGTTAAAAATTTCAAAGAACTTGTCCACAGATTTGTTCAACATTTTACATACAACTTGTCAAGATTAGTCACTATGTTAGACTTGTGCAATTTGAAGCAGAACCAAGGGGAATCCTTTGTTACCTTCTTACAAAGGTGGGGACAATTGCTCCCACTATTCTAGGACTATTCCTGAGCATGAAAGGATTGATATCATTGTTAGTAATTTGGTGCCTAAAATACAGTATGAGGTTTGGAAGATGGTCTTTGATTCCTTCGACACTATGGTTGAAACCGCATACCTAATTGAGGATGTCTTGAAAGAGCAAGGCATTTTGACCAAACATAGCAATAACAACAATGGTCAGAATACTAACAACTCCAATAAGGACAAAGGCAAGCACTCACACTGGAACAAGAATAAGCAAGTAGTCAATGATGGAGTTGTGGACTCTTCCCAACCCAAGGATCAAGGAGTCCTCCATTTTTCTAGTGCAGTCCAAGCTATGAAGCTCAACACATCCTCTAGCCAACAAGAGCATAAACTGAAGTATCAGGATAAGCCTAAAAAGGAGAGGTGACAATTTTCTAAACTGGGTGACTCCTATGAGGATGTTTTCATGTCACTGATTGCTAATAACCTTGCACAACCACAAGATCCAACAAATTTCTGCATACTTGACATTAAGCCACATTGGTGGAATGAAAAAGCTTTCTGCAAATTCCACAATGGCATTGGACATGACATCAAACATTGTTGAAAACTTAAACACCTTATTTAGGATCTTATTGAGAGTGGAAAACTTCAGATTGATGGGTTGAATACCGATGTAAACCATAAGGCATTCAAGGAGCCTTTGGCCAAAATATGAAAAGGGGGAAACCTCTAAACCCAAGAATGGCAAGGTCAAAATTAACTATACCTACACAGGTACAAAAAATATGGTTAATATGCTTGAAATTGTGGAGGAAAGTGTTAACATGATGAGAGAAAAAGATCCTTATGGTTATGATGTGGGATCTCCTCCTATATTTGATGAAGAACCTATGGTGGTGCTTAAGGGTCATCACTCTCAAAGGTCATCCCAAGCTCTTAACGCTGTTACAAGAAGTCAAAGCCAAGGTCCTGTGGTTATTAGAAGTCCTAGTTCCAACTAGTCCAGCAAACCCAAACAAGTGACATCCAAGAATGTCACCACCAAATTAGCAGTCAACCTTGAAATGAGCTATAATCTTGTTGACCAGTTTCAAAGAACGCCAGCTCAAATCTCAATTTTTGAACTCTTGGAATTATCTCCAAGACATAAGCGTATCCTTGAGGATGCTTTGCGTGCAACAAATGTTCCTATCAACATAGATGTTGACCAATTCTAGAACATGGTTAATCACCTTGCCAGCCCTCATTACCTAACATTCTCAGAAGAAGATGACAAATCTTTGAGCCATCCACATAATCTTTCCCTTCATATCGAAGTCATGATTCACAAGATCTGTTTTAGGCATGTGTTGATTGATGGGGGTGCTGGGCTCAACATTTGTTCCTTGAGTTAGTTGAAGTTATTGGGTTATTCTAAGAAAGTTATTGATACTCAAAATAAAATTACCATTAAAGCCTATGATGAGGTAGAGAGAAGTTCTAAAGGGTTGGCTATCCTTCCTGTTAGGATTGGCCCTATTGAAAAGGACATTTTGTTTCAAATTATTGATGCTGGTCCTCTAGCATATAATATCCTACTTGGTAGACCATGGATCCATGACATGCAAGCAGTGCCATCCACCTACCACCAATGTGTTAAATTTCCCTATAATGGAGTAGAAGTCTGTATACTTGGGGATAGCACATTATCTGTAAATGTAATTTCAGTAGGGACTCATGTTCCTCACAAGAGGGAAGCAGAGGATTTTGATACAACCCTACCACAATGTAAGAATAAGTTCAAGTCCATAGACCTTGGTATGGGGGGGTATCAAATTGACTCCTTTACAAAACTACCAGTCTCACCTAGGTCCTATGGAAAACCTTCACAAGAGATGCATCCTTCATCTTCAACCATGACTTTGTTTGGTACATTTGTAGAATCCTCAGTGCCCATCTAGGATGAAAAAGAAGAGGTGGCCGTTAAGGACTAGATCTATAAAGAAGACAAATACATGCATAATGAGAACTTCTCTCCCTCTCCTAAGACATATGGAAGAGGGTATACTCTTGTCAAAAGTATGCGCTATCCAGGTCATGGTCCTCTTAGTCATAGATTAGATGCTAGAGCCAAACCACTCGATCATGCTATTTTTGGACGCAGGTCTAAAAAAATGGTTGGCCTAGGTTTTGAAAGTCATGACAAGAAAACTACTCCTATCCTTGCTATGATGGATAGTGATGATGAATCAAACTACATACCCAATTTGATGAATCAACAAGACATGTGTGAAGATTGGGTCCCTGCCACTAATCTCCTTTGGGGAGATTCAGATACTCTAGTTGCCAATCTAACAGTTTCAAGCCTAGAACAAGAAGAGTTCACTGTTGAAGATCATGTTGAGGATTCTCTTCAAGAACATCAATACATGAATGGCATTCAAGAAGGTGTTACCCTTGGTGACATTAGAGCTTCTACATCTAGACGTCTTAAATATGCTTGGTGTAAACATCTCAGTTGGGATTTAGATATAGACTCACATGAGTATGAATGGGAATCTCTCTCTGATTCTTCTATAGTTGACATGGACATTGATGTTGTCCATACATATGGTTCTCAACTTGAAGTAGCTAATGAGTCTAGTGTAGGATTAGAGGATTTGAATCCGCAAGTCACTTTAGTGGACAATGCTTCGCTTGGTAGGATAAATCCTGATTTGGGTACCTTAGAGGGATACTTGACAGACTCTAACTCTATAATCACCAGAGATGATACCATTCATATCCACAACATTAAACCCATCATTGACCTACCCCTTTCCAATCCTCACCTAATTGATTCATCTCAATGCTATCAAGAGCCTTGATTTTTAACTTTCCAAAATGACTATGAGATAGCATGTTACCTAAATGCCCTTGTGCTCATAATCTCTTCCACCAGCGAACCAACTACAAGCATGATAGAGCTAGATATCAAGTACCTCAGTCACAAAATGAAAAGAAAAGAAAAAAAGAAAAAGAGTTTTGATGGCGAAAACCACTGTGTGGTGGTGTCAGAACCTAAAAAAGTAAAAATAAAGGATGTATTCGAGGGTGAAAACCTCTCCGAGGCACCTAAGGATGAGGTACTTGATCATCACCCAAGTTACTTTCAAGATAGGTCTTCAGTTCTTGTCGAGCCTACATAGCCAGTTAATTTGGGTACACAAGAGGGCCCACAAATAGTGCATTTAGCTTAGACTCTATCAACATAGGAAAAAGAGGCATATACCAAGTTCCTACAGAGCAAGAAGATTAATTTTTCTTGGACTTACTCAGACATGCCAGGGTTGGACACTAATCTCATTATGCATCACTTGTCCATAGCTCTAGGTATAAAACCAGTGAAACAAAAATTGAGGAAAATGCATCCTCACATAGCTCTTCTCATCAAAGCTGAATTAGAAAAACTCCTTAGTGTAGGATTTATAAGAGCCATTGATTATGCCAAATGGATATCCAATATTGTACCAATTTCTAAACATGACAAGTCCATTCACGTCTGCACAAATTTTAGAGATCTTAATAAAGTATGCCCAAAGGATGATTTTCCACTTCCAAACATAGACATGATAGTGGATATGACCATGGGTTATGAGATCTATTCATTGATGGATGACTTTTCTGGGTATAATCAAATCAAGATAGCTCCTGAAGACCAGGAAAAGACTGCATTCACTTGTGCATGGGGAACCTATTGCTGGAACGTTATGCCATTTGGATTAAAAAATGTAGAAGCTACTTACCAAAGAGCTATGACAACTATCTTTCATGACATGATGCATAAGAACATGGAAGATTACATGGATGACACCTTGGAAAAATCTAAAAAAAGGGATACACACCTAGGCGATTTAGAAGTCATTCTAGATTGTATGGAATAGTTTCAATTAAGATTAAATCCCAAAAAGTGTGCATTTGGAGTCACCTTTGGAAAATGTCTAGGATTTATCATTTCAGCCAAAGGAATAGAAGTGGACCCAGAGAAAGTTCAAGCAATCTTAGATATGCCACCTCCCAAAAATATTAGCCAAATGAGGAGTCTTCAGGGACGTCTTCAATCTATAAGGAGGTTCATTTCACAACTAGTAGATAGAGCTCAACCCCTCAATAAAACTTTGCACAAAGGTGTTAAATGTGTCTAGAATGAGGATTGTTAGAAAAGCATGGACCAAATCAAGCAATACTTGGCTAATCCTCCAATCTTAATGCCTCCTATCCCAGAAAAACCACTCATATTGTATGTTTCAGCAACATAATCTTCCTTGGGGGCATTATTGGATCAACTTGATGACACTGGAAAAGAAAGAGCTATATATTACATCAGTCCTACTCTCATGTCATATGAGGTTAATTACAATAGTATTGAAAAATATTTCCTTGTGGTGGCGTTTGCTTCCCAAAAGTTGTAACATTACATGCTTGCACATATAATACACCTCATTGCAAAGATTGATCCTCTCAAATATTTTCTTGGTAAGGCTGCTCTCACAGGTAGACTTGCTAAGTGGATGATGATCTCATCGGAATTTGACATAGAGTATGTTGAGCGTAAGGCTATAAAAGGACAAGCCATTGCAAATCAATTGGCTGATTTCCCAATTCAAGACAACATGCCTATTCAAGTTGAATTTCTAGATGAGCACATAATATACATGATTGCAAGAACATGGAAGATGTTCTTTGATGGCTCTTTCATGCAAAATGGTTTAGGAGCAGGTGTGTTATTTGTTTCTCCTCATGGGTAAACAATCCCTAAGTCCTACAAACTATTGTTCCCTTGTACAAATAACATTTTTGAGTATGAGGCCTTGACAAATGGACTAAAACTGGCAATAGAGTGGAGAATCAAAGAGCTGCATATCTATGGGGACTCACAATTAATAATCAACCAAGTTAATGAAGAATACCAAACAAAGGATGAAAAACTAGTACCCTACAATAAACTGGTTGATTCATTGAGATGATATTTCACCTTTGTTACATTTCAACAAATCCCTAGAGTAGAGAATAAAGCAGCTGATGCTATGGCTACATTGGCTTCACTTCTTCAACTAGAACAACATGAGTCTAGATTTGAATTCCTGGTGGAAGAGCTACACTATCCTATCTATGTCTCCCAAGAAAGCCAAGTTATTTGTACCCTTGTTGGCTAGGAGTCATCCCACTATGGTGCCATTTAATCATATCTCCAT
The DNA here is from genome assembly GCA_027943335.1 of Chamaecyparis obtusa. Taxonomy (NCBI): domain Eukaryota; kingdom Viridiplantae; phylum Streptophyta; class Pinopsida; order Cupressales; family Cupressaceae; genus Chamaecyparis; species Chamaecyparis obtusa. Next base: position 557,914 of record BSBK01002842.1, read on the forward strand.
GATGGAATTATTCCCTAAACCTTCAACCACTCTGAATGAAGAAACTTAACCTGAAATGCCTCTCGCCACACCCTTATCTCCGGTGATTTGTATAGGAGGGGTTTAGATGGGACACTTCTTAGGTTCTTGGAAAAGGATGAGTTTGACCAAGCTTTAATTGCCATTCACGAGGGCATTTGTGGAGGACATTCCAATGGTCTTGCCATGGCCCAAAGGTTGCTTAGGGCTGGGTACTATTGGCTTACCATGCAGATAGATGCAGTAGCTTTTTCTAAATCATGCGAAAAGTGTCAGAAACATAGTAACCTGATACATGCTCTAGGCAGGGAGTTTATTCCATCTATATCTCATTGGCCATTTCAACACTGGGCCATTGACCTTGTTGGGTAGATTCATCCCAACTCATCAGGTGGACACAAATTCATCATCACTACTATTGATTACTTTACCAAATGGGTAGAGGCTATCCCACTTTCTGTTGCCTCAGGCAAGATAGTTTCTCTATTTATTTTAAACCATATCATCTGTCGGTATGGAGTGCCTTTTGAAATAATCACTAACAATGGACATCAGTTCAAAAACAAGGACCTTAAACATCTCTGCAAGAAATTCAAGATAAAACAACATTGGTCCTTCATTTACTTCCCGCAAGGAAATGGACAAGCAGAGGCTTCAAATAAAACCATTCTTAAAATTCTCCATAGAACAGTTCACAAGAATGGTAGAGATTGGCATCTACAGATAAATCCGGCCTTGTGGGCCTATAGAACAAGTATTTGTACTCCAACATGGGCTACTCCTTTTTCCCTCACTTATGGTGCTGAAGCAGTGTTACCTTTAGAGGTGGAGATTCCTTCAATTAGAGTTTCCCTTAAAGGTCTAGTGATAGATGAAGACTACCATGCCATGAGACTCCAAGAACTAGAACTTCTAGATGAAAAGCGTAAAGCATCATTTGATCACATGAGGGTCTACCAAAAGCATATGTCCAAAGAATTCAACAAGAAGGTTCACCCTAGAGAATTTCAAGTGGGAGATCTTGTCTTATGAGAAAACCTTAAGAACCAACAACATAGAGAGAAAAAGGGGAAATTTGAACCTAATTGGCTTGGACCATACATTATTATTGCTACTTTTAGGATAGGTACTTATTTGTTGTCTACAGAAGAGGGAGAGCAGCTCCCTGATCCTATCGATGTCTTGCACCTCAAGAAGTTCTATCCATGATGCCCATTCTATTTGGGGGCATCCTTTGTACATACTTATTGATCCTGAAAAAATCCCACAAAATGATATATTGTCAAAAATCCTAAAAATCAGAAAATGTCTGGAAAAAATGATCATCTTTGTGAAAACCTAGCAATAGGTGATTTGATATATCTCCATAAAAATTATATATTCCAAAAGTACAAAAAAATCAAAAAATGCAAAAAATTCAAAAAAATAGAAAAAGTGCCTTGGTGAAAACTTGGAAACAGGCACTTTGGTAGCAAAAATACAAAAAAAATTGAAAAAATAAAAAAAATCTCCAAGTGGTGAAAACCTGGAAACAGGCGCTACTTGCAGCCTTTGCACCCTTGTTTCTTAGCATGCATCCTCGACACTTAGCCTTTCTCCATCATGCCTTGAACTTTTTGCCTTGGTTTGGAATTGGTCTTTGTCTCTGTCTAGGGGGCATAACTGTGTTAGCTTTGGTCTCTTAGATGCATTAGTCTTTAGGACACCTCGCAAATGGTGTTTTTCAAACACCACCCCAACTGTGTTTTTCAACACTTCCCTAGCATCAAGTGTTTCTCAACACTTATCAGATATCCTACCCATAGTCTAGAATGATACAATATTTTTCCACTGGTAGATGCGATACTCAAAATTAACTCTATGACCTGCACACACGCACTTAAAGTCTTGACTCGCTGAGACTTGTTTCACTTTTTTTCTTTGTGTGCTGTTTATGATGATTTCTTTGATGAGTGTTCTCTCCCTAATAGTTTTCGATGATGCATGACTAGAAGACTGGGGGCACAAGGACATGTTTTATTTGTTTTTTGCTTGTGGGTATATTTTGTTGGTCTTAACTATCATAAGCATTTATGCTTATTCCACTTGACATTAGGATCTACATTGTATTATCCTTGACTATTTTTTGCAAGTGCATGCTTATAGTCATCTTGACTTTCTTGTGTCTCGATGCGAGCATAATCCTGCTATACCAAACTTAGGGAACCTCACTGCACTAGTCATCTTGACCTACATGTCTTTGATGCTTAGGTGGGATTCCCACATATCTATTTGATACAGATCATATTCATACACTCATAGTTATACTAGTGTGTATTGTATGATCTTGCAATGCTACCAATAAAGCTCGATGATGATTATTAGAGTCTAATGGCTTTGTAACCTTGCAAGTAAACCACTTTTCATAGTAGCTTGCATTCTTAAGATCATGTTAGTTTAGTTTTGCATCTTGCATAGGGAGAGAGCTCTCCTTTCATCTTTCACGGACTTGTCAGTCAACTGTGCTCACCTTTCACTTTTTCTTGATCATGTCTTTTGCTCCTTATCTTTTACATCACATCCTTTTCCTATCATCACAAGGGGTTAATCTTATCGTCATATCTATATCATAAAAAGATCATTTTCAGAAACATGAGAACTAAACATACATCTATGAGAGAGATTATACATGAGCATATACATCATACATTTGAGCAATATTACAAGACAATAATACTGAAACATCCATCACAATAAGACAAATGAATTTGAAAATGACCTTTTTACCCCTTATATAGCATTTTGACCAATTTTCAAAACATCTCAGAATTTTGTGAAAATTGCACCCCTGGCTAATTTCAATGTCCTGGATCCATTTTCAGGATGGAAATTGAAATCCGAGTTCATCTTGATAGTCAAAATTGTTTTTCAAATTTCTCCTTCTACGCAGTTGGCTGACCATTTGAGGCCTGATCCTTCGATCTTTGTTGGGGCATCTTCATTTCTTCATCCCCATCTCTTTCAACCTTCTAGTCTTCCATTAATTTTCATTCACTTCATCTCTTTGAGGTTTGACTTCATCTTTATCCTATATATTTCTCAGTCAAACCTAGTCAAACTGGGGCATATCTTCACTACTTGATGGTTATCCTATCACCTTTCATCTTTGATTATGATTTCTAGTGATTTGATTCAATTTATCAATTTACTATTTCCCTCTACCTGATTTCAATTTCTATTCCATGGGGGCAGTACCTATCAAACTTCAATCCTTGATTCAGTTTTATCAAACCCTGCTTGAGATTCTTATCTCTTATCTTAGACTTGACAATTACCTATTTACAGGGGTGTTGGCCTTGTCTTTTTCAATCATCTTATCTTTGTCCTTATGTGTTCCTATCCGTTGAACACATGTCTAGGTTGTTTTGTGATCCCAAATCAATCTCACATTTCAACTTCATTCTTTGACCACATGTGATCCCAAATCGATCTCACATTAGTCAAAGAGGGGCAAATGTATGCACCCTAAAATGGTCGCCTAGACTTTGGGCCCCATTCTCCAATTTATCAATTTCTTGAATCCATATTTTCAATCAAATCAATTTCTTTGATCAAATCCTAATTTTATCATTTATTTGATTATATTCTATGGGCTAACCATTTTTATCCTAAGTTTTTATTTAATTACAAGGAATTCCCTCCCCTTTTATTAAATAAAAAGCCCCCACTTACCTCTTATCCTAAGTTGCACAAATAAAGCATTATTCCTATTTTATAAAAAGAAGAAAAGGTCTTTTTGTCTCACATGGGGCAAAAAAGTCAACACTTCTTTCTCATTGGAGGAGACTTGTGCACAAGGATTGATCCCACTTTCAAACTCCACCCTTGATTAAATCTTTTGCCTCTTAGTCTCCATGGTCCATTCCTTTTCAATTTCTTTAAAAGGAGAGCTCTTTTCTCATTTTAGGATCCCCACTTTGAATACTAATCTTATGCTGGGGTGATCCCATGAAACTGTGTCCCACTTTTAGGGATGAACAAAATCATGACAATGGGAGAAAATTTATTTTTGATGCCTTCGTACGAAGTATATACTTCATGCAAAGTATCTCCACCACTTCGCACGAAGTCACCAAACAAGGGGCTTCGTGCGAAGACCCCTGGGTGGCCTTGTGTGAAGAGGGACTTTGCACAAAGCCTCTTTGGGGCTTCACACGAAGCTATTTACGACCAGATTTTTTATAAATTCTAGTATTTTATTTTTTTTATTATCATTTTTACTAACATTGTTTGCGGACCCTAGGGCTTGGAGCGAAGTACCTTAGCATGACATCATGCCAGCACCTCTTGAGCTTCGTCGACATCTTCAGTTTCATAGCAGTATCAGGTACTCTCATTTTTCTCATTTTTTATTGTAAATAATATGTTTTGTATTTATTTTAGCTAGTTATTTGAATTAAATAATTTTTTATTTGTACAAATGTTAGAAATTTGTAGTTAAATATTATCTAATATGTTAGAAATTAATAGTAGAATGTTAGAAAATCATAATTAAATATTAGAAAATAATAGAAATATTAAAAATTGTAGTATAAATGTTATAATATGTTAGAAAATGTTAGAAAATCATAGTATAAATGTTATAATATGTTAGAAAATGTTAGAAAATCATAATAGTTTGTTAGCACCTATTAGAAAATATTTACAAAATATTAGAAACCGTAGTAGAAATATTAGAAAATGTTAGAAAACATTAAGATTAAAGTTAGAAAATGTTAAATTTTAAGTTTAAAGTTGTAAATATTAGGAATTTCTCTCTCTCACATGTACACGTATTTTTAGTAAATATTAAAGTTAGTTATTTATTTTAAATAATTTTTAGTTTGTAAAAATCTTAGAAAATTGTAGTTAAATTTTTTTAAATGATCTAGTAGTATGTTAGAAAATGTTAAAAAATTGTAGTACAATAAGTTTCTAGGACCCTTATTCCTCTCTTACAACATATTAAGACACTTAGGATCCTTTAGGAATCTCAAGATCTTATAATACATATTAGGACATCTTACTTGACATATAGGACCCCTTAGGACCCATACGACCCATTATTATATCTTAAAATGTCCTAGGACACATTCATCTATCTTAGCTTCTGTTAATACATATGTGAACCCATCATTGCCAGCAAGAACCCTTAAGACATACTAGTATCAATTAATGTAACCTAAGATCCCTTAGACCACTTATCACATCTACGACCCATTAACATTGTTGGACCATTATACATCCCTTATGATATTTTCAGACATATATGACCCATTCAGATCATCAAGACCCATTAACATATCTTAGGTTGTCTTAGGACACATTTATGTACATCTTAGATTCAATTAGTATCATACAAGGATCCACTAATGAAACGTAGGACCCCTTAGGACCTCTTATGTTACCCCCGACCTCTTAAGACACTCTACCTGACCCTTATCCATCCCTTACATTATCTTAAGACACATCTAGTTCTCATTGTTACCCACGACCCCTTAAGACAGTCTAGGACCACTTATATTGCACCTACGACCCATTAACATTCTAGGACTCTTATCTGGATCCCTTATGAAATCTTAAAACAAATATGAAACCTTAGGACCCCTGAGACCCAGTAAAGAATCTTAGGATGTCCTAGGATTGGACTTAGACTAGTTATCACATCTACGACCCATTAATATTATTGGACCATTATACATCCCTTATGAGATTTTAAGACATATATGACCTATTCAGATCCTGAAGACCCATTATACATACGAGGATCCACTAATGTAACCTAGGACCCCTTAGGACCTTTTATGTTTCCCCCAACCCCTTAAGACACTCTACCTGACCCTTATCCATCCCTTACATTATCTTAAGACACATCTAGGACTCATTGTTACCCACAACCCCTTAAGACAGTCTAGGACCACTTATATTTGCACCTATGACCCATTAACATTCTAGGACTCTTATCTGGATCCCTTATGAAATCTTAAAACAAATATGAAACCTTAGGACCCCCAAGACCCATTAAAGAATCTTAGGATGTCCTAGGACTAGACTTAGACCACTTATCACATCTATGACCCATTAATATTATTGGACCATTATACATCCCTTACGATATTTTAAGACATATATGATCTATTCAGATCCTGAAGACCCATTATACATATGAGGATCCACTAATGTAACCTATGATTCCTTAGGACCTTTTATGTTACCCACAACCCCTTAAGACACTCCATGACTCTTATCTATACCTTAGGACCTCTTATGTTACCCACGACCCCTTAAGACAATAAAGGACCACTTACGTTACCCACGACCCCTTAAGACACTCTAGGTCATATTAGGTCCTAATAGGTCACATTATGTCATATTAGGAAATAAGGCATGTCTAAGTTGTTTCTCTACTTAAAGACCTAACTAGACCTCTTAGGACCAAGTAGACCTAACTAGGACCTATTATGACCAATTAGATAGGTATTAGGTCTTTAACCAACATTAGTCTAACCAATTAGATGTATTAGGACCTATTAGGTCCAAATAGACCTAACTAAACCTATCTAGACCTATTATGACCAATTAGACAGGTAACTAGACCAATTAGGACCTATTAGGACCTCTTATTTTATCTATGACCTCTTAAGACCTAATAAGACGTATTATGTTATCTACGACCCCTTAAGACCTAATAAGACATCTTATGTTATCTACGACCCCTTAAGACCTAATAAGACATCTTATGTTATCTATGACCCCTTAAGACCTAATTAGTACATCTTAGGACCCTTAAGACCTAATAAGACCACTTATGTTACCCATGACCCCTTAAGACAGTCTAGGACCACTTATATTACCCACGACCCCTTAAGACACTCCACATGACTCTTATCTATACCTTAGGACCTCTTATGTTACCCATGACCCCTTAAGACAATCAAGGACCACTTACGTTACCCACAACCCCTTAAGACACTCTAGGTCATATTAGGTCATAATAGGTCACATTAGGTCACATTAGGAAATAAGGTATGTCTAAGTTGTTTCTCTACTTAAAGACCTAACTAGACCTCTTAGGACCAAGTAGACCTAACTAGGACCTATTAGGACCAATTAGATAGGTATTAGGTCTTTAACCAACATTAGTCTAACCAATTAGATGTATTAGGACCTATTAGGTCCAAGTAGACCTAACTAAACCTATTTATTAATAATATCAGATTTCCACAATCCATTCTTAAATGCATGTGTTTTTCTGGATTAGATTGTGTGTGTTTTTAGCATCAACGTTTTAGATCACACTCCGTGATCCATCATTAGGAAAAAGAGAGTGTAAGAATTGTAAGAACAAAAGATGTAGACCAGCCAATCTCAAGGGATATAAGAGGAGAAAATGGCATAGAAAACTATGCAGAGAAGTAAAATGAAAACAATAGTAAAATAAGGCCTAAAGGAGAGCAAGAAAAAATAATAAAAGCTCCGAGGTAGGTGATGTATAATAAAAGAGAAGGATGATGATTAGTATAAGAGTAAATATTACAAGATATAAAAATAGGTGAAGCTAAATATGATACAATATACAATGAAAACATGCATTAACAATTGGAGGTTAATGAATCAAGGGAAAATGAAATGAAATACATATATTATAAAGGGGAAGATTATTAAAGCACCTATACAAATAAGAAAATAAAATATAGACCTATATACAAAGGTATAAATAAGATAAAAATATAATATAGACCTATATATGTAGGTGTATATGTTTAACATATGCACCTAAATAAATAAGATAATAATAATAAATAAGAAAATAAAAAAAGACCTATATATATATGTATATAAAGGGGGTATAAATAAGATAATAAAATATAATATAGACTTATATAGACCTATATATATGGGTATAAATAAGAAAAAATATAACATAGACCTATATATGTGGGTGTATATGTATGCACCTATATAAATAAGAAATAAATAAATAAATAAATAAATAAATAAATAAATAAATAAATAAATAAATAAATAAATAAATAAATAAATATATATATATATATATATATATATATATATATATATATATATATATATATATATATATATATATATATATATATAAGATAATAAAATATCAACTTGTGTGCAAATGTTATAGACAAAAGGTACAAATGCAATAAACTAATTAATATATTGTAAAGGACCTATATGCATGTCACCTGTGTGCCTATGCTAAATGAAATATAGACCAATATAGACATATATATATATATATATATATATATATATATATATATATATATATATATATATATATATATATATATATATATATATAAAGGTATAAAAAGATTAAAGGTATATATATATATATATATATATATATATATATATATATATATATATATATATATATATATATATATAAGGTATATATATATAATTATACCTTTAATCTTTATATATATATATATATATATATATATATATATATATAAGGTATATATATATATAATTATACCTTTAATCTTTTTATACCTATATATATATATATATATATATATATATATATATATATATATATATATAAAGGTATAAAAAGATTAAAGGTATAATTTAATCTTTATATATATATATATATATATATATATATATATAAAGGTATAAAAAGATTAAAGGTATAATTATATATATATATATATATATATATATATATATATATATATATATATATATATATATATATATATATATAAAGGTATAAAAAGATTAAAGGTATATATATATATAAAGGTATAAAAAGATTAAAGGTATAATTTAATCTTTATATACCTTTATATATATATATACCTTTAATCTTTTTATACCTTTATATATATATATATATATATATATATATATATATATATATATATATATATATATATATATATATATATATATATATATATATATATATATATATATATATATATATATATATATATATATAAAGGTATAAAAAGATTAAAGGTATAATTTAATCTTTATATATATATATATATATATATAAAGGTATAAAAAGATTAAAGGCATAATTTAATCTTTTTATACCTTTATATATATATATATATATATAATAAAGACTTATATGCATAGGTGTATATCTTAAACATATGCACCTATATAAATAAGATAATGATAAATAAGAAAATAAAAATAGACCTATATATATATATATATATATATGTATGTATGTATGTATGTATGTACGTACGTATGTATGTATGTATGTATGTATGTATGTATGTATGTATGTATGTATATCAATATATATGTATATGTATATATATAACTTGTGTGCATATGTTATAGACAATAGGTACAAATGTAATAAACTAAAATATTTATTGTAAAGGACCTATATGTGTGTCACCTGTAAGCCTATGTTAATAATCTTATTTATATACGTGAATGGACATATAGATATATATATATATATATATAGCTCCATAAACATGTATAAGTAAGATAATTATATATAGACCTATATGTCTATAGATATGCATAAATAGATGTATATAGATACATAAACATATGCAAATAAGAATGCTATATAAAGAGCCATACATCAAACACCTAAATAAATGAGATAATAATAAAAATATAGTCTCAAGGCCTATAATAATGCACATGAAAAGATATAGATCCAAGCACATATATAAATAAGAAATAAAATTAGAAAAGAAAGATAAAAATAGACCTATATGTCTATAAGTATGCCTATATAGATGTATATAGGTCCATGCAAGGAACCAACAAGAACCAAAAGGCAAGGAAAAAATGAGACTAAGCCCTAGAAGAAGAAACTAAAAACAACAATGGAAGATAAATCGACACACACAAACACCTCCAAGAACACCAACGAAGAGAGCGACAAGTTGAAGAAAAAGAAGTACAAAAAAGAAGAAACAACAAACAAGGCAAGCCCAGAGATATGCAAGAGCAAAGCAAGAAAGGGGGCAACACAAATACAAAGAACAAAGCCCAGAGCCAAAGCAAGCGAGGGGGCCAAGATACAAAGAACAAAGCCTAGAGCCAAAGCAAGCGAGGGGGCCAAGAAGGAATCAAGGGTGATGGAGGTTGTCTAGCGCGCCTAACAAAGGTTGCCAAGAAAGGCTAATGGACCACCCGTCATCTTGGTTGAGGTTAATGGGATGGTGGTTAATGACAATGGCCTCCTTAAGCTTCCTCTTGAAGTAGTTATCCTCCTTGGAAAGGATTTGAGTGCTCTCCAAGAAGATGTGATGTTTGGTGGAAGAAGAGTGCTCAGCCAAAGCGAACTTGTGGACCCTATCATGCTTTATATCAGCACTATGCTGACAGATTTTGGTGAGGAAAGAGCATCCCGTTTCCCCTATATAGGGAATGCCACAAGAGCACACAATCTTATAGACTCCTGAGTTTTGAAGAGTGTCTATGGGGTCCTTGAGCAAGGGAACATGATTTCTTAACTTAGAAAGGGGTTTGAAGGAAACATGAAGGCCCTTTCTGGTTAAGATTTTGGCAATTTTTTAGGATATGCCATCCACAAAAGGAAGGGAGATGGTCAAGGGAGGTAGAGATTGGGAGGGGCTAGGACTAGTGCAGGAAAAATAGGAAGCCTTGGCTTGGTTAAGAGCCTTAGAAATTTTCTTATGAGAATACCCATTTAACATGAAGACATGGCGCAGGCAGGTGAGCTCTTGTGTTAAGTTGTCATTGTCACAAATTATAAAGGCCCTTAGAGAAAGGGTCTTAAGGATGCCAACTTTTTGGCAGGGGTGGTGGTGGGAAGATGAGTGGAGGTATAAGTTAGTATGGGTGGCCTTGCAATAAACATGATGACCAAAGCTACCATTGGGCTTCTTGATGAGAAGAATGTCAAGGAACGGTAATTGGTTGTCCGACTCAATCTCCTTGGTGAAGGAAATGTTGGGGGCCAAATTGTTGATGTGCTGGTGGAACTCCTCAAGTTTGTCGAGCCCATATGGCCAACAAACATTGGTGTCATCAACATATCACTTCCACCATCTGGGCTTGAGGGGGAAGGAGTGGAGGGCCATCTCCTCAAAATGCTCCATATAGAGGTTCGTTATGACAAGGGAAAGGGGGGAACCCATGGCCACCCCATCCAACTACTCATAGATGACATTTTGGAAGGAGAAGAAGGTGGATCTCAGGCAAAAATTTACCAAATCGGCCATCTCATCACCAACCTTATGCTTAACTATTTGAATAGAGTCAGGGATAGGAACCTTGGTGAAGAGGGAGACCACATCAAAGCTAACCAAGATATCACTGTGCTCGAACTTGGTGTCCTTAATAAATTGGAAAAAATGGCAAGAATCTTTGACAAAAGAGTTAGACTTTCTGACCAAGGGGGAGATTATCTTGGCAAGGTGAGAGGCTAGAAAATAAGTCGGTGACCCAATGGTGTCGACAATGGGTCTCAAAGGAATACCTCCTTTGTGGATTTTAGGAACCCCGTAGATACGAGGGGTTACATCCTTAGATGGGACCAGTTTTCTCTTGGTTGCATCATCAAAGGAGGATTTGGACACCAAAGCTTTGAATTGTTTTAAGATCCTAGACAATAGGTTTTGAGAAAGGATCCTATAGCTATTGGGATCAGAGAGTAAGTTAAGCATCTTAGAAATGTAGTCCTGTCTATTCATAATGACAATGGCGTTGCCTTTGTCAGCCTTGGTGATGATGATGTCAATATTATGAATTAAATTGTTGAAGGCAAGCAACTCTACTATAGGGATGTTTCTTCTAGGTGGTTTGGCATGTCTGATAGTGACAACATAATCCTACCTGATTTCTTCTACAACATCCAAAGAGAGAGAATGAATGGCATTCTCAATGTCAAGGAGAAATTGAAACAATCTAATCCAAAAAAAACACATGCATTTAAACCTATCTAGACCTATTATGACCAATTAGACAGGTAACTAGACCAATTAGACTTAACTAGACCTAAATGTACCAAGACCAATTAGGACTTGTTAGGAACAAAATTAAGGACCCAATTATCTACCTAATTAGACCCAATTAGACCTATTAGGACTAATTAGAACCAATTATGACCAATTAGAACTAATTAGGATAGGTAATTCGACTCAATTAGAACCAATTATGATTTAATTAGAATCAATTAGAACCAATTAGGACCTAATTAGACTCAATTAGAACCAATTATGACTCTAGGACCACTTATGTTACCCATGACCCCTTAAGACAGTCTAGGACCACTTATATTACCCATGACCCCTTAAGACACTCTATGACTCTTATCTATACATTAGGATAGGTAATTAGACTCAATTAGAACCTAATAAGACCTCTTATGTTATCTATGACCCCTTAAGACCTAATTAGTACATCTTAGGACCCTTAAGACCTAATAAGACCACTTACGTGACCTAATAAGACCTATAATTCTATATATTTAGATATTTGTTTCCATTTTACATGTAGTTATAATATGTAATCAAGTACTTAATTATTAACACTTAGCTTTCACATGTGATGTATCTAGATGGATGCTCAGGGTGCACCTCAGACTCCTGATATGCATACTATTTTTCATATGGCTGATATGGAGATAGCTCGACTTAGACAATCTATTGCTAGGTCTGCAGGGGATGGTATATACAGAGATACGTGTGCTACTATATTAAGTAGTTTGGAGACTATGAATGGTAGATTGAGGTCTCACTCATCCTTCACACCTCAGGTAGTTGAGGCCATTTTTTGAGAGTTGAGGGAGGAGGTCTTGGGTATGTTTCCTTGGCGACGGTTCAGAGCCTCGTTTCCAAGGAAACCATCAAACAAGAGGTTTTCCCACATTATGATGGGATGAGAGTGGTGAGGGCATATCAAGTCACACGGTGTGTGATACCTTAGATTGCATGTATGATTTACCCTTGACATCTTGTAGCACATGGTCGTTATCCAAATAATGACCAGATTCCATTATATTTTGCACAGTAGTTGTACATTGAGTTCCGTTTGGGACTCATGGTCAACTATTTAGATTTCCCATCATATTGTGGTCAGGGGCTTGGTAGGGTTGCAGACCACGATTAGTATTGTAGGGCTGATCGAGTTGTGCAACCTCATAGATAGCTAGTTGGGGAGAGGACTCCGAAAATGGCATTGACGATGGCTGCTACTATAGATAGAGTCATCATTGCTTCTCAGAGGAGAGTTGTGGATAGTATAGGAGAGATTGCTTTTGCAGCCACATCGATCACTTCAGATTCAATGGGCAAATACATTTTGACTAGACTAAGTAGAGCCAAATCATCTTTCAAGGCTTTATCTAGTACTACTACAAGTTTAAGTGAGGAGATATATAGAGCTACAGGTCTTCCTGTACCTAGTGAGATACGAGCACTGTCAGGTCATCAGAGTACTTTAGATATGGCCCTTTACTTTTTGGAGGATCTCCTGCAGGCCTATTCTCATATTGCTGATACGCACATGATCCCCATACATTCAGTTAGGGATTTCATTGCACTTACACAGGGTCCTGTAGTTCCACCAACACAAGATGCACCATCTACTAGTCAGGAACAACATAATGCAGAGCACCAGGCGCCGACAGATCACTCTATAGTTGTAGAGCCAAGTATGTAGATTGGAGATGTACGCATCACCACTAAGGGCCTAGATGCTTTTGATGACCAATTGTGTGGGTTGGGTTAGGTGGATGTTGGCATTGATGGCAGGTCATTTATGGATATGTTATTGCATCTAGATGGTTCAAGTTCTACATCACTCCCCTCCCAGCTAGTGTCACCCCTACACTCCTCATGACTATAGAGGTTCAAGACCTTAGGTGGTGTTGGTGATGTAGTATCAATTGATGATACGATGGTGCAGTGTGCTGATGATCCTCCTGCTCCTGAGACTTAGGTACATATAAAATTTTCTTTTCTTTTTTATTAGGAGTTTTAGTGAACAATTAATTGTAGGTCACATGTGTATTGATGTTTGTTCAATGTATAATATTTTGTAGGCACAGTTAGCAGAGCATGTTACCTCTAGTGTGGGCTCAGAGCATCTTCCACATGATGTGACACCTACTAGTGGCCAGGTGAGTTTAAGATATATGTATGTTTAAGCATGCATATGTACATATGTATTTATATATTTCAAGTACTTTACATAATATATCTACTATGTACATGTATATAACCAACTGTTGTACACTAAATTTGCAGGGGTCAGTCATTGCTTTACAACCAGATGATGTTTTTCATAGGAGTGATTCAGTAGATGTGACACCTAGTAGTGGTCAAGTAAGTTTTGAAAATATGTAAGTTTAAACATGCATTTATAATATTTTAATTATTTTAGATTATTATCATATATATGTATGCATTTATATTCGTAGGGATCAGTTGATGTCTCACAGCTAGAGGATGCTCGTAGCAATCGCTTAGAGGGTCTCTCTGTTTGCATGCGCCTAGATGACTCCCTAGTTTAGGACATGTTGAACATATATTTTATTTGAGACTCAGTTTATGATTCGAGACATGTTGAACATATATTTTATTTGATTAGAGACATGGTTTTATTCGATTAGATGATATGATTTTATTTGATTAGATGATATGATATATGATTTGATTAGATGGTTTTATTCGATTAGATGATATGATTAGATTAGATGGTTTTATTTGATTAGATGAATATGATTTTATTTGATTAGATGATATGATTTTATTTGATTAGATGATATGATATATGATTTGATTAGATGGTTTTATTTGATTAGATGATATGATTAGATTAGATGGTTTTATTCGATTAGATGAATATGATTTTATTCGATTAGATGATATGATTATATTTGATTTGAATACATGATTTTATTTGATGATATATAATTTGATTAGATGATTTGATTACATGGTTTTATTTGATTAGATGATATGATTTGTTTAGATGATATGATTAGATGATATGATGAATAATAACTATTCTAACTAATTCTAGAACTAACACATGTCATACGTAATATAACCAATTTCATCATTTTTTAGTGTCTTAAGGGGAGGTCTTAAGGGGATCTATAATTAATATCATAAAAGAAAACTAGTTAATACATGTAACGAGTGAATAATAACTATTCTAGCTAATTCTAGAACTAACACATGTCATACGTAATATAAATAATTTCATCAAAGCATAAATAAAATCTTTAACTAATATGAAATCTATAAAAATCATTGAATAATCAAAGTATACGTATAAAATTATATATATTAAAACCATTGAACCATCAAATAGGTTCATCATATATCAACAAATTATAGTCCATCATATGTTTAAATATATAAACAAAGTATAATGAAATTTAATCCAGAGATATCAAGTAGGTCCTAACACAAGAAATAAGTATACATTTTATACTTTTTAGACCAACTCAAGTGGTTCAAACCTTTCATGGAGAACCTGTAATATTCTCTCATGATCCTCACTATCTAGTTTCCACTTATGATGTCCACATTGAGATTTAACTATATGAAGACAAATGGATGTGGCAACTACTAGGTGACTATATTGAAACACCTTATTGTCTAGTTTGTAGTCAACAAAGTGAATACCATGTTGAATTACTTTGATTTGCTTGAAATATGTTCCCTCTAAAACAACTGAACCTGTAGCTCACAAATTTTAACAATATATAAATTTAAACAAACTCAATTTGAAATTTGTTAAAAGGTTGAAATTTAAAATTTATAAATTGAGTTCAATATATTGATGTAAACCATATAAAAACCTATGGGGAAAAATATTCCATCGCTTTCTTCAGGTTCAAGTAACTTCATCCTCTCTGTAGTACAACGCAGTAAATAATAACCAACTCCTTCTACATTTCCACGCTCAGCAATCACTGCAAAGACATCTCCTGCACAGTAAATTTATATATGTACATGTGTGAGATCTTAAAATAAATACTTAGTTCGATCTATAGATCTATCTATATCTATCTATACATGCAACTCAATGTACCATATAATGTGAAATATATATACTTACCAATTTTGACCAATCCCGAGATATGATTGTAATCAGTAGAAATCAAAGGAACATTATCAAAGTTTTCATCTTCATCTCTATCAAATGTATCAGTAACAACTAGTGGCACTAGATTCTATGCGCCTACATATCCACGATCTTGATTGATACATTCCTCATAATTGTCAGTAATACAATGACAACAAAAGCATGAGTAGTCCCTAGTGTTCAACATCCAATTGCGACAATTCATACTCATAACTGAATGCAAAGATCGCGTCTTTTCTATCCTATTGCAACCATGCATAATTTTTCTATCCACACTTGAACAAATGCATATAATACATTCTATATAAATATAATTTGAATAAAAAATATCATAAAAATTTTAAACACTTTCAAATAATTTAAAAATGTGTGCATACCTTTTATCTCCCAAAATTTTCTATATGGCACTGCCTGAGTCAATCCTGATGACGTGTCATTCTCATTTGGTGCAAAATGTATCTTGCACCATTCAACCACATCATGTGCATTTTTTATATGCACTCCCTTATAATTCATTTGATACTTTTGTATAGCACGTTTGATGCAAGCTCCGACACCATCATGTTCACCTTTTCCATGTCCACTCTCAAAGAAACTCCAGACATGTGGTATGTTTTCATTACGATGATATCTACATAGTGCATAAAATGGTCTCGATGATTTGAATTGTGTAGCACATCCATCTGACCAAACATAATGTTTATCAATTTTTATATCTCTTTCTTTTAAATTTGCAAAAAACATCTTGAAGTAGTGTTCCACATAATGAATGTCATGCTCTCTATCATCACTTATATAAAAATGATATTCCTTGATGACCCGTGCTTCAAATGTGCTCTGAATACCATCAAAATCTAATTGTGTGTGCCGATAACACACATGTACCATAATAGTAATTTTCTCTGAAAAATAGTATTTTGACTGAATTTCCTTTTGATGAACAAAAGAATAATTTTCTGCAAAATTAACAATTGATACAATAGTTCCAAGTGGGAAATTGTCTCTCAGTGTTTGAAATTGTTGTGCTTGCCACTTTGCAAAAAAAGCATGATGAATGTAGGGTTGGATCAATTTTTTAAATTTTTCCATAAATACTCCAACATTTATCTCCTCTTCAACATATTCTAACCTTTTGGATTCTTTCCCAAATTTTGTTTCATTCTTTACATATTTTTAACTCTTGCAATTTACCATCTTTGTTACATCAATATTTTTATTTTTCAAAGGAAAAAGAGACAAATCGGCACATGTTTGGCATATTCCTTTTATGAAATTTATTTGTCCAGCTACATCATCTCTTTTGTCACATAAAATGGATGAGATGAACTCATTTCGTCTAGTAGGAGGAGCCTTTTCAAAATCATAAGTGTCTTCTACAAACTTTCAAAAAACTTGATAGTGGAGATCAAATTCAATATGATAACGACAAAAATAAGTTTCAAACACTTTGTTTGTCTTGATATAATATGGCTTCAATCTTTCAAACAATGTTTGTCCAATCTTTATATTAGGATTTGAACTATAAAATGACACATACATTTCATGTTGTGTTGTGTCCAACCAATGTTTCATATGATATTCATATTGATTAGCTGAAATTCTATGTCTGATAACATCTTTAGTGTTTGATGAAGGCCGTGTATTATCATTCCAAAATGATGTGACCAAATTTTTTGTTCCTTCATCAATCCTATCAGAATGAGGAGCTCTACACATGATTGCCCAATTCCCTTCCAAGGTGCTATCATCCAAAAGTATTCTCCTATTAACATATCATGATATTGTTTTCCTATTCAAACCAAGGTGAGATGAAACTGAAGATATCTATCTTTTTCGTCCCATAGTGTTACCTACAATGGATGTCAACATAACTTTTCTTGTAATGGACTTATCTATAGTTCGAGATCACTTCCCTAGTTGGTTCAAACCTTTCTTAAGATTTTCAATCATATCAGTTTGCATGTCAATAACTTTTCTCTTCTTTGATGATGTGTTTATACCCAATAATTTTAATGCCCCTTCCAACTTCTTGTTTATAAGTATAAGTGAAAGCAATTAAGCTTGTTCAAGTATTTCAAAATTATCAAATTTACCCAATATTTCTCTTGCTATCATTTTCATTGATCTCTTCTTAGGAATACTTAAGTGTTGAACATTAGCAAGTGATCTCAAATTGTCCACATCCATTGTAAGTAAATGATCTAAGTTTCTATAATTAATATTTTTCTTTATAGTTGAGCTAAATTTAAAAGTTCATCCATACCAATAGGAGCACGTGATATTGACCCTTCTCCAACATCAATTGTTTGAGCTTCTGTAGGGAGTAATCCCAACCCTTCTTCAATGTGCAATTCTTCGACTTGACTTGACTTGACCCTCCTACTTCATCTTGTCTTTCAACTTCTTTAGTTTTATGATAATATGTCAATGTAGCTTCATGATTTCTTTGTTCAGTACCAGGTGACCTTTTTCTAGAAGATTTACTTTATCTTCCCTTCATGTTCCCCATTTCTTCGAGCTCAAAAAAATGTCTTCCACAAGAATGTCAACAAAATTTTTTTTCTTCAAAAAATACTTTAATCTAATATTTTTCCTCTCCAAAATTATGCCTTTGAAAAAATAGAAATATCAATCCTCCTTCAAAAAGTGTCTTCAATAATAGAAAATGCGAATTTATTAATTGCAATTCGATATAAAATTAAAAAAAATGTTTTACTTTTATACCATTGTAAATTTTATTTACAAAATCATTTTACATGCCAACTTTGCTCGAAGTATATACTTTGTGCGAAGTACCCAAGATAAAATTCCAGCAGATGTCTTTGTGCCAAGATTTTCACTTGAGAGGCTTCGTGTGAGGGGTCTTCACACGAAGCCCCTCAAGTGTCTTCGTGCGAAGGGGGTCTTCGTACGAAGCCCCCAAAACTAAAATTTTGCTCTTAAAAAACAACAAAACTTTAGAAAAATGGTCTTTCAGGGTCTGAAACAAGGACTAAACAAGATGATTTTTTCAAACAGATGATGTCAAATGATGCTATTCGGAACAAGCTTTCTAATGAATATAATTTTAATACATATTGAGTTCATTATCACTTTTAAATATTACTTTAACTAAACATAGGTTGTTTGGTCATTCAACAACTTGTCTCTTCAAGACTTCGGGAAAAATAGTAAATGATATATTTTTATATATAAAAAATATATAAAAAAAGTGTATTTGTGTTACCTTTCTATGAAAAAAAGAAAAAATAAATTTCGATATACACAGATCAAGTTAGAGTGATCCAAGTGACCTTATGTCTAAATTACAGTTACGGTCACTTTAAAACTTAATAAACTATGAAATATTGATCCAAAATGAATAAAACCAATTGCATCCTTTAGATATTGAAGTTAAAAATATAATCTCAAAAGAATTACATCATTATCATATTTAAAAAAAAAGTTATGCTGATCCAAGTGACAGTAACTCCTTAAAAACATAATTTTTTCACGCAAACCACTTTTAGGAGAAGGAAAAATGAATTTAAATGATTTTTAAAATATATATATATATATATATATATATATATATATATATATATATATATATATATAGATAGAAACTAGAGAGAAAATTTTAGAAGACTCTAGTTTACATCATCTTCAAATTCTTAATAGTTTTGCGGCAACAGATGTTCAAAAGTGAAGTTTTTCTCAGAATGTTGAACTCTGTGTTAAAGTTGGCCAAAAAGTGGGACTCACTATTGTGGGACCACCCATTGCAGGATTTCTTGGAGACTTTTAGAGCTTTGAAGATCATTCTTGCATTCTAGTTTCATTCTTGCATCATAGCTTCATATTTATGCTTTCTAGCTTAGTTTCCTTTATGCTCTAGATTAGCTCACATAGCTTAATTAGCAAGGCTTGTAATCCTTTCATTTTCATCGCTTAGCTTGCATCTTCATTCTTAGCATAGTTACATTGCATTTCCATTGTTGATTCTTGAGGATATTGAGATTTTTGCCCTTGTCTCTTTGAATCTCCCATTGTGTTGTTTAATAGCAAGGTTGCATGCTTCAATAGCTCTAGCTGAGAGCACCATCAACATCCTTGTGACTCCATGCCTAGGGAGCTCTAGGTTGCTTTTTCAAGGTTTCTCATTCATAGATTCTCTTGGAAGTAATGACTTAGAGAAGTGCATAATTTAGTGTGTACACCATGTTGGCAGCCAAACCTCCAAAAACATAAAAAACCAGAATTTTGCACTTTTGTTGTTCCTTTATTTGATCAAAATAAAAAATGTAAAAAAACTAAAAGTACCATTTTCTAGATCTTGGAAGTACGATTCTGGACATATAATTTTATATTATTTCAACTACAAAACGTTAAACAAATTTGTTAAGAACTACATGTAGGTATATTAAACTTTGAGAAGACGTTGATTCAGAAAATATAGAAAAATGCTAAATCAATTTAGAATTTTTTTAAAATTATATACAACACTAGAGGAGAGAGTCCTCTTCAACAATATGTAATTTATTTGGTTTTTGACATAGTTTTGATAGGGGAAAAGTGACGAGAGACAAAAAATATTGATTTTAGGTAAGTTCAACTTTGAATACTTATAACAGATAAATTATAGATCAAAAACACTTCTTTCTTTTTTCTTACACTAGATATACATGTCATCTAAAACATATTCTAAAATTGGAGAGAAAAACAATATTTTTCTTATAATGATTTGACGGGAAGTAAACTCCCTGATTTGTAGTATTTTTCATGATATGAAAAATAGACCTAAAAAATTAAAAAAATATATGAATTTTTCCTAAAATTAATTTAAAAAAATTATAGGCATAAAATTCATCTTATTTTACACATTTCACCAGTTTACATCATCTTCAAATTCTCAACAGAAATGTGACTTTTATGCTCTTGAAGTTTTTCAATTTTAGTGTTGTTAACGTCTTCCTTTGTAAAAGGGTGACAACTTATTGTGCTTTTATATATGAAATATTTCCATCTACACTATGATTTATGCCATTGAATGATAGAGTCAGAAGCCAAGGAAAAGGACTCGAGACATTAAAGTTCTTATTTGAAAATTTTCACTTATTTAATAAAAGTGAGAAACTAACCATCCTCAAAATTACCATTAACTAATTGAGAAGGTGACTCATGTAAGGAAATTACTCTAACCCACCATAAAGAGATAGATTTTAACTTGACAAATACTGAAAGCCATAAAACACTAGAACATGCAACAAAAGAGATAGAGTATATCCTTGATGAATAAATAAAAAATATTCAAGATCCAAAGACTAGTAAGGATTAATGATAATCCACATAAAGACATCCCCAAACAATGAAATGAGGACCAAAAACAAGGACACCTAGCATAGCTAGGATGGAAGACAATTCAATGTGGTCATATGCTTTGGCCCAAAACATGAATTACTTGTTATAAATTCTAGAAAGAGTGGCTGAAAATACAAGTATATGAACTCAAAATATAGAAATCCTAAATGAAGCAAATACAATGGTGACCAACTATACCATTCTAGCTTATAACATCTTTGCCAGTAATATCTTTCTTGGCTAAAGCATAGCTAAGAGGATTAAACAAATAATTAAGCAATTCCAGATGCACGTCGATCACATTGGCTTAATTAATCTGGTGCATGATTTTACTTGTCACAAAGATTTATTGAAAAAATTGATGGAACTTGTATCAAGATGCTCATTTTAGGAGGGTTTTCCAGGATCAAAGAGATTTGACATTCTAAGAATTATTCTAGGCTACTACTGATGTGACATCACGCATAAAGATCAGAGGGTTTTCCAGGATCAAAGAGATTTGACATTCTAAGAATTATTCTAGGCTACTACTAATGTGACATCGCGCATAAAGATCGTATTAGAAAAATAACCTTTCATAATAATACGATTGTCAAAAATATTGTTCTACATACCTCAATGTACTGCTAGATGCCAAATCCCTCTGCCAAGATGCAAAAGGGTTTCCTTTTCTCATATACCACAAAGTTTTATGGAGATGCAATAGTCAAATAATCTATAGGAAATGAATTTATTGAGAAATGAATAGAGTAGGAACAATATAATACTAGGTATTCCAAGAAATGCAACGCAAGAGACGTGAAGAGAGCGAAAGCAATGCTCAACTTAGAATTTTTAAAATGCCAGATGATTAGATTATACTACCATGTGACTTTGTTGCTATTTCTTTGGCTCAAACTTGTGTGACTCTTTCATCTGGTATATTTTCCATGTTTGCATGCATTCCTAACTATTAGGAATATGAATCAATTCCTTTTAATACGTTGCTACTAATGATGTGACATCGCGCATAAAGAATGAAGGGTTTTCCAGGATCAAAGAGATTTGACATTCTAAGAATTATTCTAGGCCACTACTAATGTGATATCGTGCATAAAGATCGTATTAGAAAAATAACCTTTCATAATAATATGATTGTCAAAAATATTGTTGTACATACCTCAATGAACTGCTAGATGCCGAGGTGGTTGAACTGGTTGAGAAAACAATTATAAAGTAGAGGTGAGGGAATTGGAAAAAAAGGCAAATGGACAATTTGGGAAAGAGAATCGGATCGGAAGAAAAGAGGGGATTCACTATTTTTCCTGGGAAAAGGGGAACATCTCAACAAACCAGATTTTTTTCATGCTGGGCATGGAGATGAGGTCAGATATTTCTTTTGGAAATTGCATAGCCTGTGGTCGACTTTCTTTTCAGGTCAGTATTTTATTTATATAAGGAGAATTATGAGAATTAGGAGGAAGAAGATAATGTCAATGGATGGATGCTTCTAGAACTTACCCACATTTCTTTTGAGAATGATTTTTTATTTTTTACCTCCCATGTATTCACATGTAATTGTTAGTTTTTAAGTAATTTAAATTTGGTCGCCTATTTCTATTAAAAAAAAAAATAGTTATAGTGAAGTAGAGAAATTAGCCAAATGGTGACCATTTCAAGCTTCCACAAAAACACTAATGGTTTCCATGAGGAGAAAAGATACCAGAGAAGGAAGGGAAAATGGCCCTCAGAAAGGAAGAAGGAAGCAGACCAGAGAAGTTGATGGCCTCACATTCGGGAGAAGAATTGGAATGCAGACCGTGAAAAGTAGGGAATCTCCCAGGTATGTCACTCTCGTCAATACATCAGAACTCAACCATTCCAACATAATGAAATAGAGTTCCATCTTTATAGGGGATCCCATAACAAAATTCCTTAGTTTTGGGCCATAGTGAATAATCGGTCTTTTTTTAAGTTTTCAAAAAATGGGTTCAACCCTACATCAGGGAGAGACAATACTCTGAATCCCAACTTAATACCCATATTCCCAACATCTTCAATGGGCATTCCGATCAATCCTCCTCTACCAAAAAAATCCTGGATGGACACTTATTGGAAGATTCATAGAAGAATACTTTCCCTGTTAGGGAACCTGAATCGGAATCCCCAGAGTTGGGGAGCTTCTAAAAAATGACTTCAGATTTGGAGACCAATCCACAAGGAAGATACTCAAAAGGGATTCAACGAAGCTCCATTGGACTAGGATGGAGAAGGCAATAGGGTAGATTCTTTAGATATTGCAATGGAGAAGCCAGTATCAACAAGGGACCAAACTCCTTCGATCACCTTTCCAAAGGAAATGCTAGCTGAGAGGAAGGCATACCTCTTCAAATACGCAATCATTTGCAAATTCTGGGAAATCAACATGGATTATGGAGTATTCCATAGTTGGCTATCTACAAACTGGTCAAATTCTATCTAGATTTACTCTTTAGATAATGAACTAGGATATTTTCTGGTCATTTTCGAGGATAAATTGTCTCGAGACAAGGTTTTCTGAAACAAAAAATGGTTCTACAAATCGCAGGGTCTACATATGAAATACTGGACTCCCAACTTCAACAGCAAGGATAATGTCATCAGGTTCATACCCAAGTGGATCACACTACAAAACTTACCTATGGAATACAGAGGAAAAGAGATCATTCATATCCTGGCTAATAAAATAGGAATTTATCTTGACCATCACATAGACTACTCTTCTGCTTCAGTGAAGATGTGTTTGCTTGCAAGTCTAGAATGGGAATTCCCTGCTTCACTTAAAATTATTTCAAAACAAGGCAATTGGATTCAACTCATTACCTAAGGGGTTGAGAATCTTCCCATATCTGAGAAAAGACACCAGGAGATGGAGGTGGATAAAATAATTAGGGAGCTCCATTTAGGTTTGGCAAGAGATCAAGAAGCTAATACCAATCTCTCATTTTATCATCAAGAAATGGAGATGGCCAACAACTTACATTTAGAAGTTATAGAAGTATAAGAACAGTCACAGAACCACAATGTTCAAGGAGGCCATTCAAGCTGGGAAGAGTCAATGGTCTTGGAGTCTTTTATCCAAGTGTTAGGTTGGGTCATGCACAGGTCTGTAAAACAACCCCATCATCCTGGTCTTGCAATAACTTACCCAGACAAGGCTTCCAATAGTTGCCAGGATACTCTTTCGATCAAGAGTCTTCAGGACCCAGTGCTCCCTCATATTTCTCCCTTGATTCTGGGTTTTTGATGTTTTCCCGAATCATCTCCACTTTTTCCCTTGCATAAGGCCATTTTCTTAAAGCCTTTTAGGTTCAATCCTTTAACTTTATAGCAAATCATTCTTCAATGGGTATCGGAAGTCCAATTGGATTTGATAGAGGAAATAGCAGATCAAGTAATGAGTGAGGAGAAATCTTCAAATCAACCCCTGTAGCCAATGGAGATGCTGTTGGAGAAGCCAATGTCCTTAATTGATTTGGAAAAGGAAAACTTAAATGCAGAAGAAGCAACAGAAGAAGATGACATTCTTAAGATTAAGTTATGTGACCTCAAAGCCTCAACAAAAACAAAAAGTTTGGCCACAACATTGTCTTCACCAACCTTTCAAGGGGTTAACCTTCAAACTCCTGATCCATCATCTTCTTCATACTCAAGATGGAGAACATCCTACAGACTGAGACTCAAAGAACAAAAAGAGATGACTAAGTTGCTAGCCCCTCAAATGGAGAAAACCTCATCCACATTTAGAGTCAAAGGAGGGTTAATTAATCTCAAACCATTAGAAGCAAATATGGATCACCTTAGAATTAATAATATACAATCAGACAGAGGTGTACTTTCTCAAGTGTATGAGTAAACATAAATCTCCCCAAAACTTCAGGTAGTGTATGATCTTTTTGGTGATACAACATTAGAACAATCAACCAGGGATACTCAGAACTTAACATATGTGGAAAGGCTTCTAGATGCAGATTATATTTAGGATGAAGAAAGACTAATAGACATCTCAGTGCTCACCCAAGAAGAATGAGAGGAAGATCACCGGCAAGATTTTTCACCAAAACGCAACAACCTAGGACTAGTGCAATCTATTCAAGATTGTCACATGGATTGTGGAAAGATCAAAAAGTAAGGGAGAGGAAGGAAATCTAATGCATCACTCAGGAAGGAAGTTGGAGAGGAATCAGATCAAACCAAAATAACATCATACATTAATGTAGGGAAGGGGAAGTTCCTTCCCGAGTTGCAATGAGAATCATCTCCTGGAATGTTAGGGGCCTCAATGCCCCTAACAAACAACGTTTGGTCAAACACTGTATCATATCATCTAAAGCAGAATTAGTTCTACTTTAGGAAATAAAGATGGATAAAGAGAAATTGGAAATCTTCGCCAAGAATTTAGGAGATTGGAAGGCTCATAGTGTAGATGCAATAGGATCCTCAGGTGGCTTATCGGTCTTATGGAATTCTAGGTTTTCTTCTTTCATTCCAATGGATCATAGACCAAATTGGATAGCTAGGAACCTAACTAGCACCAAATCCAATTTAAATATTCATACAGTGAATGTATATGGCCCCATCTCACACAAGAAGAAGGCAAAATTATGGGCAGAAATCTCTAATTGCTTTGCTTAATGGCCAGAGGACAACTTTATAGTGGGGGGTGATTTCAATGCTATAGTTCATGCATCAGATAAATTAGGGGGATCTCTAAGAACCTCTCAGTCACAGAATGATTTTAGGGATTGGTTACAAAAAGAGAGTCTTATGGAGGTGGAGTTGCAAAATGGCTCCTTCACATGGTCAAACTGAAGAATGGGCATATCCAACATCTCAGAAAAATTGGCTCATTTTCTATTTAAAGGAGACCTTACAGAATTCCCTTTTGACTTAAAAGCCTCTATCACTCCAATTTCAAGATCTGATCACTTCCCTATTCAACTTAACATTCTCGAGGCCAACAGACCCTTGGGATGTCCTTTTAAATTTGAAAATATGTGGCTTAAAGAGGAGAATTTCTTGGAGCTCATAGATGAATGGTGGAAGGATTTCAAAGTTGAAGGTTCTAAGTTATTTTTCTTTGTCTCCAAATTGAAATACATCAAGCAAAACCTTCTCATATGGAATAGAACTCATTTTAATAACATCTTTGCATCAAAATTGGAGATTGAACAAAAATTGGAGAATCTGAATCTAAAAATAATGCAATCGGGATTGGACCATGATAGTTACTTAGAAGAAAAATCTCTCTTAAGGGATTGGGAAGATATCCTAGCTAAAGAAGAAATATAATGGAAACAAAAATCTAGAGAGTCTTGGCTAGCTGAAGGAGATAAGAATACAAATTTTTTTCACTCAAGTACAAAACAGAGGAGAGGCATTAATAGGATTTCTCAACTCAAGGATGTTGCTAGCTCTATATTGGAGGATCAGAAGGAGATCATCAAATAAATCACTAGATATCACTCTCAACTTCTCAATTGTTCTATCTCAACTCCCTTAAGGATTCAACAAGGGTTATTAGAAAACATCCCAAATATCATTACTAATGCAGATAATCAGATGCTATCTAGACCCTTTTAGGAAGAACAAATCTAGCATACTATCTCCCAAATGGCTCCAGACAAAGCTCCAGGACCGGATGGCTTTCCTCCAAGCTTCTTCCTTCATTGCTGGAGCATTTTGGGAAAAGACCTCACTGATGCTTTGGAGACCGCAAGAGCTTTAGGTAGATTTCTAACTAAAATCAACAATACTTTCATAGTGTTAATACCTAAAAAGGAACAAGTCATTAATTTGGATGAATTTAAACCAATTGCTCTCTGTAACACAATTTACAAAATTCTCTCTAAAGCTCTAGCAAATAGACTAAAAAAGGTCTTAGTTAAACTAATTGGGGAGGAACAGACCGGTTTTGTCCTGGGTAGATCAATTCTAGATGGGATAATCATAGCCCAAGAAGCGATACATTCTATCTAGCATAATAAGCAACCCATCATGATTATAAAATTGGATATCAAGAAGGCCTATGACAAGGTCAATTGGAGATTCTTGATCAAATGTATGGAGCGATTTGGGTTTTCTAAAGCATGGATCAATTTGATATTTTATTGTATGTCAACTCCTAAATTCTCTGTCCTGGTGAATGGATGACCACAAGGCTTCTTTGAAGGCTCTAATGGCATCAGACAAGGAGATCCATTAGCACCATTTTTATACATAATTATGGCTGAGGCATTAGGGAGAAGTATGATTAGTATGCAAGATCAAAACCTAATTAATGGCATTACAATATCCTCATCCATTCAGCCAATTACTCATCAAAAATTTATAGATGACATTATTCTCATGGGTTAGGGGAGTATCCAGGAAGCTAAGTAGATTTCCAAGATACTAGATCACTATGGACAAGCTTCAGGGAAACTAGTCAATAAAGAGAAATCAGTGATCTTCTTCTTTCACAAAAAAAGGAAAATCCAACAGAAAATTGTAAAAATTCTGGAATGTAAATCAGGCTCTCTCCCATGTCCATACCTGGGCATCCCGATTGACAAATCCCTCAGAACAACATCAGTTTGGAAACCTCTCAATGAAAAGATGGACAGGAAGATGGATAATTGGAAAACTAGATGGCTATCTTGGGCCGAGAGATTAGTCATGATCAAAGAAACATTATCAGCAATACCAATATATCTAATGTCTTTCCTTTCACTTACCATAGAGGGATATATGGATATGGTGAAGAAAATTAGGAAATTCTTTTGGCAGGGTACAGATATTAAGAGGAAATTTGCATTAATCTCATGGGATAAAATATGTAAACTGAAATCTT
Source organism: Chamaecyparis obtusa (assembly GCA_027943335.1). Lineage (NCBI taxonomy): Eukaryota > Viridiplantae > Streptophyta > Pinopsida > Cupressales > Cupressaceae > Chamaecyparis > Chamaecyparis obtusa. The sequence continues at coordinate 586,241 of BSBK01002842.1, forward strand.
TTGGTGGCACTGGCATTAAAAATCAATTATGGTAGAACCAAGCTCTAGGTGCAAAGCTTTATTGGAAAATAGTGAAAAATCAGGATTTCAAATGGATTAGAATTCTCATAGCTAAATATTTAGGAAACTTTAATAAGGAAGATATAGTCAGAATTAAAGAGTTCCCAAAAGGTTCGAGAATATGGAACTTCATAGCTAAGTCAAGACATATTATTAACAATAACATATCTTGGAATATCAAAGATGGAAAGGAAGCAAGATTCTGGGAAGATTCTTGGGGTGGGCATCCAACCATCAATTCATATTTAGGCCCCAATTAGATTAGTCATATTTGTACTTCATCCTGGGGACCATATCTCAGTGACTATATCATCCCTTCGTCCTCTGTTGCTATAGATGGTTCTTGGGAGTGGAAAGACTTCTCATCACTTCAATTAGATACAAGAGAGGTAGATACACTCAAAACATTAATCAAAGATAGGCCCTTTCTTCTCAAAAAAGGAAAAGATGAAATCATTTGGAATGGGGCAAAATCAAGATCCTACAGTGTCAAAGAGGGTTACAATCTTATAGCCAAATCATCCACATCTAAAATTGAAGAGATCCCAACACAATTATGTTGGAACAAGGTTGGACTCCCAAAAGCCAGGTTATTTATGTGGGCGGCATCCCAGGGTAGAATTTTAACTGCAGATAAATTTATTAAGATGGGATATTAGGGTCCATCCAGATGCATTATGTGTTTTAAGAATGAAGAGGACATAAATCATCTATTATTATCCTATCCCTTTGCTAAAGATTGTTGGTACTAGCTTTATTCAAGATTAGGATGGTCATCAACCCCCCAAATAATTTACTCCAGCTTTTGATATCATGGCCACGAATCATGGGAGGAAGTTTATTCAGTAATCTATGGATGATCTCTCCATCAATTCTGATTTGGGAGATTTGGAAAGAAAGGAATAGAAGATTATTCCAGGATAAATTTTTGAAATTTGAAACTATAATTAACAAATTGGAGGTAGCCATAGTTGAGGTAATGAATTCCTAGATCCAAACTCAATCAGCACAACACAAATTCTTTACCAGTTGGGATGATCAGATGACAAAAAATTGGTTTGGGTTAAAAACTCCAATCACCATAGGCAGAGGATATAGAAGAAATCAAGAACTAAGGAAGGCATGTGTCTGGAAACCCCATCCAATTGGATGGTACAAATTAAATTTTGATGGAGCTTCTAAAGGTAACCCGGGCCCCTCAAGAGTGGGATGCATCATACGCTCTACAACTGGGAATGTGATTGCCAAACAAGCCATACCATTACCCAAAGATACCAACAATATGGCAGAATTTAAAGCACTATTGTCTGGACTGATACTGGCTCGGGAAGTAGGGCTCTCAAAGCTTGAAATTGAGGGAGACTCGCTGATTACCATCAATGCAATCAAAGTCAGATAAACCCCAAATTGGCATCTTATGGGAGTTTTAGAGGTAATATTATAGTTAATGGATAATTTTGAATCAAAAACCATTAACCATACTTTCAGAGAAGGAAACACTGAAGTGGATGAGCTGGCTGACTTGGCAGCTAGAGGAACAAATTTGAAAATTCTATCTGACATCAGTGGAGTTTCAACGGAGCTCATTGAATCTAACCACTGAATCAAAATGGTCAAATCAGGTCCTGATATATTTTTGCCTCAGAAGTTGACAGAATGGCTCCTTGTGGTGATAAGATGGGTGTCTTCTCTCATAGCGCATAGCGCGTGTAGGAGTTTAGAACATTAAATGAGGAGTAGGATTAGGACAAGAGGAGCAGATACCTATTGTCCATCAAAGAGTGACGATGTCTAGACATGAGTTATCTTCTGGCATCAAAAACCTTGGTTGTTTTTGGTCGTTCACCTCTGCATAGTTAAATCTCTGACACCAGCATTTCCTATGTGCGCTGTTGCGATTGTGTGGGGCCCAATTCTTTATCATGTTAGTTATCACTAGGTCGGGGAATGAAGAAAGTCTATCCAGTGACTGGGAGTTTGCCTTTGTTGATGAATCTCAATGGTGGGACCTAGTTTTCAGATGAGTCAGATGGTCCTGACATGTCAGAGCACCAATGGTGGTCACTAAAGCGCAAGGGATTTGTCAAAGCTACGCGAAATCACGCTGGCCGTTGATTCTTCTTTATGGTGTAGGGTTTCAAACTATGGGTCCATGGTGACATGTATGCACAAATGGTGCTCCCCTATTGGCTGAAGGAAATAAAGAGGTGGAGTGTTGTCAGTGGGGCTTGTGTTAGAGATTTTTATTGATGGTTGGCATGTGATCGTATGGAATATTCTCAACCCATGCGATCATGCGCCCACTCTCCGATAAGGAAAATATGAGGTGGAGTGTTGTTAGTGGGGCTCGTGTTAGAGATTTTGATTGATGGTCAACGTGTGATCACATGGAATATTCTCTCCCCATGCGATCATGTGCCCACCATTCGATTGGATACCGATGGTTTGTCTATAGTGGGACCACGTGATGATTCATCGCCAAGGTGTTAGGTTGTGATTGGCTGAGTTAGAAAGGGAATGTTGACACATCGGTGGGCCCAGACTTTTCAGTGGGGTCATAGTGTGGATGATCTGACGGTGGGTGCATGTTCTGGTAGAGTCTTGGAGGTCTACGCAAAGATGCGATGACCGTCGATCTTTCGGATGTGGGCTTAGTCAAAGTTCTTGCCAGTTCATAGATAAAGTGGGCACTAAGGTTTGTGGTGAGTGCTAGAGGCTTGTCGCATGTTCACATGAGCCAGTTTTGTGTTATGTGATCATGCGACAAGCCCTTTGTGGTAACTTTATGTGGTGGTGGTTAACGGTGATAAAGGGCTATGGTGTGTCACATGTTCACATAGCCCTTTTCTTGGCTATGCGATCATGCGACAACTGTTGAAAGACGCTGTTGTGGAATTAAAGGTGGCTCCATTTGTCGGGTCTTGCCGATGTGTCCCTTTCTGATTGACCAGCAAGCGTTGAGATGGATATGCATCACGGGTCCCATAGCCAAGGGAAGGTAATGGTGGTGAAGGTTTATGGGGCGTCGCATGTTCGCATAAGCCATTTTCAAACTATGTGATCATGTGACAACCATTAAGGGAATGTCGACGTTGCGGAGTTAAAGTTGCCAAGCTCGTGAAACATGATGATCTAACGGTGGTGATATAAAGTAGATCTCAGTTTAGATGTTGATCATTGATAGACTGTTGGCACCTTGAGGATGACCATTGCATTTCAAGTTCAAATTTGTAGAGGATTTTTGTGACAGGAAGTACCAAAATTGATGGCTTTAGCAGCGGTTTTCAACTGGTTTGGTGGCGCAGTTATTGTCGACTGATCTGAGGGGCTCAGTGACCATTCACAGTGATGTTTTGTACCTGGTGGAGTAGGTTTTTGAGCTCAAGAAGATTTTTGTAGGTAGTGATTTGTACTGGTTTTCATGGCTATCCCTATCTGCCCTATTTGTTGGCATTCCCTAACTGCGCAAGTCTGACCAGCTGGTGGGCCTAGGTCTTTAAGGGCTTTAAAATGATTAGTTGTCGCATGATCGCATGTCAAAATTTTTTGACATGCGACCATGCGATCGGTTACTTCTTGTGTTGGGCCAGTTGGCGGGGAGGGCAGTGGTCCCGTTGGTGGTTATGTGGCATCATGTGGTTGGTTGTCGCATGATCACATGTCAGAGTTTTTTGACATGTGAACATGTGACTGGTTAACACCTATTCCTGAGCTTGGTGGTAGGTGGTGATGTGGCATTTTCTAATTGGTCGATGTGGCGGTGACATGGAAGTTCTTGATGGGGCCATTCTCAGAGGGGTTTGTGGGTTGGTTAGCGTGTATCAAGATCTATGGCTAGCGTATGATCTCAAGGAATATTCTCCCTCCTTGAGATCATACACTAATCATTCAATTAAAGGGGCTTGTTTTTAGTGGGTCCAACATGCTAGGGAGATGCTAGTGTGTGTGATTTTCATTGGTTAGGGAGTAGTGATGTGGAAAGTTGTCAGCAGAGCTAAGGTTGTAACATGTTTGATGTGTCACCAGTTGTTTGGTCTCACTGACATGGTGGTTCCTGGCTGTAAGTTGATGGTGGCAAGTGTTGACGGTTTTGTCGCATGTTCGTATGAGCCAGTTTCATGCTATGCGATCATGCGACAAACCCTGTGTGTTAGCGGTGGCAGTTATGCAGCAAGGTAGAAGGATGACATGGAGGTGTGTCGCATGTTCGCATAGCCCATTTCCTGGCTATGTGACCATGCGACAACTGTTGAATGTCACCGTTGCAGAGTTAAGGTGGGTCCATGGTGCCAATGTTGCCGAGTTGCTCAATTCTGGTTGGCTGCTGACTGGTGATGTGGCCAGAGACTTCTGAGTGGGTTTGTGATCGCAGTTACGTGACTAAAGATAAAGGTTAAGTCACGAAGCTCGGGAAAGATAAGAGGGTCTATGGTCAGGACTTAAAGTTGGTCTCAGTTTGAATATGGGCCGTCGATTCCCTGCAGGTGCCAAGATATGACTGTTGTCTTTCAATTTTAAATTTGTAGATGGTTTTTGTGATAGGAAGTACCAAAATTAATGGTTTCAGAAGTAAATATTGGTATTAGCCGATTACTGTTGTTGAAAGTTGAAATGATTTCGTTCTGAACATTAGGCCCTACAACAGTGGGCTTGAACTAATGATAGATAATTTGTTAATTTATATATATATATATATATATAAATCCCAGCTTCGACCCTTCATTGATAAAAAAAAACAAAAACTGCTAGATGCCATATCCCTCTTCCAAGATGCAAAAGGGTTTCCTTTTCTTATATACCACAAAGTTTTATGGAGATGCAATAGTCAAATAATCTATAGGAAATGAATTTATTGAGAAATGAATAGAGTAGGAACAATATAATACTAGGTATTCCAAGAACATGCAACGCAGGAGATGTGAAGAGAGTGAAAGTAATGCTCAACTTAGAATTTTTAAAATGCCAGATGATTAGATTATACTACCATGTGACTTTGTTGCTATTTCTTTGGCTCAAACTTGTGTGACTCTTTCATCTGGTATATTTTCCATGTTTGCATGCATTCCTAACTGTTAGGAATATGAATCAATTCCTTTTAATATGTTGCTAATAGTAAGTACTACTATAGTGGGGTAATACCTCACAGTGTAACTATTTAGTCTTTGAATTATTAAATGCATAAAACATATTACATGATTTAGTTTGAATTTTATTGTTTAAAAATATTCTCTACATCTTTTGGTTAACCTTTTTTTCACAATTCATAATTATTTTATACATCTTTCTTCTTTTAGGCTCCATTTATATAATTATTTCTTGGTTGAAAATTTGTTCACCAATTCATTTGTCGGCTATAAATTCATTAGTATATATATGTCAAAAATTCAATATATTTTGATTTGTTTTTATTAACATTCACATTGAGCACCATGTTGTCACTTTAGTTTATTCCTCTCAACATAAGTAACACATGTACTAAAAACTCAAGATACAAATTCAAAAATAAGAAATGAAGGAAAAAATAATTTTAATAAATACAAAGTAGCATCCCATTTAACATCATTTTAAAAAGAAATTCTACAAATAAATCATTGCATTAAATTTAAATTAGAATTATGAATTTGTAAAATAAAAAATAATAAAAGCATATCAACAATCATTCTTACAATCTGCAACCACTCAATCAATCCTCAATCTCTATTTACACCTTCCCATTTCGTCATTTTTGAGAACTACAATTTTGAGATTTTCTTGTCAACACTTCTAGCTTTCTAATTTTCATTGTGCACACATATTCTAAGATCAATTGAAGGGAATAAGAACAATAGAGGCTTGATGCTTTAAGTGCTACTTGTTTGGTTTTCTTTTATGATTTTGCATTCAATTTTTGTTATCTATATTGGTTTAACGTAGGATATAGCTTTGAATCTTAGTATTCATATTTGCCTTATGTTTTGTAGCTTACTTTCCAATATCTTACTTAATAGAAGGTAGGGATGGGAGATTATACTCTTATAAATATTCAATAATGGTAAGCCCAAGGAGATCAATCATGTATCATGCTTTTCTATTCTTGTACCAAACACAATTTCTATAAGAAAAAATAATGACACATGTATTCATTTTGTATCAAGTTTAAGATGATCATAATGACCTTGTTTAAAGTTGTTGCATAAAAGATATAAAAAAATCACATGACTATCTGAGTAGGAAGAAATGGAGTTATAACATTTATATCATCTCAATTTACTTCATGAAATGGACTAAAGTTAAGTTCCACCTAATAAAGAATATTTTTAATTGGATCAAAATTTTACATCTTAGACAAATAGTAGTTTGACAAGAAAAATAACAAAATAATACATGAATGAAACTATTATACTAAATTACTTTATCTACAATAACTATAAAAGTAAAAATCTAAAAAAATATTTTCCTCCTCCTTGTGTAAGCTAAATATGGGCCTCTGATTCAGCCTCAAACTTCAACATAGTCATTGTTCACCAGTTGCAGCCAAGAATGAATATGAGATTATTCATCTCGCTTGTTTGAATGATTCAACCTCTTGCCTCCTATCCAGGTAGGGTTCGTAATTGCTCTCAAAATCGAGAGTCTTGCAACCATAGACTAACACTAGAATGGAGGATTTAACTAAAAGTACAATGCAAATTATTCTAGAATGAAATATGCAAGATTAATCTAGAAATGAAACATGAGTATTGATCTAATAATAATGAAAGAAAACTAGATTAAGAAATGAAGTGCATATTTAATCTAACATAATATATTAATCTAGAAATGAATGTTATACTAAGAATGAAAGCTTCGAATGCAAAAGAAGTTCTGATGGCAATGCGACAACACTTCATTGCTCTAGGAAATTGGATCCTTTGAATGACAAATGAGGGTTCTTTTATAGAATCCCAGGTTCAATCGACGGTCGAGATTAAATCAAACAAATAGTGAAGATTGAATGAGAGATCAGTTTAGAATAGAAAGTTTCCAGCAAAGAGGCAGTTAGCTTTTCATTTTTTTGCCTGTGTGGAGCTTTAACTGTTTTATTTCCCTTTTGAATTCTAATTAACTCAAAGTTTCCTTTTCTAAACTGTAGAGAAGATTTTGGAGAGAATATTTAATTTAAATAAATATAATATTGCCTCATAAGTGGATTTTCTCAATTATTTAAATAATTAAATTCATTTATTGAGATGAGGATATTTATTTAAAACTAAATATTTATTTAATTCCTTTTTCATGTGGTTTAGCTAAAGAGGGTGGATTTACTTTAATTAAAGTGCCATGAATTTGTAATTAAATTAATTGATCATAGGGTTTATGTAGCCAATTATAGTCGATATTTAAGAATTAAATATGATATGTGATTGATGCAAATTTAAGGTTTTCTAGATTTGACACTAAGTCAAGTAGAGTCAATCAGAAGATAGAATTGCCTCGTAAAATAGGACTTTGATGATTAGAAATTGATAGAATGAGACTAAAATGCAAAAAAATTGGTTAGGATAGTGAGATGCCAATTTTGGGGTATTACATTTTTCCCCTCTTTGAATTGATGTGCGAGAAGTGCATTGATTCAAAGAATAGTCTGAATGTGACAATTGATGAGATTTTCAAGATTATCTCCAGGATGAAGCTTAACCCTTGGATGTCGAAGTTAGATTGCCAAGACACCGATTAGATCGAGTTGTAGAACCATCTCTAGAATGAAGCTTGATTCTCTGAAGTCTAAGTTAGATTGCAAAGACATCGGTCAGATTACCATTTTTAGTAAGACTGTCCCCAGAACGAGGCTCAATCTTTAGGAGTCAGGGTTAGATTGCCCCAATACTCGTCAACTAAATGATAATTGATGCATATTTTTTAGGACTATCTCTAGAATGAAGCTTAGTCTTCTGAGACCCAGGTTAGATTGCCTAGGTGTCGGTCAAAAGAGCTACCGAGAGCCATCTCCAGAATGAAGCTTGACTTTTAGGGATCAAGATTAGAATGCCCCAATACCTAATAGAGATTTTGAGAACCATCTCCAGAATGACACTTGAATACCAGGGATCTAAGTTAGATTTCTTAGACACATAATAGATAGATGATAAGATGCAAGGCACAAAGATGCCCCTAGTGATTCAAGATTGTGGAACATCCAACTTCGACCGTGAGGTACAAAAAACTGAATATGCCCTGAGTGATGAGATGTTCGTAGCAATGAGGACTTTTAATTTAGATAAGATTGATTCAAGAATTGGTTCAAGATTCAATGATGCAATCATCCTACCCCCTTAGGAGCAAAATGGAAATATGACACGGCAAAAAAAAAAGATGGACATCAACAGGTTGCAGACAGAGATAGAATCAGAGGTCTAGAAGAACTCATAATAGACTACGAAAGAATTGAGAAGATTCAGAAGCGAGCCGGAGTGATTTGGAGGTCCTATTGACCAAGTTTGACCATGGTTGACTAGAGTTTACTAGAGTTGACTTTTGATGAAAAAGATGAAGAAGTTGAGAAAAAGATGATGAGATGTGATTTGGCAAGAATACGACATTAGAAGGTCGACTGCACAAGCGTCTGATCACGTTGGTCCTAGAAATTTTAAAATGTAATTTTTAGCTATTGAGGAGTGTCAAATTTTGATTTTGATCCCTAAAATGGATTCAGAGTGGTCGATTTAGCCAAGGGTGAAGTTTTTGTGCAAAACAGAGCACTTTTGAAAATTAGGTCAAAACCCATATAAGTCCCAAAAGGCTCATTTTCAATTCATTTGTAACCATTGACTTTGAGTGATTTAGAGAGCTCTGAGTGAAATGGAGAGTGTGCTAGTGAGATTGCATAGATTTGAGCACTCCCGACGTCACAGCTGACCGGTGGCGTATGACCCACCTGTGAGTAGTCAATAACCTACCTCGTATTTCAAGTTTTGATGCATTTTAGTAGATTTAGATAGATTTTAGGGTAATTTTTGGACTTTCTCGCAAGAACTCACGTGAGGAAACAATTTCCTCGCATGGGCCATGGAGGAGTCTTGTGCGAGGAAAGACCAAAAGAGGGCTTCCTTGTGTGGGGTCTCTCTACAGGCTCCCACAAAGAGGCCATCAAAGCCGCACGAGAAACCCTCCTAAGGGAAGATCTCTCACACGAACTAGTGTGAAGTCTCGCATGAGTGTCCTACTTCCTCACACGGGAAACTATTGTAGAAAACCAAAATTTATACCCAAGATTGCATAAGATTAGCCAAGTAGAGTGTCTGAGAGGTATTTTAGGATAGGTGCACAATTTCAATTATTGTTTTTCTTTGAGAATCATCATGATTGAGATACTGATCATGTGTTGTCACTTGCATTACAGGTTGAATTCCCTGACATTGTGTTTTGATCTCACCACCTAGTCATCGGTGAGGTAGTACGGTGATTGGATGATGCAAAGTCCACCCATATAGATGGATTATGACTATCATACTTGCATGATGTACCTGACATCTAGGTAAATCATAGATTACTAGGTGCACTTGTTGACCATTTCCATTTGGAAACAAACACATTTCACTTGCCATAGGGGAAGATGATAGTTACCCCAGAGGATATCTACATGATCCTAAGAGTACCCTTCCACGACCTGCACATGGAATATGATACACAGCCGAGAGTAGGCACTATGGCACTCAGAGAGATATTTTAGGATGATCTAGTGATTCACCATGCAATCCCCTGGGAGGATCTGATTAGGGACTACAATGCTAGACATCAATTAGTAGTCGTGTTAGCAGTATTCCTAGGCTGCTACTTGATGCCATACAAAGGGAAACATGGAATAGAGTGTGGCTAGGGGAGGATGCTACAAAAGATGTTGGAGCGGCCGCCTATGACATATTGATGGGGCTAGTGCATGCTTGCACAGATGTATCATGAGATGCACTAGCTCGTATATCAAGATTCTTGGAGCATGGAAGTAGGAGTGTTTGTACTTCAAATATGGGCTTGGGAGCATCTTCTTGTTTGCATGCCAGTGTTCCAGGACACTAGACAACCCTTGGAGCCATACATTTATAGGTACGAGGGCCCTATGACCTAGCTAGTGCTAGGTAAGAGTGAGCAGTGGCGAGATTAACTTGATGACATGGTTGCAGTTACATAGCAGCCATGGATAGGGACAGAGGTTTGGGATGATGCGAGGCATGAGCTTTCACATATTTTTTATTCACGTCATTTGATCGGCCGCACTATTACCATTATTGAGCAATTTCCATTATCACGGGTCCTATGGTAGTTTGGTAGGCCACATGACATATCTTAGGAGTACTGTGGGTATGCTCGCTTCACCGATGAGGTGAAGAAGGGCTGGCTGGTGAGGGTAGATCAGGGCCAATGTATGATAGAGGCATGGGTAGCACTAGCTTGATGGGATTACATGGCAGTTGTAGATGATGGGGGGATGAAACCAACATACCAGGATCATCTATTAGCACATCCATTCCCCCTATTTATAGATCTAGTTGGGATGGGTCAGTAGGTGGCCCAACCACCACCACAATAGTAGTAGGCAGCTTAGCCTCTGCCTCAGCAGAAAATACCGTGACAAAGGGTGGCACTAGTAGCTATTCCTATGTGATGGATGAGGATAGATCTTGGGGCAGGTAGTAGGGGAGCCCAAGATAGATCATCAAGGTAGCAGACTGAGGAAACATCACAACAGCCTCCTGAAAAGGAGGCATAGTTCAGGGATGTAGTTATGTAGGATTAGGATGTAAAAAGTTCCCCACAAGGAGATGAGGCCACAGAGCTGCAGGATTTACTATGGAGGACCCGAGATAGGTTGTGGCAGGCACAAGGAGATACCTTATTATCTAAGAGAGATCGAGAGATTAGAGAGCTACGGGAGGAGTTGGTGAGGTCTCAGATAGAGACTTGATATGAGGCCACACAATTTGCGTATTACTATGCTACTTATATCGGTGCAGTTCCAGAGCTAGCGGACTAGGTTCCGCAATTTTTAGAGTATGCCGGAGCACCAGGGATGCCATAGGGACCTCCTCCATAGGCACCATCATAGGCAGACATGTCACCTCCTCTACCTCCTCCAGGTAGTGATGGCTAGGGCTAGATTAGGATATTGATATATCATGATATATTGTAGCCCTATTTATGATAGACTGTGCTCGAGTAGCACCATTTTTGTATATTGACACTATGATTTATAGATATGAGCTCATCTTTTGGTATCATTGTACATGTCATTTATTGATTTAGATGTTTTATACTTTATGAGATGTATCTAAATGATTAGATGAGTAGATGTGAAATGTATGAATATGGAAATGGATATGCACATGTTTTTATTATTGTATGTATGCAATGTGAAATGCGATGATAGATGGTAGATGAATAAATGCAATATATGATTTGATTTATGTATGTAATGAATGCACATGTATGTGAATATGTGGATGTAGATGTATGCATATGAGTTATGGTAATATATTTTGTGGATGCAATGGAAATGCAATTATAGATGGTAGATGAATAAGTGCAATGTATATGGTACTAATCATCTCTTGCAGGATATCACAACATATGATAGATACTAACCAAAAGAACTTTCTTGAAGATCGAGAGAGAGGATCGAACACTTGTGCAGTTAAGGTGAACCCGAGATGTAAGATGAGAACCCTTGTACAAATCCAGAAGAATACAACAAAGAGAACCGCAAAGTACTATCACAATGGAAGTCTAGAATGAAAATGCAAGCCTAATCTAGATGCAATCCCTAAGACTTGGTTGCTGGACCCATTAGATAGTTATCATCATAGAGATTTTAATATTGGATGATCATGAGATGTCATACAACTCTCACTGATATGAAAATCATGAGAATATGAATATGACATCAGTCTTTGGTTTGTCAGAATGAGGTGTAAGAATTAAGGCACAAGAAGCTAGAATGACTTGAACACCTATTCCTTTTGATTTGGCAAGTTAACATAAGCATCAAAGAACAGTTTTTAGGATGACCTAAATGTTACTTGTGTACAAACACACCAAACACATGAGAGTGTCTTCTTTCTGCCAAGTGATTGATAAGCATATGAAGAATGCTTGTAGTGACCCTTATATTCACTTCAGAGGATGAGCATTTGAAATTACACTTGTAGCAGAAAGGAGTCACTCAAATAGATAAAGAGAAGAACCAACCTCACCAAAGCATCCATTCAAAAGGAGTCAAGGTACACATGGCCATCTAACATGAGATAGAGGCTCTCATAGTGGATACCCATTTTGTATGGATTCCTTGGATCATTGGAACTAAACCAACAAACAGAAAGCAAAGAAAAGATCATGCCCCCAGTCTTTGCATCTCTCAGTCAGGATAGACTTCCTGGAGTTTCTTGAGGAGGAATGATGAAATAAAAAAAAGACAAGCACATGAAAAGAAAAGCTTAGCACGCTTCAAAAAGTTACAATTTAGTTTCAGTTTCAGTTTCAGTGGATTGATGTTGGATCGAAAGTATATAGCATTTGTGAGGAATCTCATCAGGACAGAGATAGTAGACAGACGCAGTGAGAACCATTGGTGACTAATGTAAGAGAGAACCTTAAGGAGAGATCATAGTGCTAATGAAGTATTAGTAGGCAAAAAAAGTGAGAACCACTGGTGACTGATACAAGGAAGATCTTATAGCTAAGCATCAGTAGGTAGATGCAGTGAGAACCACTAGTGACTGATGCGAGGAAGATCCTATAGCTAAGCATTAGTAGGCAGATGCAGTGAGAACCACTGGTGACTGATGTGAGGAATATCCTCCAAAAAGATAGGGCAATTCCCCCTAGACTAGGAAGGTTGCCTCTAGAGTATGACCAGTTTCAATCCATGTAAAGTTGAGCATAATCTCAAAGATAACTGAGAGCAAGTGCATGAGCTATCAAACTAAAGAAGGAAAGTAAGAAAGCAACTGTACAGGGCCAAGCAATGTTGTGATAGGTATAACATTTCAGAACAAGAGGCACCTGTTTATCAAGTTTTCACCTTCTTGGTAGGAATTTATTGCTTTTGCTACCATGACGCCTGTTTACTAGGGTTTCATCAATGACACATTTTTTGTTTTTCAATTTTTTTTGTCTTTTATAGATATTTGAATTTTTTGTATTTTTCAAAATTTTTCAAATTTTTTTGTATTTTTTAGATATTTGTTTTTTTTGTATTTTTGGAATTTGCAATTTTTTTTTGTGATTATCAAGGTGCTTGTTTACCAAGTTTTCACTGGGATAATAGATTTTTTTAGGACATTTTGCAATTTTTAGGATTTTTTCAGAATAGAGTATGTACATGGAGCATTCTGATGATGTCTCAGCTATAGAATCGCTTCAGATGCAGAGTGTTGATTGGCTCTTTGAGTTGTTATCCTTCAGTAGCAGAGAGTTGATATGCACCAGACCCAAATGCTACAGTAGCAATATATGAACCAAGCCAATTTGGTTCAAACTTTCCCTTCTGGATCTATTGTTGTTGATTCTTAGGGTTCTCTCTTAGAACGAGATCACCCACTTGGAAGTCCCTTGGTTTGAATTTCTTATTGTAGCTCTTGGACATCCATTTCTAATATGCTTGGAGATGATCAAATGCCACTTGTTGACATTCATCTAGTAGTTCTAGCTCTCGTAGCCAAGATATTCTAATGTCTTTATCAGTAATGAGGCCTTTCAGAGAGACTCACAAAGTAGGAATCTTGACCTCAATAGGCAACAAAACATCCACTCCATAAACTAAAGAAAAGGGCGTGGCCCCTATTGGTGTTCAGATACTTGTTTGATAAGCCCATAGAGCTAGATTAATCTGGAGGTGCCAGTCCCTACCAGATTTGTGGACTGTGCGGTGCAGGATCTTAAGGATCACCTTATTTGATGCTTTCGCTAGTCCATTACCTTGAGGATAATAGATGGAAGACTAGTGCTGAGTGATTTTGAACTTAGAGCACAACTCTTTCAGATCCTCATTCTTGAATTTCCCTCCATTGTTTGTGATTATTGAGGAGGGTACACCATACCTGCAGATGATGTAATTTAGAATAAACATGGCTATAGATTTACCATTTTCTATAGTCAAAGGTACTACCTCAACCCACTTAGTGAAATAGTTTGTCGCAGTGATAATGAACTTGTGTCCATTTGATGAAGAGGGATGAATCTGACCCACCAAATCAAAGGCCCATTGTTGAAATGGCCAGAATGTGATGAATGGAATTAGCTCCTTGGTAGGAGTGTGAATCAGATTCCCATGAAGTTGACACTGTTTACAAGCCTTAGCATATTGTATATCTTCTTTTTCCATCTTAGGCCAATATTAACCAGCTCTAATAAGTTTATGCACTAGCGTCAGGCCACTCGAATGAGACCCATAGATGCCTTCATGCACCTCAACTAACACACATTTAGACTCATTGGGTTCTAAACACCTATGGAGGGTATCATCTAGACCTCACCTATACAAGTCGTTAGATATGATAACGTACTGTGAAGCACTACAGATTAAGTGACATTTCTCATTCCATGTGTAAGTATCCAGAACAATCTGGTCACGAAGGTAGGAATAGATATGATGGTAGCAGGATGAATCATGTCCAATGACTGAAAAGATCATCCTAGATTCAGGAGTGTCATGGCTGGGGTAGTGTAACGTCTCCACTAGGAATTCATGTCGGAAGTCATTTTCTAGCATTTGTAACATGGAAGAAAGAGTAGCCATGGCATTGGCTGCTTTGTTTTTTGCTAGTGGAATCTGCTGAAAAGTGACATGTGCAAAGTACTTTCTTAGGTCATTGACCATCTGTTTGTAAGGTACCAATTTGTCATCTTTTGTTTGATAGATGTCATTGACTTGATTGATGACTAATTGTGAATCTCCAAAGAATTTTAGTTCATCTACTTGCCATTCAATGGCTATCTTCATGACGTTGATTAGGGCTTCGTACTCAACAATATTATTTGTACAAGGAAACAACATCTTGTATGCCTTTGGTAAAGAGTACCTCTGTGGTGTAATGAATAGTATTCTGACACCTAACGCCTGTTGGGTAAATGATCCATCAAAGAACATAGTCCATGTCTGATGTGTGACAAGCATTATGGACTCATCTAGAAACTCAATGCTCAATGGTTGATAATCTGTGATAGGTGCACCTACCAGCTGGTATACAATCACTTGTCCTTTGATGGATTTTCTCTCTACATACTCAATGTCAAACTCACTGAGTATCATGACCCATTTTTCTAATCTACCTATAAGGGAAGCTTTGTTGAGCAAGTACTTTAATGGATCAATCTTAGCAATAAGACATGTAGTGTGAGCAAGCATGTAGTGTCACAGTTTTTGGGAAGCAAATACCACTGCTAGGCAAGCTTGATCAATGACTAAATAGTTCATTTCATAAGAGACTAGAGTTCTACTGATGTAATAAATAGATCTTTCTTTGTTGTTCTGATCTTCTTGAGCCAGTAAGACACCTAGTGATGTGTCTGTTGCAGAGATATAGAGAATGAGTGGCTTCCCATGAATATGAGGCATTAATATTAGTGGATTTGCAAGATACTGTTTGATCTATTGGAGCCCTTTCTCATAGTCTTTATTCCACTCATAAGTCACACCTTTATGTAGGGTCTTGGTGAATGGTTCCGACTTGTCTTCTAGTTGTGCAATGAAGCGCCAGATAGACTGTAACCGACCTTGGAGTCTTCTCATCTGACTGATGTTTCTTGGCGGAGACATCTCCATAATAGCTTGGACCTTTTCTAGATCTACTTCTATGCCCTTTGCAGATATGATGTAACCTAATAGTTTATTAGATGTGACTCCAAAGGCACACTTCTTTGGGTTGAGCCTTAGATTGAATTGTTCCATTCAATCTAGTATAGGACCTAGGTCTACAAGATGTGCTTTCCATTCCATGCTCTTAGCTAATGTATCATCCACATAATCTTCCATCATCTTATGCATCATGTCATGAAAGATAGAGGTGGAAACTCTTTGATATGTGGCTCCAACATTTTAAGTCCGAAGGGCATGCCATTCCAACATAAAGTTACCCAAGGACATTTGAAGGTAGTCTTTTCTTGGTCCTCTAACACAATTTTTATCTGGTTGTAGCCAGAGAAACCATCCATCAGTGAATACATTTCATAACCCATGGTCATGTCCAAAATCATGTCAATGTTGGGTAGTGGGAAATCATCCTTGGGGCAAGCTTTGTTCAAATCTCAAAAATTTGTGTAGACTCTGATAGATTTATCATGTTTGGTAATTGGAACGATATTGGAAATTCATTCCTCATAGTTAATTGCTCTGATGAAACTAGCTTTGAGAAGTTTTCTAATTCAGCTCCGACTAAAAGTGCCACGTGCGGGTGCATCTTACAAAGCTTTTGTTTGATAGGATTGATGCTTGGTGCAATAGATAGGTGATGCATGATCAGATTAGGATCTAATCTAGGCATATCAGAGTAGGTCCATGCAAACTTGATTTTCTTGCTTCAAAAGAAATTGGTGAATTCCTTTTTCTCTTCTATGGATAAGGATTGTGCCAAATGAATGATATGAGGTGCAGCTTTCATGCCCAATTTTAATGGTTGAGTGGGATCAATTAGTATTGAAGATATTTCTTGAAAATGACTTGGGAGCGTATTAAGTATCTCATCCTCGGGCACCTCAAAGAGGTTTTCACCCTTGGATATGTCTTTTGTTTTTACTTTTTTTGGCTCTGACACTGCCACAATGTGGTTTTCACATCAGAGTGCCTATTTCTTTTTCTTTTAATTTTGACTGAGATACTTGATATCAACTTCAGTAATGTTGAAGCTATCTTTTATGGTGGAGGACATTACAGGTTCGACAACATTAAGGTAGCAAGCAAGAGTGTAGTCATTCTGGAATGTAAGGACTTCATTGGATGGAGAGGAGAGGTTCCATTTTATCAACTCAGGATGATGGAGTGAAAGAGAAGTGACAGGTTCAAGTGCATTCATGGTATAGTCATCAAAAGCACAGAAAAGCAAGTTGAGACCTAAAGCGATCTCATCCAAATGTGTGTTTGAATCTCTTCGATACCTCACATTAGAAGTAGAGGGTATGTTAACATCGGTGGAGTCACACTCAATCATCCTAACACTAGACCCTTCACCTACTCTGAGGAGGTTTTCAAATGTGTGTATAGTGTCTATGTCCTTATTAGAAGTTGCGTTAATCAGAGAATCAAACTCATACTCATGTGAGTCTATAATACTTGATATGGGAACTCCATCAATGCTTGCTGTACCATTTGACTCATTAGAATCTCTTGTAACATTGATGTTCTATTAGCTTTGTTCTTGTTGAAACCATGCTTGAAAAGATGATGACATGTAAAGTTCCCGTTGATAGTTAGGGTGAGCCATTTCCATTTTTCTTAACTGTTCATATGTCAATGGAGTAACTGAGGTGGTGTCATCAGAATCAATATCAGTTTTATGGTGTCTAACACGCTGCACCAAATCGTCTAGCTCTCTGAAGAGAGTGACAAGATCTAGAGGAATAGGATAAGGAAAGGTATCCTCATCTGAACTGACCTCTGAGTTTTCAGCTGAAACAATGTCCCTAGATACTAGCGGACATGCCGGTTTTGGTACAAATTTTTTGATCACTAAATGAAATGGGATTTTCTTGAAGCCTAGACCTGTGGTATCCTTTTTCCTTCATCCTATAGCTTCAATTGGTTCAAGAAATCCATTATCATTCACCCCTATAGGGCCACTCCCTTTATATCCAAAGCGTTTCATGAGCTTGAAACCTTCACTGTTTGGTTGATGTTCTATATCACGAGTCATGATTTGTTTAGATGTGTCTTTCCCTTTATAAATCCAAGCTATAATGGCTCTATTTTCATCCTCATCTTCTAATGGTGCTGTGGCCTGTATAAAGGCACCATCATAGACTACGTGAGGGGATATGGAAGAAGGTTTCTTGCATTCAGTGGGTCTCCCATAGGAACGTGGAGATAGAGGTAAAGAGGTCAGTGAAAAAATAGGCTCCATCTAATATTCCCCCATGCCTGAATCTATAAGTTTTAGAGTCTTTTCCATTTCTTTCAGTTTGGCATCAAAAAATTCAATAGACTCTCTATTGGCCGGGACAAAGCTGTCAGCAGATTGTGTGAGCATGTTGCAAGAATAGCTAGTGTTGGCAGGTACAGTCACTTGTGCTCTATGAAATGGGAACTTGATACATTGGTGATAGGTGGAAGGGACCGCTTGCATCTCATGGATCCCTAGTCTCCCCAACAGTTTATTGTATGCAAGATTGATGTCCAGAACTTGACATATAACATCTCTCTCGACAGGTCCAACTCGAATTGGCAACACCACTAAACCTTTGGATTTGCATTCTTCTTCATCATATGCTTTGATGGTAATATTTTTGTGAGCATCTATGTAGTCATCATCATAACCTAGTTGGGTGAGAAGCTTAGCAGAGCAGATATTGAGACTAGCGCCATTATCAATGAGAACATGGTGGACATGCTTTTGGGAAATCATGACTTCAATGTGTAGGGGAGCATTGTGCAGATGGCTGAGTGAATGATCATCATCTTCAAAGAAAGATAGATAATGAGGTGAGGTCAGGTGACCCACCATGGATTGAAACCGGTTGAGATCAAGATCTTTTTGGACATTTACCTTAGCGAGGGCTTTATCCAGAATCTACCTATGAGTAGGTGAGATCTTCAATAACTCAAAGATAGTGATCTAAGAATTGGTACGTTGTAATTGGTCTAGGATGCTGTAATTAGCATTGGTAGGCGTGGGGACCAATTTTGAATTCTTGTTGGCAAGGCCAACAACAACTATGTCTACAGATTGTTTCGGTGTAGATGTTGGAGGCTCAAGGCCTTGGAGAATGATCTTTGCATGAGATCGAGTGACAACATTTGCACAAACTAGAGACTATTCTAGTTTGGAAGATGCAGATATAGGGCCTCATAGGAAAAATGGAGCCTTGGATCTAGGAACATCTCTTCTCTCTTTGATATTGATGACATCACAGTATTCAACATCGACAGGTTCAACCATATTAATAACATTGTCATTAGTATTGTACGTATAGTTGACCTTGTTGTTGGTATTCTTGGCCTTAGAGGACTCACTCTTCTCATGAGGAGGGAAGGGGTCTTTGAATTCTTGATGATCTGAATTCTTGTTATGACCACTCACAACAACATCACCATTATCGATAAGATCTTGGATCTTATGTGAAAGTTGAATACAGTTGGAAGTCTTATGACCCTTGTTCGAATGGTAGTCATAGTATGAAGATTCATTCCACCAAGCAGGGCGTGGTTGTGGATCATAAGGACACAAGTTTTCTAGAGGTGTGAGTATCTAGTTCTGCAAAAGAGTCTTGTAAACCATGTCAAGAGGTTCCCCTAGGAAAGTGAACTCATGTTTAGGTCAAGGTGCCCAAGGTTTGCTTTTGGCAAATTTTGAAGGTTGTTGAGTATCTTCCGTAACCTTCTAAGTGGCTTTGGTTGCCTGCATATTGGAGGTGAGGTTGAAAACAACCTTTGGAGGATTTGGGGTTATGTTGTTAACAACCCCATCATTCATAGCATCCCGGTTCTTTTTGACAATTTTAGTCTAATCTTCGCTTGACGAGGACCCTTGCTTGTTATCTTTTTGAAGGGTCAGCTCTCCTTTCTTGACCATAAACACTTCTATTCTCACAAATTTCTTGATCATGTCATAAATGGTCAAAGGACCTTGTAGCTATACTTGGTATCCAAAATTAGGGAGGAGGTTGTCTAGAAAGATATCAAGCTTCTTAGATTCTAGTATTTTGCGAGAATATTTGGTATAGAGTTGTCTCCATCACTGGAGAAATGTCAGGAAAGGTTCTCCAAATCATTGTTTTAGATTGCAAAGATCATAGATATTGATTGGATGCTAGATGTTATGAAAATAATGTTGGAGGAAAAGATTGGCAATCTCGTCAAAAGATTTGATGCCCGTAGGAAGTCGAGAGAACCACTCCATAGAAGATCCACCCAGACTACGCAGAAAGAGATGCATGAAATAAGTCTGATCATGTATGAACTCCATGGATAACGCACCAAATTCTCTCAAGTGATCCTGAGGATCAGAGGCACCCAAGTATTTATCATATTTGGGGAGTTCTACACCTTTGGGAAAAGGTGGCATGCTAAGACTCTTGTCAAATGGGAATGGATAGATGTTCTCTAGTGTGAACTAGTTTGTTGGTTTGTCCTTGGTTTTCATGAGTTGTTGGATCTGGTCTTGCATGTCTTGAACTATTTTATGCATTTTTGTCGTCTCTGTTTCCTCCTCTTTGACTATGAGAGTCTCAACTTTATAGTTTGGGGGTTACTTGGCTCCTTGGTTGGCCAGTTCGAGAAAGTATTTGTCTTTTTCTTCTTTCATCAAGATTTCCATCATTTTGTGAAGACTTTTGTTGGACTGGGAAGCCTCAACATCTTGCGGGATTATCTCTTCATTTTCATTACCAAGGATTTCAAAGATGCTCTGGGCTTGAAATTCTTCCTGGTTGTCTTGAGCATCATTCTGATCATGATCATGAGCCTTGCTGTACTCACCCTCTTGATGTTGGTTTTCCATCTTGTTGAAGTGCAAGTGCACAATGTGAATAGATTGAGTACGAGGAGGTTCAGCATGACAAGAGGTCGCTACTAAGGAAACTTTGGGTTTCACAAAAGGATTAATCTCTGGCAAGGAAACCTTGGCTGCTGCAAAAGGATTAATCTCAGGAAAGGAAACCTTTGGTACCTCAAAAGGATCAATCTCTAACGATGATGCTTCAGAGTCTTGGTGTTCTCGAAACAAGGGATTCCTGGCTTGACTAAAGTTCATAGTAAAAGTACACTAGACACGAGGTTGAATGATAGGAGAAGGAGAGTGAAAGGAATCCTCTCTAGATGCTTCAGAGGAAGAACGTGAAGATCCTCTACAACACTCAAATTATATGGAAAGCTCAGGATGACCTCTTCTTTGGTTGCGAGGTCTACCTCTATCCCGTCTGGTGAGATGTGGAGGGAACATGTTGCCACTTCAAGTGGTCACATGAATAGACGAGGATTAAGTAACAAGAGAGAACTAGGACTATGATTAGAACTCTATCATTGGAATAGAAAAGAGTGATATGGGTGAAATGCACCTGACACGAATCATCGAGAGTAAGGCTAGAACAACCAAGATGTGACTATCATGTTGCAAGGTACAAAAGAACAGTAAAAAAGGACAAATAACAGAGAAACAAGATGAGTTTAAGAAATCATCACGTGGGTCTTAGCCCGCGACATCCAGTTTTAGACTGTGGATGGTAGGAAAATAGGCAGACAGACCTAAGACAAAAACCAGATTAGACAGAGAATTAACTAGTTGACAGGAATAAGTTTGCTGTTTTGAAAATCAGGGGACAGTCTCGTGCGAAGAATTGCAGTCTCGCATGAGGAAATGCTAAACTGCATGTGAAGATTTGCTGTCTCGCATGAGGAAGTGCATAGGGAGCTGAAATCTCGCATGGGAAAAGAACAAAGTCTGATAGTTTGGACCTATTTTCGACATAGGGATAGATTTTGAGACACAAAGCTGGCTGTTCTCTGATAGAATATCCATTTTTCAGATAGATTTCACACAGTTTAAATCAACAAAATCAACTTCTGTTCATTTCTAAATTATGACCAACTATGTGCATTAACCGATTTTTATCATTGATAAGGAACACAAAACAATAATCAGGGAGTTCAAGCAAACAATGTCTTCAAACAATGAGTAAGGGACAAAGCAACCTTGTGCATAAACAAGAATATGTGATATAGTATTCTATTCCCTAAGAATGCTACTTGTGTATGTTATCAAAATGTTTTGCAATCACGCACATAGTCCTAGAAAATAAAAAGTTAGTTGCACTATGGTTCGTAGTAATGGTCAACTTTGTAACTTTTGCAATCTCAAGAGGGCAAACTCCAATCTAGGTGCACTGGGGTTTTGACACATTCTGAGAATTTAATCAATTGGAGATGCTGAGGAGATCTGACAGCCCAACAAGAAACTACACCCGTGGAGATTTCTTCCACAAGGATATTTATATAGTGGTTGCTGCTACCATGGAAAAAATGGCTATTACTGCTTGAGGTTCCATCCACGTGGTTTACCCAATAAAGGGAATGTCCACTACGGTTAACCCTCTCTAATAAGGAGACTCACAAAAAGGACCACATGGGGACTTAGCTTGAATTCAAGGATATGAGTTTTTGATGTGCCCAAAAGGGAACAAAGCATAATCCTCTAGCCTCTTCACCTCACCTAGACATAGTAGATAGATTGATTGACACGCTAAATTGAAATCACCTCACCAAGGTTTGTATGTCAACAACAATGGCTACCGATCTCTCTAAGTGGGACCGAGAGAGAATGTACCACCAAAGATTGAAGACAAAAACCAAGTAAGACTGTGAGATGATAACAACTCCTTCCCAACCTACAAGGGGATCTATCTTCAAGAAGAGCTTTGCATGTAGAACAAGCGAATGAAGCCCACTCTCTCAAGAATGCCACAAATAGTGTTCATAGGGCCTATTTACTATGTGGAATAGATATGCAAAATGCAAATCTAGATTCTTTTTAGAGCCCAAAATCGAAGTGTGATTTATCAAAGAAAGAAACACTCAAGCCAAACATGTGAGAGATTCATTTTAATTCCCAAAATCAAAGTGTTATAGAGATTGTTAGCAAATCACCTCAAGTCCAAAGCTCTACAATCCAGTATTACGCTATTTTCAAAAAGCAGAATCAAGAAAATCCACAACAAATAGTAAGTGTCAGAAAACAAAAGCTGAAAGTACAAATCTACAACTTTTAAGTCTCTGATGTCAAAATTTTGCACAAGATTGTGCATAGTCTCATGTGAGAAAACACCTTTTTCATGCGAGGAAGTGCTAATACTAGCACAACTTCATGTTATATGGTGAGAATATTCATGTGAGAATCCATACAGGGATGTACGAACATACAGATAGAATGCAAAATTTTGACAGAAACTTTAAAATATGATGAAATATGATGAGGCTAGAAATTGATTTTCTACGCCACGGTGGGTGCCATAAATGTGTAAGCTAAATATGGGCCTCTGATTCAGCCTCACACTTCAACATAGTCATTGTTCACCAGTTGTAGCCAAGAATGAATATGAGATTATTCATCTCGCCTCTTTGAACAATTCGACCTGTTGTCTCCTATCCAGGTAGGGTTCGTAATTGCTCTCATAATCAAGAGTCCTGCAACCATAGACTAACACTAGAATGGAGGATTTAACTGAAAGTACAATGCAAATTATTCTAGAATGAATATGTAAGATTAATCTAGAAATGAAACATGAGTATATTGATCTGATAATAATTAAAGCAAACTAGATTAATTAATGAAGTGCATATTTAATCTAACATGATATATTAATCTAGAAATGAATGTTATGCTAAGAATGAAAGCTTCGAATGCAAAAGAAGTTCTGATGGCAATGTGACAACACTTCATTTCTCGAGGAAATTGGATCCTTTGAATGAGAAATGAGGGTTCTTTTATAGAATCCCAGGTTCAATCGACGGTCGAGACTGAATCAGACGAACGGTGAAGATTGAATGAGAGATCAGTTTAGAATAGAAAGTTTCCATTAGAGAGGCAGTTAGCTTTTCATTTTTTTGCCTGTGTGGATTTTTTACCATTTTATTTCCCTTTTGAATTCTAATTAACTCAAAGTTTCCTTTTCTGAACTGCAGAGAAGATTTTGGAGAGAATATTTAATTTAAATAAATACAATATTGCCTCATAAGTGGATTTTCTCAATTATTTAAATATTTAAATTCATTTATTGAGATGAGGATATTTATTTAAAACTAAATATTTATTTAATTCCTTTTTCAGGTGTTTTAGCTACAGAGGCTGGATTTAATTTAATTAAAGTACTAGGACTTTGTAATTAAATTAATTGATCATAGGGTTTATTTAGCAAATTATAGTCAATATTTAGGAATTAAATATGATATGTGATTGATGTAAATTGTTTTCTGCATTTGACACTAAATCAAGTAGATTCAATGAGAAGATAGATTTTCCTAGTACAATAGGACTTTGATGATTATAAATTGATAGAATGAGACTAAAATGCAACAAAATTGGTTAGGATAGCGAGATGCTAATTCTAGGGTATTACACTCCTAAGTATGAAAATTCTCATAATGACATTATCCTATCTTGTTAATGAAGCAACTAAAATATATCTTTAACAAAATATTGTGTCCAATTAATGTGTTCATACAATAGTATCTTAAAATAATTTTATGTTTTTTTTTAATAATTAATGTATTATTCTATTGAAACTAATCTATTATCTTTCTTCATTATGCCTAATCTTTCTTGTGCTTTTAAAAAATGTTTAAAAGTGAATTTATTTTATTTTTCAACTTTCAAAGTTTTGTCCCACTTAAGGTTTATCAAATTTAAGTATCTCTATCTGGTATTCTCACATTCACATTCATTTATTCTAGAATAGATTAGTTGTGCACCTTTTCTCATTATACGTGTCGACTAAATACATATGTAGTGTCACTTTGGTCATAATTTTTTAAAATAAATTTAGTTGAGAAACTTAATATTATCAAATTGAGTATTCATACAAATTTTAAAATACTATTTGATGTATCTATAAGTTTATTTAAAATATAGTTTATAAAATATTTCCATTACCTATTTATAATAATTTTTTATACTTTTAATATTTGTTTAGATGTGAAAATAATAATACATTAATCTTATTTTAAAACACTTCATGAAAAAATAAATTATTGTGCTAATTTTCAAGTCATAAATATTTAAATGAAAAAAAATACTTTATAAGAAATTGTACCCCTTTAGTCTTATGACAAATTTTAAAATACTATTTGATGTATCTATAAGTTTATTTAAAATATAGTTTATAAAATATTTCCATTACCTATTTATAATAATTTTTTATACTTTTAATATTTGTTTAGATGTGAAAATAATAATACATTAATCTTATTTTAAAACACTTCATGAAAAAATAAATTATTGTGCTAATTTTCAAGTCATAAATATTTAAATGAAAAAAAATACTTTATAAGAAATTGTACCCCTTTAGTCTTATTGTACTTGTTGGAGACAATGCAATACTATTGCTATGCTCAATTAGTCAATTTTTTTGGTACATATTATATATTAATGGTTAATGGATATACATAAATTTTTCTATAAGAATTCATAAAGAGTTATTATATTTTGGTGTCTAAGGTTCAATTTTACTCGACATTATTCATTATTTTTTAAAATTCTTTTATGTTGTTAGTTTAAAAAAATATTTTTAATTTTGTATCTATGTTTTATTTTCCCATATAAACTTGCTATCATTCATTATTTCTATAATTATTTTATAAATGGACCTCATGCCCTTGTATTGTATCACATATTTACCATGAAACTCTTTCAAACGGAGCTAAGCTCCCCAACTCAAGTTTTTTTTTTAAATTTTTTTTACTTGTGAATGTAATTATTGATTATTTCTTTATCAACTAATTCATATTAAATATAGGTGTCTTTTAATTATTACTAATCTCTATTTGAATTATATATTTCTTATATACTACTTTGTCCATTATTTAATATGTTTTATAAATTTTTTATTAACAATTAACATGCTTGTACTATTTCACTCCACCCTACCACTACTACCACTATAATTATACTTTTTTGACTTAAAAATTTATAAAATATATTAGAAACATGAATAAAAAATTATTATACAAAGTAGCATCTATCTCTCATTCACTATATCAATTAATTATTATAATGTTCCCCTTCTATAATAGGTCACACTTGATTTAAACCACTTAACGAGCAAATAAGTTTTTGTACTAATTTGACAAAAAAAATTTAAAAAAATTTATTGAATTTTATATATTTAAATTCTATACAATATTATTTAAAAATATAAATACATTTAATTAAATGCAATAATGTAGTAAATAAAACACTCTAATGTAATAATGTAGTAAATAAAAGAATCTAAAATACTATATCAATTCATCTTGAAGATTAAACGAAAATGTAAAATCTATTTCGCATATAAAATATAGTGGTGTCTAACAAATATGCATGTCTACCTATCTAGTTATCTAGAGAAACATGTTTAACAATGTTGAAAAATAAATATATTTTTTAATATGTAATCAACAAATAAAACATGATTCTAATCCAAATCATGAATTCTAATATTACTTTGTTTTTAAAAAATTATAAAATAGCTCTCTTACATGTCCTCTAATACCACATGGATGAGTGGGAAAATTAGATCTCGTGCAAAGTTCTCATCAATCAAATCAGATTTCATGAAACTTATTTGTAAATGGATGATATTTAAGATTTTTCAACCAAATATATATACTAGCACTTGCACCTTTGAAGGGTGCAAGGGTTACGCCGATAGTGTTGCATATATTAAATGATGTCATTGTACTCTTGATGTAGAAAGTTTGGTTAACTTCATCTTTATTATTTTTTCTTCCTTCGTACCCATAGAATACACCCCGTTAGACTTTTACTTTGCAAAGGTTCATCCTTTCTTTTCAAAAAGTTGTCTTCTCCACAAGTTTTTTATTTTTATCATGATATGAGAGATGAAGTGTGAAAATAACTACGTTATCAAAATTGTAGATCTAGGTTACCTGGCCCTTCAAGTGGTGCACATGAATATTGGTGTGTGTCACGATGGAGGCTGCATAAATCTCAAAATGGTCTACCCATGTTCCATCTTCTGCCATTTTTTCATAGTCTTTTTTAAAAGTCATTTCATCTTTTTGAAAAAAGAAAGGCTCAAAGTCTAAATGATGCGCCCTGCAATGATCCAAAAGTGGCATAATATTACTCACTCAACTTGGAGAACCTAATGATTTCTGGTAATAAATCAACAAACTCTAAGATTCGGGATAAATAAGGGAGGCATTTCTAAGAAGAGGACTTTCAAATATATTGAGATAGGAAAAAATGATGGAAAGAATGCAACTTCAATACACATTTTTGTTCACTTTCCTGAATGGATATAAGGGGCCTAGAGCTATTACTGTTGCCTTCACCAATGGAGCTAACATTTCCTAACATGTATGGTGACAACAATTTTTTTCTAATATAGGAAATTTTTTAAATGTTTTTTATTTAAAACGATTTAGAACAAAAACATGGCTACTGCAAAATAGTTTGTTACTAAGCTGCTCTGTCACAAAATTTTATAAGCAGTTATGCATATAGCGTAGATATTACCCTAGGTTATAAATGATGTTCTTTGGTAGAAAAATAAGCACTAATTTATTTACACAAGATTGGTTTATTTAATAGCTTATGGATCGTAAAGGGCCAAATTTTAGTTAATCTGCTTGTACAGAGCAAAAAGCTTTACATATATCTGATATCCCTTCACCTAAAGAGACAAACCACCTAGAATTGTTAAGTAAATAAAGTTTTTCTAAAAAAATTTGTACATATGCTATATTTGTACCTATGATGATACTCATGTTCAATGTGCTTTCTATTTGCACATATAAACAAATACTGTTGGGAATAGGATTTACATACATGCATGTTCTACATCGACGGCGATGACATTTATAAATGAGGGTTTTAAATCTCCACCAAATGTAAAACGTTAAGCTACACAACGCTTGTGAAAATGCCTCCATCAAACACAGGCCAGAGAATCAATTAATTTTTTAGATCACGAGACTGCAATGCATATAACTACAATAAAAGTTTAAGTGTATTATACTTCCATCAAATTTATAAAGAGCAAAAACAATGGTCACTGACAAAATCTCATTCTATGTATAACAAGGAGATTTTGGCTATGTGTATAGATCGATAATAGCATGGGAGAGCCACTATAGAAAAGTAGGGCCCTCCAATGATCGAGTTGGGATAATGAAGTTGGAAAGGGTTACGCTGATAGTGTTATATATATTAAATGATGTCATTGTATTGCTAATGTAGAAAGTTTTCTCATAACATTTTTTGTATATAGTAAAATATTTGGTAGGATAATTTCATCTCTATCTCTATCTCTATCTCTATCTCTATCTCTATCTCTATCTCTATCTCTATCTCTATCTCTATCTCTATCTCTATCTCTATCTCTATCTCTATCTCTATCTCTATCTCTATCTCTATCTCTATCTCTATCTCTATCTCTATCTCTATCTCTATTATTCATCTTACTCACTCCCCCCTCTCCCCTTATCTCCCTATCCCTCTAAAGTTCATTTCCTATATGAAATGAACAACCTATCTTTTCAAAATCAATAAATCAAAATTGGTTATATCTCATCATCTCTATCTCTTCCTCTCCATAACTCCCCTTCTCTACTTCTCTCTCTACATTACTTATTATAACTCCCCTTCTCTACTTCTCTCTCTACATTACTTATTATCTCTATTTGGTTTTTTCTATCACCCTTTCTCTCATTCCTTGGACATCCCTCTCCCCTCTCCCCTCTACCCCTCTCTTAAGTTTCATTATTATTCATAAAAAAATAAAAATTAAGAAGACAATTCTTACTAATATTAAGATAAATAATTGTTTGTACTCTTATCCACCCCTCTTACCCCTCTCTTAAGTTTCATTATTATTCATAAAAAAAATAAAAATTAAGAAGACAATTCTTACTAATATTAAGATAAATAATTATTTGTACTCTTATCCACCCCCCTCTTAAGTTTCATTATTATTCATAAAAAATAAAAATTAGGAAGACAATTCTTACTAATATTAAGATAAATAATTATTTGTACTCTTATCCATGCAATGACATCTCCTTGAGGAATTCTAATGAGATGATCTATTGTTCCTATTTTGTTTTTAAATATGTTGAAACTCCTTATATGCCTCCCCATATAAAACTCACCATTAGGGAAAAAATGAATGGTTCATTAAAAGTAGATTTTTTAATATTTTTTTTTTGAAGGAAGTTATTTTTGGTATTATCTTTCATATCAATTTTTTAATATGTTTATATTAATAGAAAAATAAAGGGGTAAAGATGTAGAGTAGAATAAATGGAGTGTACAAGGTAATCAATCTATCATCACTATTATTCTTTGTAATTCTTTTTTGTTTTTTAATTTGAAAAATCATTGTTCTTTATATTGATTATTAAGTTTCAACAATGCCCGATGGAAGATGATCTGGTGATAACTATTTGGAATAAATTACTTCCTTATAACTATCTTTTAAATTCCTTATAACTATCTGATAAAAGATAGAGCTTATATTTAAGGTGAGATTAAGGCCCGATGAAATATGTGTGGATGCTCGATGAAAATAATGTGTATGAAGTTTGCCTTCTATGGAGCTCTCGACCAATATATTAGAACCCCTTCCACCTCACGCTATTTGACAGAGGCACTACTCCCGAGTACCGTTTCTGCTTTGGTGTAAGACTTTCTCGGCACCATTTTCCTCAATTTACAGGGTAAGACATCCCGGGTAATTGGAACAAGCGGGCGGGAGTCCCACTTAATAGGTGCACTGTGATCTTGTTTGTTAGAGCTTTGATTCGTTGATTAGTTATTTGACTAAATATTATAATTAATTTAAGACTTTTAATACCATTTACACTGTATACACCTGTTAGTTTCATCAACCCCACTTTGTCATCTGGAAATAAGCATACCTGGGTGGATCTACATCATTTGTGTTTCTCTTGCTATAAAAAGTTCTCTCTTAAATCTGAGTGTGCATATAACTATCAGGCGATTGATTTCCTATCTGTTTATATTGCAATAAATTCATTTTCAATGAAGGCAAAACAATGGTTCTTCCCTTTCCATCACTATGCAAAACATATAATGTCAAAATAAAGTGTGGAAGAAATTGTCCACTCTCATTCCCTACTTAAAACTAAAATCCTCTATTTTATATTACAATATTTTATTATAAAAGGAAAAGATAAAATTCGTATTTGAAAACACTTAAAACCACTAAGTGAAATCGGAAGAAAATAAAATATCAACCTAAGGATTTATCTCAGGCAAATTTACTCTCATGTTAATATTAACTCTAGATTGATGATGTTTTATGAAATTGAACAGAACAAAACCAGAGATATTTAGAACTTTTTCTCGTCACCAAATAATATGTAAGGATAATATATATATGGACATAAAAGATATGTACTTCCTAATTATTATGTCGCAATTTGCACAACACTCATCAAAATCCTCTATGCAAAGATGCATGCAAAATATTCGAGAATTTTCATAGGTCTGGCAGGAATAATCGCAGGGATTAGTGGGATCAGGTTCTGAGCAAGAAAAATGAATTCCATTGTTATTATCCACTACGATAGAATGCCATAAAAGACACATCAAGTGGAGTCCCTTTGCAATGCTTCCTAGATGCCGATCATTACTTTCAAAGATCAAGACACAGATAAACAGTAAGATTTGTATGACCAGACAAGACTATATAATAGACTCCAACTCATTGAAAATACATGGAGTAATCCAATGATTTCAGGAAGGTGGCAAGAAAAAAGCCTCCTACCGCAAAAGCATTCCTTTGCTAAGAAGAAAAAGAAAACATTGGTCTAAAAAGCATAAGAATCTTATATCAATAAATCTAAGTCCAACTTCCATAAAAATTAATAACAACTTCATTAAAAAATAAATTTGCGCCTGAGATTAAGTTAGAACAGCAATTTGTGGACTGAAGAGAAGGAGAAATTTGAGAACTTATTTGCATACCTGAATAATGGAATGAAATTGAATAATGAGCTCCTCAATATTCTCACGTGTGCTCCCATAGGAATTGTCCACCTACAAACAATTTTCACTACAAAACACATGCAAGATAATAGCCTTGTTACTATTTCAAATAAGCACCGAAATTCGCTTAAAATGAGAAGGGGAAAAAATAACTGAGTTGTAAAGAATAAGAGGTAAATTGCAGTTATTACGCCACGGAAGCATACGAACTTTGATCGTACCCTAGGAACCGTCAGAAAACCGCTTACACGAATGTGTGCTATAATCGGCGACCCTCACCCCGGACGTCTCCCTCTTCCATATTCCACACACCAGCGCACAGCAGCCCTATCAAATTATAGGCAATAGCGCTTCTTTTATATTCTAATGCCATTGATTCCTTGAAATTCTCAGGCATCGACATGGGAAAAAGAAATATGTTGCGTGGTGAGCATAATCACGCAGTTAGGGCACCGCAACATTAAGCAGCTTTTAGAACATTGTGTGTGCAACGGAATTTCTCCTAGCAATGAAGGAAGAACTAAAACTCCGAAAGCCTGTGCTGGTGAAGATTGGAAGAAGACCTTATTGAACATTCCTGTCTCTATCCATAGTGTCTGAGCCATCATCTGTCATCTTGAGAGATAATATTTGCTAGGAAGTATCTAGGTTGGAAGGCTATGCTGGGATAGCCTAGGAGGAAACGAAGCACTTCCTTTACAAACTCTCCTAACATCCAAGGCTAGTGTAGATCATGGAATATAATCTGCAATGTAGATTCAAAATAACACAATTAATATCCAAAAACCTCAAGCATATTAACATAGACTGTGAAAACTCAATGCCTCTGGTACAAAATTTCATTTCACAATGTTTACGAATACCCATTATATTTCCTTTCACACTGTTTAAGAATACCCATTATATTTCCTTATCTACCCACAATTTTTGTACTTACACCCATTTTGGTTCAGTTTCTGAAATGTTCGATGGTGCAATGTTTGTATGTCTGAGTTTGCAGAAAGACAAGGCCTCTATTGTCACAGAGATAATAAATTATGTCAGAGAGCTTGAAAAGGAGATCAAGTATCTTAAAGATTTCAACTGCAAGGCAAAGACAAAGGTATCCAAACAGCACCACTTCAGTGCTGATCATGAAATCAGGCAGGGTGAATTGGGGGATTTAAAGCTGGTGAATGATGAATACACGCAGATATAAGTTCAGAGTAGAAATTAGTTTTCATTCAATTCTACAAATTTATCTGATTAAATCACTCACGGTATTTGCATCGCTGCTGGCTTGAGGCCCCTGTAATTTTTTCCTAGTTGCAACTGTGCTTCCTATTACTACTATGAATAAAAAACTCAAGCGCAAATGTTACAAATTTAGCATGGGAAATACAGAATAATATGAAGAACCACTACATATACACGTGCCTTGCATCTTCCACGTGGTCACTACTCCTAAATAGTTGGCCGCTACACGTACATGTGCACTTGCATCTGCCACGACGTCCCTACTCTTAAATATTTGAGCCATCTGGAGCGTTGAAATTTGGATCCAACTCAACATAAAAGTAGGCAGTATTGACTGAAATTATGAAACTATTTTAGTATTAAATATTGAAGAAATAGCCATTGTGGAACCAGATACCGCTAACTTTTCTGTGAAGGGGGACGTTTCCACCGCTTTCCGGACAGCATGGTTTCCGTTCGGTGACTTTCCCGGCGTAAGACTGCCGGATTGTCTGAAAATCCCGACGGGCATCTTCCCGGGAGTAAGCCTATCGGCTTAAATATAAACACATACATAATAACAATACATTCAACATAAATTTAAATTTAGTAAACCAACATAAATCTAAAATGATAGATCTATGGCTTGATATAACATTCTCCAATAAAACCCAAAGGCTGCAACTATATGCCTATCACATTTAATCAATGGAACAGACCCATTAACTTTCTTCTCAAATTCTATGAACTCTTTTAGTTGCAATTCACTTTTAAGAGGTTGAATAAACATTGGACTTTACCCATAAAATTTTCTCTCCTGTAGAGAAAGTTAATGAGGTCGATTTTGAATACAGGGTTTGGCGGACCCAGATGGACAAGGCTTTAACTTTCGGCACACTTTTACATTTACATATGGACCAGATTAATAATGAAAATATGCTGTCCAGAAAAATTACAGCAAACAATTTGTCTTCTACCAATTGCTCAGCTTTTTCCCATTTGTTTTCTTTTATCGATTTGATTTTCTCACGACGCTAGCAATAAGATCAGCGGCATGAAAATATTCATAGCAAACATTATTGTCTGCTCAACTGTCAGAATATGTACTGTGCTGTTGTCTATTCATAGGCCCGTTTGGACCATGGTATATCGGCTGATATACCAGAATATCGAATTCCGAATAGGGTCTCCATTGTTTATGTGCGACATCGAAAGATGGAATTGGAATTTCAGAATTCCAATTTTGCCCAAAAATGAACATACCATCTTCCACTTGAAAAGGTGGAATTAGAATTTGACCTCTAATTCCACCTTTCGAATGCCAATTTTTTGTACTGTCGGGTCCGGTTTCGGCCGTTTATAACTTTTGACGTCCGAAAATTTATGAGCAGCCTCCCTCGTCTGTAATGTTTTTGTGTCCTTCGGAAGCGCAAGGGTTTTGTCGAGGGAGCAATTAACAGAACTAGCAATTGGACTCGAAGCCAGCAGCCAGCGGTTCCTGTGGGTGGTGCGCGGGTACAAATATGGGGATTCCTCTTCTCTGGAAACTGACATTTCCGAAACCCCCAACTGCCCCCATGCTAAAGGCACCTCCAAAGTCATCGAGAATTCTATCGGGGCAGGGCTCCCTCACATGATCGGGCATTGCCATTGGGGTTGCTCTATTTTCGGTTTATATGCTTCTACGATGATGAATGCCCGATTTGGGTTTTGCCGTGATGCTGTGAGAGCATGGGTGTTTTTCTCATGGAAAGTAGAGCAGGAGAAGCCCTCACTCTGCTCACACTCCACAAATCATCTTCTGGGTGAACCAAACATGTCATGTCATATTCTAGAAATCATTCTGAAGATTTGTATCTTCCAGAATTGCAGCATCTTCCAGAATTGACTATATCTGGCATTTGGTATTCCGTGGTCCAAACGGGCCTAGAAGGAAGAATGAGGGTAATCTTATCTACCCGATTAAACATTGTAATCGAGTTCCTCAAAGCTTGAAATATTGTTATAAGCACCATTTTCAGTGCACATATACTATATTTTAATTGTTGATATAAAATGGTTGATCAGAAGTTTATATTTTTCTTCTATTTTTTTTTTTAATACTTTTTTATTTCTATTTCCCTCCTATTTTTACATTTTGTGTGTTTATTTTTTAATTTGAATGTATATTTCTTTATCTATATCTTTTGGTTTCCTCCTCTACCTCTATATTTACTTTTTCTAAATTTTTTGTTTGTTTTAGAATGATTGCTGGTATAAAATATTAGATAAAATGTTAATAGATACTCTTTATTTTTTCTTAAATTTTATATCTAAACTTATTGTTAGCATAATTTATATTAGATAGAATGTCAATAGATTTTATTTTTATATTTCATATTTCTATCTCTCTTTTTCTCTTTCTATATATTCTCCCCCTCCCAATTTTTCTTTTATTCTATCTATTTGTATCCCTTACTCATTTTTCTATTATCTTTAAGCTGATGTAATTCTAATATCTAGCTTCAACAAATTGATTTATCAACTTAAATGTAAATTAACTTCCTTTATGTCATTCAAAATATTGTTAAATTTTAGTCATATTTATGAAATGCAATATATGAAAAGAAAAAGATACGGGCTGCTGGGCGCTGGGCTAGGTCGCGGGGACACCCCATGTATATATATATAAAAAAAAGATATGAGAAGAAAATTTTTTCGTACCTACATTGTTCGTCTCTCCCACTATGTACTATCAAAACTATAAATGCATTATACTACACTAAATTACTTTACCTACCTTACCTATTCATATTCTACTCCTTTCAAATAATAAGACAAATGCTCCAATATAGGTAAAATATTATATGGTTAATAGAACAATTGAGAGGTGTCTTTAAGAGAAGAGTGCTTTCAGTTGATGTATTATTATCAAACAATTTAATTTATTTTTAATTATAATTTTTATTTGTGCTTATGTATTATTGTATTGAAACAAGGGTATAAACATTTATTGTGTGTTTCTTAAAATTGAAGTTTTAAATTCAAATAAAGAGTGTAGTAGTAAATTCAAAAACTATTCAACTATATCACAATAAATAATTTTTAACATTTTCCATAAACTATTGAACTTTATCAATGAAATAAAAGCCGCTTAATTTTTCTAAATATATTTTCATAAACTATTTTAATTTCATGACAAACTTGTTAAAGTTTAGCAATAATGATTTTTTTATAAAGATATGTTATTTAATAATATTTATAATAAAATATAAATTTATTTAGAATATTTAAATATGAATTTAGAAACTCTGTATTATTAATAATTTTAAGTGATCATCAATTCTATATTCTTTATTCATATAAATTTATAATTTTTTCAAATAGAATATTTGATTTTTAAAAACTTGTTTAGTAGATTTAAATATTTTACATATATTACTAATTATAATATTGGTATGTAATATATATGTTTTTATATTGTTTATTATATATTTATATTAATTTATATGTTTGTTTAGTTTATTTTCAAAATTTTTGTATATATAATAATATGTTTTAAAATAGTAACTAAATCATTTGAACTACTTTATTAAAAATAAAATATTTATTATATTTAATATATTATTTATTAAATTATTAATATATTTAAATTTTAAAAAAATTAATATACATTATTCATAAATTTAAAAAATGTCAATTAGTAATTTTTTAAAGGTAAAATAAAAGACATTAAAATGACTAAATCATGGTAAAATATCATATCACATGTAGTCAAATTCATATCTAGGATTCACTGATGACAACACAAAATATATTGACATGTGGTTAGAAATTAGGGTGAGCAAATATGTTGGCATAGATAATTCATGCTACACATTACATTCTATGCACCTTGCATTGTCTAGTGGTGGAGAACTTGTACTCTTGAAAGATAGATCACAAGTTCAAATCTCATTAGATATATCTCATTTAAAATTATTCAATTTCACTAATAGATCTAAGTCCTCTATCTAATATGAAAATAAAAACTTATCTAAAACTTCTTCTATAGATTGAAGGCAACTCACTAATAGATGAAAGACCCATTTTTAACCGATAATAATAATATGGGATGCCTATAAAAGGAGTTATATTGCTCCGAGCTCAATTCTAAATTGGCAGGGTCTAATGGAGATGATTAATCATCAATCTCAGTCTCTATGGATTGTGGAGAATGTGTTGGGCATGAAAGGTGGCCACGGAGATTCTAGTTATGCTCTTAATTCTCTATCAACCCAGCTACCTACTTCCCTATTACTTAAATATTTACATGCATACTGATTTTTTTCAAAGCGGATTGCAATTGTTGTCGAATTTGAAAGACAGAGCGTTGCAATTCATTGCGATATTTGCATTTCAATGTTCTAAATAGGAGTTTTCTCTTGTAAACTGATGAGTACAGATGAACGTGATCAAAGCTGTGACACCCTTTTTGGAGCGCTGTATTCATGAGAACATGAGAGTGAAGTTGAATGCATGAGCCTATTCAGGATAGCTATGATACAATCGTCAGAGCAGTGCAATGGGATATGGTCTTATTGAGAAAGAGAAATGGGAATTCTTCAACCTTCCCTGGTTTGTGCCAATTCCGGAAGAGATGGAGAACGTCGATGAAAAGAGGCATTTAGGATGGCGAGTATAAGAGTGTTGGGTGAATTTCCTTTGCATGCCATGACAGAGGTAAGGAGAGGGGAGGAATAGATTTTCAAGAGAAGTGTCTCTATTTCTTTGTAATTGATTCTAAAGTAAGAATGTGTAGGACATTCTTGAGGAGAAAGACATTATTATTTAAAAAATACATTATCTTTAATGAATATCAAATAATTGTCTCTCTTCTTTCTTTATTCATAATGATTATAAAGTGATATAATATGTTCTAAAGTGAGAATATGTAGGACATTCATAAGGAAGAAGGCATTACGACTTTCTAGAGATTTTTTTGATGAAGAATACTTCAACAAATTTTCCCATCATTATTTTTTTCCAAATGATTCTAAAACAACACTAGTATATTATTAATATCTATTTTTCTCTAAATGATTTTGAAGTGAGAATGTGTAGGAGATTCTTGAGGAGGAAGACATTATTATTCTCTAAAATTTACAATCTTCCATTAAAATCAAATAATTGTCTTCCATCTCTATTTCTTTATAATGCTTCTAAAGTGAAAATATGTAGGACATTCCCAAGGAGAAATAAATTAATTTTGTCTAGAAATTTGTTGACGGCAACACTTTAACGAATTGACACACCTTTATTTCTTTCTAAATAATTTTAAAATGGTAATGCATAGGAAAATCATAAAAAGGAAGGCATTATTACTATCTAGAAATTAATTAATGATATTGCTTCAATAGAAGTATGGGATATTATTCTAATTATAAAGATCCATCTAATAGTACTGCAATAGTTGTTGTTTAATAATGCTATTTTTTTTGTTTTCTCTAGACTTTGTCCCAATTGACTTTATGGGTGTACTATTTTACAATGTTACAAAATTCTGTGAATAATGTACATATGATGAATAACACATCTAGCTTCCATTTATAAAATTTAGTACAATATGAACACAAAATAAAGTAGGGATACCCAATGTTAATCCTCATATTCCATAGAGAAGAGCCTAGAGAGAAAAATAAATGTGGGCAAAGCATAGAACTAGAAATGGTGGTAGAATCCATAGAGCTAGAAAATAGTAAATTGCAACTTAAGTGGCAAGAGAAAGATAGGTAGAATTTAGTAAATTGCCACTTAAGTGGAAAG
Organism: Chamaecyparis obtusa; assembly: GCA_027943335.1. Classification (NCBI taxonomy): domain Eukaryota; kingdom Viridiplantae; phylum Streptophyta; class Pinopsida; order Cupressales; family Cupressaceae; genus Chamaecyparis; species Chamaecyparis obtusa. Next base: position 624,181 of record BSBK01002842.1, read on the forward strand.
AGAAACATTGGTAGAGAATAATGGAGAATCTTTGTCATTTGGCTTCCCTCATACATTAATGGGATCAAGGGTGATGTGAGGGAGAGACTACCCCTCATAAGCACTAGTCTACTATTTTTCTTTATGATCACACATGAAGGAAATGACCAAAGTCAATCTAGGGAGCCATTTAGAAGTGCTAGGTTAACCACCATATCCACCAAAGTTGACCAACCACTATCACAACTAGTCAACACACCCAACCCCCAACCAACAAATGCCACCTAGAGGCAAACCTCTATGTGACAAAGAGGTAGAGTGTTGCATAGAAAACCATACCTACCGATAGACTAGAAATGTGGATCCTGAGACTTTGGGACATGAGAATTATTGGCAGAGGAGCCTCAACTATGTCAGTGGTTGTGAGGTGGACATATACCATAAGAAGAAGAGATATTCAAAGGAAATCTAAAAACTATACATGAGGCATTTAATAAATTCTATAGAGTCTCTTTAGTTGTGTCACATCCAATGCCACTTTGTTGGCCTAGACCTAGATCTAAAGTAGCATATTATTAAAAATATATAATTTAGTAGAAAGAGAAACATGTATATCAATAGAGCTACATAAAATAGTAAGTGGAAGAAGTTGGGTGCCTATTTGGTAGAAGTCTTGTAGAATTGGAATATGCCACTAGAAACAAGCACCCAATTTAGGTTTGGACTCCCGATCCAAAATTAAAAAAATGGGTGATATTTTTTGAAAAATAAGTGTCCATTTCTAAATTTATTTATTTTTTAAATTCTGACTAGATATACATTTTTTGAAATTTAATTAATGGGCACCTTTTTCTTAAAACATGAGCATGAAACACACCTATGCCTCAGATTTTGGTTTAAAATAGGTTTGGTGGAACCAAGCCTATGCCTTGACCTCCAAAACTTTGGTTAGGGCACTCAAATGCCATATTTTTGCCTTGTCGTAATCGTTTGAGGGCCTTCCTGATCATATTTTTTGACAAAAAAACCTATTACATTTCTCACTATCTTGATTTCAAAAATGTAAATTTCATATTGATATGATTATTTTTACTATTATTTAATTATTTATTAATTAAAAGTGGCACCTAAATTTAAAATAATGAGGTTCATGTTAGGATAATAAGCAGAAAATGCAAATATTAACAAACAAGAGAGAACACAAAAACATAGAATTTAACGTGGTTCACCCAATCCCTGGGCTACGTCCACCAACAGTGAGTCCAATATCTTTATTATTATCCAACAATTACAATCTGAAACTTGCAACTCAATACCGCAGTAGGAAGCTACAATAATCCCTCATACATTCAATCTCAAACCTTAAGCTCTTTTTACAAGTATTTTTGACATAACAAAATTAGGGCAAAAATACTCTGACTAATAGAAAATAGATGGCCGACACTTTACACTAAAACTTTAATAACTTTTGATTTTAGATATTTGAGGAAATAAATTATATGAAATCAATCTACATACAATTCTCTGAATTTTTTTTTTTTTGGAAAAGATATGAAATTTTCATCAAATAATGGTGGTGGTACACCAAAGGTTTTGGAAATGTACTTTATAGTCAATAAAAATAAAAAAAATAAAAAAATAAAAAAAATATTTTCATCAATCTTTGGTGTCTTAGGTATATTTCCCTAGAAGGATTTACAAAAATTGATTTATTTAGGTCAAAATATGGTGGTCATACACGACTATGGTATGGTCCTAATACCAACATTTTGAAAAAGTGATTTTTAAACATTCCTACTAAATTTTTTTTTATACCATGTGGGTATTTAAATAAATTACATATTTGAAAAGTAGATTCTGAGCACTATATTTCATATTACTAAAGATTTTTTAGATTCAATTTCTAAGTGCGTCAAATTTAGATATCAATTGATAGGAATTTTGAAAAATAGGGAAAACACTTCTACTTTTTGCCCAAAAGTGGGACTCAACTTCTTGCAGCCTTGCAAAATAAAATAATTCTTTTATCATTTCAAAAGAAAAAAGGATCTCCACCCTAAAGGAATGTGAAATCTGGATAAAGTTGAAGGGAATGTGAGGTCATTTCACCAAAGAGCCATATGCCTAAAGAAAGGTTCTTGTTGAAAGGGCCAAAAGGAGTCATGAATTTGGCTTGATAAGTTATGAGCATGATGACATAACCAAAAGAGGTGTTTTAATTACTTAAATTTACCATAAAAGAGAAACATGGGTTAGAAATTCCCATATGCCTAGGGCTAGAGCCTAGATGTGAGCCTTTGAAAAGAATACATTGGGCGAAATGGGAAATTTTAGGATAAATAACTAGAAACCAAATTTTTTTATAATTGTCATTGCCAAATGGGTTGAAGTGACTACAAGTGCCACCAAAGATTCAAATACACTTTGAGAAGGTGCTAAGAGAGAAAATGGTATCCCAAGTGAGGCTTGTATCTATGTAGAAGGCACTGTTGGAGAACCAAAACTAGTCTTTCCACTAGGACTTCACTACGTGAAATCGAATCTTATGTATCATATTCAAAGAGCATATGATAGTGTCCAATATCTATTGATCTTTCTAAGAGAACTAATAGCATGTTTTCATATCTTTCCAAGAATACAAAGCTATATTGAATTTGGAAAATATTTGTTGGGCTTCATAAAAATCACATTTCTTAAAGCACAAGGTACTATCTGACGCAGGGCAGGGATGGAGGATCCAATAATGGACAGTCCAAACCTATACTACCAATTATGACAACAAAAAGCACAATGGAATTCAATACAATAATGCTTCAAAATAGAATTTCATTTAACATGCCCGACTGTAAGGCCTTCCAGGTTTCAGCCTTATACAATGAAATTACAAAGTATAGACAATATCTTGCAAGATCCAGGGAACCACCAACTAGATCAGATCTGCAATAGGCATCCTCTAATAGGAACAACCAAGACAAGGTCTAAACTTGTGCTCGCAAGCCACCAAGCAACCTCTTATTGTCCCAAGCCCGCAGGCCACTAGTTCTGCTAAAAACTCCTAGATTCACAAATCTACTTCTACTACACTCTTCCATCATATCACTACTACATCTACATATTTCCTCCTATGATTATCATTCCTCTACATCAACCCAAGCTCACAATATATAGCCAGCCAGGCCACAAGTCATCCAGTGAGGCATTTAATTACAATATAGGTCCAGCCCAAAGAGAGATACCAAAACTAAATAAAGAATGATCAAAACCTAATGTGAGGTTACATTTAGGTCCACAAATGACCCAAGAACATGATCCTAACTTAGCAAGGCCCCATCTCATCATACAAATCTGCGCAAGATAAAACACTCCACGTTTCATGTGAAAACTGATAGAAAATAGGTACCCGAGAAAAATGGCCATAACTTTTTACTCATAATGAATTAGGACTTGTACTCTTGGGAAATGAAATTAATTTAGGTCCCCTTAAATTTATTTAGAGAGAAAAGGCTGATTCCTTAAGGATCAATGATGCCATGTCATGCAATCAGCACAAAAACTATATGAAAATACAGCTCCAACGACAAGGAAAATAATTGTAACTTTGAAACTATCCATCCAATATCTCCCAAACCATGCCACCTCAAGAGATACGATCTTAGATATTTCCTCCATAAACATAAAGGTACAACCTCCTTTCAGCACACATGCCAAAGATCTCCATAGATCATTGCAACACAGAAACTTAGAAAGCTGCCAAAAACAAAGTACGGTATCCCTCTCACAAGGAATTCCTCCAATTGTAATGCCCACCCTAGCATCTTCCTATGTTAGACTGATAGGACTATTGCTTTGACACTTTGGATTTTATGATGGACTATGATTATTATTTAGTTAGCATTTTATGAGACATTTGAGCATATATATTTGGTTACTGCAGTTTATTTGGAAATATTAAATGAGTTATGATCTAATGATAAATGGCTAGAAATGAACTATCAGTAAAAATGTTTTACATTGATTTGTGTTATGATGTTTTATTATGATCTAACCCTACTGACCCTATTATGGTTTAATGTTCACTGGTTGATGTGAGTGTAGGATGAGGAGGGGCAGTCGTAGTTACTCTCATGGGAGATCCACATGATGTCACACTCTCCCTCCTTGTTTTCCACTGTTTGTTTATATTTATATATTTGTATATGCATATCAGTTGGTGTTGCAAGATGTAGGTACCAAGCATCATCTCCACCTAGCTACATAGGTCTGAGCGTGCCTTCAAAATCCTCAAACTGTTGATGTGTGGAGATTTAACCAAGTTACTCTCAAGGTTACCCATGGACCTAGAATTCTGTTTAGGAAGTGATCCTAGTTGGGAAGTGAAATGCAGTTTATGTTATGGACTTGATTTGATGTTGGTTTGAGTTTATGTTATGAGTTAGAATTAATCTATTTTATATGTATAATAAATGATTATGTTATAATTATTTGTATTTTATATACGTATGTGTATATGTGGGTGCACACGCATATATCCATGCTTATATAAATAATAATAATAATTGTATGTTATCATTAATTGTGTTAAAGATATGGTGTTTATAAAAAGGAAATAAAGTGAGTTAAATAAAGTATATTTAATAAATGTATTAAATAAAAAGTAAAAATAATATTAATAAAAGGGAAATGGTCTTTGTAGTAAAATTGGCTATCTAGGAGGGAGTTGAACTTGAGACCTCCTAGAAGTTAGGCCACTTGTTTTCCTATTGTGCTATGTGTTTTTCTTGAAAGGTATTTGTCTATTATTCTTGTTATGCTTTCGTTTAAAAGATATTATAATTAAATTTATTAAAAACCTTAATTAAGTCTTTACGGGAGATTATTTGTTTGTTCCTCCAACCAACTATGGAAGTTGGAGAAGTTGCTTCCCATAAAGCAACTCCTCCAACCACATAGTTGGGGAATAAATATTTGAAGATTTTTGTGTGTGGGAGGATGTTAATTTTTTTGGAAGATTTGTTTTCTTTTGAGTTGTCTGTAATTGATTTTTCTGGAAATTTTTGGTGAAAATTTATGTGAGTTTGAGAGTTTTTGGATTGCTGGGAGTTGATTGCCAAAGGAAGATTTCTAGAAGGATATCTGCTCAAGGATTGGAGGTTTGTAGAGATTATCCAGTCAAGGGAAGAGGATTCTCCACAGGACCCAAGGTAGGGTCTAAAATGGGAAGAATCTCCATTCTTCCCCTTTGTGTGTGAATGTGTTTGTATATGATATGATAATAAAATTGTGTATGATCATATAGTTTTGTTTATGGACATGTGGAAGGATGAGTTATCTTTTATTGAATTAAATAGGGAAGTTTAGTAAGAAATAGGAAGGGTCATGAAGGTGTAGGATTGAAATGCAGTCATTTCCTTACTATTTTCCTCTTGCAGACTTCTCTGTGAAATTGATGCTTTTATTTGGGTTAATTTGGTCTGTAGGATCCTTAATATTCTCCTATTTTTTTTCCTTCTTTCCAGAATGTTTATGAGTGCTTCCATAATTTAGAACTATTATTTCAAACCTTACTGGTTCATGTCAGTTTGTACACCACCTTTCTTTGTCCAGATCTAGAACAGATTTGTTAGATGGATAGGATGGATTGATGAGTCATTTATGAAGGGAAACTAGGAGATCTCAAATGGGTTGTGCTCAGATTAGGCAACCATAGTCCCCATAAAGCCCAATTTTACCTACAAGTTAGAGTTGAGAGTCATTTTATGCAGTGCTAGGTCAGTTTAGTATTAACCGAGCTAGGTCAGTTTAGTATTAACCAAGCCAGGTCGGTTTAGTGTTGATTGACTAGTCCAGTGTTAACCGACCATTGCAGTGTTAACCAACTAGTCCAATGTTAACTGATCACTGCAATGTTAACCGACCAATGTAGTATTAACTGACCAATCCAGTATGAACTGACCAAGGTAGTGTCAACCGAGAGAGCTAGTGTAAACCTAGGAAAGTAGGATTCAAGCTTTATACAACTACGTACTTTAATTTCTTATACTTTAAGTTATACTTATATAAAGGGTTTAGGTACCTTCTGAGATGATTGGGATAGGTTTCAGATTCATGGGAGTTATGATGCAATTTCTAATTTTGTGATTTCTTAAAAATTTAGACTTAGCCAAATTTCAGGCACATGAGACTTTTTCCTAGATTTTTGAAATAAGCTATGGAATGTTGTGTCAATGCATGTGGGAAGTTTTATGTTGTGAGTTTCTATACATGGTTTTGAGTTTAAGCTTTTGTTCATACTTGGCTTTTGGTAGAGTCCATAATATAAGGTCAGAACTTTTTCGGGTGGCCTGAGTGCACCGGAGGGTTCCCTAGACCTGTGAAATGGATCATCTTGAGATTACTTGTGGTTTTCATGGTTTGTGCGTGTGTGGGGTAAGGGGATAGGAACCTTAAGTGAATGGCTCACCATAGGTGTTGGAACCCTAAAGTGGTTGCCAAATGATCCTATGGGTGGGTTTGTAAAAAGTGATAACCTTAAAAATTAACCTGGGAAGGGGGGATTCAAAAGATAATGAAAGAGAACATAATAATGGCCACACAAACCTAATTGGAGTACCGGGACCAGGGATAACTTCCAGGATGGATCCCTATTCATAAAGGGGGGACTGAGGTTACATGGTTGCCAGGAAGGATCCCAATATACAGGTTGTGTGATGACACTCACTTAGGTGGTATCCTAGAACCTTGACCTCTATGTTATAGTATGATGATATTCTATGTTCTTTTTGAGTCTTGGATTTCTTTATCTTCTGAGCCTTAGATTGCTTAGGGCCTTGGGATTATCTTGGTTTTATCTCCTAGCACGGGGGGTGGAACCTCACCAGTTCCACATGGTTGGGTGGTAAAAATCTTTCGAGGTCCTGTTCATGGTTCATGATTTGGATGCATTCAAATTTATGTATTGATGTAGATATTTGTATTTTGTATTATGTATTCTTGAAAGGAAAGATGAAAATATATGTTGTAATGCCTTTAGGCCATTCATGTACTTTTTATTATAATGAGAGTTATTATCAGAAAGATGTAATTGAAAAGAAAAGCAATGTAATTGGGAGGGATAGTTCTAGGCTTGATTTCAAGGGGTTATTATTTGAAAGAACAAAGTTGGAAATATAGAATGTAACGTTGAATGATCTTTTCTATCTCTTCTTTGTTGCAATGAAAGAAAATGTTTATTATGCTAAGGTAAAAATGAAATTTGTAATGAATAGCTATTCAATGTGTAGAAAGGAGAAATGAGATTAGTATATAACGTATGGAATATGATTGTAACTAAATGTTATTTTCTTACCCTATCTCTTAGTTCTAAAATGTGATAGTAAAGAAAGGAAATGGAATTCAATTTGGATAAGTAATGTATAGATGTTAGTGAATGAATTCATTAAGGGAACCTTAAGGAATGTAAATGTGAAGTAGTAATGATGTAATGTAATGAAAAATTTTGTTAGTTTCAATTTTTGGTCATAAGACCTGATTCCTTATGGGTTCCCTGGCGGGGACATTACATTTGGTATCAGAGCCCTGGTTTCTACACTAGGAGCTTAGGGTCTAGTTACGTTTGAAACTTAGAACTTTTCCACACATTGAATGCTAGTTTTAAATGTGCACTTAAAACTAATAGTGTACCACTCTCCCATGATGCCTCCCGTTACCCGTGAAAGAGCTAGGGTCAAGACTCAACAGTCTTCCTCTAGATCTCGCCCAGAGAGTTCCCATGGGGAACACGAGGGAGAATAAAATCAAGATAACCATGGGAATGAGAGTCAAAGTAATGACTCAGAAGGAGCCCAACTTAGACAACTTATGCAACAAATTTTGCTTAGACTCGCTAACCTTGAGAATAGAGTCAATTTCAAAGAAGGAAACCAAGTTGAACACCAAGCTAGGGAAAGAGAGAGAAGCCCTAGGAGAAGTCAAGTTAGTCAAGAATCTAAAGATAGGGATACCACTCACATTAGAGACTTTCTTAAAGTCAAGGTACCCCTCTTCTATGGCAACAAAGGTGGATCTATAGTAGAAACCTGGTTGTTTAACCTTGAGAGGTGTTTTTCTATGTACCCTTTAAGTAGCAACATCAAGGCCAGATGCACCATTATGAATCTGAGAAGTTTGCATCTACAGGGTGGAGTATGGAAGAAGATAAGCTTCAAGTCACCATCAACATTGTTTCATGGGAATTGTTCCTAGAAAGCTTTAAGGATTGGTTCATGTCTGATCAGTGGAGGTAGGGAAGGGTAGAATAATTCCACCACCTCAAGCAAGCCAACATGTTGGTGGAAGAGTACGAAAGAAAGTTCTATGAACTTAAGCCATTCTCAAGCTTTAGAGATGATGGACCCATACTTGTCCAACATTTCATCAGAGGTTTGAATGACCAATTATCAGGGCAGGTAGCAGTCTTACAACCCCAAAATCTCTGGGATGCCATTACTAAGGAATACCTTGTTGAAAGGTAGGACAAAGGAAGAGATGGCTATGCTAGTGGCCAAACATTCAATGTTGGATCAGGTTCTAAGGGGAACTTTGATCAAGGAAATTCCAACTCTAAGAACCAACAATCATCTTTCAAAGGTGGACAAAACTTTCCTAAGGAAAAGTTTTAGAATAATAACAAAAGCAATGGGAAGTTTCAACAACCTCAAAACCGTAACAACTTCCAAGCACAACAAAGGTTTCCTCCTCCATAATCCCAAAATTCTCAAAATTTCAATAGAGGACCTTATCAACAATCCAACGCACCTCCTGCAAAGAACTTGGGAAGAAATACTGGGTGTTACTCTTGTGGACAACAAGGACATATTGTAGCTTGTTGCCCTCAACACATGAATCTCACCAATCAGAATCAAGCAGTTTCAAAACCAACAGTAGGAGATGTCGGTCGGTCTCATAGGGTGTTCACTACAGTGGAACACAGACAAGCGGATCACCAAAACACTGTCATAGAAACTTTAGGTTTTTTAAAGGGTAAAACTATTTCTATTCTCTTTGACTCGGGAGCAACTGACTCCATATCTTCTTCTTTGATAGAAATGTGTGGGCTAGTGGTAGTAGGGCAAGGAGTTAAGTGGTAGGTAGAGCTAGCCTCAGGGGCTAAAATGACCATAGATTTGTGTGTTCAAGGTTGCAACTTGGGATTAGGACCCTTTTCTACCAATGTTGATCTTTGAGTCATTCCTCTTGGATCTTACAGAGTTGTCCTAGGAATGGATTGGTTGACAACACATGAAGCTAAGATAGATTGCAGGAAAAAGCTCATTCATTGCTTGGATGATTTAGGTAAGCCCAACACAATTTTGGGAATTCAATGACCTATTTCACTTTGGATAATATCGGCTATGCAACTTAAGAAATGCATGAGGAAAGGGTGCCAACTTTTTGTAGTCTCAGTTAATGATTTGACGGAAAAGAGAGATAGAGAAATTATACTCGAGCACCCTTTTCTTCAAGAGTTTGTAGATGTATATCCAATTGAGATTCTGAGAATGCCTCCCAAAAGGGATATTGATTTCTGCATAGAACTGGTGCCAGGAGCTAAGCCTATCTCTAAAGCTCCCTACCGCATGACCACTCAGGAGTTGAGTGAATTAAAAGTTCAATTAGAAGAACTCTTAGAAAAAGGCTTTATTTGACCAAGTGTGTCACCTTGGGGAGCTCCGGTTATCTTTGTTAAAAAGAAGGATGGTTCACTACTGTTGTGCATTGACTACCATCAACTCAATAAAGTAACCATTAAGAATCAACACCCTTTTCCAAGAATTGATGACCTGTTTGATCAGATGAAAGGAGCAAAGGTGTTTTCCAAGATTGATCTGAAGTCAAGTTATCATTAGTTAAGGATTCAGAAAGTTGACATTCATCATACAACTTTTGGTACTTGGTATGGACACTATGAATTTACCGTAGTACCTTTTGGTCTCACAAATGCACCATTAGTATTGATGAGTCTTATGAATGAGGTATTCAGAACCTTCTTGGATAAATTTGTCATAATTTTCATAGATGATATTTTGGTGTATTCTAAGATAGTGGAAGAACATGAGCAACATCTTTGACAAGTTTTGCAATGCCTTCATGAGAATCAGTTATTTGCAAATTTTGAGAAGTGTGATTTCTTTCAAACTGAAGTTAAGTATCTTGGTCATGTTATCTCAGGAGAAGGTATAGCAGTTGATCCCACCAAGATACAAGCTATAGTTGAATGGCCAACCCCCACCAATGTCTTAGAGGTTCGTAGTTTCATGGGTTTAGTTGGATACTATAGATGCTTCATCCAAGGATTCTCCAGGATAGCTCACCCCATCACTTCCTTGCAAAGGAAATGGAAGAAGTTCATTTGGACTGAGAAATGTTTAGAATCTTTTTAGAACCTAAAGGATAAGTTGACCAGTGCCCCAATTTTGGTGGTACCTGAGCCCGCTGAAAATTTTGTAGTTTGTACTGATGCCTCCTTGGAAGGCATAGGGGCAGTATTGATGCAAGAGGGAAGATTTATTACTTATGAGTCTAGAAAGCTTAAGGAACATGAGATTAACTATCCCACCCATGATTTGGAGTTAGTAGCTATAGTTCATGCCCTGAATCATTGGAGACACTTCTTATTGGGACATCAGTTTGAGTTACACACTGATCATCGAAGCCTTCAATACATATTTACTCAACCTAATCTCAATGCCAGGCAATGTCAATGGATGGAGTTCTTGTGTGAATATGAATTTGAGGTCAAATATATCCAAGGTAAGGAAAATGTGGTGGTAGATGCTTTAAGTAGAAGGAGACATGAGGTATCCATGCTCTCCCTTTTGACTGACTTGAGAGGTCAGATCTTGCAAGCACTCTCTTCAGATACTTTGTATCAAGAAGTTAAGGCCGAACTTGAGATGGGAAGGACCTTAGAAGGAAGGTTCTCAGGATATTCCTTAGAGTCAGATGGACTATTGAGACACCAGGGTAGAATTTACGTTCCACTTTCAGGTGATCTTCGGAGAGTCATCATGGTGGAAGCACACCATGCTCCCTATTCAGCTCATCCAGGTGTTAAGAAGATGTATTCAGATCTAAGACAACTATATTTTTGGTTTGGTATGAAGAGGGATATAGCCAATTTTGTGGCTAGGTGTCTAGAATGTCAGAGGGTCAAGGCCGAGCATCATCACCCAGTAGGCCTCCTTCAACCACATTTGATTCCTGAATGGAAATGGGATACGATATCTATGGATTTTATTGTGGGACTACTAGTCACATATTAGAGACATGATGCTATCATGGTCATTGTGGATAAGTTAACCAAGGTAGCACATTTCTCGCCTATGTAGTCATTGTATACTGCTACCTCAGTAGCCAGAGTCTTCATGAAGGATATAGTCAGATTACATGGTGTTCCTAGAAAGGTTATCTCTGATAGAGATCCAGTATTGAATTTAGAGTTTTGGACCTCCTTGCAACATGCTTTAGGAACTCAGCTAAATTTTAGTCCTGCATACCACCTAGAGACCGATGATCAGACATAACGAGTTAATCAAGTTCTTGAGGACATGCTTAGGATGTATGTGATGGATAGAAAAACTCATTGGGAAGATTACTTGTACCGAGTGGAGTTTTCCTACAATGATGGCTATCATAGTTCTTTGGGGATGTCATCTTTTCAGGCTCTTTATGGTCATCCTTGTCATACCCCTCTGAGTTGGGATTGCTAGAGGACAGAGTATTACTTGACCTCAAGATGTTACAAGACATGGAGCAACAGGTTCAAAGGATCAGAGAACATCTTTTGATAGCTCAGGATAGGTAGAAGAAGTATGCCGACGCTCACAGGATTGACAGACAGTTCTCTATTAGAGATAAGGTGTTTTTGAGAGTCCGCCCATGTAAGAGCCCTATCCATTATGAAAAAGGTTCTAAGTTGGCACCAAGATTTGTAGGTCCATTTGAGATCCTCGAGAGGATAGGACCGGTTGCTTATGGACTCGCCCTACCACCCAGCCTTGCATGTGTGCATGATGTGTTTCACATATCCTTACTTAGACAGTATACTCCTGATTTGACCCATGTTTTGGAATGGAACACTTTGCAGGTAGAGGACAGGAAGCTGGCTTTGGAGCTAGTACATATAATGCAGCAACAGACTTTGACCCTCAGGGGTCGCAGAATAGAGTAGGTAAGGGTCCAATGGGACCCTAGTGATGATACTTCTACTACTTGCGAGGATGCTAGCAGACTTAGATCTGCATATCCGTACTTATTTGAAGGCTTCTAGGAGTAAGCCTAATCCTAGGGGGAGAGGATGCAATACCCACCCTAGCATCTTCCTATGTTAGACTAATAGGACTATTGCTTTGACACTTTGGATTTTATGATGGACTATGATTATTATTTAGTTAGCATTTTATGAGACATTTGAGCATATATATTTGGTTATTGTAGTTTATTTGGAAATATTAAATGAGTTATGATCTAATGATGAATGGCTAGAAATGAACTATCAGTAAAAATGTTTTACATTGATTTGTGTTATGATGTTTTATTATGATCTAACCCTACTGAACCTATTATGGTTTAATGTTCACTAGTTGATGTGAGTGTAGGATGAGGAGGGGTAGTCATAGTTACTCTCACGGGAGATCCACACAATGTCACACTCTCCCTCCTTGTTTGCCACTGTCTATTTATATTTATATATTTGTATATGCATATCAGTTGGTGTTGTAGGATGCAGGTACTAGGCATCATCTCCAATTGGCTACACAAGTCTGAACATGCCTTCAAAATCCTCAAATTGTTGATGTGTGGAGATTTAACCAAGTTACTCCCGAGGTTACCCATGGACCTAGAATTCTATTTAGGAAGTGATCCTAGTTGGGAAGTGAAATGCAGTTTATGTTATGGACTTGATTTGATGTTGGTCTAAGTTTATGTTATGAGTTAGAATTAATCTATTTTATATGTATAATAAATGATTATGTTATAATTGTTTGTATTTTATATAGGTATGTGTATATGTGGGTGCACATGCATATATCCATGCTTATATAAATAATAATAATAATTGTATGTTACCATTAATTGTGTTAAAGATATGGTGTTTATAATAAGGAAATAAAGTGAGTTAAATAAAGTATATTTAATAAATGTATTAAATAAAAAGTAAAAATAATATTAATAAAAGGGAAATGGCCTTTGTAGTAAAATTTTCTATCTAGGAAGGAGTTGAACTCGAGACCTCCTAGAAGTTAGGCCACTTGTTTTCCTATTGTGCTATGTGTTTTTCTTGAAATGTATTTGTCTATTATTCTTGTTATGCTTTCCTTCAAAAGATATTTTAATTAAATTTATTAAAAACCTTGATTAAGTCTTTACGGGAGATTATTTGTTTGTTCCTCCAACCAACTATGGAAGTTGGAGAAGTTGCTTCCTGTAAAGAAACTCCTCCAACCACATAGTTGGGGAATAAATATTTGAAGATTTTTGTGTGCGGGAGGATGTCAATTTTTTTTGGAAGATTTGTTTTCTTTTGAGTTGTCTGTAAGTGATTTCTCTGGAAATTTTTGGTGAAAATTTATGTGAGTTTGAGAGTTTTTGGATTGCTAGGAGTTGATTGCCAGAAGAAGATTTCCAGAAGGATATCTGCTCAAGGATTGGAGGTTTGTAGAGATTATCCAGTCAAGGGAAGAGGATTCTCCACAGGACCCAAGGTAGGGTCTAAACTAGGAAGAATCTGCATTCTTCCCCTTTGTGTGTGAATGTGTTTGTATATGATATGATAATAAAATTGTGTATGATCATATAGTTTTTTTTATGGACATGTGGAAGGATGAGTTATCTTTTAGTGAATTAAATAGGGAAGTTTAGTGAGAAATAGGAAGGGTCATGAAGGTGTAGGATTGAAATGCAGTCATTTCCTTACTATTTTCCTCTTGCAGACTTCTCTATGAAATTGATGCTTTTATTTGGGTTAATTTGGTTTGTAGGATCCTTAATATTCTCCAATTTTTTTTCCTTCTTTCCAAAATGTTTATGAGTGCTTCCAGAATTTAGAACTGTTATTTCAAACCTTACTGGTTCATGTCAGTTTGTACACCACCTTTCTTTGTCCAGATTTAGAACAAATTTGTTAGATGGATAGGATGGATCGATGAGGCATTTTTGAAGGGAAACTAGGAGATCTCAAATGGGTCGTGCTCAGATTAGGAAACCATAGTCCCCATACAGCCCAGTTTTACTTGCAAGTTAGAGTTGACAGTCATTTTCTATAGTGTCAGGTCGGTTTAGTGTTAACTGAGCCAAGTTGATTTAGTGTTGACTGACCAGTCTAGTGTTAACTGACCACTATTGTGTTAACTAACTAGTCCAGTGTTAACCAACCACTACAGTGTTAACCGACCAATGCAGTATTAACTAACCAATCCAGTATGAACCGACCAAGGTAGTGTCAACTAAGAGAGCTAGTGTAAACCGAGGAAAATAGGATTCAGGCTTTATACAACTACATACTTTAATTTCTTATACTTTAAGTTATACTTGTATAAAGAGTTTAGGTACCTTCTAAGATGATTGGGATAGGTTTTAGATTCATGGGAGTTATGATGCAATTTCTAATTTTGTGATTTCTTAAAAATTTAGACTTCACCAAATTTCAGGCATATGAGACTTTTTCCTAGATTTTTGAAATAAGCTATGGAATGTTGTGTCAATGCATGTGGGAAGTTTTATGTTGTGATTTTCTATACATGGTTTTGAGTTTAAGCTTTTGTTCATACTTGGCTTTTGGTAGAGTCCATAATATAAGGTCAGAACATTTTTGGGTGGCCTGAGTGCACCGGAGGGTTCCCTAGACCTATGAAATGGATCATCTTGAGATTACTTGTGGTTTTCATGGTTTGTGCATGTGTGGGGTAAGGGGATAGGAACCTTAAGTGAGTGGCTCACCATAGGTGTTGGAACCCTAAAGTGGTTGCCAGATGATCCTATGGGTGGGTTTGTAAAAAGTGATAACCTTAAAAATTAACTTGGGAAGGGGGGATTCAAAAGATAATGAAAGAGAACATAATAATGGCCACACAGACCTGATTGGAGTATTGGGACCAGGGATAACTACCAAGATGGATCCCTATTCATAAAGGGGGGACCGAGGTTACATGGTTGCCAGGAAGGATCCCAATATACAGGTTGTGTGATGACACTCACTTAGGTGGTATCCTAGAACCTTGACCTCTATGTTATAGTATGATGATATTCTATGTTCTTTTTGAGTCTTGGATTTCTTTATCTTCTGAGCCTTAGATTTCTTAGGGCTTTGGGAGTATCTTGATTCTATCTCCTAGCACGAGGGGTGGAACCTCACCAGTTCCACATGGTTGGGTGCAAAAATATTTCGAGGTCCTATTCGTGGTTCATGATTTGGATGCATTCAAATTTATGTATTGATGCAGATATTTGTATTTTTTATTATGTATCCTTGAAAGGAAAGATGAAAAGATATGTTGTAATTCCTTTGGGCCATTCATGTACTTTTTATTGTAATGAGAGTTATTATCAAAAAGATGTAATTGAAAAGAAAATCAATGTAATTGGGAGGGATAATTCTAGGCTTGATTTCAAGGGGTTATTATTTGAAAGAACAAAGTTGGAAATATAAAATCTAATGTTGAATGATCTTTTCTATCTCTTCTTTGTTGCAATGAAAGAAAATGTTTATTATGCTACTTGGTAAAAATGAAATTTGTAATGAATAGCTATTCAATGTGTAGAAAGGAGAAATGAGCTTAGTATATAAAGTATGGAATATGATTGTAAATGAAATGTTATTTTCTTACCCTATCTCTTAGTTCTAAAATGTGATAGTAAAGAAAGGAAATGGAATTCAAGTTGGATAAGTAATGTATAGATGTTAGTGAATGAATTCATTAAGGGAACCTTAAGGAATGTAAATGTGAAGTAGTAATGATGTAATGTAATGAAATTTTTTTTTAGTTTCAATTTTTGGTCATAAGACCTGATTCCTTATGGGTTCCCTAGCGGGGACATTACACCAAGACTAAGAAAGATCTTCAGGAACCCATAATGCTCCTGCATCAGACTACCTAGGTAAATAGAAAGTATGTCCCATAAGTTAATCTCAAGATAATTATCTTCAATCAACTTCATCTTCACCAAAGGCTTCCAATCCATCAAGGACAAGAGAAAAAATTAGAAAACCAACCATCTATGCTTCATCCAATCAAACATAAGGATCACATGAATCTCAAAAATCAAATCAACATACCACTGATCACCACAACCCATGTCAGCAACAAGATTATTCAACTCCCCAACAAGTAGATCCAAAGTCAGATCCATATCAATATGAAATCCCTTGTCATTAGCATCCCATTTCTGCAACTTATCACAAGACTCATTACTGTCAACCAACAGTTCAAGTCCACAACCAACAAATAAGATCTGCACCATAATATTGAACAAAAGAAACTTGGAAACACCACCATCACAAAGGTGTTCAACAACAAGTAACTCTTCACCAACAAAAATTTGATCAAGCCCAATCAGATGTTCTGTAATTCTCATGCCAGATGTATCCATCTGCTCATGAAAACCAACCCATACCTTATCATCTTTAGCGAAGTCATCCTTCACCTCTTCCTTATCATCAAAGTGTCTTCTTCTCTGAATAATCCTCTTAATCGGAAAGAAAAATTCCTTCCAACAAGAATTCATTAGCTCTTCAATCCTTAGATTAAATTTAGGCCAAAACTGACCCAACTTATCCATCAAGTTCCCTTCAAAGTGCAACTGCCTTTGCTTGGTGATCTGATTGTAAGATTCTAGTTTCCTCCACACATGCAGAAATCTACTGTCCATCTTCACAGCCTACCTCAGCGTGGTGATCTATTCACTCAAGGAAATCTTCATCTCTCACATCAAATATGCTCTCCTCGGAGGCATCTTCAATCCAAGGTCCTGGTGCAAATTGCCTCAACCTCGGTGCTCTATCCACACACTCAAGATCTTCAAGCTCTGATACCACTTGATGCAGGGTAGGGATGGAGGATCCAATAATGGATAGTCCAAACCTACATGCCAATTATGACAACAATAAGAACAATAGAATTCAACACAATAATGCTTCAAAACATAATTTCATTCAACATGCCTGACTATAAGGCCTTCCTGGTTTCGGCCTTATACAATAAAATTACAAAGTATTAGAAAGATCTCGCAAGATCTAGGGAACCACCAAGTAGTTTAGATCTACAACATGAAACCTCTGATAGGAACAACCAAGATAGGGTCTAAACTTGTGCTCACAAGCCACCAAGCAAGCTCTTGTTGTCCTAAGCCCACAGGCCACGAGTTTTTCTACAAACTCCCAGATTCACAAATCTGCTTCTACTCCACTCTTTCATCATATCACTACTACATCTACATATTTCCTCCTATGATTATCATTCCTCTACATCAACCCAAGCTCACAATATATAGCCAACTAAGCCACAAGTCATCCAGTCAGGCATTTAATTACAATATAGGTCCAGCCCAAAGAGAGATACCAAAACTAAATAAAGAATGATCAAAACTTAATGCGAGGTTACATTTAGGTCCACACATGACCCAAGAATATGGTCCTATCTTATCAAGGCCCCATCTCATCATATAGATCCACGCAAGATAAAACACTCCATGTTTCACATGAAAACTGGCAAAAAATAGGTACCCGAGAAAAATGGCCATAAATTTTTACTCATAATTAATGAGGACTTGCACTCTTGGGAAATAAAAGTACTTTAGGTCCCCTTAAATTACTTAAGAGTGAAAAGGCTGATTCCTTAAGGATCAACGACACCACGTCACACAATCAGCAGAAAAACTACAGGAAAATATAGCTCTGATGGCAAGGAAAACAATTGTAACTTTGAAACTGTCCATCCAATATCTCCCAAACCATGCCACCTAAGGATATGTGATCTTAGAAATAGCCTCCAAAAACATTAAGGTATAACCTCCTTTCAATTCACATGCCAAAGATCTCCACAGATCATCACAACACAGAAACTCAGAAAGCTGCCAAAAACAAAGTATGACATCCCTCTGATAGGTAATTCCTCCAAGACTAAGAAAGATATTCAGGAACCCAAAATGCTCCTACATCACTATCTTAAGGAAAATAGGCTAGAGGAAGGCCCTCAACTTGTGAAAGAAGACACCACCAAATGTGTGTTGATTAAAAAGAAAGGACATTATGAAATATTGAACTATTTAACTAGAGATAGGGTCTGATATCTTTGAAGAAATACTAATTACTTTTGTCCACAAAAGTTCCTTTAAAGTGAATTAAATATTCTATAACCATAAGGGATTGAAATCCCATCCCCTTCTAATCTAGTCTCTTTACTTGATAACCCAAAAATATATAATGTATGAGAAAATCTTTCTAGGCTTCAATACCAAAAAATGACGCAAACAATCCATTTAGAACATGGGGTTAAACACTAATAATGTGATAAAAGAATCCCCAACCCATTAGAGTCATGCATTAGTTAAAAAAACCCCAAATGACCTTATTAAACTTTTTGTCATAATCCAAAGAAGCCCATAAAAAATATATCAACAACTTCTCTAGTCTGAAATAGGAGGCTATGAGGGAACCCAACAAGAGGAGTAATTTTCATGGGTGGCTGGTGAAAGTGGTGTAGTAATTTAGAAAAAGTAGATTGTTAATTGAATAAGATAGCTTCTTCTTTATTCTTGCAAGGAATACACTTTAGAGGTCCATGAGAGAAGCATGGAATGCAAAGGAAATTCCTTGAAGTCTAAATATTTCCCAATGAGAAATCCACTTCCACTCATTCTAGAGCATCTAGGGTGGGGTTAGAGGAAATATTTCCATATACAAGTTATGATTTATGCCATTTAATGATAAAACAAAAATCCAAGGAGAAGTACTCAAGACATTGAAGTGCTTATTAGACATTTTTATAATATTCAATAAAAGTGATAAAATAACTATCCTCAAAATTACCATTAACTACTTGATAAGGTGACTCAAGTAGGGAAATTCCTCTAACCCACCATAAAGAGATAGAGTTTAACTTGACAAATATGGAAAGCCTTAAAATACTAGACCATGCAACAAAAGATCTAGAGGATATCCCTAGTGAATAGATCAAAAAAATTCAAGATCCAAAGACTAGTAAGGATTAATGGAAATGCACACAAAGACATCCCCAAACAATGAAATGAGGACAACAACCAAGGTAACCTAGTATAACTAGGATGGAAGATAATTAAAAATGAGGTCATATGCTTTGGGAAAAATCATTTTTGAGGAAGATGAAATTCACTCAAGAGTGATAAGTCCATTCAATACCTTACTATTTGACAATAATACTAGACAAGATAATCTTGAATTTGATGAAGCCAACATTCTTACAATAGATGATTTGTGAGATAAGACAACATTTTTTTACACCCAAAGATTTGGGGTTGATCTTGTAGGAGGCATTGATTGGTTGCTAGTTAAAAATGTGTTCTAGGTCAAGAAGATTAGGTATAAATTTAATATTAATTATATTAACCAATTATCCCATTCTTTGATTATAACAGGCCTTAATATCTTATGTAAGTCTGAACCTACACATGGCCCCACAGGCCTTGTAAAATTGACAAAGAAGGCCATTACACCCTTGAGCCTTATCATCATCCATGAAATTGGTAGTTTCCTTTAGACCATCAACAAAAATAAATTGTTCATGGAATGCATGTTGGGCTTTACAAAATCGAGATGGGACAATCCTAAGATAGTCTTGAAGGGTTCTCACTTAAGTTATGTATCCTAAGGTATGAAAAATTTCCCCTAAAGGAAAAAAATTGCTTGGATAATGTTTGGTAGCTTAGAAAGTATCGTATTAACCTCCTTGATTATTTCAATACCTTTTGAGGGATGACAAAAAATATTTCCTAATATTTTGAAACTATTGAAAATGCGATGCAAATAGAAGAATATAGAGTCAACCTTCTCCATTTAAATTCTAGGGTTCTTATTTTGATGATTCAAAATATTAAAATTATTTATATTATTTTAATGCAATTAGAAAATAAAAATGTAATTTGAGATATAGAGCCACTTGGATCTCTAAATTCTTGATTTTTAAGCAAGAAGAGGCTATTGGAAGTGATATTTCTCTAAAGCTAGGTTAATACCAAAAGTGGAATTTAATCCAATCCCTAAGAAGGCATATGAGAATAATATGAAAACAAAAAATGTCATGCTAAGAGACTAAAGTAGAAGTGGAATGTAATGCCAATAGCTCTGAATATCTCAATAGTGATGGGTAACTAGATGTTTCAATGCTAGATTTAATTTCAACCTCTCTCTTCCAGACTAATTGTTTGATGAGTAAATTGAGATTATCAAATCGAATAACTTGTGTACTCCTATCCCAAGGAAAAAATAAAATTATCCTAATGGTCCTAAGAGTGCACAATTATTGGCCTTAGAAACTACCAAAGAAAAAGAAGTTTTCTATAGAAAAAGAAATACCTCACTATTTGACCAAAGATTGTTAAGCGTTAACCTAGCCAAAAAAATATAGTCTCAAATTGGATAATGATTCATCTAGTGAGGAAATGCTAATTCATTGCTACAATACATTGTTCTCTAGTTCAAAAATCGATCTATTAGTCTCTCTCCTAAAATAATTTTAACCAAAATTGATGATAAATAAAAAGTTAAACGAAAGGACAATAAATACTAATTCTAGCAATAAAAATTAGATTCAAAAAAAGAAAAAGAGGACAAAATTCCAATTGTTTTGACTGATTGTACAAAAATAAAAAAAATTCGCTTCCCCTACTTCAAAATAAATTTGAACATATTTAGGTAGAATGAAGGAAATTTGTTTCAATCCATTAATAGAAAATATTTGGTTAAGTCCTACTGCAAGATTATGTAATCCCTAGATCTCTTATATTTTTATGAAGTTAAAATGGTTGCATGTCATTGATAATTGTCATGCATTTCTATGAAAAAATTCCCAAGTGTTTGCTACAAATTATGATAAGGAGAATGGAAGTATTTTCATTCTAACACCTTCCAATAGGGCTAATATTAGTTTTTAGTTGAAGAATTATCAATGTAATAGATTGGTTTGTCACAAGGTTATGTATAATATGAAGGAAGTTTTGGCCTCTTCTTCTTGCGTGCTTCCAATGATTATATGGAGAGATTAGATCTCTGGAATCCCATGGATTATCACATGAGAGTTTAAATAAAATTGAAAATGAAGAGGATAAGAGAGGATAAAAGTATATGATTTGGAAAGATGATGAGATATTTTTATGGATAAGAATGAGAATACTTTGACCTAGTGGACCACATAGAATATAGTAATTCCTCTTCTAATTCAATCTAATACACTTCATGTAACAACATGTTTCAAAATAAAAGAATCTATTGTAGACTACATAGACACTACGAATAGAAGAAATATTTCTCTTTTAGAAGAAATCGCAAGGGGCATTTAGTTGTAGTGTTTCCTTCTTCAATGTTTGACCACTCTTAAATTGAATCCTATATTGTAATATTAAAAACAGCTTTGGTGAAGAAGAAACCATGGTTCACCTCTTTTAAATTAAATAGTTTCTTACTAAATGATAGAGACTATCTAAGGGAACTCAGACTTTCTAATGAATTATCTAAAAAAATTAACAAAGATCTCAATTCTATATAGGGATGGCACTCGTTAGTGGTTTTATAGAGAAAACATTTTGAAATTATAGCGACAAAAAAGTTATTGATACAATAAACTTGATATCCTTTTACATAAAAAAAATACTAATTCTTAAGGGGTAGATGCATTCTAATTCAAGTGACCTCCCAATGAGAAAAAACTAATAAAAAAAATCTATCCTAAGAAAAGTTCCAAATTATAGATTTGAAGGTGAGGTTTATATCTAGGATGAGTTGGCTACGTGAAAGACAAAGGGTCCAAATATTTCTTTAATTTGATTGAATTACATTAATTTATCCAACTAGAGATAAATTATAGAACATACTACTTTTGCTTTCATTAGTTGTTCTTTTTTCCTTTATTATTATCAGCTACAAATTAGAAATCAATCCAAAATCTATAAAAAAATAAAAAATAAAACTACTCGAAGAAAAAATTAACAAGTAAGGTTTGTAATTTAATAAAAAGAGTATAGTCCTAAACTCTAATTTATCCAACTAGATAGATGGTATGGTAATACAAACTACTTTTGATTTCATTAGTGGTCATTTTTTTCTTTATTGTTATCAGCTAATAATTTGGAATCCATCCATGATCTAAAAAAAAACAAAAAAACAAAAAAACAAAACATACTCAGAGATAAAAATAAGAAGTAGCCCTGAATTGACCAATAGAATGTATGGTCCTAAACACTAATGTGTCTAACTAGATAGATGGTATATTAGTACATACATCTTTTGATTCAAATGGATTAGTTTCTATAACTAGATTAGATAGTACGATAGTACATACCACTATTGATTTTATCATTTGATTTTCTTTACTATTACAATTAAAAAATAAAAATACAACTGCTCAAAGATTAAAAAAAGACAAAACATTTTAATTAAATTACAGAAGTTTTCAACAAATTAATCAAAACACGATATAGATAATAGTAAGGTTAAAACTATAGTATCTCTGGGTACAGGGGCACTGATATCCGGCTCCTATAAGCCAAACGATTTTTCTAAGTGAAGTTTGACTTATTGCAATACGAAAATTTAGGGAGTAAATCATTACAAAGTAACGCGAGCTAATTTGCTTTTCAAGCGTCGACAAGACATGTTCCACAAAAAATCATGCCCTCTAAAGAAAATAAGAAATTTCGCTTTAATTTAATTCATACCAACTGAAAAATTGATAGTTGATTGTTACCTTTTCATAAACAAATAAAATGATGAAATTATGCTGTTTAAAGTGAATAATTTGATTGAATCACATCTGACCTAATCCTAAAAGAAACATCAGCATGATCGCGTCACCCTAAATATCAATGTCCATAAATACGGTCATATGGAGTCTCCAATATGCAGAGGTGTGTTGTAAGATTAGTTCTAAGAGGATTAGGAAAATTGGGGGGTTCATTTTCAAGTTTTATAGTATCTTTAGTTCTCAAAAAGCTGAAATTATAGCGTTTGGGAAAATTGAGAAAGCTGAAATTATAGCATCTCAGACTCAAGAACGTATTATCAAGCTTCTTAGTATCTTTAAGTCTGTAAAAGTTAGAATTATAGTATTTAGGAAAATTTGAGAGCTTCTTATCAAACTTATTAGTATCTTTAGATCTAACAAAAGCTGAAATTGTAACATCTGTTGTTCTGTGGTAGAGGTAAAAATTCTTCTATTGTATCTTATTCTATTGGTGGAATTAGTCATTAGACAGTTGGGCTAGCAATTTAAGTTAGAAGTAGTAATGGAGGTGCTGAAATCTCAATCCAAGTGGGTAGTGGAGAATGTGCTGGCGATGAAGGGCGGATTCTAGTTATACTGTTAATTCTCTCTCAGTTCAGGTACATTGATTCTCTGTGTTCAAAGTTTTCTCTTTTCTTTCTTTTTGGTGAAAGGGGACAAAAAAGATGAAATTCTATTACCATAACGATTCTAGTTATATTGTTAATTCTCTTTTACTTCAGGCATCGTGATTTTTTATATTCAAAAGTTATATACGGATGAAATTAGATTAATCTTGAGGACTGAGAGAATTACATTAAGATTTCCGTACAGCTATAGCTGTTATCAAAGTTTAAAGAATACAAAATTAAGGAAGTTTATAGCAGATTCACACCCATTAAATCTTAGAGAAGGAAAAAAACAACAAAATTAAGATAGTTAGAACACCAGAGAACTAGCCGTCTAGGTCATGATAAGGAGTGAAAATAAATTGTGAAGGGAAACTTACACAGATGATTTCCAGAGTTGATTGGAGAAGAAAAGGCTTCCACAGATGAGTTTTTCGTTTAAAAGTTTTTGAATATACAATATAAGTTTCTTTTTAGATTCTGATCAATTTCAATCCATCATCAAATAAATAAAAAAATAATATATAATATTTGATTATTGATTTTGTCTCTTAGATAAAGATGGTTCGGGCTGTGAAACCAATTCTGGAGCGCAGTATTCATGAAAATATGAGATTGAAGCTGAATGGAGGAGACATATTTAGGATTGCAGATTTCGGGTGTGCCACAGGGGCGAATACTCTCCTTGTGGCAGACACCACAGTCAGAGCTGTGCAATGCTCACTTGGAGAAGTGGAGGAGCCAGAATTTGAAGTTTATTTTGTTGATCTTCCCTCAAATGATTTCAACTCACTGTTTCGAATGATGCCCCCAACCGAACAAGACTGTCATGCCGATGTAGAAAACGATGGTGATAACAATCCAGTGGCTGCGAGATCTTATTTTGCAGCGGCTGTTTGTGGGTCACAATTCAGACGTCTCCTCCCAAGGAAAAGCCTTCATTTCTGCCATTCTTCTCTCAGTCTCCAATGGCTTTCAAAGGTGGGAAATAAACCATAACTTGTCTATACCTGATTTCTATATAGTTATCTCATTATAAGATGTAAATGCAGGTGCCAGAGAATGTTCAACACAGAAGCTCTCATCATGTGTATGTTTCAAGTGATTGTGAGGAGGTCGTGGGAGCTGCCTATCTGCAGCAATTTAACACAGACTTCACAGGGTTTTTAAATGCTAGGGCAGAAGAAATAGTTGATGGGGGATGTGTTTTTATATCTCTGGTGGGTCGCAATGGAGGAGCAAGGAACACTACGAGATATAGCTTGTCACTTTGAACACGCATTCCAGGAGCTAGTCAATGAGGTATGAATAAAGGATTCCTTTCTCCTGCCATATTTCTTGTTTTCTTCATCTTCAATTAGAATTGGCCTTGAAAACATGAAATCCAATTTACCCTGCCCAGTTGAGTATATAGGAGGATTAAATGATGGTGTATTGTTTACACGGGACAGGGTTTTATTGAGAAAGAGAAAGGGGAATCCTTCAATCTACCGTGCTTTGGTCCAAACCCGGAAGAGTTGGAGAGCATAGTGAAGAGGCAAGGGGCGTTCAGGATGGAGAGTGTAAGAGTGTTGGGAGAATTTCCTTTGCATCCCATGACAGAGGTGAGGAGAGGGGAGGAGGAGGCGTTTGGGATAAGTGTAGGCAATCATTATAGAGCACTTTTTGAGAAGATTGTGGAAGCTCATTTGGGATGTGAACGTCTGACAGATGATTTCTTCTTCAGAATTGGTAAAAGAGCAGCTGCTAAGTTTGAGGAGTATCTTTCTAATCAAATAGAGCTGGTTGTTGCCCTTCTTATTAAGGAATGAGAATTGTAAAAGATGGGTTTTAAGTTTGAAGAGTATCTCTCAAGTCGTATAGAATTAGGTATTGTCTTTGGACTTAAAAAAATAAGTCAGAAGAATTGTAGTATGTTTGCTTATTCTATAGAAGTGTAAGTTATATTATCATCCACCATATTGAAATAATTATTTACTTGTTTTTTTTTTATTGTCAATGTTGTAAATTGGGTTTTAATTTGATGATTGTATGATCATATTTAATTGTGAAATTGTTGATTTTGAGGGGCTTAACATCAATTTATTTGACTTAGCAATAAAATTATTTAACATAGATGAGATTTTAAGCTAAAACTATTATTAAATCTGTAATGTTTATTATTTTAACATTTTTTATAAATTAGAAATACTTATTTAAAAAAATAAATATTATTAATTTTAAATAAAGTACTATTTTATTACTATACATTTAATTAAGAAGTCTAAAGAATATTTATACAATATTTGTGAATTTCTAATAGATGAAAATTGTGTGACAAAAATATAGCTAATTGAGTTGTTTTTGAAAAAAGCAGTAGCAAAAGGGTGCTGGCCCGTGGAACATAAAGAGGCTGACTAAGAGAATTAATAGAATATTAATCCAACTTAGAAAGCAGTAGT
This sequence comes from Chamaecyparis obtusa, assembly GCA_027943335.1. Lineage (NCBI taxonomy): Eukaryota > Viridiplantae > Streptophyta > Pinopsida > Cupressales > Cupressaceae > Chamaecyparis > Chamaecyparis obtusa. Next base: position 650,215 of record BSBK01002842.1, read on the forward strand.
AGTAGCAGATAAGCACACATAGCGTCTACCTCTATCAAAAATATAAAAGAAAAATTTGACCCAGCACAACCGCTGAGTTTAAAATAACCACGAAATAGTTTTGGTAAAATCTATCATAAAAAGGAACATATGCCACGCAGGGCAAAAAATAGTACTTAAAGTCAAGTAGTCATATGGAAATTAAAAAAGCCTGCCCAACAAAAAGGCCTGGAGTTAGCCCCAACATACGCAGTCCCTTACCCATCTAGCTGCAGAGTCATTTCTCATCCCATAAGCACTTTGAAAGCAACAAGTCAACCCACTCTTCATTTGGGAACTTGAAGAGTTCACGGTTTCTTTCCACAGACTTCTTTCCCTCCAAAGCCTTCTCATTGAGAAGGCAGAGCATGGTAGCAGACACGTGCATCACCTTGAGGGAAAATTTTCTGGCATCTACCAGTCTTTTATTGGTGTTATCAAGGTCCTGGGTGAGTTTTGCCATAGTGTTCTCTAGGGAAGAAAATTGGTATTTCATTCTTCCCACCAGACCACTACCCACAGTATCTTTACCAGCAATGGGGTCCTTCTCTAGCAATTCCTTCTCAGCCATGGTAGTTTGGATGTCCTTCTCCACCTTATTCTCCACCTGGTCAGGACCATTATCTGAGCCTTCTCTACTAGGAGAGCCCACAAAGGCATCCTCTTGGCTCATCAGCTCCTTGATAGCTTTTTTCCTTGCTCTTTGGCAAGACGAGAGGAGCGGTGGGTAGAGCTGGGCTGGGGATCAATATTCTAAGGGCAATCTAGGTTAATGATGATTTTCTTTTGTTTTTTGGGAGGGGGCTGAGAGCATTCTCCAGGGGTAAGGACATGTTTGGGGCCACTCCACAAAATAGGGGTGGGCTAGGTTTAAGAGGATTTAGGGCTAGCAGGAGGGGTAGAGAAACCTTTAGACTTAGAGGGCGTAGTAAGGCCCTGGTTAAGGGAGACTGAAGGTGACAGAGGTTGCTAGACATAGTGGGTAACTTGCACAGCAAGGGGGGCAGAGGGCACGATGGAAATTGTATAGTCTGAGGATTAGGCCCTGGTGGAGGTAGATAGGCTTCTTCCTAAGAGAAATAGCCTCATTAACATCATTAACATTGGACTCCAAGGAGTGTAACAGGTAAAAAGGTAAGGAAATCAAAATTTTATGCAGAAAATGATTTTAAAAAGGAAGATGGTAGTTGTAGAAAGTACCATAGCAACCCTCTAGGGTGAAATACTTGATGACGAGCTCACACATTTTAGGCCAAAATTTTGGGAGGTCGAAAATGCTGTGGCCACCATTTTTGGAAACTGGGGTATCTTCATTCTTCAAACATTGAATGAACTCTATTTTCACCTAGGCTTTTGCAGTTTTCTTCCACTTTCTACTAGTAGTTAGCATCCCACTAGCTTGGTTGATAACTTGCTCATTTATCTCAAAGGTGATACCACTGATGGTGACTCTACTTTTATTCTAGGTCTTAACAAACTACCTGGAGATCATCTCATCATGACTCGTGAGATTTTCTATAAAAGGAAGAATACCTCCCTCCTTATAGAAATACATGACCATGGGGTCTGAGGAGAATTCTTCCTCAATCTTGTCTGGTTCAATCCTCTTCATGTCGCCTCCCATCTTTATCTCCAGAAGCCAGTCACATAACATATGAACAAAGAAGCGGTTGCCCCTGAGACCAAAAGGGTTGAAACCAGAATGGTAACCCACAAAACCACTCGTACCGGACTTAGAGCCCAATTTTTTTGCAAGGTAGGAGTTGAGAATGGTGAAATGAAAGCCGAAGAGAGGAATTAAGGTCTTGTCATGTTGGGTGCCATAATTAGGGTAATAATTACCTTGGAGCTCATGAAACCTCGCCAGTAAGGCCACCGGGGTTAACATGTGGGGATGACACTTTAAAACACAATTGGCATCAAATAAATCTGCTCCAAATCTCCTATAATCCTCCATCGATTGTATTTTATTTAGAAACCATCCAGAATAATGATGACCCATTAAAGGTAACCTTGTGCTGATATGCCACGTCAAATCCTTGTTGCAGCTAATGGGTCCTCCAAAACATGCCAAGTGGCACATGAAAGTAGTACAAGCTAAAGTGGTACAAATATTATAGTGCCTGACCCCACTATTAGGTGCCCAAACCAAGGTCCAAGTTTTAAAATTCATGGGATCCAAATTCATCATCGCTCATTTCCTGCCTAAGCAGGTCTTGAGTAATCTGGGGCAATTGACTAACCACTCTCCAACATCGAAGCCTGTTGAGATGCAAACCCCTAGCAGCCATGGCATTAGCCACAAAGTTTCCTTCTCTGTAGGTGTGCATGATGGTAGACCTATGAGTGCGCTCCATTAAACCATGAACATTAGATAAAATGTTGTCAACTTTCCAACCAGCGCTAGAGTTTCCTCGAATAGCATCAATGATAACTTTAGAATCCCCTTCAATAGAAATGTTGGTACATCCTAGCAGAGTAATGGAAAAATTTAGGCCCTAAAGGAGAGCCATACTCTTAGCCTAAGTGATAGTATGATTCAGAAGAGGGCCAGTATAGGCAACCACCTGTCACCCCCTGTGATCACGAATGATGCCACCACTAGCTTGGAGACCATTACGAACCGAGCCATCAAAATTGAGTTTGTGCCAAGTAGCTTGGGGAGGAGTCTAGATAGTATCCTTATGATAAATGAGCTTGGTGTTGTCAAAATTGGTGAAACCCTTATCAATACCCCATAACTTGACAATTTTGTGGTCTCAAATAGAAGGGGGGAGACTAGGGGTCTTCTAGTGGGAGACAAGAAAAATATCCTGTAATAGTTTGAGACCTAGATGAAACACAGTAGTAGCATTAAACATAGTCTTCCTGAAGATCCTATTATTACGCACCTTCTGGAGGATCCAACAGAAGATGGGAAGGGCCTGATTCCAAAGAAGTTTTATCAGGGGTGGTGGGAAGGAGAAAGCTAGTCTTGAAACCAATCATGGATATCCCTATTAGGAACCCACAAAATGCAGAGCCAGGTTAGGATCTACCGCCAGATCTTGGTGGAAAAATTACAGTGTAAGAAGATGTGATTTATACTTTCCTCCTTTTTGCATAAACAACATCTATTAGCAAGGCTAAATCCCCTTTTAGTCAGATTATCAAGAGTCAAAATTATTCCATGGAGCACCATCCACCAAAATAAGTTCACTTTGGGGATAAATTAGGGCTGCCACACTTTCTTTCTAGCATGTGGTGTCAATAATTTCCATGATCAATAGATTGTAAGTTGTTTTAATAGTGAAGCCTCAATTTTGGGTGTGTCACCATAGAAGTATTTCTAGCTGAACCATCAAGGAGATGCAAAAAGAGTGGAGTAATTCATTGAGTATGGTAGCAAGGTTGACAAGATCTGGTCTATCCCACAAGATAGGGGTAAGATCAATCCACTTTCTGTTGGTGATGAAGTTTGAGACCAAGGTGCCAACTCCAAGAGTGAGAATGTTCCTTAGTTGGGAGAAGCGGGAGGAATCTAGAATAATATCTAGTAGCCAAGGATCCTCCCATAACCGGATGTCCCTACCATTGCCAATTGCCAAATGGCCCCTTTCTCCAAACTGCTTCTTCTCTTGAGAATGGTGTTCCAGATTTTGGATCCTCTTGGGTGGCGCTGTTCCATGAAGAGTTTACATAATCATCCACCATCCAGGTACTTGGATTCCATAATTTTGCACCAGTTAGCTGATCTTATGACCATAGTCCAAGCCATCTTGGACAACAGGGCCCTATTGAGATTGTGAATTCTTCTCAGGCCTAGACCACCTAGATGTTTAGGAAGGTAGACCTTGTCCCAACTAACCAAAGGGAGCCATTTCTTTTCCTCATACCCCAACCAAAGGAAGATATGTTGTATCCTTTCTAGTTTATTAGTAATGAAACCAGAGATTTTGAAAGTGGAAAGGAAATAGACATGTACATACCTTGAAGAGAAGCAGCTAGGAGTTGGAGCTACCTGGCACTACTGAGGAGCTTACCTTTCCATCCTGCCAACTTCCTTTGGGTTCATTCCAGAATTCATTCTTCACATCTTTGATAGCTAATTGAGTTGTTAAACCTAGAAGAATAAGACATTTTTTCCTAAGATCAAATCAATCGACAATTGTAGATTGTGAAGTGATAGCTTGACAATTTGGAAATAGTACAAGACTTAACAACAAAGGTCATGTTTTGAGTTGTATGAAAACATAGAAAAATTTGGATTCCAAAGAAAAAAAAATTCTATCTAGAGCTATCCATATAACACTATAACATATACACATGATAATTTTATCATCAAAATACATACAACTGTTTAATAGTATAATTAAAAGGTTAGAATAGGAGGTTTCCAAGAGGAAGAAATGTATCGAAAGAGAAAAAGAATCATGTGCATAGCTTAAAAACATGATGCTACTATCACAAAGTTTATAGATTCATGATTAATTATGGATGTAAGACAATAAATCTGGGATCCTTATTAGATGCCATAAGAATCTAGACTATAACACGGGGATTCGTTAAAAATTAAAATATAAACCTTGAGGTTGTTAGGAAATCTCCTAGTTGTTATCGTGACAATGAAGTCCATTTTTTTGGTATATTTATGATAATGGAGGTGTGTTACATTATGAAACAAAATTCTAAATTTGAATATGCATCATCAATAAGTAGTATTCTATTTTAAAATTATGCCAAACTTACATAGGTCAATGAGAAGCTTCTTCAAGAATGCACATGACTTTAAACATTTCCTTGAGCCATTATAACAATGTAGTCATTTCCATTATTAATGTACAATAGGAAATGGTGATCAATACTAAGGTAGATCACTAAAAAAATATATTGCTAGGGCACTCTATTGTACATTAGAATCAAAGAAACCATTCTATACAAGGTAAATCCAGTAAGTACTATTACAACTAGCGGTTGTTGTTGCACTAAAAGATCGACCTTTTAATGCCTAATACAACCACTAGAATTATAGAAGACATGAGAAGTTGTTAAACCATGTCACAAACCACCACTACACTAGCAACATCAACGATACCAAGGGCGCAATCAGTATTTCTCACCATTGTAACAATTGTCCCCCTAGCGCAAGTGGGGGGTTCTAGCATGTGACCAAGATGTGATACCACTTTTTACAGATAGCAGTTGTGCTTGCACCACAAAATTGACCTATTAATGACCGATACAACCAATAGACTTATAGAAGATACAAGAATCTATTAAATGATGATAGGAACCACCATTGTGCTAGAAGCACCAAGGAGACCAAGGGTGTAACCAATCTTTCTCACCATTGTAACAAGTACAAACTTGTGCATTAGAGTACAAAATTGGGATCTAGGCCTCCCAGGGTTGGATTTGTGTGATTCTTATAAGACAAGTTCAAATATGTATAAATCTGAAAGCTAAAATCTGATCTACGAAAATAGATGCAAGGAAATAGAGATAGGAATGTGTGCACCTTGAAAACAATGAAGAAGATTGCACTTTGAAGCTGATTTTATTGACTTTTGGAGTCCCAAAATTTCCTAATTTTTTTATCCAACTGTTGGTGTCCAAAATGACGCTTATGCTCTAATAGGATGCCAGTATACCCTCAGATAGATTTTAGTGGTGGTTAGCTCCAAAATGTAATGAGGTCTTAGGATAACTGGACCAAAGCTAGGGACAAGACTGCCCTCTTCTGCTTCTAGCTCTGCAAAACCAAGGCGGGTGCACCTAACCCAGTATAAATTATACTTCACACACCAAAGACTGGGTTTGAATAACAGATAAATGGATAGCAAGAAAGTACTGAATGTTAACTACACACTCATTGACTCTCCATTGCTATGGGATAGAACCACATACAACCAAATGCTGAAAACTTTAAGGAATGGTTCTTAATTTATGTTTTTGAATCATAACAACCACAATCAGGACATGTCAACAAAGAAGTACTTATCTAGGCCAGTGCCTCATCCATCAGGTAAGGTTTCTTAGATAGACTACACACACACACACCAGAAATATACCTAAGATTCAAAGCCACAAACACATTTACAATCTCCTCTACTACTTACTGAATATCCCTACATAGACAAGACATAAATTTAGGTCCCATCTGAAGCATCATTTAATCTAATCCTGGATTAGAGCTCAAGAATGAAAACCTATACATAAATTGTTATGCACTGAATTGGAAAGTTCAAAATTCATCTACGTTGACACAAGGGAGAGATGAGAATCATGTGCCTGCATTGAGTATGAAGAATCCTCAAATGTATACAATCCATCCAAAGGAACCCTGCTTGCAAACTACAGCTTAGACCTACAACTTTCTTTCAATTGCCAAAAAATAAAGACCAGTCATTACAATTCAGACTGAGATGAGGACTCACAACCCAAAAGCTTGAATACCTAACTCCCAATGCCCTCGAAAATGATCACAAAAATCCCTTTATACCAGGGTTACAAAGCAAGCACAATGATCACTTCCAACTCAAAAATTGAAAATCACCTAACCCCACCGAGGAATTAACACAGACATGACAGGGGTCAAGCCATAGCATGCAAGCTCAAACAGTCTAATCAACCTTCTGCAAACACTTCTTGAGCCAAGATTGTAATCATTCCTCACGGTACAAAATCATCTGCAATCAACCGTCAAGCACCCTGGACCACACTGGAGTGGTGGAGAAAATCAGTTTACCAACTCTGGCCCTTTCTATCATCAATTTTGGTCCTTTCCGATCACTGGAAATGTTCACAGAGATTCAAAAATGAAGGCAAATGGTCACAATGCACTCGCGGGCTTGCGCTTTTAACCATCCAAACACCTCGGGCTAACTCCGCAATGGCAACGTCAAACAGTTGTCGCATGATCGCATAGTCTGGAAATGGGCTATGCGAACATGTGACATGTCGCTTGCCATTACTCTCCTTATAACTGCCAATGCTACCACTGCCACAAAAGAGTATTTCACATGTTTGCAAGCCAGAAAATTAGCTCATGCAAACATGTGACAAGTCGCTAACATGCACCCTGCTAGCTATTATGTCACCGCCGAGATACCCCAACCTTGGCTCGTGTTCAAACCTTATCATCCTGCCAGCTCGGACCATCCAGAGATCACCATGATACCACTTGCCAATGGGACCACCAAACAAATACAGACGGGCCCCAGCACACGTGGTACCCTATCGAGTGATCGCATAGCCAAAAATTGGGCTATGCGATCATGCGACAACCAATCATAAGCCACCACATAACCACCAGCGTAGTCACTACCGAAGAGACCCCACTTGCAGAAAGCTTTGAAAATCTGGGCCCACCATCACGCGACTACGCGACTAAGGAAAACTTAACCGCTAGCCAAGTCGCCAGATGTTAGCCGCTTAACCGCCAAAATCAAGTGACAAGGAGATAACCGTTGGTCGCCAGGTCGCGAAATGAAAACCTAACCGCCAAGAAACTAAACACTACAGAAGACTGGGACCCATGCAGACAGATGGAAAGTGGTCGTATGATCGCATGTCAGAAAAGTCTGACATGCGGCCATACGACAGCCTATAAGAACATGCCCCCTTCCTCCCCTCTTACACCGGGCCCACTTCACCGAAGAGATGCTTAGAACAAACAAAATCAATGGTAGGCGCATGATCACATGGGGAAAGAATATTCCATGTGATCACACGCCGACCGTTGATCCCCTCCCTCTTTCGCTTTGAAGAAACTGGCCCCACATCATCGCACTTGCACACTTAAGACAAAGTAGACCGCCAGGTAGCTGAATAGGACTGGGACCCACACAGCTAGGTGGCAAGCAGTTGCATGATTGCATGTCAGAAAAGTCTGACATGCAGCCATGCGACAACCAATCAGGAAGAGTCTGGACCCACCATCCAGTCGCACTTGTGTAGTTAAGACTGAGGTCAAAAACACACAAAGTTTTCGACACCAAAAGACAAGTGCACAAAGTTGGAAGGTAGAGGTCGAAAACAATGAGGGTTTTCGGCAAAAGATCGAAAACACACAGGAATAACGACAGACTGAAAGATAGCAGGGAAGTCGAAAACATCATGGGTTTTTGAAAACACTGTGGGTTTTTGACACTATGGAAAATTTTAATGTTTGTTTCCCGTGGACCTTAGGACTTGAATAACTTTCTAGGTTTTGTGATTCAGGAAATGCGTTTTGGACTGAAGCAAGGTGACAACATAAAGAGCACAAGGCAAGAGCACACACCATGAAACACTGAGGATTTTCATTGCCAGTCAAGACTGAGATTGCAGGCACGGCAGGACAACAAAATAAAGACTATAGAGAATAGGCCATTTTCATAAGATTTTGCAATGCCTGGAAAATGGACTAACACCAACAATCTACAACATACAAATATGAGACCTAGAACTCTCTGTTTTATAAAAGGAATAGGCCAAACTGAGTTAACTTATTCCTGGAATAGGTCAAATTTGGCCTATTCCAAAAACTGTTGGAAATAGAAATAAAAAGTGGATTTGGAAAGGTCTACTATTCGGCTTCTTAGATCTATACATGTGCCTACACTTTCAAAACCCACAAATTTGGAAAATATATGTGTGTGTGTTTGTGTGGATATATAAGGCTTTTCCTTAGTCAACTCCCTATTTTGGTGATTCCCACCTCCACGGATAGTTGATAATCCTCGTGAATCTGGAGTATGTCTAGAATGAAAATGAGCTAGAATTTTAAAGTAAATGCCTAGAACAACCCTATAAATAGAAAACCCCTAGCATGCAAATGAAAAAATTATGTTCTTGAATGCATGTAAATGTGAGCTTGTAAACATGAAGTATCAATGCATAGATCTGAAAATAACATAGAAATCATACGAAGCCTCCAAGGGAAAAAGTACACCCAACCATCCATTTGAAACTCTATGATGTAGAAAAGTGATGTCTTGGATGCTTGATTGATATTGTGGACAATTGATTTGTAATGCTTGAATGTATTTTTCAATAGTTAACCCTTGCTTCTTGATGGATGTCACCAAACTAAGGCTTCCACCTTGAGATTTCTTATTGTAATCAAAATTTGGGTGTTCACCTTCCACTTGAATCCATTATGCCAAAATGAATAAATTAGGTTACTTTTATAATGATTTTGGGAGTCATAATTAAGAAGCCAATCAGAGATCTTGAAATCTTTTTAATTCATCAGATTGGGCCCAAGCCTTGAAAGTGGGAACATACTCCCATGGAATAGGAAAACCTTGACATATTCCCAGGAAATAGGCAGACTTCAGCCTAATCCTAACATGACTTTGTATGATCCCAAAAGATGGGCCATGAGAGATCTGATGGTCTGAGACTTAAATTTGTAGTTGATTCTAAAGATTGATTTTAATTTCAAGATAAAAAAGGTTTAGCAGGGAAATTAATTTTTTGAATGGAGGGAAAAGTAGAGGAGGATGCATAAAGTTTAGATCCTACCTCAATTTCTCCATAAGTTAGAGAGGGAAAAGGATTCAACTTGCAATTGGGTGCGCATTAAGTGTAATTGTAAACTGCTATAATGCAAATATACTAAGGAAGGTGCTAAACAACTATTAAATTATAGAGCGCACAAGTGCTTACAATTTAAGATGATAATTTAGCCCCCACTTTAACAGTATATAAAACTACGTGCATATGGAAGCTAAACTATATAGAAAGTCAATAAATGAAAAGTATATATAAAATACTCAAGTGCACAGATCTTGAAAGAAATGATTAGTAACCACAACTTGTAAAACCATGTGTTAGTGATAAACATAAATCACCTAGGGCTTACTAAGGAATGTGATGAAGTTTGTTGGTAGCTATATGCCCCCCTATTTAATATTTCTATTTAGGAGGGTGAAACATTGAATCATGTTTACTGTAATGAATTGTGAGTACAATTTTTTTGACAAATACTTATCAAAACCTTTCAAGATAATCACAAAATATTTCAAAAAATACTTGGATAGTGAGAAATCTAAATCACGATTCAAATGCCTATAATGTTGTGTAAATATGAGATTCCAAGATAAAGTTATAATCAAATGAATGCATAGAGATATTAATAAAAAATGAATATTAATTGAAGTTAGATGATAAAGAATAAAAAATATAACTTTAACCCTAAAAGTGTATATAAGTTAGCTATTATTTTTTGAAAAAATCATTTGTGATTCTTACCTTTGTTGGGTCTCTTTGTGAAAAAGGAAGGAGAATGAAGAATGAGAAGATTTCGAGGAAGATAGAACTGCATTTGATAAGACTGGAGGTCTTGAAGAGAGTAGTGGGGTATGGTGTACCCCTAGGTGAGGTATATCTTGATTTCCATGTTATTCCTTGCTTTCTAGTATCCTGTCTTTTTGTTGTAGATGTAGAAACTAGATTGCAGGTATATTTTGATGCCATTTTAGATGGAAAACTAGAAATTTGACCTAGTCTTAGGATTTTGACCTATTCCTAGGATTTTCACGTTGTCCCATGAAGAAAGCTGGCCTGGTCCCAAAAAATTAACCTATTCCCAAAAGGTCATCCTAGTCCTAGGTGTTTCTATTTTTCTGTTAGTTGATGAAATTTGATTGATTGATATGATGTAACGATGGAATATTGTTGATCTATGATAGTAGGATATGCTAACCATACAAGAACACATTTCCATGAAGACTCTCACATTCCTATATGAGCAATATGTTAGGTTGTAGCCACAATATGTGTAGTCGTTAAAAGATGTAGGTTTATACACGGTGTACCACCTACTACAAATCTGATTTCACCAACCCATGCTTATGGAAATGATGAAGAGGTGGAATCATCTGATACATGTACATTCCACCTACCTACCAATGAGATGATTGTGACATTGGAGGATGTGCACTAGATTCAAGGACTTCTCATCTAATGATATACAATAAGATTCATGATAGATAAAGAAGATTTAGATGTTGATACAGATCAGGTATATTGCCCAGGGCGAACCATTACTCATGCACACAGTGACTAGATACCACTGAGGTTACTACTACACATGACCCATGATGAGGTACCCTTACTCAGATAAATTTTGATGTGCACAAATTATGTTGTAGTCGATCTTGACTATAAGGGAAATGTGTTGTCTATACGCTTAGCACATGTGGTTTGATGGATTGAAAGGGACTAAGTACTATATTTTTAGGGTATGACTATGTTGACCCACCTATACTATCAGCTCGATAGATTTGTGAGATATTATAGATAGATATTGGTAGTCTGTACACTCTTATAGGTGTGGATGTTGACTATAGATCACATGTACCACACCAGTGGGATACCCAGTGGAGATAGATGATAGTTATCCATAGTCATATAATTATCCACTGAGTGTGATGTGGCAATTTAGGGATTTTATATATTGGAGGGTCACCATGGACCAGTTACAAGAAAATGATAGATCATATGGAGAGATTATAGATACATGCCACCTTGGACATATACTTCCTATCAGATGAGGTGCATGTAGAGGCACACATTTCTAGAGGGGAGGAACAACTACATAGTGGTGACTTACTATTTTGATAGAGTGATGCAGGAGTTCGATTTAACATAGATTCCTCCTATACCAGTGCTACAATATTCCTATGGACATAGATGTATTGAGATGCATATAACTATACCACTACCTACCCTGGATGATATAGTGATGATAAATTTAGTGGGTGAGTAGGATACTGTGGTAGAAGCCACAACTGATAATGTAGGTTTGAATAGAGACTACCTTAGATACCTTAGTGTGCACGAAATCATACCCATATTTCCAATAGGGTACCCTAAGGGAGACCCAGGGCCATACTTTAGGGGAGAGAAGGTAGTCGACGGAGATGATGATGACGATGATGATGACGACAATGACAATGACGATGATGACAACAATGACGACAACGACAATGACAATGGTGATGGCGGTGACGATGATGATGACGAAGATGACAACGACGATGACGACAATGAGGATGACGACAACGACGGTGAAGACGACGACAACGGTGACGAGGAGGAGGATGATGATGATGATGATGATGATGAAGATGATGAAGATGATGAAGATGATGATGATGATGATGATGATGATGATGATGATGATGATGATGACGACGATGATGATGGCGATGATGATGATGATGATGATGATTGTTGGCTTGCTTTTGGCACCCCAACTTCAAACTTTTAAAACTAAGCTCCATGGAGAAATTCCCTGATTTTTCCAGCATATTATATTAGCTTTGGGTTAATAATGCTTTTACAAATTTTTGTGAAGAAGAAAGTTCAAAATCTTGGTTCCAAAATAATCCAAATTTTAGTGGTTCAGTCAAAGAGAAATGTCAAGGGTGTTGTGGACCTGATTTGCAATTCAGAAACAAGTGATTAATTTTTTTTTTAGGTCCACTTGAACCTTTGAACTAAGTTCAAATTTAAAAGTTCAAATTCAAATTCCGCTGGTTCAAAGTATGAGAATTTGAAAGTTCAAAAGTGTAGGTTCAGCTTCAATAATTTGGAGTTCAAGACTTAAAGTTAAAGGCTCAATGCGGAGGTAATGATTCAAGGCTGGTTCTCTAGAAGTTCAAAGCATAGAACAAGCTTAGTTATACCCCTAAGGTTCAAGATGCAAGTTCAGGTTCAAAGTGTGAGTGCTCCTGGGGCAACTCAAAATTAGTGGTTTGAGTCCCTAACCATAGGTTCACATTCACTGGTTCGAGGATGAAGAATTCAGTCTAGAAGTTTGAAAGTTCAATCGTGGAGTAATCATTAGAGTCTGACACAGTGAGATCGAATATTGATGTTCCAATAATGGTTAGATTGTTCCATGTGCAGTTGAAGATCACTGTGTCATAATGGGTATCAAGAGGCAGAAGGTAATGAGCTCCATGAAATATGTGATCGGGAATCATCAAATGTTCATGTGTGGCTTTAAAAGAGAAGTGCAAACCTTCTTTGATGAATCTATCAGGCACAAGAGAAGACAATATCAGTTATGCACTTAGTATGGCATGATGTAATTGAAAGATCGACTTGTGTTTCTCATAAAGGTCCGGAACACCTTTGGTAAGGTGCATATAATAGAACCAACAGAGAGGTGCCACACCTGAACTCAGAGAATGATCGTGATCTTCTTGTACATTTCCAAATGTATTTGCCCAAGGCAACTCCCACATGGCTTGACCCAAATGTCAGGTGTCAATAGTTCATGCCGAAATTCAAGAAGGTGTGGAATTTACTTGGCATTTTAAGATTGACAACAGAGGTATGATGACTCCTTATTATCCGACACATATTCAATGGCGATCTTGTTAACCACGACAATGCAATGGTATGTGCAAAGCCGCCAAGGTTTGGAGGAAACCCGAATTATATATAAAATGCAATCATAGATTGGGTCACATGCTCTGTTCTTTAACAGGATAATCGAAGAGGATGTAATCTTGCAATAGGAGATCATATATGAAATTTGGTCATTGGAGCCTTAAAGAGCTATGGAACTAGATTTTCGGTTCACAATCCAAAGCATCAAGAATATATCAATATTCAAATCAAAAATCGATGAGAATGTTAAATGCAAGCAGGGAAAAATAGGCATTTGAAATGCTTTTGACAACATGTTCAGTGGTCATAAGGAAGGCATCCAAAGCATCTGCTGTCAGTTCTCCATGCATGACTATTAAAACGTAACTCACGCCCATATCTCGCAGATGCAGAAAAGAAGACATCGGCTAAACAAATCGGTCTTTTAAAGAACCGATAGTGTGTTTGTTCGCATACAAAAGTGTTCGTTCATGTGTGGTAATCCTACGGTGTCTCGCCTATTTCCCTATCTACGCAGTCAACCAATGAAGATTCCCACCGTGATCACGCATCTGCCATGTGTCTCTTAGCATGATATCTCCAACTCGGACCTAGATTGAACCCGTTCGAACTTATCAACAACATCAAATGGCCCGTGAAACACATACAAGGGATGTGTGAAAAGTATTCGATAAATGTCAATACAACCATAATGCTTTATAGTCTATGATCAACGAGTCATTGAATATGAAGAACTTGTTGTAGAGGCTTTCAAGCTTGATCATCTAGAAGCTAAGATTTTCTGCCTGAATTGCAATGTTATGTTAAGGGCAATCATGGAAAAGGGAGGAAATATTGATGATTATTTTTCAAACATCAGAGGCTATTGAGAAATATTCAAAGCTAACTGATGAGCAAAGGGGAGTTCAATGTCAAGTTTGATGGTGGAAGACATGACGCCCTGTTTCCATGTCACAAAGAAAGTGAAATCTTTTTCAAATGCACTAATCCAGTTTGGGCCCGAGACACACATGGGATGCTCATCTTCATTCAATCATTCATTTTACTAATGATTGGATACTGTACTTAGATGCAGAGCATAAAGGAAATTAAAGTGAAGGAAGCTATGCTTCATGCGTGGACCTCATATGAGAAGTATGCATGGGGTTTTGATCAATTGCAGTCGCAATCAAAAAGTGTGGATTCAAGGCAAAAAAATTGATGAAGTGAAGCTTTGCAGAGAGATGTGGTAAAAGTCTATGGAAGGGTTAAAGACCTTGATTAGGAAGTCAAAGCCGTCTTCTTTCACTTATATTGCAGAGCGTTCTGGTAGTGCATTAATAGCTAAGATGGATGAACTTGCATACTTTTCTCCTGGTATGCTCGCTCTTGGAGCTGTAGGTGAAACGTGTCAAACATGCAAACCAACATTAAAATTATAATATGGAATAGTTATATGGTGAGTTGATCTTCAAATTAAATAAAGGATACATGGAAGTGCTGAGGGAGGGAAAGCTATATCCACCTATCAGCCAATTAAAGTAGCTTTATAATAATATAAGTCATTTGACTAATGTTGAATACCCAAAGAGTCAGGGATGACAGTAATGAAGCCACGAAATAGTGGAAATTTAAGAAAAAAAGAGAATTTCAAGAAGCGGTTATTGGAACTGAAAGGCAACCGAGAAGCATTACTTATTGTAAAAATTTTCACACGGAGGGGGTTCTTCTTTTGACGGAGGTCAGTTGGCCAGAGGGGAAGGAGATAATTTTCTGAGTTATGTAATTGCAGTGGGGAATTTGGGGAGAGATATGTTTTCATTTTTGCAGAGCTGGTTTTTGTTGTGCAAAGATAGGATGATCAGTTGGTCATTGTATTTTTTTTTTTTGATCGATG
The DNA here is from genome assembly GCA_027943335.1 of Chamaecyparis obtusa. Classification (NCBI taxonomy): domain Eukaryota; kingdom Viridiplantae; phylum Streptophyta; class Pinopsida; order Cupressales; family Cupressaceae; genus Chamaecyparis; species Chamaecyparis obtusa. Next base: position 665,480 of record BSBK01002842.1, read on the forward strand.
AAGGGCCGAAGCCGGGATTTATATATATATAAATATAAACATAAATTAACAGAGTATCTATCATCAGTTCAAGCCCACTATTGCAGGGTCTAATGTTCAGGACGATATCATTTCAACTTTCAACAACAGTAATCAGCTGATACCGATATTTACTTCTAATTTCTTCAGTACAGAACACCAGGGATAGCCATGAAAACTAGTACAAATCACCGCTTGCAAAAAGCTTCTCGAGCTCAAGAAACCTACTCCACCAGGTACAAAACATCACTGCGAACGGTCACTGAGCCCCTCGGATCAGTCGGCAATAATTGCGCCACCAAACCAGTTGAAAACCGCTGCTAAAGCCATCAATTCTGGTACTTCTTGTTGCAAAAATCCTCTGCAAATTTGAACTTGAAATGCAACGGTCATCCTCAGGGTGCCAACAGTCTATCAACGGTCAACATCTGAACTGAGATCTACTTTATATCACCACCATTAGATCATGTTTCACAGGCTTGGCAACTTTAACTCTGCAATGCCGACACTCCCTTAATGGTTGTCGCATGATTGTATAGTTTGAAAATAGCTTATGCGAACATGCGACACCCCATAAACCTTCCCCACCATTAACTGCCCTTGGGTACCAGACCCACAATGTACATCCACCTCAGCGCTCTCCGGCCAATCAGAAAGGAGACACATCGGTGAGACCTGACACACGGACCCACACCGTAGTTCATAGCTTTGTCATGAGGTCTGGCGGTTAGTCGCATGTTCGCATAGCTTGAAATAGAGCTATGAGAACATGCGACAAACCGCCAGCGTGTTGCCACGGGCTAACTGAAGACTGCCATGTTACCACCACATCTCTATGCTACGTCCAATAGAACTCTACCACCTCAGCTTCCATTTGACAGCGCGTCTACAGAACTTCCATCACCAACGAGCCTAGGAACAAGTGTCAACCGGTTGCATGATCACATGTCAGAAAACTCTGACATGCGATCATGTGATAGCCAACCATAGGATGCCACATAACATCCAGCGGGACCACTGCCATCCTCCCCAACGGGCCCCAGCACAAGAAGTAACCAGTCGCATGGTCGCATGTTAGAAAACTCTGACATGCGATCATGCGACAACCAATCAATTTAAAACCCTTGAAGACCTGGGCCCACCATCCGATCGCACTTGCATAGTTAGGACCGATGAACAAGGAGTGCTGGCAAAAGGGAAGAAATGCAAGGTCAAAAACATCCTGGGTTTTCGATGAAGGATTGAAAACATCCAGGGATTTCAGCGCCAGAAGATAAGTGAGAAAATGCGGGAAGGCACAAGGTCGAAAACAACCAGGGTATTCATGCAGACCAAACAAAAAACATCGTAGGTTTTCAACACTTTGGTAGAATTCAGATCTCTGGGACCCATGATGCATATCCATCTCAGCACTTGCTGGTCAATCAGAAAGGGACACGTCGGCAAGACCTGACACATGGACCCACCTTTAATTCTGCAACAGCGTCTTTCAATAGTTGTCACATGATCGCATAGCTAGGAAAAGGGCTATATGAACATGCGACACACCGTACTCTTTACCACCGTTAACTACCACCATCAGATCATCCACACTGTGACCCCACTGAAAAGTCTGGGCCCACCGATGTGTCAACATTCCCTTTCCAGCTTAGCCAATTACAGCCTGAAACCTCAACGATGAATCATCACGTGGTCCCACTGCAGACAAACCATCGGCATCTAATCTGACGGTGGGCACATGATCGGATGGGGAGAGAATATTCCATGTGATCAAACATCGGCCGTCGATCAAAAACTCTAACACAAGCTCTGCTAACAACACTCCACCATGTATTTTCCTTATCAGATGGTGGGCGCATGATCGCATGGGTTTAGAATATTCCATGCAATCACATGCCAACCGTCAATCAAAATCCCTAACACAACCCCCTCTGACAACACTCCACCTCTGTATTTCCTTCAGCCAATATGGGAGTGCCATTTGTGCATATGTGTCACCATGGACCCACAATTTGAAACCCTACACTGTAAAGGAGAATCAACGGTCGGCATGATTTCACATAGCTCTAACAAATCATTTTTTCTTTAGCGACCACCATTGATGCTCTGACATGTCAGGACCGTCTGACACATCTGGAAACCAGGTCTCACCATTGAGATTCAGCAACAAAGGCAAACTCACAGTCACTGGATAGACTTTCTTCATTCCCCGATCTTGCAACGAATATCATGATAAAGAATTGGACCCCACACAATTGCAGCAGCGCACATAGGAAATGCTGGTGTCAGAGATTTAATTGCGCAAAGGTGAACAACCAAAAACAACCAAAGTTTTTGATGCCAAAAGATAACTCATGTCTGGACGCCGTCACTCTTCGATGGGTAGTAGGTATCTGCTCCTCTTGTCCTAATCCTACTCCTCATTTAATGTTCTAAACTGCTACACACGCTATGCGCTATGAGAGAAGATGCCCGTCTTATCACCACAAAGAGCCATTCTGTCAACTTCTGAGGCAAAAATATATCAGGACCTGATTTGACCATTTTGATTTAGTGGTTAGATTCATTGAGCTCCATTGAAACTCTGCTGACGTCGGATAGAATTTTCAAATTTGTTCATCTAGCTGCCAGGTCAGCCAGCTCATCCGCTTCAGTGTTTCCTTCTCTGAAAGTATGGTTAATGGTTTTTGATTCAAAATTATCCATTAACTGTAAGATTACCTCTAAAACTGCCATAAGACGCCAATTTGGGGTTGATTTGACTTTGATTGCATTGATGGTAATCAGCGAGTCTCCCTCAATTTCAAGCTTTGAGATCCCTACTTGCCAAGCTAATATCAGTCCAGACAATAGTGCTTTAAATTCTGCCATATTGTTGGTATCTTTGGGTAATGGTATGGCTTGTTTGGCAATCACATTCCTAGTTGTAGAGCATATGATGCATCTTGCTCCTGAGGGGCCTGGGTTACCTTTAGAAGCTCCATCAAAATTTAATTTGTACCATCCAAATGGAGGGGGTTTCCAGACACATGCCTTCCTTAGTTCTTGATTTCTTCTATATCCTCTGCCTATGGTGATTGGAGTTTTTAACCCAAACCAAATTTTTGTCATTTGATCATCCCAACTGGTAAAGAATTTGTGTTGTGCTGATTGAGTTTGGGTCCAGGAATTCATTACCTCAACTATGGCTGCCTCCAATTTGTTAATTATAGTTTCAAATTTTAAAAATTTATCCTAGAATAATCTTCTATTCCTTTCTTTCCAAATCTCCCAAATCAGAATTGATGGAGAGATCATCCATAGATTACTAAATAAACTTCCTCCCATGATTCATGGCCATGATATCAAAAGCTGGAGTAACTTATTTGGGGGGGCTAATGACCATCCTAATCTTGAATAAAGCCAGTACCAACAATCTTTAGCAAAGGGATAGGATAATAATAGATGATTTACATCCTCTTCATTCTTAAAACACATAATGCATCTAGATGGACCCTGATATCCCATCTTAATAAATTTATCTGCAGTTAAAATTCTGCCCTGGGATGCTGCCCACATAAATAACCCAGCTTTTGGGAGTCCAACCTTGTTCCAACATAATTGTGCTGGGATCTCTTCTATTTTAGATGTGGATGATTTGGCTATAAGATTGTAACCCTCTTTGACACTGTAGGATCTTGATTTTTCCCCATTCCAAATGATTTCATCTTTTCCTTGTTTGAGAAGAAAGGGTCTATCTTTGATTAATGTTTTGAGCTTATCTACCTCTCTTATATCTAATTGAAGTGATGAGAACTCTTTCCACTCCCAAGAGCCATCTATAGCAGCAGAGGATGAAGGAATGATATAGTCTCTGAGATATGGTCCCCAGGATGAAGTACAAATATGACTGATCTGATTGGGGCCTAACTATGAATTGATGGTTGGATGCCCACCCCAAGAGTCTTCCCAAAATCTTGCTTCCTTTCCATCTTTGATATTCCAAGATATGTTATTGTTAATAATATGTCTTGACTTAGCTGTGAAGTTCCAAATTCTCGAGCCTTTTGGGAACTCTTTAATTCTAACTATATCTTCCTTATTAAAGTTGCCTAAATATTTAGCTCTGAGAATTCTAATCCATTTGAAATCTTGATTATTCAGTATTTTCTAATAAAGCTTTGCACCTAGAGCTTGGTTCTGCCATAATTGATTTTTAATGCCAGTGCCACCAGAAGATTTCAGTTTACATATTTTATCCCATGAGATTAATGCAAATTTCCTCTTAGTGTCTATACCCTGCCAAAAGAATTTCCTAAGTTTCTTCACCATATCCATATATCCCTCTGTGGTAAGTGAAAGGCAAGACATTAGGTATATTGGTATTGCTGATAATGTTGCTTTGATCATGACTAATCTCTCGGCCCAAGATAGCCATCTGGTTTTCCAATTATCCATCTTGATGTCCATCTTTTCATTGAGAGGTTTCCAAACTGATGCTGTTTTGAGGGATTTGTCAATCGGGATGCCTAGGTATGGACATGGGAGAGTGCCTGATTTACATTCCAGAATTTTTACAATTTTTTGTTGGATTTTCTTTTTTGTGTGAAAGAAGAAGACCACTGATTTCTCTTTATTGACTAGTTTCTTTGAAGCTTGTCCATAGTGATCTAGTGTAACACCTCGCCAGGGAACCCAAGAGAATTACACTAAGGTTATGCTAAGTTATGCAATAATTTTTTTTTTTTTTGTTTACTAAAGTTAACATGCACATTGAACATAGAATCACAAGGATTTACATTCAAGAATTTGAATAAACACATCATTTCATTTTCATTCTCAAGGGTCCCTAACGTAGTATTATGTTGTCTAACAAACACTACACTAACATGATATGATGCTAAAGAACAGTTAAGTACATACTAAAAGAAAGTTCATTTCTCTAAATCAAACTACATTACATCATATGATCACCTACATCCACTACACATGTCGTAAGGTATGTGGTGATATTTAATACAATTACATTTATCAAATGTATCCTGGATCCACGCAGGGACCAATAATAATCAAATAAATCTCCTACAAGTACAAGATAATAACATCTGACATCCGATACATGAATCTGCAACAATGGTGGTAATCTGATCCAAGTAACAATCAGGTGATGAAGGATATCCGCAAAAGTCTCAATGGAGAAGTACACTACCTCCCGACCATGTGGAACCTAGAGGTCCACCCCTCCATGCTAGGGAGATAACACCAAGCCCATGCACATACTAAGGACCAATCCCAATCACCACCTAGAAAGATATCTCTAGAACAAGAGGGTATACGGGTTACTAGAGGCATTGACCTACGTAGGATATCTACGGTGTGAGTAGGAAGGTTTCATCACGCAGATCCACCCTTGAGTTTAGTCCTGAAGGTTCCTCACTGAACCGACGACACTCAAGTGATCATACGTGGCATTGATATCTCTCATGTAGACAAGTATATCGATGATCCACCCTTGAGTTTAGTCCTGAAGGTTCCTCACTGAACCGACGGCACTCAAGGCATGGGCGAAGTATCACAAATTATCTTTTTAATGTTCTCCTAACTAGATCAATTTTTATAATGTTATCACTGGAATTAAGAAACTTGTCAATGGATGATCCGTCAGCCACTTGTGGGCCTTGGCAATCCATTGCAAGCCACCCCCTACATCACATCTAGATAACCTACCCTAGTCTCTCGATAATACCCATCCTGGTTTGTGGCCACTTCTATCATATTAAGTTCCAAGTAACAAATAAACAAGTAAACATATTCCATTTCAAAACATAAATCCACTTGGCCACTAATTTAAATTTAATCCACCAGGAGGAAAATAGTAACAAGGATCAATTTGACATCCCAATCAAAATCTCACATCGAAACATCTCAAAATCAAACAACAATAGATCAGAGATATGCAATCATCATTAACATCAACAATCATAAAGATCAACTTATACCCACATCACATACCCGACCTCTAGATTTCACCTCCTAGTCGGTTATCTAATCCCATATGTAAATCAACTACATCAACAGTATACTTTACATGCACAAACAATATACGCAAAGAGAACAACTTACACAAGTAATTAACATGTCGTAAGATAAGCAAGAACATAAGAATCATGTTAACATGTAGTTTGCTCACACCAATTAATCACACCAATCAGAATAATCACGACTACAATAAAATGGCCATGTTGATAACACTAACAATGCCTATAAAAGCTTGAGTTAATGAGGACGTCATTATTCATCCTGAGGTTTACTATCATGTGAAGAATATTTCAAAGGCACTTATTGAATAATGTCTTCGTTAATTTATCATAGATGACAAGGTAGATATACTGATTATGAAAGCAATGTCTAAAGTTAAAGACCACAAGATAGTTATATTATAACCAAAATTAATCTAAATATTAATTACACAAAAGATTGCAAAGTCGTAATTATAGTTAAATCCCCTTAGTTAAAAACTAAATGATAATTCAATGAATTCAATAATAATACTAATAAAGTGTTTGATGACAATAATTCATATACAATTAAAAATTACATTATTCAAATAAATAACAAATCAAATTATTAATTTAAACCACTCCTATTAATTGATTACTTATTACATCTAATCTAGCTTAAGACAATCTAATTACCTACTCTAAAGTTCAATAGCCTTATACCTATTAACCCCTATGACCTATCACACAAGTCATTCACATAACCCAAGGGGCAAATGCCAAGTGTCCCACTAAATCAGCAATTACATCAAAAGTGGCATCCAAACAAGTCAAGGAAGTTTGTCATAAATTTGGAAACAAGTATAATATGGAGTTTAGAAATTATGCCTTGGGGACCCCACCCACATTTCCCAAGGCATGTATCAAGTCAAATAAATCTCAGCCCAAGAAAAAGGAAAATGATTAATGCAAGGGAAAAGACATGGGCTTCAAAACTCACGCCACCCCACAAGTGATTAAGACAAGTACCTACCATGTCATGGGTAAAGGACATGTGAAAAAGAGCATGAAGGAGGCGTTGGAAAACTTGGGAGATTGTTCCCAACAAAATTTAATGCATTTCTATGTTTATTCAAACAATTTAAAGTGCCCCCAAAGCCTACGAAAACCAAGGAGTTGGTAGGGTGATGTCATCACCTAAAAAGTGGAAATAGGCAACCATTTTCAATGCCATTAATTACTTGGCATGGGGGAGTGCAAACTTGGAAGAGGATGAGGTGTTTAAGTGGGTGAGGGGACATAGGATTTGACCCCTCCCCATCCCCTAATAAATTAAGTTAGTCTAGGACACTCATAGCTGTTTTAAAATTTATAGTATTTATTCTTTTTTATGAATATTGAAATTTCAATCCTACAAAATGGTGTGGGTCCCACTCATTTGGGAAAGTAGAATTTTTCTTTATCTAATTTTGTTATTCAATATATTCTCCTTTTATAAGATTGTTAAGTTTCTATTATTTGAACTATAATAATATATATTTTATGAAGTTAGGTGGCAACAAATAATATAATAATGACTGTGTTTTTGGAAAGTATATGGGAATTATTCCCATACATTTTCCAGAGAGCTGGAAATGTCTATTTTGCTCAAGACTTAGTTTTATTTTCTTCTTGTTGGTTTTCTCCATTGAAACAATTAGATTATTTTGCTATCCCATACATAAAGTTATTTGTTTCCAAATTAGATTGCCAACTTAATTTACTAATTCCTTCCATTTAGAATTATTATTTGATCTATTCAGTGAATAATGGGGCAACATTGGATCAAAACATAACCAATTCTGTTGTGTTAATAACTAAGAAGTTTTGTCTATTTCAAATTTAGATTCACTAATGACTAAATTTAGAGAGGTTTGTATGTTTGTGGTGATAAAATTTCACATTGAAAACTAAAATCTCATTTATTTATTGCTTCACACTACATTTGAGAAGATAAGTGTATCCTCTTATTTGATGGAAAGATTAAAAACTAATTTAGAACATATTAAGGGAACTCAAATCCTACCTGGTTCAACAAGCAGGTTGATGAAGTCCAGCCGAGAATACCTCTCCAATCCACAAGCTTGAACTCTCAGCTACTTCTAGATCAGCTCCCAAATTGCTTTCTACTCTTCCTCTCCTCTCTTCCTCAACCCTTCACTTCTCTCTCTATTCTCTTCTCTAAATTTGCATATGAAAGGTAATGACAAGTCTTCCTCTCTTTTCCTCTAAATTGGCTTGAAAAAGTGGGGGAGAAATATTTTATTATTCCCCCCTACTATTCAAGTCAACCTCTCATTTTATGGGAATAAAATATAACAATTTTTAAATTGTAAATTTCTTTTCATTTTATTTCCTCTTATGAATTTCATTTCTATTTTTTTACTTTTTTTATTTTTTTATTTCCAATTTATCATTTGAATTAAGTTATATCACTCTAATATTTCAAAATTACATGATAAGTTGTATCTATATAAATATATATATATAAAATTAATATATATACAATTAATAATATTATTATTATAAGAGACTTAGTGAAAACATATATATCTGATTATGTTATATCATACTAATAACATTATATTTACTAATACGCCAACATAATATAAATTGCTATCAGAAATCAGACATGAATCCACAAGGTCAAAATATGACACCAACATGGAACAACACCTACGATCAATATCATGCTCAACAGGTAAAATATATATCGAATTCATTATGCCCAAATGAATTCAAATTAGGTAAGTCAAGTAAGATCCCGTCCATTCCTATAGGACGATTAGGTTGGGGTAGGGAATTGGCCTAAGTGCTAACTCCCCTTCTCATCCATTGAGACATAATGAGGGCACGCTCATCCTGTCAAGCCAGGGAAGTCGATGCCCGATACCTGCAACCTGCATAAAAACCACTGCATGTACTTGTGCTTATATATATAATCATGATAACAGACAATGGTAGGGATGGCTGGGACGTGTGGACCCGACTAGATGCAGGTAACTATGCCTCCTCCTCTACCATACAGGCATGTCAAACAGAAAAGAAAACATACATGAGAACACACACGATACCATACACAAGCGGGTATAGGGTAAGTACCAGATATAAATAATTGCCTAAATTACATCAATTAATACATGCATTTGAAACATCATATAAATCCATCATTACTGAAATTAACCATCGCATAATGTTTTGTTCCAGTTCTAACATGATAATTAACATCCTAAGCATAATCGTCTAGAAACACACCACAACATAAATATATATATGAAATATGTCTGATCTAATCAACTAAGATAAAATAGTATCAAACTAAACATAGTCTCAATAGTAGTAAGCTGTGACGGGTATTACATCTAGTATCTTGGAAATCTGCTTAGCTTCCTAGATACTCCCCTGGCCCATGAGAATAATGTCATCTACAAATTGTTGATGAGTAACTGGTCAAATGGATGAAGATATTGTAATGCCATTGATTAGGTTTTGATCCTACATACTGATCATACTTCTCCCTAATGCCTCAGCCATAATTATGTATAAAAATGGTGATAATGGATCTCCTTGTCTGATGCCATTAGAGCCTTCAAAGAAGCCTTGTGGCAATCCATTTACCAAGATAGAGAATTTAGGAGTTGAAATACAATAAAATATCAAATTGATCCATGCTTTAGAAAACCCAAATCGCTCCATACATTTAATCAAGAATCTCCAATTGACCTTGTCATAGGCCTTCTTGATATCCAATTTTATAATCATGCTGGATTGCTTATTATGTTGGATAGAATGTATTGCTTCTTGGGCTATGATTATCCCATCTAGAATTGATCTACCCGGTACAAAACCGGTCTGTTCCTCCCTAATTAGTTTAACTAAGACCTTTTTTAGTCTATTTGCTAGAGCTTTATAGAGAATTTTGTAAATTGTGTTACAAAGAGCAATTGGTCTGAATTCATCCAAATTAATGACTTGTTCCTTTTTAGGTATTAACACTATGAAAGTATTGTTGATTTTAGTTAGAAATCTACTTGAAGCTCTCGTGGCCTCCAAAGCATCAGTGAGGTCTTTGCCCAAAATGCTCCAGCAATGAAGGAAGAAGCTTGGAGGAAAGCCATCCAGTCCTGGAGCTTTGTCTGGAGCCATTTGGGAGATAGTATGCCAGATTTCTTCTTCCTGAAAGGGTCTGGATAGCATCTAATTATCTGCATCAGTAATGATATTTGGGATGTTTTCCAATAACCCTTGTTGAATCCCCAAGGGAGTTGAGATAGAACAATTGAGAAGCTGAGAGTAATATATGGTGATTTCTTTGATGATCTCCTTCTGATCCTCCAATATAGAGCCAGTAGCACCCTTGAGTTGAGAAATCCTATTAATGCCTCTCCTTTGTTTTGTACTTGAGTGAAATTTTTTTGTATTCTTATCTCCTTTAGCTAGCCAAGACTCTCTAGATTTTTGTTTCCAATATATTTCTTCTTTAGCTAGGATATCTTCCCAATCCCTTAAGAGAGATTTTTCTTCTAAGTAACTGTCATGGTCCAATCTCGGTTGCATTATTTTTAGATTCAGATTCTCCAATTTTTGTTCAATCTCCAATTTTGAAGCAAAGATGTCTTTAAAATGAGTTCTATTCCATATGAGAAGGTTTTTCTTGATGTATTTCAGTTTGGAGACAAAGAAGAATAACTTAGAACCCTCAACTTTGAAATCCTTCCACCATTCATCTATAAGTTACAAGAAATTCTCCTCTTTAAGCCACATATTTTCAAATTTAAAAGGACATCCCAAGAATCTCTTGGCCTCGAGAATGTTAAGTTGAATAGGGAAGTGATCAGATCCTGAAATTGGAGTGATAGAGGCTTTTAAGTCAAAAGGGAATTCTGTAAGGTCTCCTTTAAATAGAAAACAATCCAATTTTTTTGAGATGTTGCATATGCCCATTCTTCGGTTTGACCATGTGAAGGAGCCATTTTGCAGCTCCACCTCCATAAAACTCTCTTTTTGTAACCAATCCCTGAAATCATTCTATGACTGAGAGGTTCTTAAAGATCCCCCTAATTTATCTGATGCATGAACTATAGCATTGAAATCACCCCCCACTATAAAGTTGTCCTCTGGCCATTGAGAAAAGCAATTAGAGATTTCTGCCCATAATTCTGCCTTCTTCTTGTGTGAGATGGGACCATATACATTCATTGTATGAATATTTAAATTGGATTTGGTGCTAATTAGGTTCCCAACTATCCAATTTGGTCCATGATCCATTGGAATGAAAGAAGAAAACCTAGAATTCCATAAGACCGATAAGCCACCTGAGGATCCTATTGCATCTACACTATGAGCCTTCCAATCTCCTAAATTCTTGGTGAAGATTTCCAATTTCTCTTTATCCATCTTTGTTTCCTAAAGTAGAACTAATTCTTCTTTAGATGATATGATACAACATTTGACCAAACGCTGTTTGTTAGGGGCATTGAGGCCCCTAACATTTTGGGAGATGATTCTCATTGCAACTCAGAAGGAACTTCCCCTTCCCTACATTAATGTATGATGTTATTTTGGTTTGATCTGATTCCTCTCCAACTTCCTTCCTGAGTGATGCATTAGATTTCCTTCCTCTCCCCTACTTTTTGATCTTTCCACAATCCATGTGACAATCTTGAATAGATTGCACTAGTCCTAGGTTGTTGTGTTTTGGTGAAAAATCTTGCTGATGATCTTCCTCTTATTATTCTTGGATGAGCATTGAGATGTCTAGTAGTCTTTCTTCATCCTCAATATAATCCTCATCTAGAAGCCTTTCCACATATGTTAACTTCTGAGTATCCCTGGTTGGTTGTTCTAATGTTGTATCACCAAAAAGATTATAAACTGCCTAAAGTTTTGGGGAGATCTGTGTTTCCTCATACACTTGAGAAAGTACACCTCTGTCTGATTGTAGATTATTAATTCTGATGTGATCCATATTTGCTTCTAATGGTTTGAGATTAATTAACCCTCCTTTGACTCTAAATGTGGATGAGGTTTTCTCCATTTGAGGGGCTAGCAACTTAGTCATCTCTTTTTGTTCTTTGAGTCTCAGTCTACAGGATGTTCTCCACCTCGAGTATGAAGAAGATGATGAATCAGGAGTTTGAAGGTTAACCCCTTGAAAGATTGGTGAAGAAGATGTTGTGGCCAAACTTTTTGTTTTGGTTGAGGCTTTGAGGTCACATAACTTAATCTTAAGAATGCCATCTTCTTCTGTTGCTTCTTTTGCATTTAAGTTTTCCTTTTCCAAATCAATTGAGGATGCCGGCTTCTCCAACAGCATCTCCATTGGCTGCAGGGATCGATCTGAAGATTCCTCCTCACTCATTACTTGATTTTCTATTTCCTCTATCAAATCCAATTGGACTTCCGATACCCATTGAAGAATGATTTGCTATAAAGTTAAAGGATTGAACCTGGAAGGCGTTAAGGAAATGGTCTTATGCAAGGGAAAAAGTGGAGATGATTCGGGAAAGCATTGAAAACCCAGAATCAAGGGAGAAATATGAGGGAGCACTAGGTCCTGAAGACTCTTGATCGAAAAAGTATCCTGGTAACTATTGGAAGCCTTGTCTGGGTAAGTTATTACAAGACTAGGATGATGGGGTTGTTTTATAAACCTGTGCCTGACTCAACCTAACACTCAGATAAAAGACTCCAAGACCGTTGACTCTTCCCAACTTGAATGGCCTCCTCAAACATTGTGGTTCAATGACTGTTCTGATACTTCTATAACTTTTGAATGTAAGTCTCCGACCATCTCCATTTCTTGATGAGAAAATGAGAGATTGGTATTAGCTTCTTGATCTCTTGCCAAACCTGAACGGAGCTCCCTGATTATTTTATCCACCTCTATCTCCTGGTGTCTTTTCTTAGATATGGGAAGATTCTCAACCCCTTGGGTAATGAGTTGAATCCAATTGCCCTGTTTTGAAATAATTTGAAGTGAAGCAGGGAATTCCCATTCTAGACTTGCAAGCAAACATATCTTCATAGAAGTAGAAGAGTAGTCTATGTGATGGTCGAGATAAATTCCTATTTTATTAGCCAGGATATGAATGATCTCTTTTCCTCTATATTCCATAGGTAAGTTTTGTAGTGTGATCCACTTGGGTATGAACCTGATGACATTATCCTTGTTGTTGAAGTTGGGCATCCAGTATTGCATATGTAGACCCTATGATTTGTAGAACCATTTTTTGTTTCGGAAAACCTTATCTCGAGATGTTTTATCCTCGAAAATGACCAAAAAATATCCTAGTTCATTATCTAAAGAGTAAATCTAGACAGAATTCGACTAGTTTGTAGATACCCAACTATGGAATACACCATATTCCATGTTGATTTCCTAGAATTTGTAAATGATTGCGTATTTGAAGAGGTATGCCTTCCTCTCAGCTAGCATTTCCTCCAGAAAGGTGATCGAAGGAGTTTGGTCCCTTGTTGATACTAGCTTCTCCATTGCAATATGTAAAGAATCTACCCTATTGCCTTCTCCATCCTGGTCCAATGGAGCTTCATTGAATCTCTTTCGGGTATCTTCCTTGTGGATTGGTTTCCAAATTTGAAGTCATTTTTTAGAGGCTCCCCAACTCTGGGGATTCTAGTTCAGGTTCCCTAACAGGTCAAGTCTTCTTCTATGAATCTTCTAATAAGTGTCCATCCAGGCCTTTTTTGGTAGAGGAGGATTGATTAGAATGCCCCTTGAAGATGTTGGGAATATGGGTATTAAGTTGGGATTTAGGGTATAGTCTCTCCTTGATGCAGGGTTGAACCCATTTTTTGAAAACTTAGAAAAAGACCGATTATTCACTATGGCACGAAACTAAGGAATTTTGTAATGGGATCCCCTATGCAGATGGAACTCTATTTTATTATGTTGGAATGGTTGAGTTTTGATGTATTGATGAGAGTGACGTACCTGGGAGATTCCTTGCTTGTCATGGTCTGCATTCCAATTCTTCTCTCAGATGTGAGGCCATCGACTTCTCTGGTCTGCTTCCTTCTTCCTTTCTGAGGGCCATTTTCCCTTCCATCTCTGGTATCTTTTCTCCTCATGGAAGCCATTAGTGTTTCTGCGGAAGCTTGCAATGGTCGCCATTGAAAAATGTGTTTATTATAGCTCGTCCTATTGATGATTAATTATGGGATGGATGCCTTTTATACTAGCTATGAGCTGGCACATACAAGGTTATTAGGTGTTCACTGGACTTCTTCTCTTTGCAGGTTCGTTACAGATGCAGTTCAATAGTTACAACTGCAATGCCCTATTGTGCTTCTGGTATGTCCGTCATTGTATTAAGCCTATAAGGATAAATTAGATTTTGTATGTCTAATCAATTGGTTCTGATATATAATTTCTTGATTGAAATAAATTAGTGGGTAATTTTAGTCATTCTTAAATGTTGTTTTTCTATGCTTTTTTCTAGATTGTATGTGTATCATAGGTTTGTTGGCCTTATGTTTCCATATATATGCAAAATACAATATTGAATCCTCCTTTACTCTTCTATGTTGGGAAGATTAGATGAGTGATATTTTGGTCACTTATTTTCTTTCTTTCTTAGTTTCTACACCAAATTGTATTCATTCCATGTTTATGGATGGATGCTTATAGGCCTTTGTGTCTTCTGGTTAAAGACATATCAAGTTCTTTTATTTATTGTAAATCTAAAAAAGGGATCTGAGCCTTTGTATCAAAAATGAGAGAGCACTTGCACATAGCCATTGCAAGTGACTCAGTTGTTAGTCATGGATTATGTCTTGTTATTTGGGCATTCTTGAGTTATTCTTTAAACATTTATTAAAAGGACAAATCTGTTCACTAACAATGATGATGATGATGATGATGATGATGATGACAACGACAACGATGATGATGACGATGATGATGATGACGACGATGACGATGACGATGATGATGATGATGACGATGATGATGATGATGATGATGATGACGATGACGATGACGATGATGACGATGACGACGATGACGACGATGATTATGATGATGATAATCAAGGGAATGATAGAGAGGATGGGAAGATAGGAGATATGCTAGAGGTAGAACCTATGGAAAAGGACTCTTGTATACTCTAAGGAGGAGCTCACAGGGGGAGTAGATGCTATCCTACTACAAAAATGAGCAAGGAGAGCTTCATCAGAGATGCCTCCCTCGAGATATTTTGGACTCTAAGAGAGCGGAGAGACTAGGAGGTCCATGCCCCCAACAAAAACTTGGCATAAAGAACTAATATTTCCAACTATTGATGATCCACATTATCAAGAGGGAGATCTAGGAATGGGTGGTTGAAATTGTTTAAGTGTAAATTGTGACTGATCTAGATGTGTGTATGTTTGTAAAGTTATTAATATTATGTGTTGTAATCAGGGTCAAGGGATGGAGACACTTTGTGACTGATGTCCTAAACAACATCACCAAAGCATCGAGGATAACACCATCCTTGTAGTATGGATATGTGGCACAAAAAGATCCTAGATAACACAAGAATATATTATCATCTATGGAGATAGAGCTATAGTTATTGAAATATGAAAGAGAGAGACTTGAGTGACTACTGGCAGAGATTGAACATGAGATGCAAGGGATACTAAAAGGTCATTCAAATCAAAGCTCATCTAGGAGCCATTCTCAGTATGTGACTTCCAATAGGCAATATGATACACCATGACCATCCACTTCTCATTGTGGACTTGAGAGATCAAGGAGTCACCATCCCATGAAGGAGAACTGATTTAATTTATGTACAATGTATGTTTTGGGATAAATAGGGTATATTTTGGATAATTCCTACTATGTACCAAACATTTAATATATATGGATTAACTTTTCTATACTTACATGTCTATGTCTTCTTGTAATGTCTCTATAATTGATTTTGTAACCAATAACATAAAGATTAAAGTGATAGATATGTAATGATATTAAGTGCATATGTGAACAGATGAACATTAGCCATAAGAAATAACTTAATACTGTTCTTTTCAAACACAATATTGATGAAAAATGTGCAAGTAGTTTCTATGCAATATCCTAACCATAAATGATTAACATATTACACATAATATTCAAGACCAGAATCATTACATATTTGTCAAAAATGAAGCAAAAATATGAAATAACGCATAATGCTCTAATTGTAAAAATAAAAAGTACATGTATAGATTAAGATAAATAAGATGAAGAGAGAAAGAAAGGAAAAGTTATGCATAGTACCAACAAAAATCCATAGTATTTATAGGGTCCTTTAGTGGTATACCATCCATATTAGCTAATTTATTTGCACCAAAACCATATGCTTCACTAATGATGTATGGACTAAGCCAACTACAAATAAACTTGCATATTTCTCTAGGTAGAGAATTGATGTTACATTGATTCTCATAAAGAACCAAGTCTCCAACTAAGAAAGAACATTCAATCACTTTGTTATTATACTACTTCTGAAGAGTTTTATGACATGCCTTGATATGTTCAAGGGAATTAATGTGCTATTCATCTAACATTTCAAGTTATTGAACATGGTGTTCTCTCAAAGTTTTATTTTCAATTATTCCATTAAAGGAAACTATCAATGAGTGAATCTCTAATTCCAAGGGCATAATAATGTTAGCACCATAAAGTAAATTTTAAGGAGTTTTTCTTATTACAGTATGGACATTTATTCTATAATATTTTAAAGCATAAGTGAATTGCGTATGCCAATCCTTAGTGTGTTCATTAATAATTTTCCTAATAATTTTATCAATGACCTTCTTAGATGCTTTAGCTGGACCATTAGAATGAGGATAATATATAGTAGAAAAAGGTTTCTCGATTCAATATTTATTTAATAACTTTGTTACTTCCTTAATTTTAAAAGGTGTACCATTCCCATATGTTATCATTGACAGAATACCAAATGTAGAAATGATATTTTCAAGAATGAAATTACAAATGACATTGGATGTAGAAGAGTGAAGAGGAGCTGCCTCTACCCATTTAGAAAAATATTTAGTAGTAGTGAGAATATAAGTATGTCTTTGATGAGAAGGAGGTGATATTTTTCCAATGAGATCTACACCCCACAAGTTAAAAGGCCATTAAGCTACTAGATAGAGGAGTTCATGTGCCAGAGAATGGATAAGCCTACTATGATATTGACATTGAGGACATTGTTTGACAAAGGGAAAAGAATCTTGTTCCATAATTTTTCAATAATATACCATACATGGGAGCTTATTAACTAAGGACTTTCCACCACAAGATCTTGGATGAGCTTCTTGTAAAGCGATAGGGGTCTCATTTTTAGTTAGGCATGCAAGTAAAAGACCATAATAAGATCACCTATAGAGAATGTCAGCAAAAATGATGTATCTTGTAGTAAATTTACAAATTTGAGCTCTAATATTCCTTGTTGTTGATTCAGGAAAAGTACTGTCACTAAAATAATGAAATATGTGTGAATTCCATTCATCTAAATTTAGACTAAAGAGACAAGTCTCATTATTAGAACTTTCAAAAATAGAAAGACTAACAAGATTATGTATGGTAAATTGTAATCTAAATAAATTAGAGAAGTTGTGCTTACTATAATATCTGCATGTCTATTATCTTTTTGGGGTAGTGATCAGATAGAATGAGAGAGAAATTTAGGAAGAAAATTGAAGTCTAAACCATGATATTGGGTCAGATTAGTGTTTTTACCTTAATAAGTTATATCGATATGTTGCATAATCAATTGTGAATCTCCAAAGAAGTTGATATGCTTAACCTTAAGGGATAAAGCTACTTTTAATCCAG
The DNA here is from genome assembly GCA_027943335.1 of Chamaecyparis obtusa. Classification (NCBI taxonomy): domain Eukaryota; kingdom Viridiplantae; phylum Streptophyta; class Pinopsida; order Cupressales; family Cupressaceae; genus Chamaecyparis; species Chamaecyparis obtusa. The sequence goes on from BSBK01002842.1 coordinate 683,351, forward strand.
CAATAAGGGCTTCATATTTTGCACTTTTGTTAGTGCAAGAGAAGTTAAGATGATATGATAAAGGTATAAGCTTCTTTGAGGGATATATAAGAATAACACTAGCACTAGAGCCAATTCTTCATCGAAACCCATCAAAGTACAATTCCCATGTGTCATTAGTATCTATTGATAACACAAATTTGTTAGAAAAAACTAATAGGATTAGAAGTTAAAGTGGGTGAAGGAGCTTCCACTAGATGATCTACCAAACCTTTCCCTTTAATTTTCTTTTGAGAAAAAAAGTTTAAATCAAGCTCACTTAGTGCATCATAACCCATTTATCTAGGCATCTTGACAAGTCAATTTTAGAGAAAATATGTTTTAAAGGATCAAATTTAACAGTAACATTGATTTTAGCATTACAAAGATAATGTCAAAGTTTTTGACAAGAAAAAAATTAAAGAAATATATTGTTTTTCTATTATAGTGTATCATATTTCATAATCCACCAAAGTACGACTAATGTAATATACTAGTCACTCTATTCCATTCTTATCATGTTGAGCTAAGATAATGTCTAAAACATTATAAGAACTAGAAGTATATACGAATAATGGTTTATCAAGTTGAGAGGGTTACAAGATAGGAGGATTAGGAAGATAATATTTGCACTATTCAAATTTTTTCTTACACTCATCATTCCAAGAGAAAGTAGAATCTTTATTTAACAAAGAAGTGAAAGGAATTGTACAATCTACGAGGTTTGTTCAACAAACCTATGAACACCAAAATTCCAATAAGTTTGCAACTATCAACACCAAAAGCATATTTTCAAGGATTCAAGTGCATATTATACTAAAGTATTCATTAAAATATTTTTATAAGAGTAGGCACATGATCCTTATGAGAAATGGACTTGGAGAGAATGTCGTCAATATAATCTTCAAGAATATTATGAATGTAATCATGAAAGATAAGTGTCATAGCATGTTGATATGTATCACCCGCATTTTTTAATCCAAAAGGCATAACTACCCAACAAAATATTCCCCAAGGAGTAATAAAAGTATTTTTTTATTAATCTTGAGTAGGGATGAATATTTGATTATAGCCAGAAAAACCATGGAAGACAATAAAGAATGTTGTGTTATGGAATCCACAATCATATCAATGTTTAGGAGGGGGAAATCATCTTTCAACGGATTTTTATTTAATTCATGTGTATTAGACTTTTACATCCTAATCTTATTATCACCCTTGGATATAGCGACAATGTTTAAGATCCAAGGAGAATAATCAATAGGACATATAAAGCCTGCGCCAAGAATTTTTTTGATTTCATCTTTCATAAGAAGAGTGATTCTATTATTCATCTTGGGCATATTTTTTTTTATAGGTTTCATGTTAGGAAGAAGAACTATGTTATGTGTGACAATTTTAGGGTCAATACCAAGTATATTAGAGTAAGCCCAAGAAAAGATATCAAGAAATTCAAGAAGAAAAGAAGTGATCTCTTTTCGTTCATCCTCTTCTATAAATTTTCTAATTTTGATAACCTTTTCAGGATAATGAGGATCCATTTGCACATCAATGGTGTGAGTAATCAAAAGCTTAGTTTTTGGTGAAACATCAATGGAAAAAGGGAAATCATGGTGATGTTTAGAATCAGGCTCTTTCCCAAAGTATGCCTCAGCATTCAAACAATAAGGCATTCTCCTATTAGGTTAAAAATGAGGAATCTCATTGTATGCCCCCAAGAATTCAACTAAAGCATCATGAGAACTAAATGTATCGAAAGAAGGTTGTTGATCAAAGTCAATAAGATGAGAATTCACAAATTTCAAGGCTCCAATACAAATATTGTTGACATTTAGAGTAATTTGTTATGGTTTCTTATAAGGATTGATTCTTAATCCATAGGAATGTTCACGGACTTTATTTTATAAAGGGAACTTGGATTTTGTGTTCAAAACTTCCACATCCATTTCCATTGAATCCATATTTTGTAAGAAAATGATAGCCAAGACTATAACGAGAAGCCATAGATGAAAGAGTTAATGGAGCTTCATAGGTCACTATGTCATAACAATCCATCTTGATAGTTTCTAGAGTTTCTCTAGTAGAAGCGGCAAAAAAGTTGTAACCCAGCTCATCAGAGAGAGGAGTTGTAGTTATAAGTTCTTTGTCAGATTAAGGATTAGATTTCTTAAGTTCAAATTTTGTAACTTTGTAGTCTCCAATGTAATTTGGCATGAAATCCAAGGATCCCCAATATATTTTGATTTTTTTTAATTCACACTCACATTTTGCACCATGTTGTCACTTTAGGTTATGCCTCTCAACATAATTAATACGTGTACTAGAAACTCAAGATAAAAATGCAAAAATAAGTAATGAAGGAGAATATAATTTTAATAAATACAAATCAACATCCCATTTAACATCATTTAAAAACAAAATTTTACTAATTTAAATCATTGCATTAAATTTAAATTTAAATTACAAATTTATAAAATAAAAAATAATAAAAGAATATCAACAATCATTCATTCAACCTACAACTACTCAATCAATCCTCAATCTATATTTACACCTACCCATTTCATCATTTTTTAGAACTACAATTTTGATATTTTCTTGTCAACACTTTTATCTTTATAATTTTCATTGTGCACACATATTCTAAGATTAATTTAAGGGAATAAGAAGAACAATGGAGGCTTGATGCTTTAAGTGCTACTTGTGTGGTTTTATTCTATGATTTTGCATTTAATTTTTTAATATGTATGGGTTTAACTTAAGATAGAGCTTTCAATCTTAGTATTCATATTTGCCTTATGTTTTCTAACTTACTTTCCAATTTCTTACTTAATAGGAAGGTAGAGGTAGGAGATTCTTCTTATATAAATATTATTATCTATAAAATGAAGTTGATTGGATTCAATAATGGTTAGCTCAAAGGGATCAATCATGTATCATGCTTTTCTATTTTAGTACCAAATATAATTTCTATAAGAAAAAATAATGACACATGTATTTATTTTGTATCAAGTTTAAGATGATCATAATAACCTTCTTTAAAGTTGTTGCGTAAAAGATATAAAACATTCACATGAATATCTAAGTAGGAAGAAATAGAGTTACAACATTTATATCATCTCAATTTACTTCATGAAATGGAATAAAGTTAAGTTCCACTTAATAAAGAATCATTTTAATTGGATCAAAATTTTACATCTTAGATGAATACTAGTTTGACTTGAAAAATATTAAAATAATTAATGTACCAAACTATTATACTAAATTACTTTATCTACAACTATAAAAGTAAAAATCTAAAAATTATTTTCCTCCTTCTCATCCTCCTTCTAAGTACGAAAATGCTCATAATGATGTCTCCTATTTGGTTAATGAAGCAACTAAAATATATATTTAATAAAATACAATGAGTCACCAATAAATGACATAATATAGATATTGATGATCTTTTAAAGAAAAATATATATTTTTCATGTAAGGAAAACCTTTTTCCCATTGATTCCAAACTATAATTGAGTGTGTTTCAAAGTTTTGTCCTACTTAAAAAGCTTACAAAATTCAAGTATTTCTATCTAATAGTCTATATGAATTTAAATATACCATATTCAAAATAGATTAATCATCCACCTTTTCTCATTATAGGTTATGTAGTGTCACTTTGGTCATAATTTTCTAAAATAAAATTAGTTGAGAAATTTAATATTCTCAAATTGAGTATTTATACAAATTATAGAATATTATTTGATGTATCTATAAGTTTATTTAAAATATAGTTTATAAAATATTGTCATTATCTATTTATAATAATTTTTTATATTTTTACAAAAATATTGTCCATTTGTAGGCAATACTATTGCATTGACCTATGCTCAATAAGTGAATTAATTTCCTCCAATGATAACACTTTATTTTTTCATTTGAGTTTTATAAAGTTTAAATTTATATTTTTGAGTTTTTCAAATAAAAAAATTATTTATTTTTAATCTCACTAGTTGAATTTTTTTTTAATAGACCCTTTTTTCAGAAGCCTCCATATTGCATTTTTTTGGTACACATTATATATGAATAGTTAATGGATATATAAAATTTTTTTTTAAAGAATTGATAAAGAGTTATTATATTTTTGTATCTAAGATTCTATTTACATAGAAACTTGCCATCATTCATTATTTTTTAAAATTCTTTTATGTTGTTAGTTTATTAAACTTAATTTTATTTTTGTATCTATATTTTATTATTACATATCAACTTGCTATCATTCATTATTTTTATAATTATTTAATAAATGGATGCTATATCCTTGGTTTGTATCACATATTTGGCACATGAAACACTTGCCAATGAAGCCATGCTCCCCAACCCGATTCATTATATTAATATTGTATATGTAAGTACATTTTTGTAATATTTTTAAAAAAATTACATGTGAATGTGATTTTTGAGTATTTCTTTATCAATTAATTCATGTTATATATAGGTGACTTTTAATTATTAATAATCTCTATTTGAATTATATATTTCTTATATATTTCTTTGTCCATTATTTAGTTTTTTTTATAAAATTTTGATTAAAAATTAACATGCTCTTAGTATTTCACTCCACCCTACTCCATACGACCACTATAATTATACTTTTTCTACTTCAAATTTTAAAAAATATATTAGAAACATGAATTAAAAAATTATTATACAAAGCAATATCTATCTCTCATTCACTATATCAATTAATTATTATGCCACTAAGTGAAACATGATGTAAAACACTTAATAAATAAATAAATTTGTGTACTAATTTGACAAAATAAAATTAAAATAATTTCTTAAATTTTATATATTTAAATTCTATAAAATATTATATAAAAAGACAAATACATTTAATTAAATATAATAATGCAATAAATAAAACACTCTAAATTAATAATGTAAAATATTGTATGAGTTCATTTTGAAGATTAAAGGAAAATGTAAAATCTATTCTTCATATAAAATATAGTTGTGTTTAACAAATATGCATATTCACCTATCTAGTCATCTAGAGAAATGTGTTTAACAATGTTGAAAAATAAATATATTTTTTAAAATACACAATCCTTTAATAAGTTTAACAAAAGAGACTCTTCATAATAATGAAGAAGTCGAATGGATAATAGGGAAAAGACAAAAGAGCAACTGTTGGGCTTCACACCCCAACAACCTCCCACTTGAAGACCAACACTGTTGTAACCAAAGACTCCCCTGCTTCCTTTAGTCATTATATCTGAAGAATGACGAGAGAAGCTCAGAGAAACTCAAACTTCTCCTAGGTAACAACCTTTGTGAGCACATCAACTGGATTCACCTTCATATGAATCTTCTCCACATGAAGCTTGCCTTCTTCAAACAATTGTCCAATATAGTGATAGCGTAGCTCAATGTGTTTGGATCGACGTTGTGACGTATGATGCTTAGTCATAAATATGACACTATTGCTGTCACAAAACATAGCAAAACCTAATTTCTTCAAGCTCAATTCTTTGAACAAAAGTTGTAACCATACCATATCCTTGGCCCCGTCTGAAAGAGCCATGTATTCAGCCTCTGATGATGATTGAGCAAATGAATGTTGCAATTTTGAGCCCCAACTTATCACCACCCCAGCAAAAGTGAAAACATAACCAGAAGTGGATCTTCATTTGTCTAAGTCACCACCAAGATTGGAATCAACAAATCCTTGCAAAAATGCCTTATTCTTCCCAAAACATAAAGCAAAATCAGAGGTAACTTTTAAGTACTTGAGAATCCATTTGACAGCCTCCCACCGAGGTTTACCCAGATTACTCATATATCTGCTTACTACTCCCACTACATGAGAAATGTCAGGACGAGTGGAAATCATGGTGTACATAATACTCCCAACTGTAGAAGTAGAAGGCATGTTTTTCATAAAATCTTTTTCCTATTGAGTTTTAGGACACAATTCAACTGACAAATGAAAATGAAGAGCTAAAGGAATGCTAACTAGCTTTGCTTCTAGCATCCCAAATCTATCCAATACTTTGTCAATGTATTGTTTTTGAGATAAACAAAGTCTTCTCTTGTGTCTATCCCTTGTAATCATCATACCAAGTATTCTCTTGGCTGCCCCCAAATTTTTCATGGCAAATCTGCCTGCTAATTGCTTCTTAAGCTCATGAAAAAGCTTCACACTAGTGCTTGTAACTAACATGTCATCTACATAAAGTAAAAGTATAACAAATTCACCATTGGGAAAATGTTTGAAATACACAACTGGATCATCTTCCGAGTGAACAAACTTATGCTCAAGCATAAACTGATCAAATTTCAAATACCATTGTCTTGGGGCTTGCTTGGGCCCATATAGACTTCACTTCAATCTATAAAACATATGCTCCAGGCCCTTTTTGACAAAAGCTTTAGGCTGACACATATATAGTTCTTCATGAGCATCTCCATGTAAGAACGTTGTCTTTACATCCAACTGTTCAAGCTCAAGATCCCAAGCTGCAACTAAGCCCAAAACTGCCTGGATGGTAGTCATCTTCACCACTGCAGAAAAAATTTCATCGAAGTTGATCCCTTGCTGCTATGCATATCCTTTGACAACTAATGGGGCACGAAATCAATGTTGACCTCTATCTTCTTCCTTCAATTTATAGACCCACTTGTTTCGTAATGCTCTTTTATTAGGTGGAAGAGATACCAAATCCTATGTTTGGTTTTTTGATAAAGAATCCATCTCTTCTCGCATTGCACCCTGCCATTTATCATAATTCTCATCCTTCATTGCCTCTTTAAAGGTTGCTGGCTCTATTTGATCAGAAGTTAAAGCCATAGGCTCTGCTTCTTCTGCAAACAATAACTCATAATTAGAAAATTTGAAAGGGAGTTTTCTTTGTCTTGAAGACCTTCTCAAATTTTGGTTGTTTCCTGAATCATTGCCCTGTTTTGATTGTTGATCAACAGTGGGCGGATCACTATCATTTCCCCAATTCAACAGTGTTCTCAAAGATTGGACTTCGCATAGTATTTGAACTGGTGTTAGTGACCATATTTTCAACCGTAGCTCCATCATCAACACATTTTCAATCCTTTCCACATCGTCTAGTGTGACTGGCTCCTTCTCCCTGTTTGTATCTGCTAGTAATACCCTGCGTAAATTGCCCAAACAGGGGACTGCTTTGTATTTCTCTTGGAGGAGCACCTAATTTTTTGTTATTATTTGGTGCATGGGGATAGGTCATAAATGTGCCTCTATCCCCAACACACATGCTGGAGTCTTGTTGCTGGGAAGAGAAAATGCTCGGAAGGGTTAGACGCTTTTAAGAGAGCAGCTCCATTATTTTTGAACGCCCCATATCCTGCAGCATCAAAAGCTCACGAACAAGCTTCACGCTAGTGCTTGTAACTAACATGTCATCTACATAAAGTAAAAGTATAACAAATTCACCATTGGGAAAATGTTTCAAATACACACCTGGATCATCTTCCGAGTGAACAAACTTATGCTCAAGCATAAACTGATCAAATTTCAAATACCATTGTCTTGGGGCTTGCTTGGGCCCATATAGACTTCACTTCAATCTATAAAACATATGCTCCAGGCCCTTTTTGACAAAAGCTTTAGGCTGACACATATATAGTTCTTCATGAGCATCTCCATGTAAGAACGTTGTCTTTACATCCAACTGTTCAAGCTCAAGATCCCAAGCTGCAACTAAGCCCAAAACTGCCTCGATGGTAGTCATCTTCACCACTGCAGAAAAAATTTCATCGAAGTTGATCCCTTGCTGCTATGCATATCCTTTGACAACTAATGGGGCACGAAATCGATGTTGACCTCTATCTTCTTCCTTCAATTTATAGACCCACTTGTTTCGTAATGCTCTTTTATTAGGTGGAAGAGATACCAAATCCTATGTTTGGTTTTTTGATAAAGAATCCATCTCTTCTCGCATTGCACCCTGCCATTTATCATAATTCTCATCCTTCATTGCCTCTTTAAAGGTTGCTGGCTCTATTTGATCAGAAGTTAAAGCCATAGGCTCTGCTTCTTCTGCAAACAATAACTCATAATTAGAAAATTTGAAAGGGAGTTTTCTTTGTCTTGAAGACCTTCTCAAATTTTGGTTGTTTCCTGAATCATTGTCCTGTTTTGATTGTTGATCAACAGTGGGCGGATCACTGTCATTTCCCCAATTCAACAGTGTTCTCAAAGATTGGACTTCGCATAGTATTTGAACTGGTGTTAGTGACCATATTTTCAACCGTAGCTCCATCATCAACACATTTTCAATCCTTTCCACATCGTCTAGTGTGACTGGCTCCTTCTCCCTGTTTGTATCTGCTAGTAATACCCTGCGTAAATTGCCCAAACAGGGGACTGCTTTGTATTTCTCGTGGAGGAGCACCTAATTTTTTGTTATTATTTGGTGCATGGGGATAGGTCATAAACGTTCCTCTATCCCCAACACACATGCTGGAGTCTTGTTGCTGGGAAGAGAAAATGCTCGGAAGGGTTAGACGCTTTTAAGAGAGCAGCTCCATTATTTTTGAACGCCCCATATCCTGCAGCATCAAAAGCTGCTTCATCACCATGCGCACGAGTCAAGGACTGCGCACATGCCAAAGAATAATCTCTTTTTCCACTGCATATGTTTTTAGGAACTTGCGTATATAAATTCCTCTTTGTCAGCAGTTCGATTTGAGATGAGGTCATGCCTATCATTTTCCCAATTCGACATTAGAAAGCATACATCTAGCTTTCTCCAATATTGTTATATTGAAACTCTTAGCTGCTCCATTCTCTTGAGGAGTAAAAGGAACAACCCTAATCCTACAGATACCATTATCCGCACAAAAATTATCAAATTTTGAAGAGTAGAATTATCCTCCATTATCTATTTTTAGACACTTAATCTTGTGTCCAATCTGATTTTCAACAAGAGCTTTGAAAATTTTAAATTTAGAGAATACTTATGATTTCTTAGACAACATATAAATTCATACTTTTCTTGTACAATCATCAAGAAAAGTAACGAAATAATTAGCTCCACCAATAGAGCTTACCTCAGTTCGACCAAAAACATCAAAGAATACAAGTGCTAATGGTGTATCCTTCTTCTCATGTCCTGTTTTTAGAAAACTCACTCTCGGGTGGTCCCACAATAGTGTGTCCCACTTTTTGGCCAACTTTGACACAAAGAGCAACATTCTGAGAAAAAACTTCACTTTCAAACACCTGTTGCCGCAAAACTATTAGGAATTTGAAGATGATGTAAACTAGAGTATTTTAGAATTTTCTTTCTAGTTTCTAAATAAATTTTAAAATTCATTAAAATGTATTTTTCCTTCTCCTTCGAAAAGTGGTTTGTGTGAAAAAAATGTGTTTTTAAGGAGTTACTATCACTTGGATCAGCATAACTTTTTTTTAAAATATGATAACGATGTAATTCTTTCGAGATTATATTTTTAACTTCAATATCTAAAGGATGCAATTGGTTTCATTTAGTTTGGGTCAATATTTCATAGTTTATTAAGGCTTAAAGTGACAGTAACTGTAATTTAGACATAACGTAACTTGGATCACTCTAACTTGATCTGTGTATATCGAAATTTATTTTTTATTTTTTTTATAGAAAGCTAACATAAATACCCTTTTCCTACATATTTTCCATAATTTTTTTTTTTGTAATTTACTATTTTTCCCGAAGTCTTGAAGAGACAAGGTGTTGAATGAGCAAACAACCTACGTTTAGTTAAAGTAATATTTAAAATTGATAATGAACTTAATTCATGCATTAAAATTATATTCATTATAAAGATTGTCCTGAATAACATCATACTACGTAGATAGGTTTTTCAAATGGATTCGTTTGATCTACCAAAACGTAAAGTCGAAGTGATTTTTTGTTAGCATTTTAATAGGTGTGAAGGAGACTCCATTGTAGGTATGGATGAGGAGTATAGATGTTATATCAAATTTTATTAACGTAAGAGGCTTCGAGCTAACCATTTGTAATTAATTCCTTCAAATGGAACCTCTCAAGGCTTAAATCATCATATTTTATTAAAAATGTGTTATTTCAGTAAAAATCAGCATGTCTAAAAATGTGTAACCCACTATTGTGGGGTCACCCTCTCTTTTTCTTTCCATAAAGACAATGGAAACAAAAAGGTAAATCAAGAGATTTTAGATCCAGTAGTTGTTCCCGTTTGTGCATAATGTCAAGACTCTTCTTGCTCATGTGACCGAGCCGTTGATGCCAAAGCTCTGAATTTCTGTCCTCAACTGTCATGGCAACTCCCACTTCATCAATAGTTTCTACTATGTAGAGTCTACCAACTTTATCCCCTTTTGCAATAACCATGGAACCTTTTGTGACTTTCCATGCATCCGTCAAAGAGGTAAGAAAACCTTGAGAGTAGAGCTGACTCACTAAAATTAAATTTCTTTTCAATTGATGAACATGATGAACATCTTTAAGCATCCATTTAACACCTCCTTCTAAACACAATAAAATATCCCCTTTTCCAATATCTCACAAGCTTTATTATCACCTAAATAAAATTTTCCAAAGCTACCTTCTTGGTAATTTGTGAAGAGATCCGTACATGAGGAGGCATGAAATGATGCACTAGAATCCAAAACCCATGAAGTTGACACTGTTTCACTTGTTGATAATATCAAAGCACTATCTGCACTATCATAAGCCATGTTTGCTTCGTTGTCTCGTACTCTTTCTTAAGCTTTTTTGTAATTTACGCAATCTTTCTTTTGATGACCAACTTTCCCACAAAACCAACAATCACCATTACGTCCTCTTGACTTTGATCTTTGTGCAGATTTTGATCTCCTATGGAGATTATTCCTACCCTTGTTTTGACTTCTTCCTCTATTATTGGTACTTATAACCGTCAAGGCTTCCCCGGATGAAGAGTCATCGTTGTTCCTTCTCATATCTTCATTGAGAAGTGTGGCTGAAACCTCATCAAAAGCCAACTCTTTAGAGCTTGAAGTCGAAGTGCTTATGGTTGTAATAACACCATCTCAACTATTTGCTAGAGAACATAAGAGTAGGACAACTTTAGTCTCATCATCTTGCGTCATGCCAACCGAATTCGCTTGGCTGATTAAAGTGTTGAATTCATTGAGGTGATTTGTCATGGTTGTTCCTTCCCTCATTTTGAGCTTGTAAAGTTTTTTCATAATAAAAACTTTGTTTGCAACTGAAGCAATGGCATATGTGCTAGCTATTTTATCCCATACATCCTTCATTGTTACTGAAGTTGCAACATTAAACATATCATTATCTGATATCGAAAGAAATATCGATGCCCTCATTTTCTTATCCATGGTCTCCCAATCTTCATCTTTCATCGAAGTTGGTTTCTTTTTTTTCCCCTCTAAAGAAAGCGTCAGATCTTGCTTAATTAATAATGATTACATCTACACCTTCCACAGATTGAAATTCTTGCTTGAGAATTTCTGCACCTTTAGCTCTTCCATGATTTTAGAATTTTAATCACAGAAAAACACCAACAATAAATTATTACCTTGCTCTGATACCAATTGTGAAAGATGAAAAAGAAATGAGTAATTCAAACAGAATTAACAAATACAGAGAAATATATAAACGCGGATATTTATCGTGGTTCAGCAAATATCCCCACATCCACACTTGCAGAGAAATCTTATTATATCTTCTTCGATAGAAATCAATTACAACAACAACCTTATATAAGTTTTGTTATCATTGTTATAAATTTATCCAGCCCCATGCTAGTATTTTTGAAAATAATCCAATTTAAGGGTCTGAGGGTTAGGTTTTATTTTGAAAACCCTAAGTTATAACGAAAGCCCTAATTGTTTTCGAAACTTGTCATATTTTGGCGTTACTTTTTGGCTCAGTAACCTCCCTAATAAAGCATGCGTCTTTTTGTCACCCCTTATATATGAATAGTTAATGGGTATATATAATTTTCTTTTTAAAGAATTGATAAAGAGTTATTATATTTTTGTATCTAAGGTTCTATTTACATAGAAACTTGCCATGATTCATTATTTTTTAAAATTCCTTTATTGTGTTAGTTTATTAAACTTAATTTTATTTTTGTATCTATATTTTATTATTACATATAAACTTGCTATCATTCATTATTTTTATAATTCTTTAATAAATGGACCTTGTGCCCTTGTTTTGTATCACATATTTGCCACATGAAACACTTGTCAATGAAGCCAAGCTCCCCAACCCAATTCTTTATATTAATGTTGTATATGTAAGTACATTTTTGTAATATTTTAAAAAAAATTACATGTGAATGTGATTTTTGAGTATTTCTTTATCAATTAATTCATGTTATATATAGGTGACTTTTAATTATTAATAATCTCTATTTGAATTATATATTTCTTTGTCCATTATTTAGTTTTTTTTTAATAAATTTTTTATTAAAAATTAACACCCTCTTAGTATTTCACTCCACCTTACTCCATACGACCACTATAATTATACTTTTTTTACTTCAAATTTTACAAAATATATTAGAAACATGAATTAAAAAATTATTATACAAAGTAACATCTGTCTCTCATTCACTATATCAATTAATTATTATGCTACTAAGTGGGACATGATGTAAAACACTTAATAAATAAATAAATTTGTGTACTAATTTGACAAAATAAAATTAAAATAATTTCTTAAATTTTATATATTTAAATTCTATACAATATTATTTAAAAAGACAAATATATTTAATTAAATATAATAATGCAGTAAATAAAACACTCTAAATTAATATTGTAAAATATTGAATGAGTTCATTTTGAAGATTAAAGGAAAATGTAAAATCTACTCTTCATATAAAATATAGTTGTGTCTAACAAATATGCATATTCATCTATCTAGTCATCTAGAGAAATGTGTTTAACAATGTTGAAAAATAAATATATTTTTTAACATACACAATCAACAAATAAAATATGATTCTAATCCAAAACATTAATTCTAATATTACATTTCTTTTTTGAAGATTATAAGATAGTTCCCTTACATGTCCTCTAATACCACATGGATGAGTGGAAAAATGAAATGTAATGCCAAATTCTCATCAATCAAATCAGATTTCATGAAACTTATTTGAAAGTGAATGATATTTAAGATTTTTCAACCAAATATATTTAATATAAACATATACATAATAACCATACATTCAACATAAATTCAAATTCAGTAAACAAACATAAATCTAGATTTAAATTTAGTAAACAAACATAAATCTAAAAGTATAGATCTATAGCTTGATATAACATTCTCCAATAACCCAAAGGCTGCAACTATGTGCCTATCCCATTTAATCAATGGAACAGACCCTTTAACTTTCTTCTCAAATTCTAAGAACACTATTAGTTGCAATTCATTTTTAAGAGGTTGAATAAACATTGGACTTACCCATAAAATTTTCTCTCCTGCAAAGAAAGTTAATGAGGTCGATTGTGAATACAGGGTTTGGTGGACCTAGATGGACAAAGCTTTAACTTTCGGCACACTTTTAGTAATGGACCAGATTAATAATGAAAATATGCTGTCAAGAAAAATCACAGCAAACATTTGTCTTCTACCAATTTTGCAGCTTTTTCCCATTTGTTTTCTTCTATCGATTTGATTTTCTTACAACGCTAGCAATGACATCAACGCATTGAAAATATTCATAGCAAACATTATTGTCTGTACAACTGTCAGAATTGTGCCGTTATCTATTCACAGAAGGAAGGATGAGGGTAATCTTATCTGCCCGATTAAACATTGTAATGTAGTTCCTCAAAGCTTGACATCTTGTTTTAAGCACCATTTTCAGTGCGCACACAGTATATTTTGATTGTTGATATAAAATGGTTGATCAGAAGTTTATATTTTTCTTTTTTATTTTTTTATTTTTTAAAAAAAAAATTTATTTCCGTTTTTAACATTTTGTGTGTTTATTTTTTAATTTGAATGTATACTTCTTTATCTATATCTTTTGGTTTCCTCCTCTACTTTTATATTTACTTTTTCTTAAATTTATTATTTTAGAGTGATTGCTGGCATCAAATATTAGATAAAATGTCAATAGATGTTCTTTATTTTTTCTTAAATTTTATAGCTAGACTGATTGTTAGCATAAAATATTAGATAGAATGTCAGTAGATTTTATTTTATATTTCATATCTCTATCTCTCTTTTTCTCTTTATATTCTCTCCCTCTCATTTTTATCTTATTCTATCTATTTGTATCCCTTACTCATTTTTCTATTATCTTTAGGCTGATGTAATTCTAATATCTATCTTCAACAAATTGATTCATCAACTTAAGTGGATCCTTACATCATAACTACATAAATTAACTTCCTTTATGTCATTCAAAATATTGTTAAATTTTAGTCATATTTATGAAATGCAATATATGATAAATATGGTATCTTCATCTCGTGAGTTGAGAATTAAAAATTAGCTTACCTACATTGTTAGTCTCTCCCACTATCTACTATCAAAACTATAAATCATTATCCTACACTAAATTACATTAGCTACCTTACCTATTCATACTCTACTCCTTTCAAATCATAAGCCAGATGCTCCAATATAGGTAAAATATTAAATGGCTAATAGAACAATTGAGAGGTATCTTTAAGAGAAGAGTGCTTTAAATTGATGTATTCATATATTAGTATTATCAAACAATTTTATTCTATTTTTTATTATAATTTTAATTTGTACTTATGTATTATTCTATTGAAACAAGGGTGTAAACTTGTTTTTCTTTGGGTTTCTTAAAATTGAAGTTTTAAATTCAAATAAAGAGTGTAGTAGTAAATGAGAGAATCATAAAATATTTTAATATATAGTAATAATTATTTTTTCTAGAGTGTATATATATATTTTTAATGTAAAGAAACCCTTATTTTCATTTAGTATGAACTACAATAGAATGAAATTTCAAAATTGTGTTGAACTTAAGATCATAATTAAAATATTTCTATCTAAATTCTATTTTATTTAAAAAATTTATCATATTCATGTTTATTTTATCAAAAAAAATATCATATCCACATTCATTTTATCAAAATATGTCATATCCACATTCATTTTATCTCAATAAATAATTTTTAATATTTTCCATAAACTATTGAGCTTTATCAATGAAATAAAAGTCATATTTAAATATGAATTGAGGTACTCTCTATTATCTAATAATTGTAAGTGATCATCAATTTATATGTTTCTATATTGTTTATTTATTTATTTTCAGCGAAAGTGGCCATCAAGGGCTCGTGGAGTAAACAACTAGGAAAAAATCATCCAGGAAGGAAAAATCCACAAATGATGCCAGAACCGTTTGACAAAAATCCCTAAGCCTAGACCCGATTACAATAAGAGCCATAAAATGACATTGTGATATTGTTTATTATATATTGATATAAATTTAGAATTTTTTGAAATAGAATATATGATTTTGAAAAACTTGTTTAGTTGATTTGAAATTTTTACATATATTATTAATTTATAATATTGGTATGTAATATATATGTTTCTATATTGTTTATTATATATTTATATTAATTTATAAATTTATTTAGTTAATTTAAATTTTTTGAATATATAATAATATATTTTAAAATAGTAACTAGATCATTTGAACCACTTTATTAAAAATAAAATATTTATCATATTTAATATATTATTAATATATTTAAATTTAAAATAATTTAATATAGATTATTCATAAATTTTAAAAAATGTCAATTAGTAATTTTTTAAAGGTAAAATAAAAGACATTAAAATGACTAAATCATCATAAAATATCATATCACACGTAGTCAAATTCCAACCTGGATTCACTGATGACAACACGAAATATATTGACACATGGTTAGAAATTAGGGTGAGAAAATATGTTGGCATAGATAAGACATGCTACACGTTACATTCTATGCACCTTGCATTCTCTAGTGGTGGAGAACTTGTACTCTTAAAAGATATGTCACAAATTCAAATCTCATTAGATATATCTCATTTAAAACTATTCAATTTCATAAATAGATCGAAGTCCTCTATCTAATATGAAAATAGAAACTTATCTAAAACCTCTTCAATAGAGAATCAAAGATTGAAGGCAACTCAAATCCCACTAATAGATGAAAGACCCATTTTTAACGGATAATAATAATATGGGATGCCTAAAAAAGGAGTTATATTTCTCCAAACTCAATGTAAAATTAGCAGAGTCTAATGGAGATGATTAATCATCAATCTCAGTCTTGTGAAAGATGAAAATGAAATGAGTAATTCAAACAGAATTATCAAATACAAAGAAAAACATAAATGCAGAGATTTATCGTGGTTAAGAAAATATGCCTACATCCACACTTGTAGAGAAATCTTATTATATCTTCTTCGGTAGAAATCAATTACAACACCAGCCTTATATAAGTTTAACAAAAGAGACTCTTCATAATAATGAAGAAGTCGAATGGATAATAGGGAAAAGACAAAAGAGCAACTGTTGGGCTTCACACCCCAACAACCTCCCACTTGAAGACCAACACTGTTGTAACCAAAGACTCCCCTGCTTCCTTCAGTCATTATATCTGAAGAATGACGAGAGAAGCTCGGAGAAACTCAAACTTCTCCTGGGTAACAACCTTTGTGAGCACATCAACTGGATTCACCTTCATATGAATCTTCTCCACATGAAGCTTGCCTTCTTCAAACAATTGTCCAATATAGTGATAGCGTAGCTCAATGTGTTTGGATCGACGTTGTGACGTATGATGCTTAGTCATAAATATGACACTACTGCTGTCACAAAACATAGCAAAACCTGATTTCTTCAAGCCCAATTCTTTGAACAAAAGTTGTAACCATACCATATCCTTGGCCCCGTCTGAAAGAGCCATGTATTCAGCCTCTGATGATGATTGAGCAAATGAATGTTGCAATTTTGAGCCCCAACTTATCACCGCCCCAGCAAAAGTGAAAACATAACCAGAAGTGGATCTTCATTTGTCTAAGTCACCACCAAGATTGGAATCCACAAATCCTTGCAAAAATGCCTTATTCTTCCCAAAACATAAAGCAAAATCAGAGGTAACTTTTAAGTACCTGAGAATCCATTTGACAGCCTCCCACCGAGGTTTACCCAGATTACTCATATATCTGCTTACTACTCCCACTACATGAGAAATGTCAGGACGAGTGGAAATCATGGTGTACATAATACTCCCAACTGTAGAAGTAGAAGGCATGTTTTTCATAAAATCTTTTTCCTATTGAGTTTTAGGACACAATTCAACTGACAAATGAAAATGAAGAGCTAAAGGAATGCTAACCAGCTTTGCTTCTAGCATCCCAAATCTATCCAATACTTTGTCAATGTATTGTTTTTGAGATAACCAAAGTCTTCTCTTGTGTCTATCCCTTGTAATCATCATACCAAGTATTCTCTTGGCTGCCCCCAAATTTTTCATGGCAAATCTGCCTGCTAATTGCTTCTTAAGCTCACGAACAAGCTTCACGCTAGTGCTTGTAACTAACATGTCATCTACATAAAGTAAAAGTATAACAAATTCACCATTGGGAAAATGTTTCAAATACACACCTGGATCATCTTCCGAGTGAACAAACTTATGCTCAAGCATAAACTGATCAAATTTCAAATACCATTGTCTTGGGGCTTGCTTGGGCCCATATAGACTTCACTTCAATCTATAAAACATATGCTCCAGGCCCTTTTTGACAAAAGCTTTAGGCTGACACATATATAGTTCTTCATGAGCATCTCCATGTAAGAACGTTGTCTTTACATCCAACTGTTCAAGCTCAAGATCCCAAGCTGCAACTAAGCCCAAAACTGCCTCGATGGTAGTCATCTTCACCACTGCAGAAAAAATTTCATCGAAGTTGATCCCTTGCTGCTATGCATATCCTTTGACAACTAATGGGGCACGAAATCGATGTTGACCTCTATCTTCTTCCTTCAATTTATAGACCCACTTGTTTCGTAATGCTCTTTTATTAGGTGGAAGAGATACCAAATCCTATGTTTGGTTTTTTGATAAAGAATCCATCTCTTCTCGCATTGCACCCTGCCATTTATCATAATTCTCATCCTTCATTGCCTCTTTAAAGGTTGCTGGCTCTATTTGATCAGAAGTTAAAGCCATAGGCTCTGCTTCTTCTGCAAACAATAACTCATAATTAGAAAATTTGAAAGGGAGTTTTCTTTGTCTTGAAGACCTTCTCAAATTTTGGTTGTTTCCTGAATCATTGTCCTGTTTTGATTGTTGATCAACAGTGGGCGGATCACTGTCATTTCCCCAATTCAACAGTGTTCTCAAAGATTGGACTTCGCATAGTATTTGAACTGGTGTTAGTGACCATATTTTCAACCGTAGCTCCATCATCAACACATTTTCAATCCTTTCCACATCGTCTAGTGTGACTGGCTCCTTCTCCCTGTTTGTATCTGCTAGTAATACCCTGCGTAAATTGCCCAAACAGGGGACTGCTTTGTATTTCTCGTGGAGGAGCACCTAATTTTTTGTTATTATTTGGTGCATGGGGATAGGTCATAAACGTTCCTCTATCCCCAACACACATGCTGGAGTCTTGTTGCTGGGAAGAGAAAATGCTCGGAAGGGTTAGACGCTTTTAAGAGAGCAGCTCCATTATTTTTGAACGCCCCATATCCTGCAGCATCAAAAGCTGCTTCATCACCATGCGCACGAGTCAAGGACTGCGCACATGCCAAAGAATAATCTCTTTTTCCACTGCATATGTTTTTAGGAACTTGCGTATATAAATTCCTCTTTGTCAGCAGTTCGATTTGAGATGAGGTCATGCCTATCATTTTCCCAATTCGACATTAGAAAGCATACATCTAGCTTTCTCCAATATTGTTATATTGAAACTCTTAGCTGCTCCATTCTCTTGAGGAGTAAAAGGAACAACCCTAATCCTACAGATACCATTATCCGCACAAAAATTATCAAATTTTGAAGAGTAGAATTATCCTCCATTATCTATTTTTAGACACTTAATCTTGTGTCCAATCTGATTTTCAACAAGAGCTTTGAAAATTTTAAATTTAGAGAATACTTATGATTTCTTAGACAACATATAAATTCATACTTTTCTTGTACAATCATCAAGAAAAGTAACGAAATAATTAGCTCCACCAATAGAGCTTACCTCAGTTCGACCAAAAACATCAAAGAATACAAGTGCTAATGGTGTATCCTTCTTCTCATGTCCTGTTTTTAGAAAACTCACTCTCGGGTGGTCCCACAATAGTGTGTCCCACTTTTTGGCCAACTTTGACACAAAGAGCAACATTCTGAGAAAAAACTTCACTTTCAAACACCTGTTGCCGCAAAACTATTAGGAATTTGAAGATGATGTAAACTAGAGTATTTTAGAATTTTCTTTCTAGTTTCTAAATAAATTTTAAAATTCATTAAAATGTATTTTTCCTTCTCCTTCGAAAAGTGGTTTGTGTGAAAAAAATGTGTTTTTAAGGAGTTACTATCACTTGGATCAGCATAACTTTTTTTTAAAATATGATAACGATGTAATTCTTTCGAGATTATATTTTTAACTTCAATATCTAAAGGATGCAATTGGTTTCATTTAGTTTGGGTCAATATTTCATAGTTTATTAAGGCTTAAAGTGACAGTAACTGTAATTTAGACATAACGTAACTTGGATCACTCTAACTTGATCTGTGTATATCGAAATTTATTTTTTATTTTTTTTATAGAAAGCTAACATAAATACCCTTTTCCTACATATTTTCCATAATTTTTTTTTTTGTAATTTACTATTTTTCCCGAAGTCTTGAAGAGACAAGGTGTTGAATGAGCAAACAACCTACGTTTAGTTAAAGTAATATTTAAAATTGATAATGAACTTAATTCATGCATTAAAATTATATTCATTATAAAGATTGTCCTGAATAACATCATACTACGTAGATAGGTTTTTCAAATGGATTCGTTTGATCTACCAAAACGTAAAGTCGAAGTGATTTTTTGTTAGCATTTTAATAGGTGTGAAGGAGACTCCATTGTAGGTATGGATGAGGAGTATAGATGTTATATCAAATTTTATTAACGTAAGAGGCTTCGAGCTAACCATTTGTAATTAATTCCTTCAAATGGAACCTCTCAAGGCTTAAATCATCATATTTTATTAAAAATGTGTTATTTCAGTAAAAATCAGCATGTCTAAAAATGTGTAACCCACTATTGTGGGGTCACCCTCTCTTTTTCTTTCCATAAAGACAATGGAAACAAAAAGGTAAATCAAGAGATTTTAGATCCAGTAGTTGTTCCCGTTTGTGCATAATGTCAAGACTCTTCTTGCTCATGTGACCGAGCCGTTGATGCCAAAGCTCTGAATTTCTGTCCTCAACTGTCATGGCAACTCCCACTTCATCAATAGTTTCTACTATGTAGAGTCTACCAACTTTATCCCCTTTTGCAATAACCATGGAACCTTTTGTGACTTTCCATGCATCCGTCAAAGAGGTAAGAAAACCTTGAGAGTAGAGCTGACTCACTAAAATTAAATTTCTTTTCAATTGATGAACATGATGAACATCTTTAAGCATCCATTTAACACCTCCTTCTAAACACAATAAAATATCCCCTTTTCCAATATCTCACAAGCTTTATTATCACCTAAATAAAATTTTCCAAAGCTACCTTCTTGGTAATTTGTGAAGAGATCCGTACATGAGGAGGCATGAAATGATGCACTAGAATCCAAAACCCATGAAGTTGACACTGTTTCACTTGTTGATAATATCAAAGCACTATCTGCACTATCATAAGCCATGTTTGCTTCGTTGTCTCGTACTCTTTCTTAAGCTTTTTTGTAATTTACGCAATCTTTCTTTTGATGACCAACTTTCCCACAAAACCAACAATCACCATTACGTCCTCTTGACTTTGATCTTTGTGCAGATTTTGATCTCCTATGGAGATTATTCCTACCCTTGTTTTGACTTCTTCCTCTATTATTGGTACTTATAACCGTCAAGGCTTCCCCGGATGAAGAGTCATCGTTGTTCCTTCTCATATCTTCATTGAGAAGTGTGGCTGAAACCTCATCAAAAGCCAACTCTTTAGAGCTTGAAGTCGAAGTGCTTATGGTTGTAATAACACCATCTCAACTATTTGGTAGAGAACATAAGAGTAGGACAACTTTAGTCTCATCATCTTGCGTCATGCCAACCGAATTCGCTTGGCTGATTAAAGTGTTGAATTCATTGAGGTGATTTGTCATGGTTGTTCCTTCCCTCATTTTGAGCTTGTAAAGTTTTTTCATAATAAAAACTTTGTTTGCAACTGAAGCAATGGCATATGTGCTAGCTATTTTATCCCATACATCCTTCATTGTTACTGAAGTTGCAACATTAAACATATCATTATCTGATATCGAAAGAAATATCGATGCCCTCATTTTCTTATCCATGGTCTCCCAATCTTCATCTTTCATCGAAGTTGGTTTCTTTTTTTTCCCCTCTAAAGAAAGCGTCAGATCTTGCTTAATTAATAATGATTACATCTACACCTTCCACAGATTGAAATTCTTGCTTGAGAATTTCTGCACCTTTAGCTCTTCCATGATTTTAGAATTTTAATCACAGAAAAACACCAACAATAAATTATTACCTTGCTCTGATACCAATTGTGAAAGATGAAAAAGAAATGAGTAATTCAAACAGAATTAACAAATACAGAGAAATAATATAAACGCGGATATTTATCGTGGTTCAGCAAATATCCCCACATCCACACTTGCAGAGAAATCTTATTATATCTTCTTCGATAGAAATCAATTACAACAACAACCTTATATAAGTTTTGTTATCATTGTTATAAATTTATCCAGCCCCATGCTAGTATTTTTGAAAATAATCCAATTTAAGGGTCTGAGGGTTAGGTTTTATTTTGAAAACCCTAAGTTATAACGAAAGCCCTAATTGTTTTCGAAACTTGTCATATTTTGGCGTTACTTTTTGGCTCAGTAACCTCCCTAATAAAGCATGCGTCTTTTTGTCACCCCTTATATATGAATAGTTAATGGGTATATATAATTTTCTTTTAAAGAATTGATAAAGAGTTATTATATTTTTGTATCTAAGGTTCTATTTACATAGAAACTTGCCATGATTCATTATTTTTTAAAATTCCTTTATTGTGTTAGTTTATTAAACTTAATTTTATTTTTGTATCTATATTTTATTATTACATATAAACTTGCTATCATTCATTATTTTTATAATTCTTTAATAAATGGACCTTGTGCCCTTGTTTTGTATCACATATTTGCCACATGAAACACTTGTCAATGAAGCAAGCTCCCAACCCAATTCTTTATATTAATGTTGTATATGTAAGTACATTTTTGTAATATTTAAAAAAAAATTACATGTGAATGTGATTTTTGAGTATTTCTTTATCAATTAATTCATGTTATATATAGGTGACTTTTAATTATTAATAATCTCTATTTGAATTATATATTTCTTTGTCCATTATTTAGTTTTTTTTTAATAAATTTTTTATTAAAAATTAACACCCTCTTAGTATTTCACTCCACCTTACTCCATACGACCACTATAATTATACTTTTTTTACTTCAAATTTTACAAAATATATTAGAAACATGAATTAAAAAATTATTATACAAAGTAACATCTGTCTCTCATTCACTATATCAATTAATTATTATGCTACTAAGTGGGACATGATGTAAAACACTTAATAAATAAATAAATTTGTGTACTAATTTGACAAAATAAAATTAAAATAATTTCTTAAATTTTATATATTTAAATTCTATACAATATTATTTAAAAAGACAAATATATTTAATTAAATATAATAATGCAGTAAATAAAACACTCTAAATTAATATTGTAAAAATATTGAATGAGTTCATTTTGAAGATTAAAGGAAAATGTAAAATCTACTCTTCATATAAAATATAGTTGTGTCTAACAAATATGCATATTCATCTATCTAGTCATCTAGAGAAATGTGTTTAACAATGTTGAAAAATAAATATATTTTTTAACATACACAATCAACAAATAAAATATGATTCTAATCCAAAACATTAATTCTAATATTACATTTCTTTTTTGAAGATTATAAGATAGTTCCCTTACATGTCCTCTAATACCACATGGATGAGTGGAAAAATGAAATGTAATGCCAAATTCTCATCAATCAAATCAGATTTCATGAAACTTATTTGAAAGTGAATGATATTTAAGATTTTTCAACCAAATATATTTAATATAAACATATACATAATAACCATACATTCAACATAAATTCAAATTCAGTAAACAAACATAAATCTAGATTTAAATTTAGTAAACAAACATAAATCTAAAAGTATAGATCTATAGCTTGATATAACATTCTCCAATAACCCAAAGGCTGCAACTATGTGCCTATCCCATTTAATCAATGGAACAGACCCTTTAACTTTCTTCTCAAATTCTAAGAACACTATTAGTTGCAATTCATTTTTAAGAGGTTGAATAAACATTGGACTTACCCATAAAATTTTCTCTCCTGCAAAGAAAGTTAATGAGGTCGATTGTGAATACAGGGTTTGGTGGACCTAGATGGACAAAGCTTTAACTTTCGGCACACTTTTAGTAATGGACCAGATTAATAATGAAAATATGCTGTCAAGAAAAATCACAGCATAACATTTGTCTTCTACCAATTTTGCAGCTTTTTCCCATTTGTTTTCTTCTATCGATTTGATTTTCTTACAACGCTAGCAATGACATCAACGCATTGAAAATATTCATAGCAAACATTATTGTCTGTACAACTGTCAGAATTGTGCCGTTATCTATTCACAGAAGGAAGGATGAGGGTAATCTTATCTGCCCGATTAAACATTGTAATGTAGTTCCTCAAAGCTTGACATCTTGTTTTAAGCACCATTTTCAGTGCGCACACAGTATATTTTGATTGATGATATAAAATGGTTGATCAGAAGTTTATATTTTTCTTTTTTATTTTTTTATTTTTAAAAAAAAAAAATTTATTTCCGTTTTTTACATTTTGTGTGTTTATTTTTTAATTTGAATGTATACTTCTTTATCTATATCTTTTGGTTTCCTCCTCTACTTTTATATTTACTTTTTCTTAAATTTATTATTTTAGAGTGATTGCTGGCATCAAATATTAGATAAAATGT